>JBBDGP010000284.1:6197500-6812500 GCA_037952835.1 Lithobates septentrionalis
CTGTGGACACTTGGAAGGAGGCGACCACAAAATAAATTAACACTCCAATCTTCAAGAAACAAGGTGGGTACTCTTACCGGATCAGTAGGACGCATCTACCGTATAGCAGTGCGTCAGTAAGGCAAAAAGGGGATGGTCATCCAGGATGTCCAACCAGGTAGTGTCCTCCAGGTCCCGACCACCAATGGAGGGGTGGTGTCCTAAGCAAGATGAAGATCTCCAATGTACCCGATCACCGATAATGGAGGCAGATGATTCATAATAGATCCATGGAGGGAAAAAAAAAAAAAGGACTCCGCATAGTACAAATCAATGCGATTTAATACTCCAAAAGGTTGTACAAAAAGTAAGTGATCACAAACAGATAAAAGGCTTAAAAATGGCAATGTGGGAAGCTGAGGTAGCTGGCCCTATGCGTTTCGACCACACAGTCATCAACAGGGGCATTGCCAAGATACTATTACTCCCCTGCTTGGGAGAGGATCTTCTGGTTTATTATATATAGACTTTTGGGATTGCCTATTTCTTTCTAGAGACATTTACATGTATAATTTTGTTATGTCAATATCTTTTGGTTTATCACCTACCATTTTGAATTATTCATCCTCACTTATAGATTAGCACTGCATTTCCTTATTTTTACAATATCTCTCATTAACAATGACCTAAAGATCCTGACTAAAATCCTCGCAGACCGCCTAGCCTCCTTCATTAGCCTATACATTAACAAAGACCAAGTGGGATTCATCCCGGGGAGACAGGGCCCTGACCAAACTTGACGAGCGATTGATATAATATCCCTCCTCAATTCCAACTGGGATGGGGGCTCTTCCAGACAGGGATGTTTACTCTGTCTGGACCTCCAAAAAGCTTTTGATGCTGTCCAATGGCCATACATCTTCAACACTCTTCAAAGATGGGGATTTGGGAATTCATTTCTTAATGTCATGCATGACCTTTATTCATCCCCCTCGGCTCAGGTGTGTCTGCAGGGATTTTACTTGGAATCTTTCCCCATATCTAGAGGCACAAGACAGGGTTGCCCACTCTCCCTGTTGATCTTTGCCATAGCAATCGAATCCTTGGCAATAGCCATCAGAAACAATCCGAACATCCAAGGCATTCAAAGTGGCTCCAGGTGTCATAAATGCGCATTATTTGCGGACGACATCTTACTATTTGTTTCTTCCCCACTGACATCGCTCCCCAACGTATGTCATCTTCTGGAATTTGGGGTGGCCTCGGGCCTTAGGGTTAATTACGATAAATCCTAGGCACTTAATATTCACATCCCAGACCTAGCCAGGCTCAGGGAGAGCTTCCGGTTCTCCCGGAGCGACTCCACCATTTCATAATTGGGGATCAAACTGACTCCCAGGATTGAACTCCTACATCAAGCCAATTACCCACCTCTTTACAAAAAACTGGAGGAAGACCTCTCCCGGTGGTCCCGGCTATCCCTGTCCTGGCTGGTCAGAATCAACACGATTAGGATGACCCTACTCCCCCGCATCCTCTACTATTTTAGAGCACTCCCGATACCTGTTGACAAAATTTGCCTAAAACAATTCCAAGCCAAAATCGTCAAATACATTTGGGGGAAAGGGGGACACAGATTTCCCCAGGCAGTTCTGTTCAGATCTAGAGCTGAAGGGGGCCTGGGACTTTCCAATCTGCTTTGGTACTTACAAGCTGCCCAACTAGCTCAGATATCGGCGGTTTACTCGCGCTGGGAACAACCTGACTGGATTCACATAGAGGGGCAGGCGGTCCCCCTCCACACTCTAGACTACCTCCTCTGGAACCCTGGGAAACTCAGACCCCCCACACTTTCCCCAACACTTTCACACTCCTTCACACTTTGGGATAGACTAAGATGCAACAACCAACTGACCTCCCCTACGGAACTGCTGCAACACTTATTCCACAATCCTGAATTTACTCCGAGCCTTAACATATCAGCATTTAAATGGTGGCTCGACATTGGGCTTTACAGAATAGGACACTTCCTTAGACCTTTTGGCCCACTCTCTAAAGCATTCTGTGTTAGTAACCTGGATATGCCTGTTTCTGAATTCTTCAGATTTTCTTAAATCTCAAACTTCTTACGCAAAAGGTGTAAAAAACTTCCGAACGGGCCCCAAATAACTCCTTTTGAAATATGGTGTGGTCAAGCCAGCGAGCAGAGGGGGGGCATCTCGGTGATTTATAAAGCTCTATCTTCCGTGCAATCCAAGACTTCTTACATGCAGGCTTGGGAAGATGATTTGTCCCAACACTGGAAACTGGAAACATGGCACAGGAACTTTTCCCAATCCTACAAAGGCATTCTCAACTCCAGCCTCATGGAAGCTAGTTTAAAAGTGCTGACTAGATGGTACCTAGTCCCTTCGAAGCTAGCACGCTTATACCCATCGGCCACTGTTTTCGGGGATATGGTCTTAATGGAGATATGTTCCATATATGGTGTGCCTGCCCCAGAATCTGACAATTCTGGCACAAGATCTTCTCTTGGATCAGCAAAATCGCCACAAAACCTGTCCAAATGTCCCCCCTCGTAGCGCTCCTTAACTTCCCAGTGAAAGAGGCCTCCAGGATTGCACAACGCCTCATATTCTTTATCATCTTAGGAGCCAAGCTTACCCTGGCTAAGGCTTGGAAAAAAACATCAATTTCAACACTTCTAGCCAAATGAAAGATCTCATGGATTATGAACCAAGAGAAGATGGCAAGTAATCCTGGATCGCTTGGCCAAATTTGAACAAATTTGGGAACCCTGGGCAATCTTTGTAGGGGTTAATCTTTCAATATTGCCACCTGGGTGTCACCCTCTGGCTCTCTCCCCCCCAGTCGACTCATACTCATCTCTTATAACTTTTATCTCATCTCTTTCTTCCTCCCCCCTTTTTTTTCTTTTCTCTCACTCACTTCTTTCGGTTAGTCTTGGGCTTCGGCCATTAATCAAATGGACACGACCAAGGCCAGGGTCGGGAGTCAATCTGATTCTGGTCCCAACTTTGGCCTAGCTTTTTGCAAACATCTTGGTGACCCAATTTCCTGTTATATGTACCATTTGCTCTCATAAGTCTTTACTTAGAGAACTCTATTATACAGGACTCAAAGTTGCTCCTTAGATCAGGAGTCATTAGACAAGTTTACACACTAATGCCCCGTACACACGGTCGGACTTTGTTCGGACATTCCGACAACAAAGTCCTAGGATTTTTTCCGACGGATGTTGGCTCAAACTTGTCTTGCATACACATGGTCACACAAAGTTGTCGGAAAATCCGATCATTCTGAACACGGTGACGTGAAACATGTATGTCGGGACTATAAACGGGGCAGTGGCCAATAGCTTTCATCTCTTTATTTATTCTGAGCATGCGTGGCACTTTGTCCGTCGGATTTGTGTACACACGATCGGAATTTCCGACAACCGATTTTGTTGTCGGAAAATTTTATATCCTGCTCTCAAACTTTGTGTGTCGGAAAATCCGATGGAAAATGTGTGATGGAGCCTACACACGGTCGGAATTTCCGACAACAAGGTCCTATCACACATTTTCCGTCAGAAAATCCAACCGTGTGTACGGGGCATTACTGTTTTGAGACTAGTTTTAATAACCTTTTGTGTTTTCATTTTCTTTCCATGAGAAAAATTAGTACTGTAAATCTCTTTGATGAGGGGGTGCTGGGGGGCAGGGAGCCCAGCCACAGCATGTTCCCAATTGGGGTGGCGGAGCCCTCCCCCCCTCCCCCCTCCCCCTTTTGTTTTCTGTGGCAACTAAGTCCATAGTTGACACCCGGCAACTCCGATCAATTCGCATGACAGGTTATGTTTATTTTATGCATATCTGTTTTGTCTAACCCACCTTGATTAACTTTTTTCCATGCCACTGTGTTGGTTGTCTCAAGACTGCTGATTCACGTTGTATCTATACCATGTATTGTATTATTTTCATTCATTTTTGAAAAAAATAAAAATATATTGAAACATAAAATTGCGTACGCTTGTGAAATGGAGCCAAACTTTGATATTTAATCTCTATTGGCGATGCTTTATAAGCCTTTATTCATCACCAGTTTAGAGTTACACAGGAGCTCTGGTGCTAGGATTATTGCTCTTTCTCTGACAGTCGTGGTGATACCTCACATGTGTGGTGCAATCGCTGTTTATGTATGCGTACAGGACCAACATGTGCATTCACCTTTGCATGTGAGCATGGGGCACTTTAAATGTTTTATTTATTTATTGGTGGGGCACTGATATACTGACAGATGTTTTTGTGCACTTGTACACTGAGAGATGTTAATCGTTCACTGGCGAACACTGACAGATGTTGATGTCACAATGGAACACTATTGCACTATTGCAGATGTTCATGGGGACACTGTGACAGATTTTTTGTACACTGGCACAGATGTGATGGGACACTGACAGATGTTTTGTGCACTGGTACAGATGTGATGGGGACACTGAACCCCATCATCAGGCAGCATGGAGGCAGGCTGTTGTTCATCCCTTGCAATAGCAAAAAAGTTAATGCCAAAAAAAAAATCTGTGTAAAAAAAAGTTTTGAATAAAAAAAAAAAAAATTAATTCACCCCCAATCCACTGTGCTTACACACAAATGTGACTGCATATGTAAGTCCCGCACACATATGTAAACAGTGTACACACCACACTTGTAAGGTATTGTCGCAAAAGTCAGAGCAATAGTTATAGCACTGGACCTCCTGTGGATCTGTAAACTCAACTAAAATCAAGGATGGAAAAGGACTTGGGGGTCTTAGTAGATGATAGGCTCAGCAATGGCATGCAATGCCCAGCTGCTGCTAACAAAGCTAACAGAATATTGGCATGCATTAAAAAGGGGATTACCGTATTTATCGGCGTATAACACACGCTTTTTTCCCCTTAAAATCAGGGGAAAATCGTGCGTGCGTGTTATACACCTATACACCGCCGATTATGAGCCTTTTGGCGGCTCTCGGCGGGTTTCGGACGTTCTCTGCGGCTTTCCGCCATTCTCGGTCGCTCTCGGCGGGTTTTGGCCATTCTCAGCAGCTTGCGGCCACTTTCGCCCGCTTTCGGCAATTCTCGGTGGCTCTCGCAGTCCCGCGTGAGCCGCCGAAAGCCGAGTGCGTCCGAAAGCCACCGAGAATGGCCGAGAGCCGCCGAGAATGCCCGAAAGCGGCCGACAGCTGCCGAGAATGGCCGAAAGCCACCGAGAGAGCCGCCAAGAGCGGCCGAGAACGGCGGCGCCATTTTTAAATGCCAGATGTCTGCAAACGACACAGGGCAAGGCTGCAGACTACTGATGGACACTGACAAGGCTGCAATGGGGGACAAGGCTGCAATCAGGGACAATGCTGTAATGGGGGACAAGGCTGCAATGGGGGGACAAAGCTGCAATGGGGGACATGGCTGCAATGGGTCGACAAGGCTGCAATGGGGCACAACGCTACAGATGGACACTGACAAGGCTGCAATGAGGGACAATACTACAGATGGACACTGACAAGGCTGCAGATGGACACTGATGAGGCTGCATTGATGGGCATTTAAATGTAAGTTTTTTTCCTTAAACTTCCCTCCTAAAAATTTTTTTCTTAAAATTCCCTCCTAAACTTGGGGTGCGTGTTATACGCCGGTGCGTGTTATACGCCGGTGCGTGTTATACGCCGGCACGTGTTATAGGCCAATAAATACGGTAATTCAAGAGATAAAGCGATAATTCTCCCACTCTACTAGACTCTGGTCTGGCCGCACCTGGAGTATGCTGTCCAGTTCTGGGCACCAGTCCTCAGGAAGGATGTACTGGAAATGGAGCTAGTACAGAGAAGGGCAATAAAGATAATAAAGGGACTGGAGGATATTAGTTATGAAGAAAGGTTGTGAGCACTGAACTTATTCTCTCTGGTGAAGAGATGCTTGAGAGGGGATATGATTTCAATTTACAAATACCATACTGGTGACCCCACAATAGGGATAAAACTTTTCAGAGGAAGGGAGTTTAATAAGACACGTGTCCACTCATTAAAATTAGAAGAAAAAAGGTTTAATCTTAAACTGCATAGAGGGTTCTTTACTGTAAGAGCAGCAAGGATGTGGCATTCCCTTCCACAGGCGGTGGTTTCAGCGGGGAGCATCAATAGTTTCAAAGGACTATTAGATAAGCACCTGAATGACCACAACATACAAGGATATACAATGTAATACTGACATATAATCACACAAATAAGTTGGGCTTGATGGACTTGAGTCGTTTTTCAACCTCACCTATTATGTAACTATGTAACTATGTAAACTAGTAACATGTAAAGGCATTTAAAGCTTTGTCTATGATAATTTTAGGTATCGTAATTTGGTGCCACTCCATGGGCGGACACATGGTAGGTATACATTTACTTGGCGTAACATTATCTTTTATATTTTAGCAGAAGAGTGGGTATTATATTGTGCTTGTATGCAATAAAATTCATTAAAGTTTATTTTTTCACAAAAAATGCATTTGACAAACCACTACACAAATACTATGTGATATAGAAAACTGCAACACCCACCATTTTATTCTATATGGCCTATGCCAAACAATATATAATGTTTGGGAGTTCTATAGCAATATTTTTAAATGTATGTGAAAAGTGTCAGAATTGGCCAGATATTGAGGCGGTTAATCACAAAGAATCTTGACATTTGTAAACATATTTTGTGAAGAATCCCAAACCTTTCCTACTTTGAATTCTGTGACAGAAATTCACTATACCCTGTGAGTAGGTACTAGTGCGTCACAAATTTCACAGAGCTTGGCTTCTGAACTACAGAAATACTGAGAGAAGGTGGAATCAGTCAAGAAATCACTACTTGTAGGCGGCAAAGTACTATGATATATATAGCAAACAAATTTGGGAGGGGGGAGGGATAAGGGAATAGGGGGGAAGGGGAGGCTTGAGTATCACCTGTACTGGGTCAAAGAATTGCTATTGCCCGTACGTATTACTTAACCCGTTAGGGTATTGTTGCTGTAACCATAATTTATCCACTGTAAAAAGGGAGTTGGGGGAAGGGAACAAACCCAATAGGGATGGGTTTAGAAAGGGGTTACTATAAGCAACAATGTAGTCATTGGTTTTAGTAATTATATAAAATCAGTTTTATTCAATCATTTTAAACATTTAAAATCGCATCTGAAAATTGATACTGTAAACATCACAATAATGGTGCAAATAGGCCGCGGACCAAAAAAACACAGACAGGACAGACAATACATGAAAAACATATATGGCTAACCCAGTCAGGGCGTATTGCATTATACCTTGGTGGCTAGGGATGAGCTTTGAGTTCGAGTCGAACTCATGTTCGAGTCGAACTCATGTTCGACGCGAACATTGGCTGTTCGCAAGTTCGCCGAACAGCGAACAATTTGGGGTGTTCGTGGCAAATTCGAATGCCGCGGAACACCCTTTAAAAGTCTATGGGAGAAATCAAAAGTGCTAATTTTAAAGGCTTATAAGCAAGTTATTGTCATAAAAAGTGTTTGGGGACCCGGGTCCTGCCCCAGGGGACATGGATCAATGCAAAAAAAAGTTTTAAAAACGGCCGTTTTTTCAGGAGCAGTGATTTTAATAATGCTTAAAGTCAAACAATAAAAGTGTAATATCCCTTTAAATTTCGTACCTGGGGGGTGTCTATAGTATGCCTGTAAAGGGGCGCATGTTTCCTGTGTTTAGAACAGTCTGACAGCAAAAGGACATTTCGAAGGAAAAAAAGCCATTTAAAACTACCCGCGGCTATTGCATTGCCGACAATACACATAGAAGTTCATTGATAAAAACGCCATGGGAATTCCCCACAGGGAAACCCCGAACCAAAATTAAAAAAAAAAATGACGTGGGAGTCCCCCTAAATTCCATACAAGGCCCTTTAGGTCTGGTATGGATATTAAGGGGAACCCTGGCCAAAATTTAAAAAAAAATGACGTGGGGTTCCCCCTAAATTTCATACCAGACCCTTCAGGTCTGGTATGGATTTTAAGGGGAACCCCGCGCCAAAAAAAAAAAAAACGGCGTGGGGTTCCCCCAAAAATCCATACCAGACCCTTATCCGAGCACGCAACCTGGCAGGCCGCAGGAAAAGAGGGGGCACGAGAGTGCGCCCCCCCTCCTGAACCATACCAGGCCACATGCCCTCAACATTGGGAGGGTGCTTTGGGGTAGCCCCCCAAAACACCTTGTCCCCATGTTGATGAGGACAAGGGCCTCATCCCCACAACCCTGGCCGGTGGTTGTGGGGGTCTGCGGGCGGGGGGCTTATCGGAATCTGGAAGCCCCCTTTAACAAGGGGACCCCCAGATCCCAGCCCCCCCCTGTGTGAAATGGTAAGGGGGTACTTACCCCTACCATTTCACTAAAAAACTGTCAAAAATGTTAAAAATGACAAGAGACAGTTTTTGACAATTCCTTTATTTAAATGCTTCTTCTTTCTTCCTTCATCTTCTTCTGGTTCTTCTGGCTCTTCTGGTTCTTCCTCCGGCGTTCTCGTCCAGCATCTCCTCCGCGGTGTCTTCTATCTTCTTCTCCTCGGGCCGCTCCGCACCCATGGCATGGAGGGGAGGCTCCCGCTCTTCTCTTCATCTTCTTCTTCATCCTCTTCTCTTCTTCCTTCTTCTCTTCTTCTCTTCTTCATTTTCTTCTCCGGGCCGCTCCGCATCCATGCTGTCATGGAGGGAGGCTCTCGCTGTGTGATGGCGTCTCTTCGTCTGACGGCTCTTAAATAACGGGGGGTGGGGGGTCTGACGCACGGGACATGACGGGACTTCCCTGTGGCATTCCCCGTGACGTCACAGGGAAGTCCCGTCAAGTCACCGTGCATCAGAGGGGGGCGGGGTCACCGGGTGGCCCCGCCCCCCGTTATTTAAGAGCCATCAGACGAAGAGACGCCGTCACACAGCGGGAGCCTCCCTCCATGACAGCATGGATGCGGAGCGGCCCGGAGAAGAAAATGAAGAAGAGAAGAAGAGAAGAAGGAAGAAGAGAAGAGGATGAAGAAGAAGATGAAGAGAAGAGCGGGAGCCTCCCCTCATGCCATGGGTGTGGAGCGGCCCGAGGAGAAGAAGATAGAAGACGCCGCGGAGGAGATGCTGGACAAGAACGCCGGAGGAAGAACCAGAAGAGCCAGAAGAACCAGAAGAAGAAGAAGATGAAGGAAGAAGCATTTAAATAAAGGATTTGTCAAAAACTGTCTCTTGTCATTTTTAACATTTTTGACAGTTTTTTAGTGAAATGGTAGGGGCAAGTATCCCCCTTACCATTTCACACAGGGGGGGGGCCGGTATCTGGGGCTCCCCTTGTTAAAGGGGGCTTCCAGATTCCGATAAGCCCCCTGCCCGCAGACCCCCACAACCACCGGCCAGGGTTGTGGGGATGAGGCCCTTGTCCTCATCAACATGGGGACAAGGTGTTTTGGGGGGGCTACCCCAAAGCACCCTCCCAATGTTGAGGGCATGTGGCCTGGTATGGTTCAGGAGGGGGGGCGCACTCTCATCCCCCCTCTTTTCCTGCGGCCTGCCAGGTTGCGTGCTCGGATAAGGGTCTGGTATGGATTTTTGGGGGAACCCCACGCCGTTTTTTTTTTTTTGGCGCGGGGTTCCCCTTAAAATCCATACCAGACCTGAAGGGTCTGGTATGAAATTTAGGGGGGACCCCACGTCATTTTTTTTTTTAAATTTTGGCCGGGGTTCCCCTTAATATCCATACCAGACCTAAAGGGCCTTGTATGGAATTTAGGGGGACTCCCACGTCATTTTTTTTTAAAATTTTGGTTCATTGTTTCCCTGTGGGGAATTCCCATGCCATTTTTATCAATGAACTTCTATGTGTATTGTCGGCAATGCAATAGCTGCGGGTAGTTTTAAATGGCTTTTTTTCCTTCGAAATGTCATTTTGCTGTCAGACTGTTCTAAACACAGGAAACATGCGCCCCTTTGCAGGCATACTATAGACACCCCCCAGGTACGAAATTTAAAGGGATATTACACTTTTATTGTTTGACTTTAAGCATTATTAAAATCACTGCTCCTGAAAAAACGGCCGTTTTTAAAACTTTTTTTTGCATTGATCCATGTCCCCTGGGGCAGGACCCGGGTCCCCAAACACTTTTTATGACAATAACTTGCATATTAGCCTTTAAAATTAGCACTTTTGATTATTCATGTTCGTGTCCCATAGACTTTAACGGTGTTCGCGTGTTCGAGCGAACTTTTTTCCTGTTCGCATGTTCTGGTGCGAACCGAACAGGGGGGTGTTCGGCTCATCCCTATCGGTGGCCATTGAGGGCTGTCAATTAGTCAAATAGTGGTTGTTGGTGTCCACTGAGAATAGGTATTCTATTTAGATTTAAGGTGCGGTCATCCGTGGCATAATGCAATTAGAGAGTGGAGAGTGCAGGGGAGGGAAGGCACCTGTGCTGAACCGGGGTTGGATTGCAATTCCTATTAGTTTCTATTGGATTGAAGTTTAAATATAAGTATTACTCCATTATCAAGTGAAGAAGAGTGCAAGCAAATAGTCCTGTAGTAATGTTAATAGCAAGACACAAGTTAATGAGTCATTAGTTCAATCCTTATCGGAAGTATATGAATTCCTAAATCAGACTAGCATCGGACTGGAGATAGGATCATGAGTTTTCAATTAACACATATTGTTGGATTTGTTTAGTAATAATAGCGCTATATAATCTGGTATTGTTGCTTGCAATGAAGATGCAGTGGTACTTAAGTATATTAGTATGGCTGTACGTTACCATCTACACCATTGCTGTGTCGCTCCAGGGTGCTGTGATCCTCAGATCCTGTAAGCCGATACGTCCCGTATCACGTATAAAGTGTCCATTAGTGGCCGCTGAGAGAGACCGTCAATGCTGGAAAGATGGCTCCTTATTAGCTCAGCTGCGGCGACCCGAGAATTAAGGGATTCCTGTAGCTGTATAGTGACTATAGGGTATCCATCGCCTTTGGAGCATGCAGCGATCGTGAGCTCCCTGCTGACGTTGACCGCCTTACACTCTCCTCCGTGCCCGTAACACGCCTAGACTGGGCAGCGTTGTGACGTCAATGCGTTTCGTCGTGGTTCACTGACGTAGCTTCATCTTGGACGTTCATTGGTCGGTTAGCCACACACCCTTCTTATAGTGTATTATGCTGGTCGTTACCGCCAATGAGAGATCTTTAAAAGGATTTGAAGGGATATTGTCCAATCAGATGTAACTGATTAATCCATACGGCCTGTCAGCTAGTGTAAACATTGTTGTTGTCTTGATTTGTAAAATGGCTAGGTCATAGCTAATTAGGATATGTCCTAGCACATAGCTAATTAGGATATGTCCTAGCACGTAGTAAGGGCCTCTATATGGTGAATATAGGGACTCAGGGAAAATATGGCAGATGTACGGGAGAAAGAGATAGACAGGAGTAAGATAGGCAAACGCACCAAAAGTAGAACTTAATGCATGGTGGAACAAATGACTGACAGTGTAGCATACAAATTAGTGACATGTACGAATTGGCACACAAATAAATACTTTAGGTGGTATCGCTTCTAAAGGGGTATATTTGCTCATGAGTTGAGTTAGGTCAATTTTCAGATGCGATTTTAAATGTTTAAGATGATTGAATAAAACTGATTTTATATAATTACTAAAACCAATGACTACATTGTTGCTTATAGTAACCCCTTTCTAAACCCATCCCTATTGGGTTTGTTCCCTTCCCCCAACTCCCTTTTTACAGTGTATGATATATATAGTCCTTAGAAATTGAAAGTAAACAGCAGAAGAGAAACTATGAAATATGCAGAGAATCCAGGAAGTTGTGGAAAGAGATGACCAGTAGATAGGTAGCACTCACAACATGAAATAAATTTTTGCGGGCAGCGTCCAAGATGGCCGCTTAGCCCGGGAGCTCCGCGCCACTCTGATCTAACGCCATCTATAGCGGCAGTGCAAGCCCTTGTTTCAGCCCGGCTCTTGTCCCTGCAGCCTGGGGACACCTCCGGCCACACCTGGATGTCCTTTTCTACCTCCAGGCGGAACCTCATTGACGCCCTGAACGGATCCCTGGAGGGGCCCGGCCATCCCAAAATGGTGGCCGTCTCCTCACAAGGCCTGCCCTGCCTGTCAGAATCCATCGCAGATCAGGATCAAGGGGCCCTCCCGTCCTCACAAGCATCGGATGCCACAGTGAGTACTCTCCCGGGGTTCCCCTCTCCAGAATCCACTGACTCTTTGTTAAGGAGGACATTTGGAGGGGCAGCTCTCACCCCTCAGCAGGATCTGCCTCACAGTCCGGACTCCTGGGACATACAGGCCAGGGATCTCCCTCCCTCCCCTACTGATTTCCCCTCCATGATGGCTGCTTTTTCCCAGATGCTATCAAAAGGCCTATCCCACACAGCTACACAGATCACTGCTTCCATACATGCAGATTTGCAGAAGATTGGTGCCAGAATAGAAGTAATCGAACAAAAATTTGATCAGGCCATCCTGAGAATTAACCAAAATACTTCCAGAATCCAGGATCTCCAGGACCAACTGGAATCCGCCACCTCTAAAATAGATGACCTCGAGAACAGGTCGAGACGTTACAACTTTCGTCTCAGGGGGCTCCCCGAATCATCGCTTAGAGCTCGACAGAGCCCACAGGGCGCTACAACCACCTCGCTCTGACGGTCTGCCACGAGACATCATCGTGAAACCGCATTTCTATGCAGTCAAGGAAGAAGTGATGAAGCTCTCCAGGTCAGCAGAGAAACTGATGTTCCAAGGCCATCAGGTCCAAATCTTCGCTGATATATCCCCATATACCGTACAAAAAAGAAGAGCCCTGAAACCGCTACTACAAGTCCTGGCGAACAAAGAGATCACCTACAGATGGGCCTTCCCGCTGAGATTGAACTTATCATACCGCAACAAACCATACAATTTTTCAACGTTCCAAGAAGGGGAACGACTTCTTCTTCATCTGGGTCTGATCACTCAGGACGTCCCACAGTCTTCTGCCTCTCGAGGAGCATCGTCTGTCAAGAGAACATCCCCCACCAGCCCAGTGTCGCCAGTGTGGCAGAAACAGCTTTCCAAGCGATCGAAAGAGTCCTTCCCCCCATGATTGGGCCTGCAGCATCATGTCTCTGTTTTTGATCCTCCCCTGGGTCTGTGCTGACGACCGACCTGATGTCAGCTTTTTGGTGACTTTCCTCTTTTGAGTTCTCCCCAGGACTTCCTCTCGGATCCCTACGGGTCCAGATTTTAGGGGGAAAACGTTGTACTGTTCCGTTTTTAATAATGTTTTCTTTTTTTTTTTCTCTTTTCCTCCCAAATATTCAAAGCTTTTTGATCACTACTACCATGTGATAGCAGGGCTTGCATTGCATTGTTTATGTACTGCCACGATTTCAATCAGAGGCGGCGTTGACTGGACTGGTCGTAGTGCGCCTCTCTCTGGCTCCGATAGCTGAACCCTTGTTCACTCACCTATCGGACCCAGACTCTCTCGACCCTTGGGTCACAGAATTTTTGCTTTGTTTTGGGTTCCGGTCCAGTCAGGGGGGGGGCCCTCGCTGGTCCATGGAGATATGGGTAAACATTTTCTGATGCAATATCTAATGGTTCGTTTTTTCTCTCCTCTCTACCTCTTTTCTCTGCTCTTCTCTCCTTTCTCCTTTCCTCCCCCCCTCCTCTTCAGCTACAGGTTCTCGCTGGATCTCCCGTCTGCCGCACCACAGATCGAGCCCACCATGTTGCTGGGGATGTCTCCTATCTGCCAGAGACAATTAGTACATCAGGTGAGAATTACAAACACTTAGCACCACATTCATTGCTTCCCCATGTCTGACTCCACGCCACTGAATGGGACACTTAAGATTCTCTCCCACAATGTACAGGGCCTTAACTACCCTGTGAAGAGATGCAAAATACTGCAACAGCTTCACACACTGAAGGCTGATGTAGTACTGATCCAGGAAACTCATTTCCCCGCCTCCTATCAGCCCAAATTCCTTCACAAAAGCTTCATGAACTTCCACCTAGCTAATGCTGACAACAAAACGAGAGGAGTGGCGGTCTGCTTCTCCAACAGAACTCAATTCGTGCATGCGAACACCATCAAAGACCCAGAGGGACGTTACATACTAGTGTCAGGTATGATTAATGGTGAGGCCTACACGTTTGTCTCATATTATACTCCTAACACACACCAGGACCTCTTTTTTGACACTACACTGAAGGTACTTAAGCCGCATTTCGTTGGCACAGTAATATTGGGGGGAGACTCCAATACCCCATTTGACTACTCCTCTGACAAATCAAACCCCCTGTGGCCCAAATCAAAACGGCCCCCTAAACGTAGCCTTCGGGTGGCACAAATAGTATAATCCTTTGGCCTGATTGATATCTGGAGGGAAATGAACCCCCAAACTAGAGACTACACGCATTACTCGGTCCCCCACAACACCTTCTCTAGGATTGACCACATATTTGTCCCACCACACGTAATCCCGAGAGTAACCTCCTCCAAAATCTATGACACTCCACTATCCGACCACTCGATAATGTCTATGTCACTCAGGGGCGGGTCGGGGGTGAAGGGTCCCTTTCAATGGCGCCTTAATGAAACTCTCCTAAGCAACCCAACCCATTGCATGCTCCTAGACAAAGCTCTATCCGACTACTTTAGTGAGAATGACACGAGGTCAGTCTCCCCGGAATGTCTTTGGGCAGCACACAAGGCAGTGATGAGGGGCAGGCTCTTTACAACTCTCCTCTCAACTTAAAAAGGAAAGCAGGGCGGAAGTTTCGCGACTCACAGCAGACTTCCGCTTGCTGAGTAAAGCCCACAAACAACACCCTACACCGGATAACCTGGCCAAACTTGACTCAGCTCGAGTGAAACTCAACCTCTCTCTTACTACTTCCACGGAGAAACACTTACGGTGGTCCGGCGCACGTTTCTATTACCAATCGGATAGGATAGGCGCTAAGTTAGCTACCAAGCTTAGCCCGAGGATCCGTACCTTGGCATTTCCCAAAATTCGTGCCTCGTCGGGTAATCTGACGCAAAACCCAACCATCATTATGAAATCATTTCATGATTTTTACTCACATCTTTATGAGAAAGTACCCCACACACATTCCAAGGCCAGAGAGCGGTTTCTCCAAGACATTAACCTGCCTCACCTACAGCAAACACACCGCGATCTGCTAGACGCCCCCTTCTTCTCCGAAGAAATCTTAGATATAATTAAATTCTTGAAAATGAATTCTGCAACGGGCCCAGACGGTTTTTCAGTATGTTATTATAAGATGTTTGGCCCTCGTCTGGCTCTGTACGTGGCCCGGTTCTTCAACTCCCTCCGTAATGGAGCCCCTCTCCCTAGCGATTTAAACTCAGCTTTTATCTCGGTCATACCTAAACAGGGCAAAGACCCAAGCGAGGTGGGCAGCTACCGCCCTATTTCGTTAATCAATAACGATCTCAAAATAATGACTAAAATACTGGCAAACAGGATGTCTAACTTTATTGCTAATTATATACATAGGGACCAAGTGGGCTTCATCCCGGGGAGACAGGGACCGGATCGCAGAGCCATTGACTTGATCTCCCTTCTGCAGTCCCGGTGGGACGGAGGCCCTGCTCAAGAGGGCTTCTTGCTGTCGCTGGATCTGCAGAAGGCCTTTGATTCCATGTCGTGGCCCTACATTTTTGACATTCTAGAACGCTGGGGGTTTGGCGACGGTTTTCGCACGATAATTCACACATTATATTCCTCGCCCTCAGCACAGGTGTGACTAATGGGCCATTACTCAGAACCCTTCAATATTCGTAGGGGAACTAGACAGGGTTGTCCCCTTTCACCCTTGATTTTCGCTATTGCGATCGAGACCCTGGCTATAGCCATCAGATCGAACGAGAACATCAAGGGAGTGAAATGTGGTCCTGACATTCACAAATGCGCCCTATTTGCTGACGACATGCTCTTGTTCCTCACTGCTCCTCTCACATCCACACCAAATGTCCTCAGACTTCTGAGAGACTTCGGTCTCGTCTCTGGTCTTCAGGTGAACGTGACTAAATCTGTGGCCCTCAATGTTTCAGTCCTGGTACCTCTCATAGATCAACTCCGACCACACTTTCCCTTCACATGAGCTAGCGACTCAATCCCCTATTTGGGTATCAAGCTGACGAAAAACATTGGAGACTTATATGCCACTAACTACCCCCCCATCCTCTGCTCTCTAGAGCTGGACCTACAGAAATGGTCGGGGGAGGGCCTGTCATGGTTAGGTAGACTCAACACAGTCAAAATGACTCCCCTGCCACGCCTTTTGTATCTGTTTCGCTCACTTCCAATACCGATTAAAAAATCTGTCTTGACCAAATTTCAGTCCGGGGTGATTAGGTTTGTCTGGGGGGACAGAGGCCATTGCTTTGCTAAAGAAATATTGTTCAGGCTTCGGTCGCAAGGGGGCCTGGGTCTACCAAACTTGTGGCTATATTACCAGGCAGCACAGCTAGCACAGTTCTCAGCCATTTACACTAAAATCTGCAGGCCAGATTGGATCTCCATTGAGAGACAAGCGGTACCGTATTTCACACTCGACTTCTTAACATGGAGACCTCCCAAACATAGACCGGCCATCTTAGCCCCCACTTTGTCTCACTCCCTAGCCCTCTGCGACCAATTGCATATCCACGCCAACTTGATTTCCCCCTTAAGGCCTCTCACACACCTGTTTCACAACCCTGATTTTCCCCCTGGGATGAACATTCATGCATTTCCTTGGTGGCTGAACAAAGGCCTTTTCCGGATAGGCCATTTCTTTACACCCAATGGCCCCATTTCATTAGGCCATTGTTTGAGCACATTGGAGATGCCTACCTTGGAAAAGTTCCGACTTTCGCAAATACGACACTTTCTCCACTCACTTTGTACTGATAAGACGAACACTCCTAAGGCCACTATGTATGAGCTCTGGTGCTCTTCGTCAGCCCCCCAAAAAGGTGGGATATCCATTATCTACGCGTCCCTGGCAGATAGGACGGACACCCCTGCATATGCTCAATCATGGGAATCGGACCTGGGCATTCAGTGGGATCCTACTAAGTGGTTCCAAGCCTTCAGCAGATCATCGAAAGGTATCTTAAATATGGCCTTGATTGAGGCTAAAATTAAAGTCTTTACTAAATGGTACTATGTCCCGGCCAGGCTCTCCAGGATATTCCCGGACTCCTCTCCCCTCTGCTACAGAGGTTGCAGTCATATTGGCACGATGCATCATATCTGGTGGACATGCCCCCGCATACGGAGTTACTGGAATAAATTCCTCCATATTCTAAGGAGAGTATCTGGGGCAGAGGTTCCACAGGACCCCACATACATTCTATTGAATTGCAAAATACACAACACTCCTAAAAATACACAACAACTTATATTCTTTATGTGTTTGGGAGCCAAAGTTACTCTAGCGAAAGCCTGGAAAACTCCTTCGGTGTCCATATCGGCCACCAAACGGAAGATTTCTTGGATAATGTCACAGGAACAAATAGTGGCTAAACTGCGTGACACGGTCCCACGCTTTGAAGGGATTTGGGAACCTTGGGCTAGGTATGTGGGTATCTCCCTTTACCCAGGTCACCTACTAACGTAGGGGAGAGTCCGGCGAGATTACCACCTCTTTCCGTATACCCCACCCCTCCCTCTGTCCTCTTCTAGCTCCCTCTCTCCTCTTCATCCTTCTTTTCTGTTCCTTCTTTTCATGTTCTATCCTCATCTTTCTTATGCCCGCTAACGGCTAATAACGGTTTTACTAGGCCAAAACATACTCAATTGATCTCTTAGGCTGTCCTAAACTGTTCACTTGGCGTCCCAGCCTAGGTGGCAGCCAGTTACTCTCAGGTTTCTATCCTGGACGATGTGTCTGTCAGCTCCGTCCGGGGGGCTGCCGTACCTGGGTATCTTCCCGGTGTGAGCACTTCCCCGGGGGAGCTGACAGGAGATGGGGGGGCACCCCCTTTGGTGGGAACCCTGAAGCTCTCGCACTCCACAGTGTGTTCCCATTGGGGTGGAGTGATGATCTCGGGGGCCTTCCTGGGGGGAGTCCCCAGTTTGAAATTCTTCTCAGGTTGTCCGTTCTCCTAGCAGAAATTAACAATTCATTGCTAAGACAGTAAACATGCCAGGTACTTTGCTCTACCGTGGATACATCATCTGTGTAAGTGCTATGTTGTTCCTTCCATGTATTTCCCTCTTTTGGCTGCCTTGGTCATTGAGGAGTATTATGTTGTATGTTTTGTTTATATTACATTTTCATTGCAAGTAAGCCTATACTGGATAGTCAAATATAACAATTGTTTGTGTTGTTATTACAATTTTGATGTTTAAAAATGAAAGTTTATTCTGTGACCATAGAACTCTTTTAACTTCTTTGAAATGGTATATATAATCTCATTAACATTGCTGCTTTATTAGTCCAAGTATATAATTGAACCAATTGTGTCTTGCTTTTTACCTTACTGCTCAAAAATGTGACTTGACTGAAATTAATTTTAGTAGTGACAATCTCTGGGTATACTAAGCATAGTAATCCTGAAAGTCATAGTTTTCAACTTTTTTCTTATTTTAAACTAACTAAAAATCTTAAACTAACTACTTAAAACTAAAGTCTTCTCTATGGACTAAGAAATAAAAAAAAATGGAGAATGCCAATGGCCATTTACTTGTAGTAGATTATGCCTAGTAAAAGTATATACATAGCAGCAATTACTTCCTCTGTAACCTGTTGCTATATCATTTTATTAACTACACTTACTCGTGTATGTTTTATGCCCAGTTGTAATCCCAGTTGCAAGAGTTAAATCTTAGGGTATTTTTTAAGCCTTGACTTTATTTACATTTAACAAATTCTAGCAAAAATGATAAATATGGGTCTGATGAATTTTGCCAGATAACATTTTTCTACAAAATGTGCATAATTTTCCTGCATTGGTTTACATAATTAGTATGGATACTTAAAGATATTGTTTAGAATGCTATTGGATCGCCAGATATTTAAAAACCCAATTAGGCAAAGCAGGGAGTGATTTTGGTGCCTCCTCTTGTCTCCAGTGGCAACCTCTATAAGGCCATAGATTGCACAGCACAATCACATAAAGAAAAATATAAATGTACAGAGAATTTTCTATGTACTATTACATATACTTTGAATGAACACTGAATAATCTCATGCCAACATTTATTATAGCATTAAATCAGCACTTTGTGTAAACAATAGGCACACTAACCCAACTAATCATATTCAAGTTCCACGAATATGTAATATGTATATACTTTATGCCCATGCTTGCATTATCTAACGTAACTTCTGATTTTCACGTTTCATGTTTACCATTTAATGGCTTTCCCGGCATATGGCAAAAATGCCATAGACTGGGCCACCCACCTCCTAGAAGGATAATATTATACAGCCGAAAAAGCCATACATTTTAAATACCATAATGATTCAAAAAATGTGTTCCAATGTGTGGTATATGTTTTGTTTAATAATGTCTTTAAACAAAAAAATCCTCCTTACATCTAATTATGGAATTTTGTCAGTTGGTGCAGATAAGGGGCTGGTGTTTATTATACTGATGATGCGTAAGGTATTCGGTAAAGAACAGCCATTAGTTTAAGCTTTTTGCCTTTTCCAACATCTGATTGGATGTATTTTCTGCCAGGGCTAGACCATTAGCAAGAAAGTACTACAGATGTGCCTTCTCTCTGCCGTATGGTATAATTTCTAGTATTTCTTTCCATTGCTGTCCTAAAATAATACTGGGAAAACCTGGAGATAATTCTCTTTGGTAATTCTATTTATGAAATCTCCCAGGACTACACGAATGTGTTTCTTATTTTTGGTTTATGTTGTTTTTATACAGTAAAACCTTGGTTTGCGAGCATAATTCGTTCCAGAAACATGCTTGTAATCCAAAGCACTTGTATATCAAAGCATTTTTTTACAGGGTATAAAAGAGAAGGGAGGCGCCTCTAAGTGTAGCAATAAGTTTCTAAATGTTGTACCTTCATGACGCTACTCTTATATCAAGACATCGCTTGTATATCAAGGCAAAATTTATTAAAACATTTGGCTTGTCTTGCAAAATGCTCTCAAACCAAGTTACTCTCAAACCAAGGTTTTACTGTAGTATTTTGTCTATTTTTGGCTCTATTCCACTATTGGAGTTGAGGTTTTTGATGGACCTGTTAATGATTCTGTTTAACAAGTACAAAAATCATATGTATAGAACATAGCTACACACTGTCCTATATAGTTTTGAGACTCAGCATGCATAATATACAGTACAGAGCTATATTTGGTGTAAACAAGATCTGGTAAATATGTTCTTCTCAGTATTCATTATGGAAAAGGAGGTGTAGGAGGTGTAGGAGGAATAGAATTAGCAACACAGTAAAAGGAGGTGTAGGAGAAATAGAAGCGTACCCTTGTGGCTAATGTAGCTAGTATTCCTTAACCAGTTCCTGACCATGTCACGCAGATATACTGCAGCACAATGGCTCTCCTGGGTGAAATCCCATATGGGTACGTCCTACCCTTTTTCGGCCACCAGAGGGCGCCTGCGCTGGCTGCTTGGCGGGAGAACCGATGCGCACGGCCAGCGGGCATGATCGCCACCGGCCACGCACGATCACATGCACAAGCGCCAGCATGGGGATTTGTAAATCCCTGTGCTGTCAGAGGAGAGGAGCCATATCATTTGTTCCTACTAAGTAGGAAAAACAATATGTCTCCTCTCCTAGTCAATCCTATCCCCATACAGTTAGAACACACTGAGGGAACCCACAATTAATCGCCCCCTAGTGTTAACCCCTTCCCTGCCAGTGACATTTACACAGTAATGAAAAGTCTCCGATCTGTCCATCACAATGTTGCAGTACCGCTAAAAATCGCAAATCACTGCCATTACTAGTTAAAAAAAAATAATGAAAATGCCGTAAAAATGCCATAAATCTTTCTATGGCATAAAAATGCCATAAATAGTTTGCAGACACTATAACTTTTGCACAAACCAATCAATATACGCTTATTGTGGGTTTTTCTACCAAGAATATGTAGTAGAATATATATTGGCCTAAACTGATGAAGAAATTTCATTTTTTTTTTTTTAAATTGGGGGATATTCATTATAGCAAAAAGTAAAAAATATTGTTTTTTTCTAAATAGTCTCTCTTTTATTGTTTATAGTGCAAAAAATAAAAAACGCAGAGGTGATCAAATATTACCAAAAGAAAGCTCTATTTGTGGGAAAAAAGGCCGCTAATTTCATTTGGGTACAGCATCGAATGACCGCACAATTGTCAGTTAAAGCGACACAGTGCCAAATTGTAAAAAGTGCTCTGGTCAGGAAGGGGGTAAAATCTTCCAGGGCTGAAGTGGTTAAAGACTAGAAAAACCTAATGTGACAAATCACCAGGGTCAGATGGATTACACCTGAGAGTCCTTTGACTGGCCTGTAGAAAACTATAGGCCAGTTAACCTTGCATCAATAGTTTGTAAACTATTGGATGAGACAAGGGACCATAACCAAGAAATTGCTGATTGATCGCTTTTTTTAACAATAGATTTTTATTGAAGGAATTTTCTTAACAATACAGATTGACATTGTCACGATAATAATTGTGACTAACTTCTTTGCAATAGTTCTTAAGAATATTCTTATACAAATACAGTAATTGATAGTCTGTACCAGCCTACCCCTATTGGGTTCAAACTGTAGGCATGGATAGGCCATCAATTGCGTTAATTAGCTGAATACAGAAAATTGTAAGGAAAACAAAAAAAAAAACAAAAAACAAAATATATACATATATATACATACATACATACATACACATACATACATACACATACATATATACATATATATATATATACATACATACACATACACATACATACATCTAAATTAACTGAACAAAACTTGTTGCATAGGTTAATAAAGTGGGTCCAGGATGATATACTACATCTGAGGTGTGTTTATATATGACTTCAGTGTACTTCCAACTTTTCATAAGATTATAAATTGCATTGTTTTAAGTAATTGAATGCATTGGGATGGGATATCCAAGTACTCCATTTTTTTCTAAATGTAATGGTGGAATAGTTTTTATAAGCCAGCATTAATTCGTATTGGGCCTGTGTGTTAATTCTGGCTATAACTGTAGATAAATTGGGTGCATTACTGGATTTCCAGAGGCTGGATATAGTGAGTCTTGCTGCTATTAGTGTGTGGAATACAATTGTTCTGAATTCTTTAGGATATATATCTAAATTAATACCTAGCAAGGCTGTGGCAGGATTTAGTTTATTTAGGATGCCCGTAAGGTCTGCAATGAAGGAAGTTATTGAATTTCAGAAGCTTTGCAAACTTTTACAGTTCCATAGAATGTGTAAAAGGTTACCCGTCTGATCATTGCATCTCCAGCATAAATTAGATGTAGAGGGATATATTTTCGATAATCTATATGGGGTCAGATACCACCTATTGAGTATTTTTTGTGCATTGTCCCAGTGCTCGATACATGCTGACGACTTGCTAGATATATGAATGGCTTTTTTCCATTGTTCCCAGGTAAATTTTTGTTCTAGATCTCTCTCCCATTTAATCATGTGTGTGTTTTTATTGTCAAATGGGTGAGTCGATGATAGATCATAAAAAAGAGAAATTCCTTTTATTGATAGTTGATTTTGACGTGTGAAAAATTGCCATATAGTTAAAGGGATTTCTACAGGGTTAGTCGGGTTGAAATCTTTTAGTTTGGTATGTTTCCTCAATTTATTTAGAGTGATCTCTTTATAATGCAAGGGTAAATTTACGTAAAGATGATAACCTTCTTTAACCCATTCGTCAGAATTTAGACGTATTTTACAATAATTGATTGCTCCTTTCGGAATCATTAACTTGATTTTATTTTGGATATTTTTAGTTTTTGAAAGTACAGTACCTGACCGCGAGATTGTGTTTCCAGCGCGATAGCATCGCGCTGGTTCTCGGCGACAGGGTACTGTGCATGTCGCGCTGGCTCACTCATCGGGAAAGGAAAACTTTGTTTTCCTTCCGCGATGAGTGACAGGCAGTGCTGACAGCTGTCTGGTATGAATCCTGAGGCGGGAACACCACGCCAAATTTTAAATGAAAAAAACGGCGTGGGTCCCACCCCGGGAGCATACCAGGCCCGTAGGTCTGGCATGGATTGTAAGGGGAACCCCCTACACCGAAAAATTGGCGTGGGGGTCCCCCCCAATCCATACCAGACCCTTATCCGAGCACGCAGCCCGGCCGGCCAGGAAAGGGGGTGGGGACGAGCGAGCGCCCCCCCCCCCTGAGCCGTACCAGGCCGCATGCCCTCAACATGGGGGGGTGGGTGCCTTTGGGGAGGGGGGCGCCCTGTGGGGCCCCCCCCACCCCAAAGCACCTTGTCCCCATGTTGATGAGGACAAGGGCCTCTTCCCGACAACCCTGGCCGTTGGTTGTTGGGGTCTGCGGGCGGGGGGCTTATCGGAATCCGGGAGCCCCCTTTAATAAGGGGGCCCCCAGATCCCGGCCCCCCACCCTGTGTGAATGAGTTTGGGGTACATGGTACCCCTACCCATTCACCTAGGGAAAAGTGTCAATATAAAAAAAACACAGTACACAGGTTTTAAGAGTAATTTATTAGTCAACTCCGGGATCTTCTTCCAACTTCGGGGGGTCTCCTTCCGACTTCTCCCGGTGTTCGGCCTCTTCTCCCGGGCCCCGCCACTATCTTCTTCCAGCTCTATTGCCAGCGAGGGGCTCGGTCTGCTGCCGCTGTCTCGCCACCGCTGTCTTGTTGCCGCTGTCTCGCCGCCGCTGTCTTGTCGCCGCTGTCTCACCGCCGCTGTCTCGCCGCTTCTTCTCTTCTTCTCTTCTTCCCCGATGTTGACACGACGCTCTCTCCGGCTCGAATGCTGTGTGCGAGCTGCGGAGCCATTTATATAGGCGGTGACCCCGCCCCCTTACGATGTCATGGTCCCAGCATGCGCAGGGACTCTGGCGTCATAAGGGGGCGTGACCCCAGAGTCCCTGCGCATGCTGGGACCATGACGTCGTAAGGGGGCGGGGTCACCGCCTATATAAATGGCTCCGCAGCTCGCACACAGCATTCGAGCCGGAGAGAGCGTCGTGTCAACATCGGGGAAGAAGAGAAGAAGAGAAGAAGCGGCGAGACAGCGGCAGCGAGACAGCGGTGGTGAGACAGCGGCGACAAGACAGCGGCGGCGAGACAGCGGCGGCGAGACAGCGGCAGCAGACCGGGCCCCTCACTGGCAATAGAGCTGGAAGAAGATAGCGGCGGGGCCCGGGAGAAGAGGCCGAACACCGGGAGAAGTCGGAAGGAGACCCCCCGAAGTTGGAAGAAGATCCCAGAGCTGACTAATAAATTACTCTTAAAACCTGTGTACTGTGTTTTTTTTATATTGACACTTTTCCCTAGGTGAATGGGTAGGGGTACCATGTACCCCAAACTCATTCACATAGGGTGGGGGGCCGGGATCTGGGGGCCCCCTTATTAAAGGGGGCTTCCGGATTCCGATAAGCCCCCCGCCCGCAGACCCCGACAACCAACGGCCAGGGTTGTCGGGAAGAGGCCCTTGTCCTCATCAACATGGGGACAAGGTGCTTTGGGGTGGGGGGGCCCCGCAGGGTGCCCCCCTCCCCCAAGGCACCCACCCCCCCATGTTGAGGGCATGCGGCCTGGTACGGCTCAGGAGGGGGGGTGCTCGCTCATCCCCACCCCCTTTCCTGGCCGGCCGGGCTGCGTGCTCGGATAAGGGTCTGGTATGGATTGGGGGGGACCCCCACGCCAATTTTTCAGCATAGGGGGTTCCCCTTACAATCCATGCCAGACCTACGGGCCTGGTATGATCCTGGGGGGAACCCACGCCGGTTTTTTTCATTTAAAATTTGGCGCGGTGTTCCCGCCTCAGGATTCATACCAGACAGCTGTCAACACTGCCTGTCACTCATCGCGGAAGGAAAACAAAGTTTTCCTTTCCCAATGAGTTAGCCATCTCGGCGCTGGCTCCTGCGACGGGGCTCACAGGTGTCAAATCTCGCAGAGAAATGCGGCGAGATTGACACAATATCGCGGCCACCTACTGTATATATTTCCAAGCTATTAATGTGGTTCTTATACTGAGTAGTTTAGGTATATTAATCTTTGGTAGTATAGCGTAAGCTATTGCTAGGGCATACAGGTCGTGTCCTTTTGTGACTTGTTTCTCTATGTTTAGCCATAGTTTGTCTTCCGTGTTGTTAAACCAATATCTCATCTGATCTAATAAGGTTGCATAATAGTAGTTTTTGATGTCAGGTAGGTTCATTCCTCCTAAATATTTTCTGGTAGTTAAAATGGAAAATGCCACTCTGGGTTTCTTTCCATTCCATATGCACCTTTTAAGTTTTGTATTCAGTTGCGTGAAAAATTTGGACTGGATTGGGATGGGTAAACATCTAAAATGGTATAGTATTTTAGGGAGGGTTTGCATTTTAAATGTGGCTATTTTCCCTACCCAAGAAAGTTGTGTTTTTTGTATGTTTTGTAAATCTTTGTTGACTAGGTCTAAAAGGTGGGGGTAATTAGCTTTGTATATTTTGGTTGGTGGGTAGGAAAGTTGTATTCCCAAATAGCTTATTGTGCAGTTATCCCAGTTAAAGCCATTTTCCTTGCGTAGTGTATTGATTATGGTCTTGGGAATGTTCATAGGGAGAGCATAGCATTTGTTTTGGTTTATTTTATAGTACGATACCTCCCCAAATTTATCTAGTAATTTTTGAGCTTCAGGTAGGGAAGAGGTAGGATTGGTTAATGTAAGTATGATGTCATCTGCGAATAATCCTACTTTACGTTCATATCATCCTATAGTTATACCTTTAATGTTGGGGGTTGATCTTATATATTCCGCAAGTGGTTCTATTGCTAGTGAGAAAATTAATGGGGATAGTGGACATCCTTGTCTGGTTCCGTTGGTAAGGGGGAAAGTTTTAGAAATTATACCTGATATGAGTACTTTGGCCGTAGGATGAGAGTATAGTGCCATAATTGCCGAGTGGATGAATCCTTGAAATCCGAATTTGTCTAGAGTTTTGGAAATGTATATCCAGTGCATTCTATCGAACACCTTTTCTGCATCTAATGTTAGAAGTAAGGAGGGAGTTCGATCAGTATGAATTTGGACAATTATATTAAGAATTCTTCTAGTGCTGTCTGGTGCTTGTCTCCCTTTAGTGAGTCCTACTTGGTCGGGTCCTATTAGTTGGGGTGTTATGTTTACTAATCTGTTGGCTACGATTTTTGCATAGATTTTTAGGTCAGAATTTAATAATGAAATGGGTCTATAATTTAGAGGGGATGAGGGGTCTTTACCCTGTTTCGGTATTGTTATTATAATTGCTTCCAATAGTTCTTTGGGAAAAGAATTAGAGTTAGCTAGATGGTTAAACATGTTCATTAGATATGGAACTAGAGTTTCTTTGAAGGCCATGTAATATTCCCCTGATAGGCCATCAGCTCCTGGTGTTTTGTTTTTGGGTAGTTCTTTGATTACTTTGTTGTTCTGGGAGTAATAGTTTACTTTCATTTTTTTTTTAATTTTGTCTTGGTCTGATATTAGAATGGCTCTTAGTTCCGATCTTAGTTTTTTTTTTTTTTAAATCAAAAAAGGTTTTATTGAACATTCACATATTATCCAACAATGATCGTCACTCGGTTTGCAATTACATAAGGTTTGTTATAACAGATTCTGTTCATGTACATACACACAGTGTTTATTTCAACTTGGCTATCCATCCCACTGCACTTCTCCTGCCACCAAAAATTCACCTTTTCCTATCTCCAACCCCCCGTCCGCACAGCTTATGTTATATATACTATCCTGCATCCCCTCGTTATGTTTACAGAGATTGTAGGAGCCTGGACATCACTAGCTCTCTCGGACTTAGACCTGGTGTGTCCAGCCATTTGGACCAAATTCGTTCAAACCTGGTAGGGCACCCTCTGTGTTGATATATATATTTTTCCCTTATGAGGGTTTGTCCCATGTGTTCCACCCAGGTGCGACTAGTTGGTGGCCCCACAGATTTCCAACTTATGAGTATAAGTTTCCTGGCCTGGAATAAAGCTCTGGAGAACGCGACCCTGATCGATTCTTCAGGGATCTCATCCTCCAGGACCCCCAATATACAACACATGGGGTCCATGGGGACCTTCATTTGAAATACCTCATTGAGCGTACCCATCACCTCCCTCCAATATCGGTGGAGCTTCGGGCATCTCCACAGGAGGTGAATAAGGTCCCCATCATGCTGACGGCAGCGGGAACATAGAGGATCTACCGTCCTGTCCATTTTAAATAGCTTTTTTGGGGTATAGTGCACTCTTAACGCTATAAACAATTGGGAAACCTTTTGTGCAACGTTAAGGGAGCATGTGGATACAGACTGCAAGGCCTCCTCCCATTGCTCCTCTGTAATCTGACCAAGGTCCCTTGCCCAAGCCGACATTGCATTGTACGGGTATGCTCGCAGGTGTCTTACTAACAACATCTGGTAGCATTGAGATATAATTCCCTTGGTCTCACTGCTGGACTGCAACACATGAAATACTGGCGGGGGCGACAGTGTCCAACCACCCGCGTCCCCCTGCGCAAGGACCGTATGTCGAGCTGAAGGTAGGAATAGAACATGCTATCTGGCAGGTTAAATTCATCCTGCAGTTCTGCAAAAGAGAGTAGTTTACCGTTTGTGAATATGTGCGGTAGCAGTTTAAGCCCATGTTTACGCCATCTTGGCCCTTGTAGTAATTTATCCAGCTCAGTATAAGAGCGGTTGCCCCATATTGGGCTAAAATCAGTGAAGCCTTGCACCCCCTGAAGCTGTCTGACCTTATTCCAATTTTTTTGTACGAGTGACATTGTTGGGGTCTGTTTGTTGGATTTTGCAAATAGCTGTGCCTCAAGGCCCATGGGAATGGTCTCTGCCCCCGACGCCATCAGCATCAACTGTGCTGATGAGCCTTTTGTTTCCGACGCCATAGAACCGACCAGCTGTTGCAATTGGGATATATATATATATATATATATATATATATATATATATATATATATATATATATAGTACAACCAGGGGTTGGGAACTGCCAACCCTCTGTTGTCCTTCGATTGCTGCAGCTGCTCCAACTTAATTCTGGGGTTTTTGTTATTCCATAGTAACCGGCGGAAGAGTGTATTTACTATTCTGAAGATTTTTAGCGGGACCACGACCGGAGTATTATGTAAGAAGTATAGCAACTGAGGCATTAGGATCATTTTGATTAGGTTGGCCTTGCCTGCTAGGGACATCTTCAGGTTATTCCAGGTATTTATTTTGTCACGAAACCGAGATAGCAAGGGGTAGATGTTTAGGGAGCAGTAGTCTCCAATCCTGGGCGCCACTTGTATGCCCAGGTATTTGAAACTAGTGACCAGGGGAATGGGGCAGCTATCCGGGAGTACAACCCCACAATCTCCGTCCAACAGCATCAGGGACGACTTGGACCAATTTATGGTTAGCCCTGAATAGTGGCCGAACTTTTTTATTATAGACATCACCTCCACTAGCGAGTGACTCGTGTCTCCTAAAAAGAGTAACATGTCGTCAGCGTACAACATTATTTTTTCATGTAGAGTTTCGTATTGGAACCCCTGTATCTGGGCACTATCTCTTATTAGGGCTGCCAGGGGCTCTATCGCGATCGCAAAGAGCAGAGGGGACAGGGGACAACCCTGCCTTGTCCCCCTGCCCAGAGAAAAAGCCTGTGATACACTGTCCGTCACTCTTATATTGGCCTGAGGGGACGCATAGAGCAGCTTAACCCACGCCCACAAATATCAACAGCTAACGCTGTCAAAGGCCTTGTTGGCATCGAGAGACAACAGTGCCCTTTGACCCCCGTTGTCTGCTTGCATTTGCATATTCAGGAACAGTCTCCTAAGATTTGTGGCCGTTGACTTTTGTGGCATAAAGCCAGCCTGGTCCTGGTGTATAATGGAGGAGATAATCCCATTGACCCGGAGCGCCAGGACCTTAGCTAGAATCTTCACGTCACTCTGGAGCAACGATATAGGTCTGTAGGAGCCGGGGTCTACCGGATCCTTCCCCTGTTTAAGTAGTAGGATTACGTTGGCCCTTGCCATAGATTCAGGAAGTCTACCCGCATCTAAGCTAGCATTAAAAACCTTTAGCAGTTCAGGGAGTATCTGTTCACCATATTGACTAAACACCTCCATGGGGAGGCCATCCTCTCCTGGTGCCTTGCATGTGGGAAAAGAACAGGCCGCCGTCTGTAGCTCCTCCACAGTT
Source organism: Lithobates septentrionalis (assembly GCA_037952835.1). Lineage (NCBI taxonomy): Eukaryota > Metazoa > Chordata > Amphibia > Anura > Ranidae > Lithobates > Lithobates septentrionalis. The sequence continues at coordinate 6,226,972 of JBBDGP010000284.1, forward strand.
ATAGGAGCATCTAACTGATTTCGAGCTGCCACCGACAGCGAGGGTAAATCTATTTTGGTCATATACATGGTTAGGTCTGCATCCGAGTAGGCATCCCTTGATTTATACAGGTCGCCATAGAAAGATGCCAGCTCAGAAATAACGACCTCTGGAGAATTGACTATTTTCCCATTGGCTGCCCGGATGGCCCCAATGGCTGGTGACTGCTGCTGGGATCGTGCGATTTTAGCAAGTAGACGGCCTGTCTTTTCCCCCTCTTCATAGAACACCAGTTTCGAGAAAAATCTTTTTCTCTCCGCTGTGGAGGATCTCAGCCGGTCCAGGGAGTCCTGGGCCGACATCCATGCCTCCCTGGCGGAGTCAGTAGGGCTAGTGACATAGGTAAGTTCCAGTTGTCGCACCAAGTCCCCCGCCTGTTCTAACAGGACCGAGGAGTTGTGTTTGACCTTCTGTATTTCCTGGATAAAAGTCCCTCTTAAGTGCGCTTTAAAGGTCTCCCATTTCAAATGAGCATTAGTTAAATAGCGGTGTATTTTAAAGAAAGCCTGAATCTGAGTGGCTATTCTTTCTTGTGAAGTAAAAAGTTTCAACCAGAAAGCATTTAATTTCCAAGGGGCTCTAGGTAAGTTACTAGGGGGCCGAGTAGTTAACCACATAGCTAGTGGGGAGTGGTCCGAGACACCTCGCGGGAGATATTCTATTTTAGATATACTGCCAACCAGGTTTGGGGTGCCTATGCATAGATCAATACGTGACAGTGACCCGTGGGTCTTAGAGAAACAGGAGAATTGCTTGTTATTTGGATTTCTGTTACGCCACATAGCTATCCATCCTACCTCTATGAGTAGGCGGCTCAGAGCTGTGCCTCGTCCGCCCCCAGGAGGCTGTACAGGTGGGTGTCTGTCTAATTTAGGGTCCAGGTAACAATTAAAGTCCCCCATTATCAGTACCGGTATATCCGGTTTGGTATAAGTATGAGATTAACATGTAAAACCTCCCTGGAGAACGGAGGGGGCACATAAATAAAAGCTAATATCAATGTGATTGTGTACAACTTACAGTGTAAAAACACAAACCTTTCAGATATATCTATTAATGAATCCAGTTCCTGGTACACTAGGGCTTTGTGTATCAAAACACTTACTCCACGCGAAAAAGCAGAGTAAGTGGAGTGATAGGCTTTACCTACCCAGGTGTATTGTAAGAAATTGACTGTGTCGTTCTTCAAGTGGGTTTCCTGCAAGCCAATTATGGCAGGGTGAAACTTCCGCAGCCCAGCAGAAATCATGGATCTTTTTTTTTTTTTTTTTTAAATTTAAGATTTTTATTATGTTTTTTAAAGAGGAAAGAAAAATACAGAAACATCGCCAATTGGGCATACCCTGGCGTCTTAGCATTTATACAAACGGCAGTGAGAAAAGAGCTTATTTAAGTGTAATTTTGATTGATCTAAAGCAAGCAAAAAGAAACAATCGATGAGTAATAAGTAAACAAGCATACTACAGATAACTATGGTAGTATAAAGTGTTCTTGTACTAGTAGGTTAAGTACTGATTGGGGGGAACATCTCTGTATAACCTAAATCATGGTGTGACATTGTAACCTATATTACATGTTTTAATGAATGTCCGTGAGACCGTATTAAGATAGTGGGGGCTGGTGTATAAGCTAGCCGAGCTAGGGGCTGGGCTATTACAACAGTGGTGTACTTCTAGAGTCCAAAATCCAAGGGTGCCAGTTTCTGTTGAAGCGCTCAGTGGACATGTTGGCTTTGGCAAAAGAGAATTCCATCTGAAAGTGTTGGTTGAGTAGGTTAATAGCATCTTTAAGTATTGGCGGGTCGGATGATTTCCATTTTTTTGCGATTGTCAGTCTTGCGGCAATGAGAATATGTGTGACCATTGTTTGCCAATGGGTGGGCATTGTTGGGATCGAGAGACCTAGGAGTAGGTCAAGCGGGGACAGAAATTGGGGTGTACCACACAAAGCTTCAATTAGGTTATGTACCTGTCTCCAGAAATTTTTGACTAGGTGGCATTCCCACCATATATGTGAAAGAGATCCAATGTGAGCACATCCCCTCCAACAGTTTGGGGAGGTGTTCGGGTATATTTTCACCAACCTTTCTGGGGTGAAGTACCATTTGTGAAAAAGCTTTTGTGTTGCAGAAATCATGGATCTTTTTAATGGGTCATTTACTCCTCGCACGTTCCAGGACACTATAGGTGTATCAGACATTGCGAGAGCTTGAACCATTTCTCAGAAGCATGTCCCTGTCCTGTGTCGTTTGATGTTGCACCCGGAGACTTCCAAGCTGCAGTCCATGTGCAAGCAAAGTGCCCAGACGACTGTGCGGATCGTGGGGCAGGTCAATATGGCATAGTGTGCAGTGGATGGGCATCAGATCTTTGCAAAAAATAAGTAGACTCAGTTGCATGGTGAAACAAACCACGTGGTAGATCCATGGATAAGGTAGATCTGGTAAACCAAGACCCGCTGGCAACACCAAGCGGAAAGGTATCAAAAACTGTGAGGCTCTTTGGGCCAGAACCGTGCCAACAGGGCACAAAGACTCAAGCCATAACAACAGTGGCAACTTGTAGCGTGCGGGGGTGAAGCACATTCACAGCCCACCCGGTTGGCTAAACAACAACTGTATCGAGCTCTAAAAGATTCAGTACTCAGTCACTGTCGCTTGAAGTTTAGGAAACGTCCTCTGTGTAAAGAGCAATATCAAAAATGGAATATAGGCGCCTTTTATGCATTAGGTAAGTGGGTCAGTTGCAAGCAGCCTTCCTCATTTTCACATCTGCGGCGGCGTAGATCTTGCTCATTCTGGTCCAGCCATTCTGCAGCATCTTGTGCGGTTTCAAAAAAGTGGTTCTGGTCTCCGGCCGTAACTCTCAGCTTAGCGGGGAACAAAATTGCGTATTTGAGTTGAAGTCGTAGTTCAGATCTTAGTTGAGTAAGACGGTGATCTAGGTTAATGTCTTTGGGGTTTTTTTTGTGTAGTTCTTCTAATTTGGCTATGTCTTTTAAGATATTATTTACCATATTGGTTTTCTTTTTTTTTTTTCCCTCGTTGCTGCCTGTATAAGGAGGCCTCTAGCATAGGCTTTGTGTGTACACCATAGAGTAGTGCAGTTTATCGGTTCTTTATCATTAATTACAAAAAATTCCTCCAATTTTTTTCTCAGAACCGACAAGTGATTCTCCTGCGAAAGAATAAAGGTGTTATTTCTCCATATGTAGCTATTCGAGCAAGGTAACCCTTGGTTAATTTCAAGTGTGATTGGTGCATGGTCGGACCAAGTTATATTGTGGATGCAGGCTTTAGTGATCTTTGGTAGGAGAAGCTTGTCGGCAATGAAGTAGTATATTCTAGAATAGGATTTGTGAACATGTGAAAAAAAAGTGAAGTCCCTTTCTGTTGTGTGCATGCATCTCCAGGCATCATAAATGTCTTCTGAGGAAAAAATGGGAGATAATCCCTTCCTGGAGATAGTTCCTTCCTTGGAGGTGTCCATAACGTGGTCCATAGGTGCATTGAAGTCGCCGCAGAATATAAGATTTCCTTTCTGTATTTTCCTTGTTTTCTTGATAATCTTTTGGATGAATTGATGCAGATTTTTATTGGGAGCATAGATGTTCACAATTGTGTAGATTACATTGTCTATTGAAGCCACCAAGATTATGTATCTGCCTTGAGCGTCGGTTATTAGGTTGATAAGCTTGAAAGAGATAGTGTCTTTGATTGCTGTTATCACTCCTTTTTTCTTTTTTTTGCAGCTGGATAAGAAGATATGAGTAAATTTGTGATGGTTGAATTTAGGAGTTTTATCTAGTGCGAAATGGGACTCCTGGATGCAAATGATGTCACATTCATGTTTTAGGGCATCCGTCCACAGAGCTCTTCTTTTGTAAGGGCTGTTAAGTCCTTTTACATTTAACGAGTAGAGTTTAAGATTCATTGTAGGTTCGTGTGCACTTGCTGAAAGTAGTCGTATGTTTTATATACAGATAAGTTGTAAAGGAAATGTATTTGATGTAGATATGTTTTTCTTCCAGTAGATGGTGGTGTTGGACCATAAATTCAATATAAGTGGTTTTAAAGAGATGAAAGGAAAAAACATAGTCTTTTAACTCAAACATAAAAAGGTAGAAAAAATTAAAGAGTTGCGGGGCAACTCTAGTGTACATTGAACTTGTACTAATTTCCAGGGGTTACAGGGAAAAACACGGGGTGAATCAGGTATCAGGATCCCTGATCTTCAGTAAAAGAAAAACCTTGGATAGTTAATCTTGGAGGAGTTTTAATCTCCAGAAAAAAAAAAAAGACAGCAGCATGTCGCTATATACAGGGTATAATATTATCTTACCATGTATAGAGGATTCATCTGTGATTTTTCTGCCAGTCTTGTGGCATTTTTCCAGGTGTGGATTTATCCGATGTGATGACTTCATCTTTTGGGAGAGTGCCCCATGAACGTAAGATTTTCAAACCTTGCTCCAAGTTGTTGATCGAGTATGAGGTGCCTTTATGTTCTACGAGTATTTTCGTAGGGAATCCCCATCTGTAAATCATGCTGTGATTCTGTAGGATCTTGGTAATTGAGTTTAGGTTCTTACGTGCCAGGATCGTAGCTTGTGAGAGATCTGCATATAAGACAATACCTGTGTATGGGTCAGGTAGTGGAGAGTTTCGTCGTGCGTATTGCATCAGTTGATCTTTCACTTCAAAGAAGTGTATTTTGGCTATGACGTCTCTTGGTAGTTTTTATGAAATGTGAGGCGGTTTGGGCAATCTATGAGCTCTGTCGATTTCTAGTTGTTGATGTGGGATTGTTGGGATTAATTTTTTAATCATGTCTTTAAGAAATCGCTTCAGTTCCGGTGGTTTAACATTTTCAGGTATGCCTCTGAATTTCACGTTATTGCATCTTGCGCGATCTTCTAAGTCTGCCATTTTCATTTTGAGATGTTTAACTTCATCTTCTAACTCAAAGTGAGAATCGACCATTTCATTGTGGGCAGATGTAAATTCACACATTTTATTTTCTACATAGTCCACTCTCTCTCCTAACGCATCAATTTCCATTTTTGATTTCTGCATGAAATTTAACATATCATATTGTAGTGCGCCTCTTAGGGAGATTATCATATCTTTTATAGTGGAGTCCAATATGGGTTGTCCTGCTGTGGGGATTGCATTCAGCTTCTCATCATATGGATTTATATCTGGTGTGTAATTATTATCTTGTGTGGGATTGTTACCTTCAGCAGAAGAAATCCTCCTTCTTTGCTTGAGAGGGCTTGTAAATTCAGCCTGTGTGTCAAGGCTGCTATACCGCTGCTGACCACTGTGTGTCTCCTCTTCCTCTCCTGAGTCTGCAATGTTGTGTACAGAGCTGTGATGAAGGAGGGAGGAGTCAGCGGCATCTTTGATCTCCTGTGTCCTGGACGGACCGAGGAATTCACTTAATTTGCGGGGTCCCTCTCTGGTCTTTCGTTTTGCTGACATTATCATCAGGTTGCCGCCGCTTTCCGGATTTGGGGTATATCTTCAGGGCTTTTCTGTTGCTTTGTGTGTAGCTCAGGGATGTCCGTGATTACAGAGGTCCCTCACAGTGCAGCCAGCTCGTTCTGCAGCTAGCCACGCCCCCTGATTGATCGCTTTTGACATGCAAGTCATTGATCTTATGTTTTCATCTGTATACCTGACAGCAGTCACAAGTGGAATTCTTTAACCAATTCTGGTTCAATATTTTTATTGAATTTTTGCAAAGTAGATGTAACAATGACAATATATAGATAACAAACAACTTTAGAGCGTTGAAGCAATCCCCAGGGGGTAAGAGCCCTGGGCCGGACGGCTTCACGACAAGTTTTTATAAAAAATTTAAGAAACTCCTGGTTCCAAGGCTATGCCGGATGTGCAACGGCCTGGGTAACCAGGAAATGTGTGGGGACGCCTTATTGGCAGCAGTGACACTGATTCCCAAGGAGGGGAAAGACCGCACCCTATGCTCAAGTTATCGGCCAATCGCGTTATTAAACGAAGACACCAAATTATATGCGAAAGTATTGGCACTCCGGCTGAGGGAGAAAATGGCCTGCCTGGTTCATCCGGACCAGGTGGGATTTGTTCCCGGAAGAGAGGGAAGAGACAATGGGGTGCGGTCTCTCCTTATACTGGAGGCATTTAAGGCAAGCAGATCCCCAAGGCTACTCCTGTCGATCGACGCAGAAAAGGCGTTCGACAGGGTAGACTGGGGATTTATGTTTAGCACGCTGGAGGAAATGGGAATAGGGCCAGCAATGTTAAGAAGGATAAAAATCCTATACAATCACCCAGCGGCCTTCGTAAGGGTGAATAATGTGCCCTCTGCTAGTTTCATTATGCAGAACGGCACCAGGCAGGGCTGTCCGTTGTCCCCGCTCCATTTTGTCTTGGCCCTGGAGCCACTCCTTAATACAATCAGAAGACACCCGGACATCAGTGGAAGTGTAGTAGGCGAGGAGGAACACAAATTGGCGGCATTTGCCGACGATATTCTTTTTTATATTTCAAAGCCCAGAATTTCAATCCCCAATATGTTGGCCATAATGAGGAGGTATAGTGAACTAGCAAACTTTAAAATTAATATAGAAAAATCCGAAGCGTTAAAGATCAATATAAATAAGCTAGAAGCTAATAGATTAGCCGAGGTGTTCCACTTTCCATGGAGGGATAATATCAAGTACCTAGGAGTGAAGCTGACGGACTCCAGGGGTGGCCTGTATAGGATAAACTATATACCTCTTCTGAATGAAATAAGAACTGAAATAAAAAGAATAACGCATGGCCCTGCCTCTTGGGCGGGGCAAATAAATATTGTAAAAATGGTGCTCGCACCTAAAGTACTGTACAAAATGCATGTGTGGGGTAACAAGAAACTGAGAATTGCGCACGGGGTGTTATGTAGAGAGAAAATGCGCGGGGGGTTAGCTCTCCCTGATTTTAGAAATTACTATAGAGCAATTGTAATAGCACAGGCACTGGAGTGGTGTAAGAGTAGCAATAATAAAAGGTGGGTGAATTTAGAAATAGGGTTAAGTAAGGTATGTTTGAGCCATATGATTTGGAACCCACCACACTACAGGGAACTAGGTAAAGATACACACTATATAATGCACCATACACTTAAAGTTTGGGACCAGATTCACCAATTAAATAAATGGGATTATAACTCACCATTAATTTATATAAAAAATAACCCGTTTTTTCCACCAGGAATGGGCTCGATAGGAGGGAATTGGATTTTTGAGAAGGGAACACAAATAAGGGATATAATAAGTAGAGGTAAATTAAAAACACTGGAAGAATTGAAAGCATTAAGGGAGAAACTATTAATAAATGGGTGGAGGTATAATCAATTAAAACAATTTATTAGAAGCCTTCCAGGCCCATTAAGGGAGGGGGCGAACTACAGGGGGTTAGAGAAAATGGCACTTAGAGAAAAATTAAAAGGGACGGTTTCAGAGGTGTATAAAATTCTGATGAGTAGGGGCGGACAGGATCCGCCCCCGTTCATCAGAAAATGGGAGGAGGATCTGGGATCTCAATGTGATAGGGAAATGGAGAAACGTATCCTGGAGGCTACGCATGGGATAGCAGTGGATATGAAAACAAGGGAGAGCAATTACAAGTGTATAGCCCGGTGGTATATGACCCCGGCTAGAGTGAGTAAATTTTCTCCAGATAAATCCCCTAACTGTTGGCGAGGGTGTGGAGGTCCTGGTACAATGGCGCACTTATGGTGGGATTGCCCCAAAATCAGGACTTACTGGCAGGAAGTGACAGGGTTGATAGAGGGGATAACAGGGAAGAGTGTACGGTTGGACCCCTGGAGCTGCCTGTTTCATGGCCTGGAAGGAGGGAAGAAGGGGTATAAGTCCTCATTGACACCAATTCTACTTAATGCAGCTAAAAACATAATCCCAAAGAAATGGCAAGAAATAGAACCTCCAAAGTTTAAAGATTGGATCACAAAAGTAGATGAAATTTACAGATTAGAGAATATGGAGTGGAAGGAACATTTAGATAGGAGCCAAGAGAGAGAAAAGGGGAAGTGGAATCCTTGGGGGGCTTTTAAAAAAACAGAGAAATTTGCAGAAGTAGTGCTAAGATAGATCAAGGGGAGTAAGGTAAGGTTGTTAAGGACTGGAAGAGAGGACGAGAGTCTGCGGGGGCGAGGGGAGAGGAGGGTGGGGGGTTAGGGGGGGAGGTTGGGGGGCGGGGGGTCCAGTGGGAGAGGTAATCTCAGAAAGTAGTTCAGGGGATATAGAGAGACAATGTTATGAGATATATTAAGACCCTCTCAGCTAGAGGGGTTTTTTATGTGTATGTAAAATATTTTCTGTTTGAAAAATAAATAAAGATTTATAAAAAAAAGATAACAAACAACACAATACTCCTCAATGACCACGGCAGCCAATGGGAGGAGATACATTGGATAAACAAAATAACTCTTACAAGGGTGATATATTAATGCGGCCCTGGTAAATTTAAAGACGAAACGTTATAGTGCAAACTATGCACCTTCCTCTTATGTAATTGGAAGATCCCGCTAAGAAGAAGAGGAGGTAAGAGTACCAGGGGCCCTAGACAAGATACAGAAAATTATTCACATTGTGTAGAATCTTTAATCTCAGGATATAATGTGACTCTCAGAACATGCATTATAACTTATACTGTGTGTTAATCCTTCCTAAGAGGGTTCCTCCAGAATAATAAATGAGACGCCAGGCAGGAGGGGGCGAAACGCTCCGACCTCCCGCGCCTGTAGTTCAGTTTGGTTGGGAAGTATTTTACCCTATAGGATGGACAGCCTGAGATGAATTTCAACAGGGATGCTCCCCCCGTGCAGGCCCCCAAGATCATCACCCCACCCCAATGGGAACACACTGTGGCGTGTGAGAGCACCAGGAGCCCTCCGGGTGAGGCAACCCCTTATCACCTATCGGTTCCCCCGGGGAGCCGCTCCTGCCAGGCAGAACCCCACGTGTCGCAACCCCCAGGATGGAGCCGCCGGTCTCATTGCCCAGGTTAGAGAGATAAAAGTGACTGGCTGTCCCCTATACTAGGTTACCAAACTAATAGTTGAGGACAATCTATGTAAGGCTTAGGGAAGGATCTAAGCCTTGTAAAACTAAAAACTTATGTTAGAGAGAGTGAGGAAGAAGAGGGGAAAGAAAGAGAAAGAGGAGCAAAGAGGATGAAGAAAGAGGAGGGAAGAGGAAGGGAGTTGGGGAGAGGTATGTGAGGAAGGGATGTAATCTCGCTGAACTCCCCCCTACGTTAGTATATGACTTGGGTAAAGTGGGACTCGGACATACTTGGCCCAAGGATCCCAGATCCCTTCAAATTATTGGATCGTGTCACGCAGATTCGCCACCATTTGTTCCTGTGACATTATCCATGAGATCTTCCGCTTGGTGGCCGAAATGGACACTGAGGGGGTTTTCCAGGCTTTGGCTAGAGTGATTTTAGCTCCCAAACACATAAAGAAGATAAGTTGTTGTGTGGTTTTAGGAGTGTTGTGTACTTTGCGGTTTAGCAGGATGTATGTGGGGTTCTGTGGTACATCTATCCCAGAGACTCTCCGGAGGAGATGGAGAAATTTATTCCAGTAACTCCGTATGCGGGGGCACGTCCACCAGATATGATGCATTGTGCCCATATGACCACAGCCTCTGTAACATAGAGGGGAAGAGTCTGGGAGTATCCTAGAGAGCCTGGCCAGGACATAGTACCATTTAGTGAAAACTTTAATGTTAGCCTCTATCAAAGCAATATTTAAGATACCTTTAAAAGATATGCTGAAGGCTTGGAACCACATGTCAGGATCCCACTGGATGTCCAGGTCCAACTCCCATGATCAAGGGTATGCCGGGACGCCTGTCCTATCCGCCAGGGAAGCGTAAATAATGGAGAACCCACCTTTTTGTGAGCCTATCGAGGAGCAACATTGTTCATACATCGTGACCTTAGGAGTATTCGATTTGTCGGTCCAAAGAGAGTGAAGGAAGTGCCGTATTTGCGACAGTCTAAACGTTTCTGAGACTGGCATTTCCAGTGTACTCAGGCAATGGCTCAATGAGATAGGGCCGTTAGGTATAAAGAAATGGCCTATCCTAAAAAGGCCTTTGTTCAGCCACCAATGAAATGCATATATATTCATCCCAGGGGGAAAGTCAGGGTTGTGTAACAGGTGTGTGAGAGGCCTTAAGGGAGATATCAAGTTGGCATTTTTGTGTAATTGATCACAGAGGGCTAAGGAGTGAGATAAGGTAGGGGCTAAAATAGCCAGTCTATGTTTAGGAGGTCTCCATGCTAAAAAGTCGAGTGTGAAATGTGGGACTCATTGCCTCTCAAGGGAGATCCAATCAGGTCTGCGATTTCTGGAATATATAGCTGAAAACCGTGACAGCTGTGCTGCCTGATAGTAGATCCATAAATTCGGTAGGCCTAGGCCACCTCGAGTCTTAAGTCTGAACAGGATATCCCTAGCAAAGCGGTGACCCCGGTCTCCCCAGACAAATCTAATCACCTTGGATTGAAATTTGGACAGGATAGGTTTTTTAATTGGAATAGGAAGTGAGCGGAACAGGTATAGAAGACGGGGCAAAAGATTCATTTTGACTGCATTAAGTCTACCCAGCCATGACAGGCCCTTCCTCGACCACTTCTGTAGGTCCAGCTCTAGGGAGCGGAACATGGGAGGGTAATTGGCAGCATATAAGTCCCCAATGGTGTTAGTCAGCTTGATACCTAGATAGGGAATTGAGTTTCCTGCCCACCTGAAGGGAAAGTGTTGTTTAAGTTGGTCGAGTAGAGGTGCCTGGACCGAAACGTTGAGGGCCACGGATTTAGTTACGTTCACCTGAAGGCCTGAGACGACGCCGAAGTCTCTGAGAAGTCTGAAGACATTTGGTGTGGATATGAGAGGGGCTGTCAGGAATAACAACATGTCGCCAGCAAAGAGTGCACATTTGTGTGTTTCGGGTCCACAATTCACTCCTTTGATGTTCTCGTTCGATCTAATGGCTATAGCAAGTGTCTTGATCGCGATTGCGAAGATCAAGGGCGAAAGAGGGCAGCCCTGTCTAGTTCCCCTACGAATATCAAAGGGTTCTGAGTAGTGTCCCATTAATCTCACCTGAGCTGAGGGTGAAGAATACAGTGCGTAAATAATTGTAAGAAAACCCCCAGCGCTTTAGAATGTCAAAAAGATAGGGCCACGATATGGAGTCAAAGGCCTTCTGCAGATTCAGTGACAACAAGAAGCCCTCTTGAGCAGGGTCGCCGTCCCACTGGGTCCGCAGAAGGGAAATTAAATCAATGGCTCTGCGAATCTGGTCCAGCCCTTGCCTCCCCGGGATGAAGCCCACTTGGTCCCTGTGTATGTAACTTGCTATGAAGGTAGACATTCTGTTTGCTAGGATTTTTGTCATTATTTTTAGGTCGTTATTGATTAACGAGATAGGGCGATAGCTGCCAACTTCGCTTGGGTCTTTACCCTGTTTAGGTATGATCGATATAAAAGCTGAGTTTAAGTCACTTGGGAGAGGGGCTCCATCCCGGAGGGAGTTGAAGAACTGGGCCATGTAAGGGGCCAGACGTGGGCCAAACTTTTTATAATAACAGACCAAAAAGCCGCCCGGACCCGGGGCAGAGTTTGATTTCAAAGATTTAATGACTTCTAAGATTTCCCCAGAGGAGAAGGGTGCATGGAGAAGTTCTTGATGTGTTTGCTGCAGGTGAGGCAGGTTGATGACTTGGAGGAATAGCTCTCTGGCCTTGTAGTGCATGTGAGGAGATTTCTCATAAAGGTGTGAGTAGTAATTATGGAATGCTTCCATAATGCTTGTGGGATTTTGTGTTAAATTGCCTGAAGAGGTACGAATTTTGGGGAATGCCAGGGTGTGGACTCTAGGGCTAAGCTTGGTTGCCAACTTGGAGCCTATCTTATCTGTTTGGTAATAGAAACGTGCACCTGACCACCTCAGATGTTTCTCCGCTGAGGTAGTGAGAGAGAGGTTGAGTTTTACTCGAGCTGTGTCAAGTTTGGCCAAGCTGTCCGGTGTGGGATTTTGTTTATGTCATTTACTCAACAGGCAGAAGTCTGCTGTGAGTCGTAAAACTTCTGCCCTGGTCTCCCTCTTAAGGTGAGAGGAGAGTTGTAAGAGCCTGCCCCTCATCACCGCCTTGTGCGCTGCCCACCGACAACCTGGAGAAACCGACTCCGCGTCGTTCTCATCAAAAAAATCAGATAAGGTTTTATCAAATATTGTGCAATTGGTTGGATTGCTCAAGAGAATTTCATTGAGGCGCCATTTAAAGGGACCCTTCACTCCCGCCCCACCTTTTAGCGTTAGCGACATTATTGAGTTATCAGATAGTGGCGATTCATATATTTTGGAGGCAATTACTCTCGGGATTACGTGTTGTGGGACGAATATGTGGTCTATCCTGGAGAGAGTGTGGTGGGGAACAGAATAGTGCGTGTAGTCTCTAGTTTGGGGATTCATTTCCCTCCAGATATCAATTAGGCCAAAAGATTGGACTATCTGCGCTACACGAAGGCTGCGTTTAGGGGGCCGTTTAGTTTTGGGCTGCAGGGGGTTAGATTTGTCTCAGGAGAAGTCAAATGGGGTGTTGGAGTCTCCCCCCACTATCACTGTGCCAGCAAAATGCGGCTTTAGGATCTTTAGCGTAGTGTCAAAAAAAAGGTCTTGGTGTGTGTTCGGTGTGTAGTATGAGACAAACGTGTAAATCTCGCCGTGAATCGTACCAGTCACTATTATGTAACGTCCCTCGGGGTCCGAGATGGTCTTCGAGTGCGAGAAGTGAGTCCTATTTGAGAAGCAGACTGCCACTCCTCTCGTTTTGTTTGTAGCATTAGCTAGGTGGAAATGCATGAAGTTTTTGTGGAGAAATTTGGGCTGATAGGTAGCAGGGAAATTAGTCTCCTGGAGAAACATTACATCAGCCTTCAGTGTGTGAAGCTGTTGCAGTATTTTGCGCCTCTTCACGGGAGAATAAAGACCCTGTACGTTTTGGGAGAGTATCTTGAGTGTCCCGATCGATGTTGTGAAGTCAGTCATGGTGGAACAGTGGGTGTGAAACTAAGCGTGTGTGAGTCTCACCTGACTTCGTTGTTGTCCCTGGCAGATAGGTGGCGACCCCAGTGGCACGGTGGATTTGATCCATGCTACAGCAAGAGGAAGATCCAGCGAGTTCCTGTGACTGAAGAGAAGGGGGCGAGGTTGGGGAGAGGAAAGGGGATAGAGAAGTGAAAAAGATCAAGAGTGAAGAGAAAGAGAGAGGAGTGAAAAAATATACATCATTAAACAGTGCATCGTATAGTAGTAACCCCAATCCCCACGGACCAGATAGGGATCCATCTCTGCCTGGGCCGGTACCTGAAAAAAGTGCCCTGCGACCCGAGGGTCGAGAGAGTCTGGGTCTGATAGATGAAAGAACTAGAGTTCAACTATCAGAGCCAGAGGGAGGTGCACTACGACCACTCCGGTCAACGCCGCCTCTAAGTGAACCTGTGGCGGTAGCTAAATATTGCAGACTAAGCCCTGCTATCGCGTAGTGGGACTGATCCTAAATCCTAGAGTAGTTGAAAAAAAAGAACAAGCAAAATACTAATAACAAAAAAAAGGAAAAAAGAACCATTTTCAAAGGTAAACTGAACCCGTAGGGATCTTTGAATGAAATCCTGGGGTAAACTCAGATGAGGAAAATCACCATGAGTATGTCAGCAGAACGGTAGGACCATAAATAGGGTCTAAACATACTGCCGGCCTGTTCATGGGGGAAAGGATTCCTTTGATCGTTTTGGAAGTTGTTTCTGCCATATTGGGGATACTGGGCTGGTGGGTGATGATCTCTTGACAGACGATGCTCTTCGAGAAGAAGGAATCTGTGGAATTTCCTGGGTAATCAATCCTAGATGTAAGAAAAGTCATTCCCCGTCTCGGAACGTTGAGAAACTGTATGGTTTGTTGCGAAAGGAGAAGTTCAGTCCCAGGACTTGTAGTAGCGGTTTCAGGGCCCTACGTTTCTGCACGTGTATGGGGACAGATCCGCAAAGATCTGAATCTGGTGGCCCTGGATCATCAGCTTCACCGCCGACCTGGAGAGTTTCATCACTTCTTCTTTAACCGCATAGAAATCATGTCTCTTGGCAGACCATCGAATCGAGGGGGTTGTAGCGCCCTGTGGGCTCTGTCAAGCCCCAAACGATGAACTGGAATGTTTGGGATTAAACTTTTGATAAAGTCTTGGACTGCCATGTAGGTGTCTTTGACGGTTTCAGGGAGCCCCCTGATGCGGAAGTTGTACCGTCTCGACCTGTTCTCGAGGTCATCTATTTTAGAGGTAGCAGATTCCAGTTGATCCTGGAGATCTTGGATTCTAGCAGTATATTGGTTGATTCTTAGGATCGCCTGATCAGATTTTTGCTCGATTACTTCAATTCTAGCACCAATCTGCTGCAAATGGGCGTGTATGGAGGCAGTGATTTGCGCTGCTGTGTGGGAGAGGCCTTTGGAGAGCATCTGAGAAAAAGCAGCCATCATAGATGGGAAATCAGTAGGGGAGAGAGGGGCGTCCATGGCCTGTGTATCCCATGGCTCCGGGCTGTGTAGCAGAACCTGCTGAGGAGTGAGAGCTGCCCCTCCTGAAGTTCTCCTTAAAAGAGATTCTGTGGATGCTGGTGAGGGGATCCCCAGGAGAGTACTCTCAGTTGCATCAGATGATTGAGAGGACGGGATAGCTTCTTGGTCCTGGTCTGCTATGGAGTCTTACAAGCAGGGAAGGCCTCGTGAGGTGACGGACGCCATCTTGGGATGGCCGGACCGCGCTGCAGATTCGTTCAGAGCGGCATTGAGATTTCTGCGGGTGGGATTAAGTGACATCTATTGGTAGCTGGTGATGTCCCCGGTCGGCTGGTATATGTGCCGGGCCGGAACGAGGGCTTAGGCTGTTGCTGTGGCGGATGTTAGGCCGCTCCCGGTCTAAGCGGCCATCTTGGACGCCGCCGCGCATGCGCCTCTTCTTTAACCAATTCACTGCCAGGTCTATACATCGTACAAACCTACAAAAGTGCCTGCAGGTGGCCAGGTCCGTACGGTCTATGGACCTCATTTCTCCCTCTCCTCTAAGCTCATGGTCACAAACTTATAGCAGAATTGTTCAGCAGACTCTGGTGGTTATTTATATTTTTTGCTTATGTTCAGTTTTCACCATTCTGCGAAAAGGTGTAATTTAAAAAAAATATTTGTTATTTATTAACTCAATACAGGCTAAGCTTTTATATTTAGTATGAATTTAGCAGGAATTTTGTCAAATTTGCTGTGTTTATGTCTGCTAAAAATGATTTTAGAATTTTTTTGTGAATATATTGTTTGATAAACATTTGCGCAAATATTGTGGGGCCTTAAAAATCAGTAGCACCTTCTTTTTATTCTACTGGTCCTATGTTTCAGAAAATATATGGTTGGGGGGGGATCTTTAACAAACTCTGAAAGCTGTAAGGGAAACAATGATAAACTTCAGATTTTTAGAGAAATGTGGTTATTTACATTTTTGCGTACGTTCAGTCTTTACCATTTTCAAAAAAGGAGTAATTTAAAAATTACAAATATTTGTTATTTAATAACTTAAGACATGTTAACCTTTTATTTTTAGTAGGAATTTTGTAAAATGTACCAGTTTTTATCTGCCAATAATGATTTTGGTATATAAGAAAATATTGTTTTGATAAACATTTTCGCAAATATCATTGTGCCCTAAAAATCAGTAGCACCTTATTTGTATTCAACTGGTCATGTGCTTTCAGAAAATATATGGTTTGGGGATCTTTAACAAACTCTAAAAGCTGTAAGGGAAAAATAAAAAAGCATCACTTTCTCCTTTTCCTTCTCTTTCCTTCTTTTTTTTTCTTTGTTTCCTTTTGTCCTTCTCAATTGGACATTTCTTCCATTTCCCAAACCCCTTTTTTCCAGTTTAAAGTGTACATACATCTATACACGCCCTACAATCTTTGACTAGAATTTACAAAGATATTTTAACTGTGTTAAAATTTAGGCCAACAGCCTTAAAAAAGCTTATGATATTATTAATATCATTATCACTGGATTTATACAAGTTTATACAAACAGATGATACTATTCTTTCTAAATGCTTTCATTGATGTTGCTGCTTGATGTTTAGGCCACGGGCGCTGCTGACCCACCTGCCCCTTGCCAAACGCGGGGTATTTCCTATATGTGAGTCATCACAAGTCGTGCAGCTTCTGCTTGGCTCCCTCTCTTGGGGTGTTGGCAGACCGGGGGGCCCTGGTGTTGGGACCGGATAGTGGAGGCTGTTCTGAAAATTGTAGGCTCAGGAGACATGGCTATACACACACTTTTGGTAATTATGTTTAAAACGCTCATTATATACAACTGTGCACAATCATATTGGTATTATTTCATTATGTATACGAAATTCTTCCACAGCGCATGCATTTCCTCTGAAGAAGTCCTGATGGGGTCGAAACGCGTCAGGACTATCCAAGCGCTTTTGTATTGCATAATTTATGTATAGCTTTGTACATGCTCTTGTGCTTTTTATAACTTTATGTACACAGTTCATGTTTTTTACTCTAATGTTGTATGTTTAATAAAGCTACCTTTTAAACCAAACAATATCTGCATTATTGTTCGCTGTTTAGAAAGCCCCTTCATTCTTGGGGGTAAATTCCCATTTTTGAAATCACCTAGGGGTGTGCAGCTTTTCCTTTCCCAGGTGTCTCCCTTCCTTTGGAAAATTGCAAAAATGGCCTGGCCACCTGAGTGTAAAAATGGAGCATAGGGCCTAGCAGTGAAAGCTTTAAAACTTTTCAATAAAAATGTATAGAAAATGAAAATAGTATCATTAATAGTAACCAGCATGGGTTTATGAAAGATCAATATTTCCAGACCAACCTGTTAACATTTGGAAAGTGAGCTATAATCTGGATAGAGGAAGGCCTGTGGATGTAGTGTACCTAGACCTCGCCAATGCATTTGACATAGTACCCCATAAACGCCTAATTTGCAAATTGAAATCTGTTGACATCAACAATAGTGTATGTACCTGAATAGAAAATTGATTACAGGGGAGCATCCAAAGGGTGGTGGTAAATAGCATAACTTCTGAATGGTCTGGAGTTGTGAGTGAGGTGTCCCAATGCTGTTGTTCATAAATGATATAGAGGTTGGTATAAATAGCTACATTTCAGTATTTGCTGATGATGTAAAGCTAAGCAGGGCAATAACTTCACAACAGGATATTGAAATTTTACAAGAGGTCCTTGATAAAATAGATGGGTTGACAACTAAATGGAAAATAAGGTTCAATGTATGGAATTGTAAAGTTATGCACTTGGGGGCTAAAAATATGAATGCAGGCTACATGCTAGGGGAAGTATGCCATCCAGTTCTGTTCACCAGTTCTCAAATAGAATGTGCTGGAATTGAACAGATTCAAGAGAAGGACAACTAAACTAATTAGGGGCTTGGAGAACCTCAGTTACGAGCAAAGGCTACACACATTAACCACTTGCCTACTGAGCACTTTAAACCCTTCCTGCCTAGGCCAATTTTCAAATTTCAGAGCTGTCTCACATTTTGAATGACAACTACGCAGTCATGCTACACTGTACCCATATAAAATGTTTATCATTTTTTAAACACAAATAGAGCTCTCTTTTGGTGGTATTTAATCACCACTGTTTTTTTTGCTAAACAAATACAAAATTTTGAAAAAAAAAAAATTGTCATTGGACACAGCTGATCACCTGGTAAAGGGTTTTGTGATTGGCCCTTTACCTCGATCTGTGATCGAGGTAAATGATCAGGGGGAGTGTGGGCAGTGCAATTATGGGAGGATGTGCATGGAAGCTCTGCCGGCAATGTAAGCTTGATCTGTAGCCGTCCTTCGGCTATAACGTGGGTGTGAACTAGTTAAGCTGGTTTTCCCTGGAGAAGAGATGCTTAAGAGGTGATATTATTGCAATATATAAATATTTAAATGGTGGTTCTAGCATAGGGAGAAACCTGATCAGTATCAGGCCCTGGACAATTACAGGTTCTTTTTAGCATATAACATTTTTTCTACTAAAACTGAAGCCTTCCCACTAAATGCCTCCAGTGTCACAATCCAGAACTTAACCAACTACTTCTCATATACTGTACATGGCAGATGTCTGCAATAGAATACCTGGGAGTAAAAATTACCCCCATATATGACACATAAACTTGATTCCTATTTTTAAGCTATTAGAATGTCTAAATTGCAGTGGAGGAAGCATCAAATTTCCCTCTTTGGCCATGTAGCTTCTATTAAAATGAATATCCACCCAAAATTCCTTTACCTCCTAGAGACAGTACCAATCCTGAACTCCAATATACATGTTAAGAAATTAGAAATTGACTTGCTGGATTTTACCTGGGACTACAAAAGACATAGAGGTTAATTTACTAAAGGCAAATAAATTATGTAATTTGCATCTGCTTCAGAGCTCAGTAAATTAGGGGAAGCTTTACTGACTTTCATCATCCAATCATGCTGAAGCAAAAATGCTGTTTTTTTCTTATTTTCCAGGCATGTGATTAGGTATTCTTTGCAACGTGAAGCTTCCCCTCACTTACTAAACTTTGAAACAAATGCTCTTGCAGGGTGCAACTGCTCTTGCAAAGTGCATAGTCTATTTGCCATTAGCAAATCAACCCCAGAGAGTCTTTTAAGTAGTTTATGTTTCCCTCTTAAAATAAAGGTGGTCTATTATTTCCAAATTTGATAAAATATCACCAAGCAACCCACATGTGAGCCGTACCTTCTAGGTCTACCCTGTATTCCTATAATCAATAGGCTCAAGTAGAAAAGCTCTGGATGGTGCCTATACATCCTAATTCCCTCCTGTGGAATACAGATGCTGCTGTAGAACAACATAGGTTCCTCCACATTGTGTCCTTTCTCTGTGGTCTCTAAAATCCACAAGCTGCTAAAATCCTTTTTAAATTAAATACTATTTTCCAAATTAATGACAGCTTTTCTGTTCAATCCTAAAATACCGGACAGGCTGACAATAATGATTACCTTCCACTGGGTGTCGAAGGTCTTATTTCAATTTAGGAGCCTAGTAGATATTAAGACTAGGAAACTACTCTCCTTTGCAAAACTCCAAGGGACTAATATCGGACAGCTACCGCACATACATTTAAATGCAATCTCTTTGCAAGACCATGGAAAAGAGACAGAAGATGTGGCAAACCATTGGGTCCCAGTTGACTAAAAGTTTGATTTTATTAAAAAAAAAACTATCTATGTCACTTATCCACTGGTACCAAACTCCAGAACTTCACTACATATTTTGGCAATTCAAGCATTTCCTTTACACCTAAATTTGCCTTTTGGGTTTACCTCCACCAACTTACTGTATCTTCAAAAATTCCATGAACCTATACACACATACTTACTGTACTTAAATGTCAGGTAGTTCTCAAATATAAAAAATAGTAATGTTAAACTGATGGAGAACCTCACAGTATGATTACATGATAATCTCAAAAAGACATGTGCAGAACGAAAAAATTAGTTACATTTGCTTAATCCATTTAATTTGTTTTAAAAATTTGTTTTGTTTATTCGCATTCTAATTGATTTGAATCTTTCAAATTTGAATCAATTTAAATAGTTTTCTACTCAATCTTGAATCGTTTTCAAATTCGAATAGTTTTAAAATTTGAATAGTTTTCAATTTGATTACCCATTTCTAAAGAGAATAAAATAGAATAGAAAATAAAGGAATGGAATAGAAAAACAAATATAATATTATAGAAAAGAATATAACAGGAAAAAAATAATAGAATAAAATAGAATTAAAAAAACAATAGGATAGAATAGAAAGAATATAACCATTTCCCAAAATTCAAATAGAATCAATTCAAATTTAAATAGAATAGAAAAGAATAGATTAGTATACAGTAGAAAATCACAGAATAGTATAGAAATAAACAATAGAATAGAAAGAATATAACCATCTTCCTATTCTAATCTATTCTTTTCTATTCTAATTGATTCTATATGAATTTTGGGAAATGGTTATATTCTTCCTATTCTATTCTATTATTTTTTTTAAATTCTATTATTTTTCTGTTTGTTTATTATATTTTATTCTATTCTATTATTTTCACTTCTATTCTGTGATTTTATTTTCTATTCTATGCTATTCTTTCCTATTTAAATACAAAATGTATTCTATTCAGAATTTGAATTTCAGAAGATGGTTATAGTCTTTCTATTCTATCCTATTTCTATTTTATTCTGTTGTTTTTTTTTTTTTTTCTATACTATTCTGTTATTTTCTATTCCATTCTAATCTATTCTTTTCTATTTAATTCAAATTTGAATTGATTCTATTTGAACTTTGGGAAATGGTTATATTATTTTTATTCTTTTCTATTCTATTATAGTCTATTCTATTATTATTCATTATTTTTTCTGTTATATTATTCTTTTCTATTCTGTTATTTTCTTATGTATTCAAATTCAAATTTATTCTATTTGAAATTTGAATTTCAGAAGATGGTCACATTCTTTCCATTTTATTCTATTTTTTTTTCTATTCTATTCTATTTGTTTTTATTCCATTATATTCCATTCTTTTATTTTCTGTTATATTCTTTTCTATTCTATTATATATTTTTTCTATTCTATTCCTTTGTTTTCTATTATATTTTATTGTCTTTGGAAATTGGAAAACAAATCAAATTTGAATTTCGTCCCAATTTTTTTCGCTATTCCGGATTTGTTTAAATTCGGTAATATTGTAATTCGGAAATCCGGATACATCCTACTTACTGAAAAACTGAAAATTTGTCAGAATTTATATTTGGATCGAAACAAACTGCACATGTCTACTCTCGAATAATATAATGAAGTTTTGGTATTATGGCTATATAGAGAGAACCTATCTTAGTGTGGATTTCCATGTTTAGATTGGATTGGAGAGCAAAAGAACCAGCAAACTTTTCACTATCTTTCTCCTCTTCCTTCACTTTCCTATCATTTCTGTTTTTCTTGTTTTGTGTTTTTTTTAATAGTATAGTACAGTTTAGTATAGTTTAATAAAAATATAAAAAAACAGTGGGGGTTATTTACGAAAGGCAAATCCACTTTGCACTGCAAGTGCACTTGGAAGTACAGTCGCTCTAAATCTAAGGGATAGATCTGAAATGAGTGGAAGCTCTGCTGATTTTATCATCCAATCATGTGCAAGCTAAAACGCTGTTTTTTATTTTCCTTGCATGTCCCCCTCAGATCTACAGAGACTTTACTTCCAAGTGCACTTTCAGTGCAAAGTGGATTTTCCTTTAGTAAATAACCCCCAATGTTCCCTTATTTAGATCTATCACGATGTCCGGCGCACCACCGCACTCTAAAAAAAAAAAATTTGCCTGCAACGAAGGCTAACTGCTGACTGACTGCTCCGCCATCTGACAGTTCTTGAATAGTTAAAACAACAATAATCAATCCACTGTGCTGTGCAGCCAGTCCTAACACAATAGCAGACTCCTAATTCAGCATGTTGAAATACTGTATATAGATAGTGCACATCTTGCTGCCTTCCAAAGACTGGAGAAGTCCGAAAACACTGAAAGAAAAACAGATGGCGTGTAGGCATAGTGCATTATCCGCAATACATGTCTTTATTGAATAAAACAAAAGTGAATATATTCACAAACCAGTACTAAAGACAAAGTCTTAATATAAAATATTCTGCTAAGATCCATGTGCAAAATTCCTATTCTCTTTCATTCTATTTTTACTGCATTATGATTATTACTAATATTTATTTCAAATTTGTTTCAAATCTATTCCATGTATCATTTCTCATTTCATGGATACTATATTTTAGAAACATTTTATTTGAAAAAATGTTTTAAGATATGTGTATTTATCATTATCACCATCCATTATTAGGAATGTGATTACCTATTACAAATACAATATATATATATATATATATATATATATATATATGTATATATATATATATATATATATATATATATATATATATATATATATATATATATATATATATATATATATATATATATATATATATATATACCATATTATATATTTTATTACTCAGTATACCTCCTGATTTTCCACCATTGAGCATCTAGAGCCAATATTACATTTATTTTTACTTTGGTTTTTATTTTACTATTGTGGTCTTGTAATTTTATTTGGAAGACATGTATAAAACCTGTTAAAGGTTGTTACTAATGAATCAATGTACCATATATACAGTACAGTGCCTTGAAAAAGTATTCATACACCGTAACATTTTCCACATTTTGCCATGTTACAACCAAAAACATAAATGTATTTTATTGGGATTTTATGTGATAGACCAACACAAAGTGGAACATAATTGTGAAGTGGAAGAAAAATGATAAATGGTTTTCAATTTTTTTTTACAAATAAATATGTGAAAAGTGTGGTGTGCATTTGTATTCAGCCCCCCTGGGTCAACACTTTGTAGAACCACCTTTCACTGCAATTACAGCTGCAAGTCTTTTTGGGTATGTTTCTGCCAGCTTTGCACATCTATATAGTGAAATTCTAGCCCATTTTTCTTTGCAAAATAGCTCAAGCTCTTTCAGATTGGATGGAGAGCATCTGTGAAAAACAATTTTCAGGTCTTGCCACAGATTCTTAATTGGATTTTTTTTTCCTGGACTTGAACACATGAATTTGCTTTGATCTAAACCATTCCATTGTAGCTCTGGCTCTATGTTTAGGGTTGTTATCCTGCTGGAAGGTGAACCTCTGCCCCAGTCTCAAGTCTTTTGCAGACTCTAACAGGTTTTCTTCTAAGATTGCCCTGTATTTGGCTCCATCTATCTTCCCATCAACTCTGACCAGCTTCCCTGTCCCTGCTGAAGAAAAACATCCCCACAACATGATGCTGCCACCACCATGTTTCACTGTGGGGATGGTGTGTTCAAGGTGATGTGCAGTGTTAGTTTTCCGCCACACACAGCATTTTGCTTTTAGGCCAAAAAGTTAAATTTTGGTCTCATCTGACCAGAGCACCTTCTTCCACATGTTTGCTGTGTCCCCCATGTGGCTTCTCGCAAACTACAAATGGGACTTCTTATAGCTTTCTTTCACCAATGGCATTCCTTCTTGCCACTCTACCATAAAGGCTAGATTTGTGCAGTGCATGACTAATTTGTCCTGTTGACAGATTCTCCCGCCTGAACTGGGGATTTTTTCAGCTTCCCCAGAGTTACCATGTGCCTCTTGGCTGTTTCTCTGATTAATGCTCTCCTGGCCTACTAGTTTAGGTGGATGGCCATGGCTTGGTAGGTTTGCAGTTGTGCTATACTCTTTCCATTTTCCAATGATGGATTGAACAGTGCTCAGTGCTGTGATGTTC
This sequence comes from Lithobates septentrionalis, assembly GCA_037952835.1. Taxonomy (NCBI): domain Eukaryota; kingdom Metazoa; phylum Chordata; class Amphibia; order Anura; family Ranidae; genus Lithobates; species Lithobates septentrionalis. The sequence goes on from JBBDGP010000284.1 coordinate 6,250,512, forward strand.
AAAGCTTGAGATATTTTTTTAGAACCTAACCCTGCTTTAAACTTCTCCACAACTTTATCCCTGACCTGTCTGGTGTGTTCCTTGGCCTTCATGATACTGTTTGTTCACTAAGGTTCTCTAACAAACCTCTGAAGGTTTCACAGAATAGCTGTATTTATACTGAGATTAAATTGCACACAGGTGGGCACTATTTACTAATTATGTGACTTCTGAAGATAATTGGTTCCACTAAATTTTAGTTAGGGGTATCAGAGTAAAGGGAGGCTGAATACAAATGCATGCCATACTTTTAAGATATTTTTTTTTTGTCATTTGAAAACCATTTATCTTTTTCCTTCAACTTCAGAATTATATGCCACTTTGTGTTGGTCTATCACATAAAATCCCAATAAAATACATGTAAGGTTTTTGTTGTAACATGACAAAGTATGAAAAATTTCAAGGGGTGTGAATACTTTTTCTAGGCACTGTATATGAAATGGACATGTTCTGTAGGCTCTGAAGAAGAAGGAAATCTTGAAACACGTTAGCTGATGTGTCTTAAATAGGTAAGGGTGGAGCCCTTGTGACATCACGATCGGTGCATGCTGGGTCAGTGACATCACATGGGGTGGTGCCACAAGGTGATGTCGCTAGATGGCCCTGTCCTTGACCTATTTAAGAACTGTCAAACAGTGGTTAGCATGCCAAGCTGCAAGCTCAGATAAGAGTCTGGTATGAATTTTGGGGGGCCCCATGCTGTTTTTTTTATTTTGGCATGGGGTTCCCCTTAAAATCCATACCTCCAATCCAAGGGCCTGGTATGGATTGGATGATAAACCCACTCCATTTAAAAAACATGTGTGTATTGCCAGCAATGTTTTTTCTTCATTTAGCTGTCAGTGGGGAAGCCCGTTGACAGCTGATGACTCATCCATTGTTTAGGATGCAGTGGCCGGCTGTTCAGCCCACTCCTTAACGACCAGCTAGTCACTGTGCCCTGATTGGGCAAAGCCTTGCACCTGACCACTGGTCAGGTGCATTGCTTCAGCCACTCAGGGCTTAGAATGCCCCATGCAGCGATCAGGGGGCAAACATCTCGCTGAGTGCCCCGCAAATTCAGGTGTCTGCTGAACGGGCGTACGGGCGATGTTCGGGCTGAACTTATGCTCAGTCCGAACTGCTCGCCTAACACTATTTATTTTAAACAGTCCTGCTTCCTGCATTTTGGATTTTCATCAAAGGTATCTTCCACTTGAATTATTAGTATTGAATATAAACCACAATATACATAACATTTTATAATAAAGCTGTATTTGAGTATCCTCGCACTGTAAAATTCATGCAGAAATCGCATGTTAATTGCATGACAAAAAATTTATAAAACCCCACAGCCTAGCATGAAAAACTCACTTAAAAAGCTCATGTACAGTGGGGACGGAAAGTATTCAGACCCCCTTAAATTTTTCACTCTTTTTTATATTGCAGCCATTTGCTAAAATCATTTAAGTTCATTTTTTCCCTCATTAATGTACACACAGCACCCCATATTGACAGAAAAACACAGAATTGTTGACATTTTTTCAGATTTATTAAAAAAGAAAAACTGAAATATCACATGGTCCTAAGTATTCAGACCCTTTGCTGTGACACTCATATATTTAACTCAGGTGCTGTTAATTTCTTCTGATCATTATTATTATTATTATTATTATACAGGATTTATATAGCGCCAACAGTTTGCACAGCGCTTTACAACATGAGGGCAGACAGTACACTTACAATACAAATCCATACAGGAGAGATCAGAGGGCCCTGCTCGTTAGAGCTTACAATCTAGAAGGGAGGGTCAAGTGGAAACAAAAGGTAATAACTGTGAGGGATGATCTGATGGAAAAAATGAAAATGCAGTTGTTAGGTGTGGGTAGGATAGGCTTCTCTGAAGAGAAGGGTTTTCAGGGATCGTCTAAAAGCTAATAAAGTAGGAGATAAGCGGACAGATTAGGGTAGGGCATTCCATAGGATTGGAGAGGCTTTGAAAATGTCCTGGTGGTGAGCATGGGAGGAGGTGACGAGGGAGCTAGAGAGCAGGAGGTCTTGAGAGGAACGAAGAGAACGAGTAGGTTGGTATTTAGAGACTAAGCTAGTGATGTAGCTGGGGGCGAAATTGTGGATGGCTTTGTACGTAGTTGTTAGAATTTTGAATTTAATTCTTTGGCCGAGCGGAAGCCAGTGGAGGGATTGACAGAGAGGAGTGGCAGACACAGAGCGATTGGTAAGGTGGATGAGTCTGGCAGCGGCATTGAAGAGGTGATAGACTATGTAGAGGCAAGCCAATGAGAAGGGAGTTGCAGTAGTCGAGGCGAGAGATGACAAGCGAGTGAATTAAGAGCTTTGTTGTGTCATTGGTTAGAAAGGGGCGTATTTTGGAGATGTTGCGGAGGTTGAGGCGGCAGGATTTGGACAGTGATTGAATGTGTTGCTTGAAGGAGAGTTCAGAGTCTAGGACTACACCTAGAACCTTGGCATGTGGGGATGGGCTTATAGTTGTGCCATCGATTTTGACAGAGAGATCACGGGAAGGGGCATATGGAGGAGGAAATATTATAAGTTCGGTTTTGGATAGATTGAGTTTGAGGAAGTGGTGTGACATCCAGAATGATATATCTGATAGTAAATTAGTGATACGTGAGGAGATAGAGGGAGTGAGCTGAGAAGTAGAGAAATAGATTTGGGTGTTGTCAGCGTAGAGGTGGTATTGGAAGCCATGGGAGGCGGTGTAGATTGAAAATAGGAGAGGTCCAAGAACAGAACCCTGGGGAACCCCAACAGAGAAAGGAAGAGGAGAGGAGGAAGTAGAGTTATAAGAAATGCTAAAGGAGCGTTTGGATAAGTAGGAAGAGAATCAGCGAAGTGTACAGTCACGGAGACCAAAGACGTGTAGTTTTTTTTTGAGGAGGGGGTGGTCAACCGTATCAAAGGCAGCAGAGAGGTCCAAGAGTAGGAGTACAGAATAGTGTTGATTGGAGGGGCGTGGCTACCGCGCAGCTGAATGGACGCTTAAACCCACAGCTCCGCTCCAGCTTCAGGAACCAAAGCCTTGGGAACGACACAACGACCCTGCTCAACCTCAAAAACGAGCCTAAAAGCCCTGCAACTGTCGCAAGATGACCCGCAGGAAAAAGGACAACGATCAGCTGAAGAAATTACCGGATTTCTTCCAGATGAAAGACCGCGGCCTTCTCCAAGATGGCGCCGGCGCCATGCGAGATCCTCCTTCCCCCACAGGCAGTGCGCGGTCTGCGATCTCCAGCCCAGGCTCACAAGCAGGCTCTAAGCACAGCTCTCCTGGTGCCTCCACACCCATGTCCCGCAGCCCAGCAAAGTCCAAACCTCGGTTGGCGGAGAACACTCAGCAAGACAGCATGACTCCGGACACCATGGAGGACACAAGGGAGCTGGTGGACCCGTTCACAGCCTTCCCAACAACGGGTAAGCCTGTATCAGACACCACCTTAAAAGATATGCTTGTCTCCCTACGCAGCTCTATGCATACAGATATGATGCAGTGTGTACACAACTTTAAATCTGAACTAGGAGCTATAGGGGGAAGAGTTGATCACATAGAGGATAAAATGGGGGATTTTGCAGAATCTCACAATACTCTGATTGACGCCCATAATGACCAGTCTGATGAGATTACATGGCTTAGGTCAAAGGTCGCCGACCTTGAAGACAGGTCAAGAAGAAATAACATTAAGATTAGAGGGGTCCCTGAAAATGTTCTTCCCCCACAACTCCAGCAATATGCACAGGATCTAATCCAAACCTTCTTACCTAACATTCCAGATAATGAAATCTATATAGACCGCATTCACAGACTCCCAAAACCAGCACACCTCCCTGACAACATACCCAGGGATGTGCTGATGCGAGTGCACTTTTACCAGACCAAGGAACAACTCATGTCTGCGTTCCGTAAAAACCAACAACCCCCAGAAAGATTTGCACATCTCCAACTGTTCGCAGACCTCTCACAATTCACCATGCAAAAACGAAAAGCCTTATTGCCGGTGACCAAAGCTCTCCGCAACCACGATATACCATACCGGTGGGGATACCCCGTGAAAATAACAGTTACCCATGATGGTAACACCACGGTAATCACAGACGTGGAGGAGGGACTCAAATTGCTCCGATCACTAGACATACTACCTGATCGCCCCTCAGAGGGCCCTTCACCCCCTGCAAAACTCGACACTCAGTACGAATGGCAAACAGTGTCCAGAAAGAGCAGTACCAAACGAAACAACTCAAAAACACCCAAATATAAAACCTAATTCTACTTCATCGCATCAAGGTTCCTACTAAAGCCTGGAGCATGTACCAAAGTTCCCCCCCGCTTGAGATATGGGCATTTGCTATGCCCTCAGATGCAAGTTCAACCCCACAGTTATTCTGCAATACTTGTTTTTTTTACAATTACCTTTTATTTTTTCCCCTACTCTGATCTCTCTCTCCCTCTACTGGTCTGAACTCCTAGTGGACATCCTCATCAAAGTGGACCCAAGAAACAACAACCAACTCAACCAACGTCGACTCATCGAAACAAGATGGACTACTCCAAAGAGACCAAAGTACTACACGCACCACTCCCCATACTACACTAAATGGCGCTTAAAATAGTTTCATTTAATGTAAACGGTCTCAACCACCCGGCCAAGAGAGCTTCTGTATGTAAAGAAGCAATAAAGCTCCAAGCAGATGTCTTATCCCTTCAAGAGACACACTTTGCCACTGGTAATACCCCACATTTTCAACACCAGCAATTTCCTCATGTTTTTCTTGCCTCAGCTCCTTCGAAACAAAAAGGGGTCCTTATCGCTATCAGAGACTCTGTGGCCTTTCATCTTTTGGAAACACATGTAGACCCAGCTGGAAGATATATAATACTCGTAGGAAAGCTTAATAACAAACCCTTCACCATCGCTAATCTATATGCTCCTAACTCTCACCAACTCCGTTTCCTGAGGAGACTCTACCGTAAAATTTCTACCGTTCAACGGGGATCTCTGATTGTCTGTGGAGACCACAACATATCACCTGACCACTCTTTGGACACTACCTCCAAGGCCAAGCGTCCTCCTCCTTCACTTCAGCCTCTGCTACACTCGGAAAATATAATCGATGTATGGCGCTGCCAACATGCAAATGAGAAGGACTACACCTTTCATTCTGCTAGACATAATTCATATTCCAGAATAGATTTGATTATGGTTGATAAAATGTTATTGCAGGCAATGTTCTCCTCCACCATACATGACATAACATGGTCTGACCATGCTCCTGTATCGATCGTGGTGGTGGAGGGGCACACTCCAAGCCCGGCATATATATGGAGAGCCAACACACGTATTCTTCAAATGCCACAGCATGTTAAAAATGTAAGTAAAAACCTAACTGAATTTTTTGAAGCCAATACTGGTTCGGTGTCTGATCCGGCAGTATTGTGGTGCGCCCATAAAGCGTTTGTTAGAGGGTTGATGCTTCAGATAAGTGCAAGGGAGAAGAGGCAGAGGACGCATAAGCTAAACTCACTAATCAATGATATCAAAGACCTGGAGACAGCAAACAAACAAAACCCCACCTCTCACAATGCCCAAAAATTATCCCAGCTCCGTTTGGATCTCAGACTCCTATTGATCGAAAGATATGACAAACACATACAATACCTTAGAATGTCTCACTACTCATCGGGCAACCGTGCAGGCAAATTCTTAGCCCAGAGGCTCAAGATAGCTAGAACCAAATCCAAAATTCCCTTCTTGACACACCCCATCACTAAACACAACATTTACAATCCCAAAGACATAGCAAACTCCTTTGCTGAATACTACTCTACGCTATACAATCTGAAAACAGACCCTGACACTCCACAGCCAACTGAAGAGAAAATTCAGGCTTTTCTAGCGCAACTCAATCTTCCTTCTCTATCTCATACACAACTTGAGACCCTTAATGCCCCCATAACTGAGTCTGAGATCCAAAAGGGGATACGATCACTCCCCCTGGGTAAATCTCCAGGCCCAGATGGCCTCCCTAATGGGTATTATAAGGCATTCCAATCCATACTAGCCCCAACCCTACAGACAGTTTACTTTCCAGATACATCTGGCAATCCAGGAGACCAAGGTGCTCTAAAATCCTCCTGGTCAAACATAGAAGAGCGGAAGGGATGGGACTGGTGGACATTAGGGACTATTATCGTGCCGCAGTTCTTACACAACTTAAAGAATGGTTTGACCCAACATCTGACAACCTATGGTGTGGAATTGAAAGAACTATGATTCCTTCTAACAACCTACAATGTTTCCTACTTTTAGATGTATGGAAACCACACCCACTACACACCCTCCCACTTACCCTCCAAGCATCATTATCTGCATGGAGAGACCTATGTAAAAATCCAACCATGCCACCCCAACTCCAGGAAATCCCTATACCCATAGCAATTATCTCCCAAGCCATCCCCAATCTTAACATGGGAGAATGGCACAACAGAGGTATAAAATTTATCACGGATTTATATTCCAATAACTCCCTTATCCCCTTCACCACACTGCAGGACCAATATAATCTATGCCCTACAGATCAATATAAATATAACCAAATAGCTCATCTCCTACGCTCTATTAAATCATACCATATATACCTACCTAAAGAGGCGTGGAAATATCTCACCTCGAAACCCACTCCTCCAAAAGGTATCTCTCTGTTCTACAATATTTTTCAAAATAAACTTGATTTTATCAAATCTCAACCTTTCCAGAAATGGGAAACAGATCTAAACGTGCGCATTGTGAACTCACAGTGGCAGTGTGCATTTAGATCACTCTATAAAGCTTCAAAATGTGTCAACCACTGGGAACTTTCCCAGAAAATTGCATTACGCTGGTATCTTACACCTTACAGGATTTCAAAATTTGGAAACAATGGCTCCCCGCTATGCTGGAGAAAATGTGGCTCCATAGGTAACCTATTACATATGTTCTGGTCCTGTAGGCACCTAACTAGCTTTTGGAACTCTGTCTTCCGGTTTATTTCTAGCATCACGGGGATTCTGACCCGCCCTAAACCAAGCTTGGCAATTTTAAATGTGGGTATTGAGAATTTCCCTCCTGAATTCAAAACTGTAATCACACACATTCTCCTAGCTGCTAGAACACTAATAGCCAAACATTGGAAGGCAGACAGAGCTCCAAATGTATCTGAAGTCCTCACAAACACCCAGACACACTATGTATATGAATCTCTGATAGCCATTAAGAATGGCCAGAAAGAAAAGTTTGATAAAAAGTGGAAAATTTGGACAACATGGTTTAAAGGTAACTGACTTTAACAAATATTAGATGAACTATTCAAAATCTAGATGCTTCCACTATGTCCACATGAGATCAGACCATAGATGAACCTCCTTCAACCTTTCCCCCTCCCTCCCCTACTCCCTTCCCTCCCTCCCTCCTACCTTCCCTCCCTTTATGTTATTATGTTCTTTATACGTTAAACTTCAAGCAACATTATATCCGCATACGGATAACATGTTATTCAGCTATAACTATAATAATGATGTTAATACGCCTCACGAGACCATTACCTTAATAACATCTTGGATATTAGATTGTCTAAATAAAATAGATATACCTATGTTAATGTAATATGGTACAACATAACGGTGTAACACTGTACTCTATGTATAACATGCAAAACTCAATAAAAATCATTTAAAAAAAAAAGAATAGTGTTGATTGGTTTTTGCCGCTAGTAGATCGTTTGTTAGTTTTAGGAGAGCAGATTATGTGGAGTGTTGAGGACGAAATCCAGACTGAAGGGGATCAAGAAGGTTATTATCAGCGAGGTGGACGCTCAGTCGGTTGTAGACCAGACGTTCGAGGAGTTTGGATAAGAAGGGGAGCAAGGAGATGGGGCGTAGGTTGTTAAGATTAGATGGGTCCAGTGAGGGCTTTTTAAGTATGGGTCTGACAAGTGCATGTTTTAGAGAGTTGGGGAAGATACCAGAAGAGAGGGAGAGATTGAAGATGTGGGTTAGAGAGTGTAGCATAGGGCCAGAGGGTGAACGTAGCATTTGTGAGGGAACAGGATCCAGAGGGCAGGTGGTAAGGTGGACATTAGCAAGTAGTTTAGCAACTTCGTCTGTATTGGTGGGGTTGAAAGAGGGAAATAATGATTGTGCCTGTGAGCGTGAAGTGTAAAGCGTGGAGGATGTCGGAACAGTAGAGATCTCCGCGCAAATTGTATCAATCTTCTGTTTGAAGTGATTGGCGATCTCCTGGGCAGTGAGTGAGTTGGCGGGTGGAGGCGGTGGAGGACGAAGTAGAGAGTTGAAGGTGGAGAAGAGTTGACGGGGACGGGATGATAAGTTGCTAATGAGAGTGGTAAAATAGGTCTGCTTGGCAGAGAGGAGGCTAGAATTGTATTTTTGGAGGGCAGATTTATATTGGTTGAAATCTCTCTGAGACTTAGTCTTACGCCACATGCGCTCAAGAGCACGACTACGTTTTTTCAGACTTCTAGTACCATCTGTTTGCCAAGGTTGAAGGGGTCTGGGCTTGATTCTGTGTCTAGTGAGGGGGGCCAGTGAGTCCAGTGAGGCTAGAAGTGAAGCGTTGTAGACAGAAGTGGCTATCATCCTTGAGATGGTTCTACACCTTCATTTGAGTCCAGCTGTGTTTGATTATACTGATTGGACTTGTTTAGGAAAGACACACACCTGTCTATATAAAACCTTACAGCTCACAGTGCATGTCAGAGCAAATGAGAATCATGAGATCAAAGGAACTACCTGAAGAGCTCAGAGGCAGAATTGTGGCAAGGTTACAAAAAATTTCTGCTGCACTTAAGGTTCCTAAGAGCACAGTGGCCTCCATAATCCTTAAATGGAAGACGTTTGGGACGACCAGAACCCTTCCTAGAGCTGGCCGTCTGGCCAAACTGAGCTACCGGGGGAGAAGAGCCTTGGTGAGAGAGGTAAAGAAGAACCCAAAGATCACTTTGGCTGAGCTCCATAGATGCAGTCAGGAGTCAACCATCACTGCAGTCCTCCACCAGTCGGGGCTTTATGGCAGAGTGGCCCGACGGAAGCCTCTCCTCAGTGCAAGACACATGAAAGCCTGCATGGAGTTTGCTAAAAAACACCTGAAGCTAAAATAACAAAGGAGTGGCTTCACAACAACTCCGTGACTGTTCTTGAATGGCCCAGCCAGAGCCCTGACTTAAACCCAATTGAGCATCTCAGGAGAGACCTAAAAATGGCTGTCCACCAACGTTTACCATCCAACCTGACAGAACTGGAGAGGATCTGCAAGGAGGAATGGCAGAGGATCCCCAAATCCAGGTGTGAAAAACTTGTTGTATCTTTCCCAAAAAGACTCATGGCTGTATTAGATCAAAAGGGTGCTTCTACTAAATACTGAGCAAAGGGTCTAAATACTTAGGACCATGTGATATTTCAGTTTTTCTTTTTTAAGAAATCTGCAAAAATGTCAACAATTCTGTGTTTTTCTGTCAATATGGGGTGCTGTGGGTACATTAAGGAGGAAAAAAATGAACTTAAATGATTTTAGCAAATGGCTGCAATATAATATACAATAATAATATAATATCCGTACCCACTGTATTTCAAACACAGAGGTGTAAATATGCAATTACTGCTATTGTTGTAAAGCTTACTTCTATATACTTATATATTAGCATGTAGCAGCATATTAACTGTCTACTGGGAAATAATTTCTGAGTCAAGCCCTATAAATAGATGAGATTCCCCTTGGGAAATAATCTATTACTGATCCAAGCCCTATCATTGGATGAATATCTCTTCAGACAAGCATATTAACTTTAATTTTATATAGGCTTTTGCCCAAGGAGGCTCATTTGTTGCTAATTTATTAGGGGATCTATTTTTTTTACTTTCAATCTTTTTCTTGTTCAATACTTTATTTATTTTAGGTAGATAGGTAATAACAAACATAGCATGAGAGACAATGACAACATAGAACAATGAGCCGGTGTCTTCGTACATGTTAACCAGATGATAACATTACAACATTGATAAAGGAAACGTAGGGGAGAATAAACTCCCATCTGATGCACATGGCACAGGCAGTTATGGTACAAGTATTTACAAAGATGAAGAATGATCGTGGAAGGGGTCTCAGAGGAGTACCCTAGGAGGCCCGACCACATATCCTTAGGTAACAGCAAAGGAAAGAGATGAGAGACATCTAGATTGAAGAGAAGAGAAAAAAAAAGAGAGAATAGAAAGAGGGAAAGAGGAGTGTAGGGAAAATAGCAAGGGGGAGGGAGAGAGAGGCGTCTGTTCCGCTACGGGACAAGGTACCAACTAAAGTGAGGGATTAGGCTCCTCATCTTAGGGTTCCAGGAGCTTGGGGTCAAATTGTGGAGGGAGGAAATGATCCACCCATGGTTGCCATATTTTCAGATGTCGTGGGATCCTATCCAGGAGGGTTTCTTCGATCTTGCTATGGATCATGGCCTGGGTAACCCTATTTTTAGTCTCTAGTGAGCAGAGCAATGGGGATTTCCAGGCCCTCGCGATTGTTTAGAAGCTGTAATGATGTACATTGCTAGTTTCGATTGGGCCTCTGTAAGGTCGGGTGGACAGTGGTTCAGCAAGGCAAAAGTTGGATCAGGGGTTGCCGGCCTCTTTAATAGAGTGGACAATATTTTAAATATTGAGATTGGGATTTGAAATTGCTCCTGCAGGCTCGAAAAGGTTTTCAGGGAAGAGGAAGTGACCAGATTGATTAGCCTAGTTAAACCGAGATGCTTCCAAATTGTAAAAGCATCAGGGTCTATGTGAGCCAGCAAGAACAGTGGATGGCCTAGGAAGGATAATAGAGGATAGTGTGGGGAGTGTAGTTTAAAGGGACCCTTGAGCTTATCCTATAGCTGCAGGGAGTGTGATGTCACCGAGTTATGTAGGGATTTACGGTCTGGGTGTTGTAGCCAAAGCAAATTATCAACCAAAAGAGGGTCAAGGTCCACTGCCTCAAGGCTTACCCACAGCGGGACTTCCACATTAGCATGATAAAGGGCAATCTGGGCCAGTTGGGCGGCCTGATAATATTTGGAAAAACAAGGGACACCGTGTAATCTGTGGCGCATTAGTATAGAGGAAGATATTCTAGGTTTAATGGGTCCCCAAATGTATTTATGTATACGGCTCTGGATTATACGAAAAAAATAGGAGGGCACCGCTATGGGCAAGACCCGAAAGAGATAGAGTATCTTAGGTAACAAGGACATCTTAATTGCAGTTATACGACCCAGCCAAGAAACATAAAGGGGTTGCCAAGCTGCCATAAGGGCTGACAGATGGGCCAGCATAGGGAGATAATTAGTGCGATATAAAAGGGCTGGGTCGCCAGTGAGTTTGACACCGAGGTAGGGGAGATGTGATGTCGCCCATCTAAAGGAGAATGTTTCCTGTAAATGGGAGACCTCAGTCGGCTGTAGGGAAATATTGAGCGCTATGGACTTCGATTGGTTGACTTCAAGACCTGATATAGTGTCAAAGCAATCTAAAAAAGTATTAGGTTAGGTAATGTAATACGGGGTGAGGTGACGAACATCAGGGCGTCGTCGGCAAATAGGCAAATAGGCATAATTTGTGGTTATAGGAGGCAACTTCAATACCTTTAATATTCGGATTCGCTCAAATTGCTAGGGCCAGCAGTTCTAAAACGAGTGCAAAAATTAGTGGGGAGAGGGGACAACCGTGCCTAGTTCCCCGGGCAATTGGAAACCTGTCTGATCGGAAACCACTTTCAATCTTTTTTATTGAAAATTCTCAACAATATAGAAACAAGTATGGAACAGCCATCAGATTGTTAATAAAGATGTAGTAGAGAAACACAAAACAAGGAAAGTGCGAAACATATGGTCAACTTTAACCAAGTTGTCAACCTAATAGGGGGACAATTATCAAAGGAAATATACTGTATATCTGTCACAGCCATGAACAGTAGCCATCACAGAGCTCACAATGTCACAAGGAGAAAGGGTCCCGAGGAGCTGTGCACCAACTAAATGATTGCGACACTTATGGACCATCAAGGCCCATCTCCCCAGAGGGGAGGCGATTCAGTTCGCATTTGCAGCGCTATACAAGTCATTCATTCATTCAGAGGGCAGAGAGTCCAAAGTGTTTAACCTCCCTGGCAGTATGATTATGTCTGATTTTTGAATGTCAAGGCGGTACATTGTTTTGCATGGAAATTTGTTGTTTTATATTGTAGGCCTGTAATTCTAATGAATAAGGCACTTAAATTGGCCCAAACAAGAGTCTAGTAGACATCCCAGGTATGATAAAGTTTGAAACACGAAATCATAAATTATAATATAATGAATAACTATAAATAATTATACCAAATAATAACTTAAAAATAATACAATTTATTCAATAATGTAATCAAATCAAAAACACTGAAATTTGTCCAAACAAGGATGCAATATTATTAGTCACTGTAATACTAGACACTGCATATTGGTTTAGTAACTATTCCAGGCATGAAAAATTTTGAAACCTGGGACTGCACAAAGTCTGACGTCACAATCAGGACAATGGAACCTGGTTTCCTTTCGGATTTTCTTTCCACTGTCATCTCGCTTCGAGCAACAAAACATCCTTGTAGGTGCTGACTTTTTCTCGGTTGGTGGGATGTAGTCCATGAAGTGATGACCAATCAGGCATTCTGGGTTGACAACGCCAACAGCACGATGTCCAGCTCTATTCACAGCCATTGATGATGTTGGTGGTTCACAAAGATCTGTTTGGCAACTTTCCAAATGAAGTCAGAATGAATCACAGACTTGTCACTCTTTTTTTGAGCAGAATGTAGACATTCCACGACCACTGCTCAAGAAGATGCCTGAAGATCTTTTGTAGTACTTCTTTTGCTGTTTCCTCATTGCTGGGTAGAATGTCATTGCTTGGTCGGCTCTGTCAACACCTCCCATGATGTTATTGTAGTCTATCACTACTTGTGGTATCATGATTTCTTTCCCACCTTTCGTGCGTACCATAACAGTGGAGGTATTATGAACTGTACTCATTAGGCACACATCTTTCTTGTCACGCCATCGCAGTGTTATCATTTTGCCTTTATGCCAGGCAACCATGTCTCCACTCTTCAGCTTCTTTTTGCCAAACATTGGGAGCATGTTGCGCCGGTTAGCCCTAACGGTTCCATAGGCATCAGTTTTGTTTTGCAGAAGAAACTCATAAAGTTCAGGATGTTCAGTTGTCAGTTGTTATGCAATAGCCCTGATTTAGCAATTGTTCAATTAGTGAAAGAACGAAAGATGTTGCCATTCCATAGTTGCATCATTTTGGATTGAATTTTGTTCCTTTCCCAGTGTATAGGACTGAAATCCAAATGTAGCCAGTTGACGATTTGCATAGCATGAAGGATTTTACGCTAAATTGTGCTCTCTTTGATGCAATATATTGTACCCATCTGAGCCTTCCCTTGTAGGCCATTAGACTTTCATCTATGCTGATAACTCTTTCTCGCACATAGCTCTGTTGGAAATTCTTTAGCATCATTTGAGATACTTCTTAAATGTTCTTGAGGTTTGGTGCAGGATGAGTAATTTTATCAAATTTTTTGTTGTTTTGGAAGTGTAAATATTTCATCATCAGGGAAAATCTGTACTCTGACATAACCGTGCGAAAGAATGGAGTGGCAAGTAATGTGTTAGTTGTCCAATACCATTTCTGCAGGGGTTTCCCCACCACTCCCTGAGGTATTATTAGGCCCAGAAATTTCCAAATGTCATCTTTGGTCACTTGTTCCCACTTTCTGCTTCTTGGAAACTTTTGATGCATAGTAGCAAATTGTTGCTCTTGGTACCGATTTGTCTCAGTAACTATTTTTTCAATAACCTCATCGGTCAAAAAGAGTTGTAAGTATGCCAAGGGGTTGTCATGTTCAATGTCTACTTTCATACCAGGTGCTCCAGTAAATGGGAATCTTGGCGGCGCTGCATGATCCATACCACAGTCAATAGAAAACCAAGTTCGCACACCACTGAGCTCAGTCGCAGAATCCTCGCTGTCATTACTTTCAGTGTCTGGTGACAAATTTTCCCACAAAGAACTATCTCTCAATTCTGCAAGTGATTCTAAATCACAATCCCTGTTTTCAAGCTGGTCATAAACCACTTTTGATGCAGAGGCACACTTTTTGGATCCCATGGACGTTCTCAAGTTTCCAGGCAGAAAGAATGGTAAAAGTTACATAGTTACATAGTTAGTAAGGTAGAATAAAGACACCAGTCCATCCAGTTCAACCTGAATGAGTGTGGGTGTGTGTCTTCAATTGTCTCTATACCTCTACATTGTGTCTCATTAAGATGCTCCTCTATTATATATTATTTATTTAAGGTACCCATATAGCACCGTCAATTTACGCAGCACTCCACACATACATCGCACACTCACATAAGTCCCTACCCTCAAGGAGCCCACAATCCAAGGCCCCCAACTCACATTCATATACTAGGGCCAATTTTGGACAGAAGCCAATTAACCTACCAGCATGTCTTTGGAGTGTGGGAGGAAACCAGAGTACACGGAGGAAACCCACACAAGCACAGGGAGAACATGCAAACTCCAGGCAGGTGCCGGCAGGACATCGGTCAAAGCACTAGGGTCGAACTGAGGTCAAATAATTTGATACAGTAATGAAATCCTATAGGATTACAATGTATTGTGTGATTGTTATGATTTGTACTTTTTGAAATTACCGGTTCCGCCCCCATGCGTTGCAACACTCACAGGGGATGGAACCCGGAACACAGAGAGCATCGGGCGGAGGACCTGGCCGGGGGACACAGGGGGAGTACATCGCGGGATCCTAGGGACAAGGTAAATACCTGTACCTGGATACTGCGATGCAATCAGGAGTGTAGCTCCGGGTTACCGCTATTGGTACTGAAAATTAACCCCGAGCCACACTCGAGAATACCACCAGGGAGGTTAAAATAGGCAAGGTCACCTGTGACTGGCTTCTCTGCCTCCCAAATCCCCAGCAGGGTTAGGGAATAACTGGGAAGGAGTCCTATGAGTCCAAACCCACTGAGGATTAGTGGGACCGAGATGCCTAGCTATATTTTTTTTTTTTTTTTTCAATATCTTTATTTATTCAAACAGTTTTCAATTTTAACATTACAACACATATCATAATAAAAACAATCATACTAAAAACATATATACACCATAGATAGTGATTATTTACTATGCTCTAATCCATCCCTGCTCGCCTAAACTCCGACATCAAACATCCTACCAGTTGAACCCATCCATTCACCCATACTAGCCCATTCATACCTAACCCACAAAAAAAAAAAAAAAAAAAAAAAAAAAGAAAGGCATATATTCCCATATCCCTAAGGGTACTCAGCCTCCTATGGATCACATAGTAAATCTGCCGAGGCGCTATATGTTTCCCACCTCTTCCAAATATCCGTTGTCCGTTTAATCTGCTTATTGGATCCTTCCTCTCTCACCTTTCTTTCTTCCAGGTTCCGCATCTCCGTTATCTCACACTCCCACTCTACCAGAGAGGGTGGATCTGTACATTTCCATTTTCTGGCTATACACGTACGGGCAGCCGTTAGGAAATATTTTAATGGGCCTTTCTTTATACTTTTCATTGATCCGGGGATCATGGATAATACTGCCATTTGTATATCTGGATATATTTCCCTCGCTGTCATGGCCCTAAAAATTTCGAAAATTTTCTGCCAAAATGGAAGGATTTTAGAGCAATAGTACCAGATATGGGACATTGTACCACGTCTTTCCTGACACCTCCAACATACTTCTTTATTCATAGGGCTTATCCTATGGAGGTCTACAGGGCACTTATACCATCTGGCTAAAATCTTATAGTTTCTTTCTTGATGTTTAGTTGAAACAGAGAGTTTGTGCGTGACTGCTAAGGCTTTTACCCATTCCTTCCTGGGGATCTCCTTCCCCAGTTCCTCTTCCCACTTCTTAATATATGGTAACTCCAACTTCTGACCGTCCTCAATTAAAATTTTATATATTTTCGAAAGCACGTGCAGGGGTCTTTCAGCTTGAGTAAAGATTTCTTCTAGCGCCGTTAGAGGTCTGGTTATTTCTGCTTCTTTGAACAGGGATATGACGTACTTTTGGAATAAGCCATACTGTAACCAATCTTTTCTATGTTCCTCCCTCATGGACTCTAGAGGAAGGACCTTATTTCCCACCAATGTTTCTGTTACCCTTGTATCCTCATGACTGTACCACTTAAGGAATGCTTTTACCCCGAGTGCCAGCGGGAATTCTGGGTTATCAAAGAGAGGGGTCATGGGTCCTCTAAAGGTAGAGACGCGCCCCATTTTAATCAGAATGTCCCATGCTTTCATTGTTGAGGTCACTAAGAAGGGTGTGTAGCCATACGGTGAGCTATATGTCCCTTTGATCCATGGCAGAGATTTTAGTTTCAACCCTGTGATCTTTTCCTCGAGTCCCACCCACTGTTTTTTGTTCCTATTATGGAACCAGTCAACCAACCTGGTGACCATTACCGCCTTAAGATATACTGCTAAGTCAGGGAGGGATAAGCCCCCATTTGCTTTAGTCTTATTTAGCGCTTTTCTACTAATTCTGGGGGTCTTACCTGCCCATACAAATTGTCCAATAATCCTGGAAACCTTTTTCACAAAACCCAATGCAGGAAACACGGGGATCGTTTGTAATATATACAGTATTTTTGGGAGTATGTCCATTTTTATGACGTTTACCCTACCCAACCATGAGAAGGTACCCTTATTATATTGCTGGAGAGTTTTTGTTATTTTTTGCAACATCGGGACATAGTTATACTCTTCTAATTTCTTTAAATCCGTAGGGATATAGGTGCCCAGGTATTTAATA
The DNA here is from genome assembly GCA_037952835.1 of Lithobates septentrionalis. NCBI lineage: Eukaryota > Metazoa > Chordata > Amphibia > Anura > Ranidae > Lithobates > Lithobates septentrionalis. The sequence goes on from JBBDGP010000284.1 coordinate 6,267,496, forward strand.
GCATTTTCCTGCCATCTAAAGGGGAAATCCTTCTTGAGTAATTCCACCATACTTCTAGACATATTGATATTCATTGCCTCAGATTTGTTATAGTTAACTTTAAAATTACTCAAGGTGCCAAAACGTTTAAATTCCCTTATCAGGTTTGGTAGTGTTATCAACGGGTTTGTGACATACAACAGGATGTCGTCTGCATAGACAGACAGCTTGTATTCTGTACCCCCCACTCTTATACCTTGTATATCTTTATTCGCCCTAATAGCATTTAATAAGTGTTCCATAATTAATATATATAGTATTGGGGACAGTGGGCAGCCTTGTCTGGTTCCATTTGCTATTGTTATTTCTCCGGACAGGTTACTATTCGCCCGGATCTTGGCCGTTGGGTGTTGATACAGGGTCATTATCTTGTCTATCATTACCGTTCCCAGCCCCCATTGTATAAGGGTCTCTTTGAGAAAGCTCCATCCCAATGCCTAGCTATATTGACGGTGGATCTATTTTTTTTTTAAGTGTTTGGTGCAGAATTTTACAGAGAGTCGATGACCAGCAAAACCCCCTTGGGGGAAATTATAGGGATTTACTTTATTTTCTTAAAGCTGAACCCTGAATAAATGAGTATTATCTAAATACAAGAGTCATGTGTTTTCTTATCGGAATCTCAAGTGTGGTATATGAATTTAAACCAACAAAAAAGTGTGAATACAGTATCCCTTAAATCTCGTAAATCAACAAGAACAATTGCACAAATAGTATTCCTAAACAATAAATAAATAAATACAAAATTCAGTACATCCAATTAATGTGATATACATATAGTGAAATAAATATGGACCTTAAAAAATGTACACCTCTTTAAGAAACATGTCAATACTAACATCAACCAGTGATGTGACCTCCATAAACAATTATATATATATATGAACGTTTGTGTTATTTATATTTATGTAAAGCTGTCCAGAACCACAAAAATATTTTTTCAAATGGTCAGTCATGCTCAGGTCTGATCACCTGGATGTATGCAGTAGCCCTTAATGCTGCTGTGCTTTTTTGGGCTTTTCCATTGTCCTCTTTTCAACAGTGGGGGTCCCACCCCCTTTTATTTTGCCCTGCATCCTGGTCACCCATCTACCCACAGCTCCCAGTGGAACCTTTGCTGTGACTTTTCACAGCATTAGAGATTTAAGAGATCTTTTAACTTTTCTATGTGGTCTTGAGTTGTACCCAATTTACTTCCACACTGACATGGTTTTTCCATAGATGCACATACAAACCAATTGTGACTATCTCCTGTTGAAGTGGTTGTTCTCAGGCAAAATGCACAGAGATCACAGTGTCTGAAAATCAACAATGATTCATTAATTATGTTGGCATCCTGAATGTATATTGGTGTAACGATGACCTAATTTTACTGTGAACATGTATATGTTGTTTATGTAAATTGAAATAAATTTAGTATTTTTATGCGTTTAGACTCCTTCCACACTGGGGCCACTGAGCGTTAGCGTTAAAGCACCTGTCACATACCTGGTTGAGGCCGAGCTGATGGAAGGGCTTTCCCTTACACCTCCTGTCCTGTTTCTCCTGAAGTGGTGACAGGATATAACAGGGCAAGGAGTGGCATGGGTGCCTGATAGGAGATCCTGGAGAGAAGATACTTGCAGCAGGTGCCAAGCAGCAGGCAGGTTGGTGGTCTTCCAATGCGGATACACGCCCACAGGTGCAGAACAGCAGGCAGACTAGTGGACTGGCAGATGCAGGTACACAACAGCAGGTGCAGGACAGCAGACAACAGCCAAGATGGAGAGCAGGCGAATGCAGGGTCTTGAGTGGTCAGGCAGGCAGAAGTCAGTAATGGCCAAGCAGCAGAGGTACAGAATCGGATCCAGAGAGGACTCAGGGTAGGCCAGGGTCAGTATTAAGTGATCAGAGAAGGTACTAGAACAGTAGGCAGAAGGCAGAGTCGGGTCACAAGCCGGGTCAGCATTCAGCAATCAGGTATCAGGAACCAGGAATGAGCAGCATCAAACAGGCTAGGTATACACAGGAACAAGCACAGGATGTGGTCACAGACGGTAGAAGCTGACGACCACTCAGCAATCTTCTGGTCTATGCAGCCAGTTTATATAGGCAAGAGGGCGCCAAGTACTCACGCACATTCATACTAATACGCATGCATACGTGCGCGGAATACGTTAGCGAGTCAGGAATGTCTAGTTGTCACTTGCAAATTCCTATGTGCATGCGTGCGAGTTATGGAACCTCTAGCTGTCACTCGAGAATTCCTATTAGCAAGTACACATCTTCTTGCACGTCTTTGGGTACGATTATGCACATGATTTCCCTGGCAGTGCCTCTCATTTTAAGCAGTGCTTTTCATCAAAGAAGAAGGGTTAAAACGTCCGTGTTTAGGTGCTTCCAAAGTGCTTTTCAGGCTCTTTGGAAGCGCTAGTCATTCATTTCAATGGGCAGGGCATATTGGGAGTGCTGTATACAGCACTCCCAAACCACCCCAAAGATGCTGCTTGCAGGACTTCTCCTAACGTCCTGCAAGCGCACCACCGCAGTGTGAAAAGTCTTGCTGAAATAAATGGGGGCGGCTTTCAGTCGCTTTACAGGCATTATTTCTAGAGCTAAAATGCCTGAAAACCGCCTCAGTGGGAAAGGAGTCTTACTATACTATCTTCAAATTCCCTTGGGCAACTTGTCTTTTTTGGTTGTTCTGGAATATTTGGGACTGAGTGCTGCTTAGGTCTAAGCAAGGGGGACCCTATGTTTGTTTGTATAGATAAATAAAGAGTTATAAATGAGTTGAAATACTTACCTGTCCTGATGAATATGATGCTTTGTGTTTCCTTTCCTTGTCCTGTCTAAAGATGTAAAGGCCTAGACATTGGTTTACCTGACCATGGCAGCAGGGAAGATGAAGTAATTCTTCCTATCAGCATTGAACAAAGTGGAAATTTTTACTCAATTGCTATCCCTGTGGTGCCTATAAAGTAAATAGGTGAGATGGTTGTGGTCACATGGATAGGAAGGTGCAGACAGCAATAAAAAATATCAGATGCTCACAAATTAAAAAATCAAATCAAATGAAAAAAATTTGATTGGAGTTGATCTTTAACATATGATTACACGACCACTTTACCTTTAGGCTCGGTTCACACAGGGGCAACACGACTTCAACGCGACTTTGCAACGCGACTTCAACGCGACTTCAACACGACTTGGATCCGACTTTGCCCTGCGACATGTGTCCGACTTTCAATGAACGGGGATCCGACTTGGATCCCCGCCACTGTGTTTGGTATGAATCCAGGGGGAACTCTGCGCCAAATTTTAAATAAAAAACCGGCATGGGTTCCCCCTTCAGGAGCATACCAGGCCCTTGGGTCTGGTATGGACCTTGAGGGGAACCCCCTACGCCGAAAAGACGGCGATGGGGGTCCCCCCCAATCCATACCAGACCCTTATCCGAGCACGCAGCCCGGCCGGACAGGAATGGGGGGTGGGGACGAGCGAGCGCCCCCCCCCCTCCTGAACCGTACCAGGCCGCATGCCCTCAACATGGGGGGTTGGTGCCTTGGGGGAGGGGGGCGCGCTGCGGCCCCCCCCACCCCAAAGCACCTTGTCCCCATGTTGATGAGGACAAGGGCCTCTTCCCGACAACCCTGGCCGTTGGTTGTCGGGGTCTGCGGGCGGAGGGCTTATCGGAATCCGGGAGCCCCCTTTAATAAGGGGGCCCCCAGATCCCGGCCCCCCACCCTATGTGAATGAGTATGGGGTACATCGTACCCCTACCCATTCACCTAGGGAAAAAGTGTCAATTTAAAAATAAACACTACATAGATTTTTAAAGTATTTTATTAGACAGCTCCGGGGGTCTTCTTCCGACTTCGGGGGTCTCTCCGGTTCTTCTCCACGCTCTCCGGATCTTCTGCCGGGCTCCTCCGCTCTCTTCTGCTCTTTTGCCGCTCTTTTGCTAAAGCGGAGGAGCATGGTCTTCGGTCTTCTGCCCTCTTCTCTTCTTCTGATGTTGACACGACGCTCTCTCCGGCTAGAATGCTCTCTGTGCGCTCTGCTCTGACTTATAAAGGCGGTGACTCCGCCCCCTTATGCCGTCACAGTCCCTGGGCATGCTGGGATTATGACGACATAAGGGGGCGTGGTCATCGGGTGATGACCACGCCCCCTAAACCGTCACAGTCCCAGCATGCCCAGGGACTGTGACGGCATAAGGGGGCGGGGTCACCGCCTATATAAGTCAGAGCGGAGCGCTCAGAGTGCATTCCAGCCCCAGAGAGCGTCGTGTCAACATCAGGAGAAGAGGGCAGAAGGCAGAAGATTGAAGACCGGGCTCCTTCGCTATAGCAAAAGAGCGGCAAAAGAGCAGAAAATAGCGGAGGAGCCCGGCAGAAGACCCGGAGAGCGCGGAGAAGAACCGGAGACCCCCGAAGAGAAGAAGGCTGGAGACCGGGCTCCTCCGCTATAGCAAAAGAGCGGCAAAAGAGCAGAAAATAGCGGAGGAGCCCGGCAGAAGACCCGGAGAGCGCGGAGAAGAACCGGAGACCCCCGAAGAGAAGAAGGCTGGAGACCGGGCTCCTCCGCTATAGCAAAAGAGCGGCAAAAGAGCAGAAAATAGCGGAGGAGCCCGGCAGAAGACCCGGAGAGCGCGGAGAAGAACCGGAGAGACCCCCGAAGTCGGAAGAAGACCCTCGGAGCTGTCTAATAAATTACTTTAAAAATCTGTGTAGTGTTTTTTTTTAAATTGACACTTTCCCTAGGTGAATGGGTAGGGGTTCGATGTACCCCATACTCATTCACATAGGGTGGGGGGCCGGGATCTGGGGGCCCCCTTATTAAAGGGGGCTCCCGGATTCCGATAAGCCCTCCGCCCGCAGACCCCGACAACCAACGGCCAGGGTTGTCGGGAAGAGGCCCTTGTCCTCATCAACATGGGGACAAGGTGCTTTGGGGTGGGGGGGCCGCAGCGCGCCCCCCTCCCCCAAGGCACCAACCCCCCATGTTGAGGGCATGCGGCCTGGTACGGTTCAGGAGGGGGGGGGCGCTCGCTCGTCCCCACCCCCATTCCTGTCCAGCCGGGCTGCGTGCTCGGATAAGGGTCTGGTATGGATTGGGGGGGACCCCCCACGCCGTCTTTTCGGCGTAGGGGGTTCCCCTCAAGGTCCATACCAGACCCAAGGGCCTGGTATGCCCTTGGGGGGGAACCCATGCCGGATTTTTATTTAAAATTTGGCGCGGAGTTCCCCCTCAAGATCATCTGAGCACAAGTCGCATGCCGAAGTCGGATCATGCGAGACGGCGATCCGACTTCAATGATAGTCAATAGGCTGAAGTCGGATCAAAGTCGGATCAAAGTAGTACAGGGAGTACGCTCTGAAGTCGGAGCGACTTCAGTAGTGTCTATTAAGACGCTCCCATTCACTGTAATGTGAATCTCTTTCTGGGGCGACTTGGGGCGACTTGAGGGCTTACAAGTCGGATCCCAAGTCGCGGTAGTGTGAACCGAGCCTCAGATGTGCAACTTACTTTTCTTCATCTTTTATTCTTCTAGAAACCCATAATTGATGTTTACAGGATGAAGATAACTCAATATACTGTATTGTTAATGCTAAGTTTATACATTTACATAAAGTTATTCTTTAAATCAAAATCTTGCATACATTTAAGAACCCTATTGTTACTCAGAGATTTAAAGATTAAAAATATGTCCTCAGTTTAAAAACTGGAAGCACATTTTAGCCTCACGTTTTCTTTGAATGTTATGTTCAACAAAGGAGACAGTGATGAAATAATGAATATGTGCCAAAGTATACTAGGAGATTTGATCAAAGCTCGGTATGCTTTTTTAATCTTGCTTGATGGTAGAACACTGAGAACTGAGAACTGGCTTAAGATTTCGAAGTTGTGAATGCTTTATTGAAACCTTCATTTTAGAAGCTTGGGCTGTGGGGTGGGACTGCATGCAGACTGCTGTCTAGATGTTGAAAGCACATCTATTTGCATTAATTTGCATCTATTTGCAATAAAGTCATAAGAAAATGTTTAAACATCATGCATATACAGAGTGCATAGTATTCTTGGTGTTGTAGCCTTTCATTACGCCTAGCTCGGCAACTAAGTGGTGCAAAAATGATGTAGGTGACTTTGATGCAAGCCTAGGGGATTCTATTGTGTCAAAAAGCACAAGTATTCAAATCAACTACTAGATCCTGGAATGCAAATGTTTTTCAGCACATAAGTTAGTCCTCCCAGGCCCCACTGAGCTTACAAAGATTAGGATGGAGCAATTGGAGAAACCATTGGATTGCAGACCCTATAAGCATTCCTGTATTCAAAGAGTAACAAGACCTCCTGAAATAGAAAAAAAAAATTCAATTAAACAAAAAAAGACAAATAATCTTTGGGAAAAATAGGCTGCAGCCCTTCAATATGGTTAGAAGCATATCAGTGAAATTCAATAGACCTTCTTTCAACTTTATAACCATAAAAACAAATCAAGAATATGAAATAAATATCAATACCAAAACTCAGCCACTTGAGCTGAGCATAACAGTCCATTAAAGTCTCTAATCACACTGTTCACCCACAATAGTGGAAAGCAATACCCTCAAAAAAGGAATAGATGCAACAACTGGAAGGGCTTAGAACATCTGGCCTTGATTGAAGATTTATCAGCTGATAATCAACTGAGAAAGAAGATAAGTAAAGGTGAGTGGGAATCGGAATTGGATTAAGGTTTTCTATCAAAAAGTCTCTAGGCAATCCAAGGGTGACGAGTAACCAGCTGATCTTCTAGTGACAACTGAGATCCTGCCTGGATACAGCAAAGTAGGTACTTGAAAGAAATAGAAAGGAAAGCTGATGCCGCATACACACGAGCGGACATTACGGCGGACTTTGCCCGGCGGACTTTTCGACGTACTTTCCGACGGACTTTCTGAATGAACGGACTTGCCTACACACAATCCACCAAAGTCCGTTGAATTCGTACGTGATGACGTACGACCGGACTAAAACAAGGAAGTTCATAGCCAGTAGCCAATAGCTGCCCTAGCGTGGCTTTTTGTCCGTCGAACTAGCATACAGACGGCGGACTTTTCGACCGGACTCGATTTCAACGGATAAATTTTAAACAAGTTTCAAATCTAAGTCCGTCCAACTTTTGAGAAAACAAAGTCCGCTGGAGCCCACACACATCGAATTGTCCGACGAAATCCCGTCCGCCGGGCAAAGTCCGCCGTAATGTCCGCTCGTGTGTACGCGGCATAAGAAGCTGCTCACTACCAAAGACCCTAGCAACCACTTAAACAGACTTTAACCGCTTGCCGACCAGCCACCATCATTACACTGCAGAAGGTCGGCACGATCCCGCAAACCGCCATACACTGTAGCTGTACGTCGGCGCCTTTAAGCGGGATAGCAGGTGCACTCCCGCACACACACACTGCACTGCAGGGGTGCCGATGCATATGGCCATGATGACTGCCAGCCAAGTGCAATAGCAGGCACAAGAGCCAGAACAGGGACATGTGTGTGAACACACACGTCCCTGTTCTGTGAGGAGAGGAGAGACAGATTGTGAGTTCCTACAAGCTAAGAACAACGATCTGTCATCTCCTCTAGTTAGTCCCATCCCCCTACAGTTAAAACACACACTAGGGAACACAGTTAACCGATGATCGCCCCCTAGTGTTAAATCCTTCCCTGCCAGTGACATTTACACAGTAATCAGTGCATTTTTATAGCACTGATCGCTGTTTAATTGTCAATGGTCCCAAAAATGTGTCAAAAGTGTCTGATCTGTCCGCCATAATGTCGCAGTCCCAATAAAAATCATCCAAAAATATCTAGAAGAATACCTATTGGCCTAAACTGAGCAAAAAATGTGCTTTTTTTAAAAAAAAAATCGGGGCTAATTATTATAGCAAAAAAGTACAAAATATTGTGTTTTTTTTTTTAAATTGTCGCTCTTTCTTTGTTTATAGCGCAAAAAATAAAAACTGCAGGGATGTTCAAATACCACCAAAAAAAAGCTCTATTTGTGGGAAAAAAGGACGTCAGTTTTGTTTGAGTACATCATCGCACGATCGCACAATTGTCAGTTAAAGCAAAGCAAAAAATGGCCTGGTCATTGAGCAGCCAAATCTTCTGGGGCTGAAGTGGTAAGTTCACCTTTTCGTAACATGTTACATGTTACACCCCTATTCAGGGTGTAACATGTTATTAATAGACCAGCCCCTGCAACCCCGCTACTCCGCTTTAACAGCTAGTGGGGGATGTTCTCCTCCCTGCTAGCTGTCACAATTTAAAAGAGATGTGGCCGAGCGGGGAGTTCCTCCCTCCCAGCCGCATCACTCACTCACAGTGTTCTGTAAATAGAGACTACAAGGTCTAAGGTCCAGCAGCCTTTGCAGCTGTCGGCTTGTAGTTTTCAATAAATTATCATGGCGCTGTGGTAGTTCATTCTTTCTTCCTGTCAGATTGCAAAAAAGGACTGACAGATCTGCAGGAGACCTGCATGGCACCAGCAATCTGCTGATCGCTGGTGCAATGCATTAGAGGCTCCAGAAACAAAAAATAGTACCGGTAAATGCAATTTTTTTTACCTGCAACAAAAAATGTGCTTTTATTGTTTTTTGTTAAAAGGTGAACTTATCCTTTAAATTGCAATCCCATGGGGCATCTTCATAATTCTTGTGATTTTGGCAAATTTTGACAGGTAGACTGTGAGTTGTGAGGTTGAGGGACTTTAAACAGTTGCACTGTTTTTGTTTGATGCAAAAGTACCCATTGCCTAACTAAAACATATTTTGTCCTCTCAGGAGCCACATTAAGAAATAACACATGTCAAAGAGACACATTCATAATGCAGTAAAAATGTTGTTTAAAATGTTAATGCAGTATACATTTTGATATGTTTTCTTGACTGTATACTTTCAAGAAGTGTAAATTAAGCAGGAGTAGGGACCAATTGGGTATACTGTAGTCTATATTTTTGTCAGACTTTCTTTACACATTTTTTTTTCTTTTCTTTTCAGGGGTGTTTAGTAACTCTTAAAACAGCATAAAGGATTTTGACACGTTACTCCTACTGTATGTCTACCCCTTCAGAATTATACAGAATAACTTTTATATTAAAACCTCATATTAAAACTTTATATTAAAACCGCTTCAAAAAATGAAAAAAATCAGAAAGCATATACATTATGATAGCAACTGACAGTGTTTCATTAAGTCACTAATCTGACACAACAGAACTACCAGTTTAAAATGATGATGCTTCTGAATACAGTGCCTTGAAAAAGTATTCATATCCCTTGACATTTTCCACATTTTGTCATGTTACAATCCAAAACCTAAATGTATTTTATTGGGATTTTATGCGACAGACCAACACAAAGTGGCACATAATTGTGAAGTGGAAAGAAAATAGAAAATGGTTTTCAAAATTTTTTACAAATAAATATCTGAAAAGAGTGGCGTGCATTTGTATTTATCCCCCCTGAGTCAATACTTTGTAGCAAAACCTTTAACTGCAATTACAGCTGCAAGTCCTTTTGGAGATGTCTCTACCAGCTTTGCACATCTAGAGATTGAAATTTTTGCACATTCTTCTTTGCAAAATAGCTTAAGGTTTGTCAGGTTGGATAGAGGGGGTGAAGAAAGGAAGCGCCACCTGAGTGCAGTATTAGTATGTACGTTTAATGACACATAATAGGGTAACACTTACAAGAAAAACATGATTAAAAGGCTCATCTGTGAGTAGGCAGTCCTTGTGGATTCCTCAAGCTCCAGTCTGTAAGGTGTATCAGCGGTATAGGGCTGTGGGTGGAAGCTGTTCAGCCAGTGGTTCTTCCTGTGGCCATTAGGGAGAAGCTGGGGCCGGTGTGGAGCGCACGGAGGATGTGCGTGACTTCACGGGTCATCCAGCGGCTTCCATTAGCCCCTCAGGCCTATTAAAGGAGCAGCAGCTCTGAGCACGTAGCCTAGCCTATTCAGTACCAGAACCCTCCCTTGGTGTAAGCCCTCCCCCTGGAGTGTACTCGGAGGCCGCTGGATGACCCGTGACATCACGCACATCCTCCGTGCGCTCAATGCCAGCCCCAGCTTCTCCCTGATGGCCACAGGAAGAACCACTGGCTGAACAGCTTCCACCTGCAGCCCATACACCTTCCGGACTGGAGCTCGAGGAATCCACAAGGACTGCCTACTCACAGATGAGCCTTTTAATCATGTTTTTATTGTAAGTGTTACCCTATTATGTGTCATTAAACGTACATACTAATACTGCACTCAGGTGGCGCTTCCTTTCTTCACCCCCTCCTGCCTACCACAGAGCCAGTTCTTTGAGGACAGCAGCCGCCTCTTAGATCAACCATCCCACCAGCCTGCTGTACATACTCTGAACTGTCAGATACTTAATTAACCCCTGGACTGCCAGTACTATGGCCTTGGACTAAATGCCTGGCTAACCTAATATACCCCCATTATTGTATGCATTTTTCTGTATATGCGCTTACAGTTATTATTACCTTCATTTGTCAGGTTGGATGGAGAGCGTCTTTGAACAGCAATTTTAAAGTCTTGCCACAGATTCTCAATTGGATTTAGGTCTGGACTTTGGGTATGCTTTGATCAAAACCATTCCATTGTAGCTCTGGCTGTATGTTTAGGGTCATTGTCCTGCTGGAAGGTGAACCTCTGTCCCAGTCTCAAGTCTTTTGCAGACTCTAATAGGTTTCCTTCTAAGGTTGCCCTGTATTTGGCTGCATCCATATTCCTATCAACTCTGACCAGCTTCCCTGTCCCTGCAGAAGAAAAGCATCCCACAACATGATGCTGCCTCCAAAGTGTTTCACGGTGGAGATGGTGTGTTCAGGATGATGTGCAGTGTTTGTTTTCCGCCACATATAATGTTTCACTTTTAGGCCAAATTTTTCAATTTTGGTCTCATATGACCAGAGCACCTTCTTCCACATGTTTTCTGTGTCCCCCACATTGCTTCTCACAAACTTGAAACTGACTTCTTATGGCTTTCTTTCAACAATGGCTTTCTTGGTGCCACTCCTCCATAAAGACCAGATTTGTGGAGTGCACGACTAATAGTTGTCCTGTGGACAGATTCTCTCACTTGAGCTGTGGATCTCTACAGCTTCTCCAGAGTTACCATGTGCCTCTTGGCTGCTTCTCTGATTAATGCTCTCCTTGCCTGGCCTGTCAGTTTAGGTATACGGCCATGTCTTGGTAGGTTTGCAGTTGTGCCATACTCTTTCCCCTTTTTGGATGATGGGTTGAACAGTGCTCCGTGAGATGTTCAAAACTTGGGATGTTTTTTTTTTATAACCTAACCCTGCTTTAAACTTCTCCACAAATTTTAGTTAGGGGTATCAGAGTAAAAGGAGCTGAATACAAATGCACGCTACACTTTTTAGATATTTATTTGTAAAACATATTGTAAACCATTTATCATTTTCCTTCCACTTCACAATTATGTGCCACATTGTGTTTGGTCTATCACATAAATCCCAATAAAATACATTTACATTTTTAGTTGTAACATGACAAAATGTGGAAAATTTCAAAGAGTATGAATACTTTTTCAAGGCATTGTAGAGAGCGTATGTGAAAGTGTATACAGGAGTCCAGACCAAACCTTTCTACAGGTGGGTGGACAGAGAAACAATAAAAATCTCAAAGTATTATATCCCAGAGCATAGATGATTATCAAATTGTGCACATGTGCTAGTGTAAAATTGCAGAGGAAATATGTGAAGAGCTACAGAAAGTGCATGGGAGAGCCAGTGCAGAGACAAGATCAACAAGTGCCCAGGGCAAAGATGGGAAAATATGCCCCTTGCCCCCTCAATAAATGGAGAAGGCGATGGGACTAATAGTGGCAAGCGCCAATATGTTTGTAATGTTTGTGGTACACAATGAAAACAGTAGCAATGGAAAAACTATCCCTGGGCTAGTAGTGTCACTGAAAGGAAAAAATGTCCCTGCATCAGTGCAGTCATTGAAAAAGAAAAAAATGTTCACTGAAAAGGCAAAAATATGTCACATGAGACATTGGTTAAAAGTGGTTTGTGCATTAAGCCTAATTATCATGGTTTATCAAAGCACCGGCCATTATGATAATCACAACATTTAACATATTTTTTCATTCAATGATAACAATCAACACATATTAGACATAGATATGCTTTATCAGGACCACAGGCAACATAGGTTGTAAAGTATGCACATAAACACACAAGCTGTAGTGGTCATGCTTGTATTCTAAAAAAAAAATTAACATACATAATTAATCACAAAGATACGATTTATGCCCCTATTTGACTGCACTCTTGTATCCCCAAAAAAAACCTCCATCTGCCAATCTGGCCACACACCAGGCAAGCTGGGGCACATCCAACAATGTGACATCACCACATCATTGGTATGTCCATCTCTGTTTCTGTATGCATGCTTGGGGATGAACGCACCACTGCAAGGGCTGGCTGGGGCAGGAAAGCCAACACAGAGGCCTGGGTCACCATCTGTCTCCGTGAACTAGGTAGAATAAATAAAGACCACCTAAAACAGACAATTATCCCCTTAGAATATAATATACAAAAGATAAAAAATATAGTTTTAACACAAACTCATATTGGATTAGATCTATACATACTTATTATATATCAAGACTCCACATGTATCAAACATACCCAAATCATGTAAATTAAACCAACAAGGATTATGCAAAGAATACACTAGTCTATCTCAGAATTTTTTTTTTTCATTTTGAATATATGATTGAGTCAAAGTACTAATGTGTTCACCAGAGCTCTGGATGGTGAAGATGGGTTCTGCTGCAAGTTAATACTAGGTTGCAGTCCTCAGGATCTTCACACCTGATGGTGAGCAAGCCGGGGTCCAGTAGCAGATATAGCAGGTAGGGTTAAGCAGAAGCATAGTCAGTAAACAAGCCAAAGGTCAGTAACGAGTGGTTGCAGGTTGGGATCAAGTAGAAGTATACTCAAGGAGCAAGGCAAGAATCGGTAATGAGTGGTAAATGAAGATACAGATGGCAGCAGGACTGGTAAGAGCAATATATTGACTGGAGGAAGCACATTAATCTGGCAAACAGGAAGTGCAAAAGCATGGCTTTAATAGGAAGTTCATGGGAGGAGTAAAGGGTTCAAGGCTCAAGACAAATAAGATTCAAGGCAGGATCATTCAAGGAATTGTACAGGGAGCTGGCCAGCATTCCAGGTGGCTCAGCAAGAAGAGACATCGCCCAACACAACAGAGTTAGTAGGTTCAGATTCGAGTCCTGACAAGGAACTTGTCTCCTTGCGCGACCATCTCACAAAACTGTACTTATACAAGGCGAAGACTACTTTAACTTGCTGCCATAACTCATCTATGAAAATGGCGACAAGTATGGCCAACTCCTGGCAAATGCACTGAAAGACCAATGTATCCAATCTCATGTTCCCTTGGTTAAGTCACCCCAAGGCTCTTAAATTAGCAGTCCCAACAACATAGTCAGCACCTTCTGCATTTTCTACTCAGTTCTGTACAACCTTCAATCCACAGACTGTCTCAACACCTCTGTAATTAGACTAGACACGATCAGGGATTTCCTCCTCTAACATACCCACATTAAAACCTACTATGCATGCTGATTTAAACTCCCCCACCTATCAGTATGAGATCATGGCTACCATTAACTCATTTTCATTAGGCAAAGCCCTGGGACCTGATGGGCTGACTGCCCATTATTTTACAACCCTCCATCTACTGTCGACCTTACCTATCATCATTCCTCATACATTTCTTAAATCAGTTAACTCCACCTCAAAATTTCTCTGGGCCCACAAACACCCTGAACTTAAAATTAGGCTATTCACTCTAAAAAACACAGTGGCTTTGCCATTCCAGATATCTTGAAATATCACAGCGACACCACTATTGGACTGGACTGGTTTGGACAGAGCACCTTGAAGAAATGGGTCAAACAAGAAAAAGGGCCCTTTTGGCTAAACTTTTGGAGAGCTGCTCAATTACGTCGCTTCCTCCACATCCTACCTCCCTTCAGAATTTCAAAGACCACTGACACCTCTTTCTATCATATACTCTCTTATTTCTACACCCCCAGAGGATTATAAACCTCCCTTCCTAACTAAATGGGACACTTTATTTACACCACAACAATCACAAAAGACACTACATCTAGCCTTAAAAGTGTTCTATCTGCTTTCGCCAGCAAGAGACCAACTTCAAGATCTTATCTAGGTGGTACAAAGCTCTTACGATGCTTTACACCCACAATTTCCAAGCAATCAGGGTTCACTCTTCCATATTTTTTGTCATGCCCACTGTTGAACCCCTTCTGGAATGAGATCAGGGAGATTTCCCCAGAAATTTTGAGATTTTTACCATCTCTGACTATTTTTTCTGCTGCACCACTCCTTTATTCCCACTAAAAAATTTACAGGCGATCCATACTGTGTCACTTCCTAAATGCAGCTAAAGCTTGTATCCCCTTGAAATTGCAAAATTGAAACCCTCCTTCAATCTAATTGTGGCTCTATAATGTACAGGACATCAATTATATGGAAGACACAGTAATCGGCCCACAAAAATAGCAGGATATATACAAAATAAACAGGAAAACAGGAAATACTGTACTCTATTTACCAGGGAGGATTGACGACTTCTCTAGGATTTACCACACTTCTGAGGGTCAAGGGTTGTGGTTGTCCCTTTTTTTCTCTCATTTCCATCCTTCACCTCTTCCCCTCTCCCACCCCCCCACCCTACTCCCCCTCCTTCCCCAAACATATTTCTTATATAAATCTTCTTCCCATACTCCCTCAATAGGATTTTTCTGGCTCAATTTTTGCACATGGTAAACCCCCCTCCCCAGTCCTTGATTGCTAGGACCTCCGGTGTCCTAACAACCAATGACATCACCTGTTTGCCCCACCTTCCAGCTCCCAGAAAGCAGCTCCTGTGCTGCTTAAGCCATGTTGCTTAAGGAAGGGGGGCACACCAATGTAAGGAGGGGGCACAGTGATGTAAGGGGGGACATTGATGCAAGGGGGGGCACGCTGACATAAGGAGGATGGCACACTGATGTAAGGAGGCGGGCACATTGATGTAAGGAAGGACTTTGATATAAGGGGGACACTGATGTGAGGAAGGACTCTGATGTAAACAGGGACACTGATGTAAGGCGGAATTCTGGTGTAAGAGGGGACACTAATGTATATTCAGGTTGCAGTTCGGTTTGCCATTTTTTCCCTGGGCACTGGATGTCCTTGTCCCAGCATTGCTCCCCTGGCCCCGAACCCCTCGCTTTCAGGATAAAGAGCGGGGCAAGGGGCCTATAAATATGTAATTTACTGACCCCTACTATTTCTGAATAGACACAGTGAGTGATCATTACCAATCATTCCTGTGTTCATTTATTACTGAAGCATACTAAACTGTATTTATTATACTTCAGTTTGTGAATAAATGGGACGCTCTGTATAGAGCTATTCCTGTCTATACATTCTGTGCAATTGAGGCTGCAGAGATCGAGATCCTCTTTTCTCTTTCTCAAAGGTGAAACATCATAGGTCTGTATAGACCCCTAATTTTTCACCAAAGCCCACCAACTGGGCTCCTAAAAAAAGGTAAAAAAATAAAATTGTAAAATAAATTTAAAAAATAATAAAATAACGAAAAATAAAAAAATACTGACACCGTCCACTGCTTTACTGACCTTGTTCACTGCATTATTGACAAAGTCTGCTCACTGATATCATTTAAAGTCCTGACAACAGTGGTGAAAGTACCAGGGTTGCAAAGGTTGCACTTGTGACTGGGCCCTGGTGTTTTGCCACTGTGGGGGCCCCAAGATGGCAGGAGAAGGCCCACTGCAGAAAATGTAAAAGGGCCTGCGAGGGGAGGAAAGTAACCCAGGGTCAGCATGAAGGGCCCTGGGCTTGGAGAGAAGGGCCCCAGGGTCAGACCAAAGTGCTCCTTGAGGGTCAGGTGGGCCCTTCATGGTTTCTTGCACCAGGCCCTTGAAGGTTCTAGTTATGCCTCTGCCTGCTGGGCATTAAAAAATTTGACTCAACAGAATTTCATAAATAAATAACAAAATAACAAAGGCACATCTGATCTTTGACGTGCTGTTTCTGTATATTTTGGCAGTGATTATGGGGTACTTTGACGCAGTAGTAGGCTTAAGCATTATGTGGCCATATAGTGTGATCAAATCCCCATAGTTTTAGCCTATTTGCTGAATATGTTCAGGTGTTTTAAATAGCCTTGCAGAATTTAAATGTCATTTTAGCATGTGTGCGCTGTAATCTTTTCTTCTGTTTGCTGGTCTTACAGCTGCACCAGCTTTAATGTTATGCATTTTTAGGGTGTGCCCCCAAGTCTATCTTTGTTATTGTTGAATTTTAAGTCTATTAACCTGCTGCACATTTTCACTGGCAAGTTGTACAGTGCAGAGCACTTGAAGCACAAGTTTTAGTTAACACTTTTCAAATTTGTAGCAAATTTGCATGGCAAGTCTCTAGCAAGAGCAAAATTGCAGCGGTGAGTCTACAGCAAGAGCTCTGCAAGTCTACAGCATGAAAATTCAGCCACAGTGACCCCTGTGGTGGGATGACTATTGCACAGCATAACTGAACCAGAACTTGCAACAGACTTGCAAAATGTTTGCAAAGAAAATGGATCTAAAGTCAAGCAAAGCAGACTTGCTGCAATTGTGCAACAAATCTGTAAAGCCTGGCAAGTCTAGCAATAGCTTAGCAAATCATTTTTCAAACCTGCAGCACAATTGCTTGCTATCTGGGATGTTCTTTTGCCATGCCAAGATGTGTACATTCAAAAAAGAAAAGTCAGCATTCCCACTTCACATGGTACAGGTTCAAATATGACAGGGCATAAGTAGTGCCTCTTACTATGCCCTGCACCCGGAAGTAGTGGGATCCATCAAAAACAGGTATGTTTTGTATTAGATTGAATTCCAAAATGTGAAACACCATTGCATTGTATGAATGAAGTTTCATGTCCACCTCATCCCCAATGCATGTTTACTAAGGGTGTCTCTTGCCATAATCTTGTGTGCATGGAGCAGGACAGGAGAGGCTCCGCTGGCTTCCCTGCCCCAGCCGGCATCCTGGAGTTGTGTGATCTTCTCTTTGCACATGCAGGGTGAAGGAGACGGGCACACCAATGATGTGATGACATATAAAAATAGAAAAGTAATGGCAGAAAAAGAGTGAGTAGTCCATCAAGTCTGCACATTTTATTTATTTATTTATTTTTATTTTTTTAGGTTGTTTTTTTTTTTTCTATTAACCTTGTTGTCTGACTATATATCTATGGTTATCCCAAGCATGTTTAAAGTGATTGTATAGTTTTTAAACATGTTATGCTTACCTAATCTATTGCAGTGGACTTGCACAGCGCAGCCTGGATCCTCCTCTTCTTGGGTTCCTCTTCGCTGCTCCTAGCCCCTCCCTTCTGTTGAGTGCCCCCACAGCAAACAGCTTGCTATGGGGGCACCCGAGCCGAGTTGCAGCTCCCTGTGTCCATTCAGAAACAGCTGCCATTCGGCCCCGCCCCCTCCCTCTCCCTCTCAACCTTGTTGTTTGACTATATATCTATGGGTATCCCAAGCATGTTTAAAGTGATTGTATAGTTTCTAAACATGTTATACTTACCTAATCTATTGCAGTGGACTTGCACAGCGCAGCCTGGATCCTCCTCTTCTTGGGTTCCTCTTCGCTGCTCCTAGCCCCTCCCTTCTGTTGAGTGCCCCCACAGCAAACAGCTTGCTATGGGGGCACCCGAGCCGAGTTGCAGCTCCCTGTGTCCATTCAGAAACAGCTGCCATTCGGCCCCGCCCCCTCCCTCTCCTGATTGGCTTACTGACTTTGACAGCTGCGGGAGCCAATGGGCCCGCTGCTGTGTTTTAGTCAATCAGGAGGGAGAGCGGCCGAGGGACTCGTGTACATCGCTAGACAGAGATGGGGCTCAGGTAAGTATTATGCCGCGTACACATGATCGGACTTTCTGGCATACTTGGTCCGGCACACTTTCTGACGGACTCTGTCCGCCACGTGCGCCGGACTTTAAAACGGACGCACTTGCCCACACACGACTGGACTTTCCGGCGAGCTAAATCCGCCCATCTTTCCGACTGACTTTTGCCGGAGTTACGGCGGACTTTCAGAATGAACGGAATTGCCCACACATGGACAAGTCCGTTCATTTTGAACGTGACTCAGGTGCGACGGGACTAGAAAAGGAAGTCAATCTCGCCGCTTTTATCGGCGAGATTGACACCTTGCGAGCCCCAGGTCTGGTATGGGTTATAAAGGGTACCCCCTACGCCGAAAAAACGGTGTGGGGTCCCCCTAAAATCCATACCAGACCCCGATCCGAGCATGCAGCTCGGCCGGTCAGGAAAGGGTGTGGGGATGAGCGAGCGCCCCCCCCTCCTGAACCGTACCAGGCCGCATGCCCTCAACATGGGGGGTGGGTGCTTTGGGGGAGGGGGCGCCCTGCAGGCCCCCCACCCCAAAGCACCTTGTCCCCATGTTGATGAGGACAAGGGCCTCTTCCCGACAACCCTGGCCATTGGTTTTCGGGGTCTGCGGGCAGGGGGCTTATCGGAATCCGGGAGCCCCCTATACTATAATAATAACATCACCCAGTGACCACGCCCCCTAAAACGTCACAGCCCCAGCATGCCCAGGGACTGTGACATCATAAGGGGGCGGGGTCTCCGCCTATATAAGTCACAACGGAGCCCTCAGAGAGCAGTCCAGCCAGAGAGAGTGTCTTGTCAACATCTGGAGAAGAGAAGAGGGAAGAAGACAAGAAGCCAAGAAGCCCAGAAGTCCGGACCTCCGCTGGCAAAAGAGCAGCCTGAAGACAGCGGAGGAGCCGGCCGAAGAACTGGAACACTGGGAGAAGAGGCTGGAGAGAGCGGAGAAGAACCAACCGGACGCCGGGAGAAGAGGAACCGGAGGGACCCCCGACGCCGGAAGAAGACCCCCGAAGCTGGAGGAAGACCCTCGAAGCCGGAGGAAGACCCCTGAAGCCGGAGGAAAACCCCCGGAGCTGTTTAATAAATTATTTAAAAAACCTGTGTAGTGTGTTTTTTATTGACACTTTTTCCCTAGGTGAATGGGTAGGGGTACCATGTACCCCATACTCATTCACATAGGGTGGGGGGCCAGGATCTGGGGGCCCCCTTACTAAAGGGGGCTCCCGGATTCCGATAAGCCCCCTGCCCGCAGACCCCGACAACCAACGGCCAGGGTTGTCGGGAAGAGGCCCATGGCCTCATCAACATGGGGACAAGGTGCTTTGGGGTGGGGGGGCCCCCAGGGCCCCCCTCCCTGGAAAGCAGCCACCCCCCATGTTGAGGGCATGCAGCCTGGTACAGTTCAGGAGGGGGCGCTCGCTCGTCCCCACCCCCTTTCCTGACCGGCCGGGCTGCGTGCTCGGATCGGTGTCTGGTATGGATTTTAGGGGAGACCCCACGCCGTTTTTTCGGCGTAGGGGTTTCCCTTTATAATCCATACCAGACTTAAGGGCCTGGTATGCCCCGCGCTCGCTGCAATAGGAAAATTTGTTTTTCCTATTGCAGCATATGCAGAAATGCAATACCCTGCCCTTGCGTCGTATCTGGTCTGTTGGACCAGCATACGGACGAGCGGGCTTTCCGTCAGACCAGCACACAGACGAGCGGACTTTCTGCCAGAAACTGAGTCAGACGGAAAGATTTAAAACATGTTTCAAATCTAGGTCCGGCGGGCTTTTGGAAAAAAGTCCGCCGGAAAAGTCCGCCGGAGCCTACAGACGGTCGGATTGTTCGGCGGACTCTGGTCCGCCAGACCAAGTATGCCGGAAAGTCTGCTCGTGTGTACGCGGCATTAGGGGGGCTGCTACACACAGAAGGCTTTTTATCTTGATGCATAGAATGGATTAAGATAAAAACCCTTCTGCATTTACAACTCCTTTAAAGCCATTTACTGTTGACATTCACTACCTCTGTTGGTAGTTTATTCCAATCATAAACTATCCCTTCAGTAAAATAATACTTTCTAATGCCGCGTACACACGGTCGGACTTTCCGGCATACTTGGTCCGGCGGACCAGAGTGTGCCGGACAATCCGCCCGTGTGTGGGCGGCGGCGGACTTTTCCGGCGGACTTCTTCCGAAAAGCCCGCCGGACCTAGATTTGAACCAAGTTTCAAATCTTTCCGTCGGACTCAGTTTCGGGCGGAAAGTCCGCTCGTGTGTGTGCTGGTCCGACGGAAAGGCCGCTCGTGTGTATGCTGGTCCGACGGACCAGATGCGACGCGAGGGCAGGGTATTGCATCTCGCGCTCGCTGCAATAGGAAAAACAAATTTTCCTATTGCGGCGAGCGCGGGGCATACCAGGCCCTTAGGTCTGGTATGGATTATAAAGGGAAGCCCCTACGCTGAAAAAACGGCGTGGGGTCCCCCCTAAAATCCATACCAGACCCCGATCCGAGCACGCAGCCTGGCCGGTCAGGAAAGGGGGTGGGGACGAGCGAGCGCCCCCCCCCCTCCTGAACCGTACCAGGCCGCATGCCCTCAACATGGGGGGGTGGGTGCTTTGGGGGAGGGGGGCGCCCTACGGGCCCCCCCCACCTCAAAGCACCTTGTCCCCATGTTGATGAGGACAAGGGCCTCTTCCCGACAACCCTGGCCGTTGGTTGTCGGGGTCTGCGGGCGGGGGGCTTATCGGAATCTGGGAGCCCCCTTTAATAAGGGGGCCCCCAGATCCCGGCACCCCACCCTATGTGAATGAGTATGGGGTACATGGTCCCCCTACCCCTTCACCTAGGGAAAAATTGTAAGTAATAAAACACACTACACAGGTTTTTAAAATATTTTATTAAACAGCTCCGGGGGGTGGGGATCTTCCTCCGGCTTCGGGGGTCCCTCCGCTTCATCTTCTCCCGGCGTCCGGTTGGTTCTTCTCCGCTCTCTTCTCCCGGTGTTCCAGTTCTTCGGCCGGCTCCTCTGCTGTGTTCAGGTAGCTCTCTTGCCAGCAGAGGTTCGGACTTCTGAGCTGCTGGGCTTCTTCTCTTCTCTTCTCTTCTCTTCCCCCAGATGTTGACACGACGCTCTCTCCGGCTGGACTGGTCTCCGAGGGCTGCGTTGTGACTTATATAGGCGGAGACCCCGCCCCCTTTTGATGTCACAGTCCCTGGGCATGCTGGGACTGTGACGTTTTAGGGGGCGGGGTCGACCACGCCCCCTAAAACGTCACAGTCCCAGCATGCCCAGGGACTGTGACATCATATGGGGGGCGGGGTCTCCGCCTATATAAGTCACAACGCAGCACCCACCCCCCCATGTTGAGGGCATGCGGCCTGGTACGGTTCAGGAGGGGGGGGGGGGGCGCTCGCTCGTCCCCACCCCCTTTCCTGACCGGCCAGGCTGCGTGCTCGGATCGGGGTCTGGTATGGATTTTAGGGGGGACCCCACGCCGTTTTTTCGGCGTAGGGGCTTCCCTTTATAATCCATACCAGACCTAAGGGCCTGGTATGCCCCGCAACGGGGCTTGCAAGGTGTCAATCTCGCCGATAAAAGCGGCAAGATTGACATCCTTTGCTAGTCCCGTCGCACCTGAGTCACGTTCAAAATAAACGGACTTGGCCGTGTGTGGGCAAGTCCGTTCATTCTGAAAGTCCGCCGGAACTCCGGCGAAAGTCCGTCGGAAAGATGGGCGGACTTAGCCCGCCGGAAAGTCCCGGCGTGTGTGGGCAAGTCCGTCCGTTTTAAAGTCCGGCGCACCTGGCGGACAAAGTCCGTCGGAAAGTGTGCCGGACCAAGTATGCCGGAAAGTCCGACCGTGTGTACGCGGCATAAGATTCGTTTTGAACTTTCCTCCAGTTAGTTTGAGATCATTTCCTTATGTCCCTGTGTTCTTGATTTTGGTTTCATATTGAAAAGACTGCCTTCCTGAACCTTATTCGCCCCCTTGATGTATTTAAAGGTTTCAATCATGTCTCCCATTTCCCTTCTTTCCTCCAGACTGTACATATTAAGTTCCTAAAGTCGCTCTCGATATGTTTTATCCCCCAAACCTTTAATCATTTTTGTTATCTTTCTCCCATCGGATGTGCGCTCCAAGCTTGCGTGCATGCTGAATGGAATGGAAAAAGAAGCCCCAAGCTGGTCTGGTGTGTGTGAGTGGATTGGCAGATGGAGGTGCAATGGGGAATACAAAAGATGTTTTAAGACAGGGGAACAGATCTGTTGCTCCAACAGATATTTAATCACATATATTACCTGCCAGGTTAGTCTCTATAGAATGCCTCCTATTGCTGACTAATTTTTGCCTATGGGATTATTTCCGTAATCAGGAACATTTTTCAAGGCTTTTTTTTTCTGTTTGGGCAGTTATTTCTTTCCTCATGTGTCATTTATGTAAGTATATTGTAGATGCATACAAATATATAATTCTTGTGAATGTGCCCTAAATGTAATACCTGTCAGCATTGTAGTTTATTTGTGAAATTCTTTAAAGTGCAACTAGCTGCTAGATGCAGGTGCTAGAAGACTGCAGAAGCTCTGTCCACTGTATCAACTTTTTCTTTTCATTAGACCTGAATTATCTGTTAATATAAACACCAAGTTCATCTCCGTTAGGTGTCTATTACATGTTCCTACTCTATGCACATATCTATTTATCATTTAGAGAAAGGATTGATTTTTATCACCAAAGTCATTAATTACATTACCTTTTCTATTCCAGATCTGCTATCTGTAAACAGTGCTTCACTGTCTTGTTTATTTTTCTGGTAGACAGGAAAGCGTGTTTCATACAACAAATGTACCCTCTATAGATATTAAAGAAGAAACCATCAATAAACCAATTGCACATTTCCCTTTGGGACTTTAATGCAGCCCAACAATGTATCACAACAATGTATTTTTATAAAAGTTATTTTATTACGGTATACATTTTAAGAAACACCATATACAGTATCTCACAAAAGTGAGTACACCCATCACATTTTTGTAAATATTTTATTATATCTGTGTTGTGACAACACTGAAGAAATGACACTTTGCTACAATGTAAAGTAGTGAGTGTACAGCTTGTATAACAGTGTAAATTTGCTGTCCCCTCAAAATAACTGCATACACAGCCATTAATGTGTTAACCGCTAGCAACAAACGTGAGTACACCCCTAAGTGAAAATGTCCAAATTGGGCCCAAAGTGTCAATATTTTGTGTGGCCACCATTATTTTCCAGCACTGCCTTAACCTTTTTGGGCATGGAGTTCACCAAAGCTTCACAGGTTGCCACTGGAGTCATGATGACATCACGGAGCTGCTGGATGTTAGAGACCTTGCGCTCCTCCACGTTCCGTTTGAGGATGCCCCACAGCTGCGCAATAGGGTTTAGGTCTGGAGTCATGCTTGGCCAGTCCAACACTTCACCTTTACCTTCAGCTTCTTTAGCAAGGCAGTGGTTGTCTTGGAGGTGTGTGTTGGGGTTGTTATCATTTTGAAATACTGCCCTGTGGCCCAGTCTCCAAAGGGAGGTGATCATGTACTGCTTCAGTATGTCACAGTACATGTAGGCATTCATGGTTCTCTCAATGAACTGTAGCTCCCCAGTGCCGACAGCACTTATGCAGCCCCAGACCGTGACACTCCCACCACCATGCTTAACTGTAGGCAAGACACACTTGTCTTTGTACTCACCTGGTTGGTGCCACACACACTCGACACCATCTGAACTAAACAGGTTTATCTTGTTCTCATCAGACCACAGGACATTGTTCCAGTAATCCATGTCCTTAGCCTGCTTGACTTTGACAAACTGTTTGTAGGCTTTCTTGTGCATCATCTTTAGAAGAGGCTTCCTTCTGGGATGACAGCCATGCAGACCAATTTGATTCAGTATGCGGCGTAGGGTCTGAGAACTGACAGGCTGACCCCCCCCCACCCCTTGAACCTCTGCAGCAATGCTAGCAGCACTAATACATCTATTTCCCAAAGACAACCTCTGGATATGATGCTGAGCACCTACACTCAACCTCTTTGGTCGACCATGGTGAGGCCTGTTCTGAGTGGAACTTGTCCTGTTAAACTGCCATATGGTCTTGGCCACCGTGCTGCAGCTCAGTTTCAGGATCTTGGCAATCTTCTTATAGCCTATGCCATCTTTATGTAGGGCAAAATTATTTTTTTCGGATTCTCAGAGAGTTCTTTGCCATGAGGTGCCAAGTTGAACTTCCAGTGACCAGTATGAGAGAGTGAGAGCGTTAACACCAAATTTAACACACCTGCTCCCCATTCACACCTGAGACCTTGTAACACTAATGTGTCACATGACATCAGGGAGGGAAAGTGGCTAATTGGGCCCAATTTGGACATTTTCACTTAGGGGTGTACTCACTTTTGTTGCCAGCGGTTTAGGCATTAATGGCTGTGTGTTGCGTTATTTTGAGGGGACAGCAAATTTACACTGTTATACAAGCTGTACACTCACTACTTTACATTTTAGCAGTGTCATTTCTTCAGTGTTGTCACATGAAAAGATTTAATAAAATATTTACAAAAATGTGGGGGTACACTCACTTTTGTGAGATACTGTATGTCATTGCACAAAGAGCACCAAACCTTTACACTACAAGCTGTATGCTCCTAAAGCCAATAGCAATTCTTCATAGAATGTACTGTAAATCGCTATGCAAGCTATACATATATGACTACACCACTAATTACACATAACATCATATTTTATTAAAATTATTTAAAATAATCATTAGTATTAAATCATTTATTTAAAAGCCCCAACACTGTTAATCATTTATTTAAAAAACAAATAAATTGGATCAGTCTGGATTTACCTAGGGGCTCCAGACAGCTGACGTTACTCGGCGCTTGCTAAATGTGATTGACTTGGCCAACAAACACAAAACGTCTACTCTGCTCCTGGATTCTCACTATTGGAGAATCCAATAGTGAAGTATGCCAGAAATTAAACATTTATTTAAAACTCAAACATATGCTGCTGTACTCACATAAAGCATTAAGAACTGAATAAAAACAAAACGAGCGCCAAGCTCGTACTCAGAGCGTCACTTCCGGTGTCCATATATTCGGAATATACGGACACAGATAGTGGCGCTCTGGGAATTGCATCAAAAAATACTACTGCGATGGTACTTGACACCGCTCTGTATAGCTAAGATTTATCCCCAATTCTTTTCGGAAATGCAGGAGACTCTGTGTTTCCTCTGGCACCCAAATTCACATCTTGTGATCATGTCCAAAACTTCGCCTACTATGGACTCAAAGAGAGAGAATAATATCTAAGATCATAGATCTAAACCATGCACTATCCCCAGGAATGGCAATATTATCTTTAGAATTAAACTCTATCCCTTTATCCCACAGAACTGTAATTTCTCATATACTATTAGCAACATGATTAACCATACTCAGACATTGGAAAGAAGCAAAAGCCCCAAAAATGACAGAGGTAATCCGAACAACCCATACACACGGCACCTACGAGGTCCTTTTCTCATCAGCCATGGGGAATTTTGAAAGATTTCACAGTATTGGGCTCCCTGGCTCAAATGGTACTCAGAAGGCGCTATTTTCTGAAATATGAAGTATAGTCTGGCAAAATTCAATGACTATATATAGAGGGCTCCTATCCCCAGGACTTGTATGGTCCTGTAACGTCTCAAATATAACCACTATCAATCTGACTGGTATGTTCAATTAAAGTTATGTTTGTATTTTGTTTATTTTATTTTCTGTTTGTGGCACATCTCCTCCATATACTACTTGAAGTGTTGGAACAGTATCGACAGGGAAAGTCACAGGTCTAAAAATCATCCACTTAAGTGATAGCAAACTTCTCCAATAATAGGAGAAACAACTACTTTCCTTGTTATCAAATAATTCAATTTAATTTCATCAGAAATGTACTAAGCAATTTTCTCTACCTGATATGGACTGAATGTGACTACAATATAAGTTAAGTTTTACTGTAGTTTTTCTGATTTTCTTTCTGTAAACTAAAATTCAATAAAAATATTGAAACTAAAAACCAAATAAATCCTAAACTAGCTAAAATTATTAACAAGAGTATGTTCTTATTTAATACTAGCTCCCCCTAGCTGTAAGCAAGTATACTGGTTAGATATCACTTAAAAAGCAGTTTAAGGCCTGGTTCACACCTATGCAGGTTGCAGTTTGCATATTCCAGGTGCATTTTGCTTTTTTCGAAACATCTTTTTGATCCATTGAAGTCTATGGAACCAAAAACCAGAAAAAAAGTCCCTGGCCCTTTCCATAAAATGCATATATGTGTCAGGGAAATGGCCGTGTTGTGGGCAATTCCGCCAGTAACCGTCATGGTGGCAGGCAAGTCTAGTGATCACGCCCTGATCTTGTAGGCACACACCCCCGGCCTATTTAAACCTGCCACTGACACTTGCAGTTTGCTGGATTATCAAACAGCTCCTGTGTTCCTGTGCCTTGTATACTCTGAAGACCCCTGCTTGACCTCTGCTCGGCTTGACCTGCGTTCCTGTTTATCTCCTCGCTCTGACCCCGGCTTGGCTGACTACTCTCCGATCTTCTGCCCTCTGTGTATGACCCAGCTTGTTCCTCTCTCGGACTGTCTTTTGGTATATGACCCCTGGCCTGACTGCGGACCCTGTTCCTGGTTTACCCTGCTGTTACCGTTCAAGACTTCTCTCCGCACGGCTGCCACTACGCACTCTAGCTACTTACAGCCAACCAGCCAGCTTGCAGTATCCCTGGCAACCAGTGCACCTCTGTGCATCGCATTCCCTGTACCCAAATCCAGGGATGCGCTGCACTCAGCTGCAAAGGGCGTCCTCTCAGCAACCCGGCCTCACACTACAGACTTGACAGTATAATCCAGCCATGACTGAGGCCGGCGGAGGTGCGTCCCCATTAGAGACTTTGTGCCAACTAGGGATGAGCTTCGAGTTCGAGTCGAACTCATGTTCGACTCGAACATTGGCTGTTCGCAAGTTCGCCGAACACCGAACAATTTGGGGTGTTCGCGGCAAATTCGAATGCCGCGGAACACCCTTTAAAAGTCTATGGGAGAAATCAAAAGTGCTAATTTTAAAGGCTTATATGCAAGTTATTGTCATAAAAAGTGTTTGGGGACCTGGGTCCTGCCCCAGGGGACATGGATCAATGAAAAAAAAAGTTTTAAAAACGGCCGTTTTTTCAGGAGCAGTGATTTTAATAATGCTTAAAATCAAACAATAAAAGTGTAATATCCCTTTAAATTTCGTACCTGGGGGGTGTCTATAGTATGCCTGTAAAGGGGCGCATGTTTCCCGTGTTTAGAACAGCCTGACAGCAAAATGACATTTGGAAGGAAAAAACTCATTTAAAACTACCCGCGGCTATTGCATTGCCGTCAATACACATAGAAGTTCATTGATAAAAACGGCATGGGAATTCCCCACAGGGAAACCCCGAACCAAAATTAAAAAAAAAAAAATGAAGTGGGAGTCCCCCTAAATTCCATACCAGGCCCTTCAGGTCTGGTATGGATATTAAGGGGAACCCCGGCCAAAATTTAAAAAAAAAATGACGTGGGGTTCCCCCTAAATTCAATACCAGACCCTTCAGGTCTGGTATGGATTTTAAGGGGAACCCCGCGCCAAAAAAAAAAAAAAAAACGGTGTGGGGTTCCCCCAAAAATCCATACCAGACCCTTATCCGAGCACGCAACCTGGCAGGCCGCAGGAAAAGAGGGGGGACGAGAGTGCGCCCCCCCCCTCCTGAACCGTACCAGGCCACATGCCCTCAACATTGGGAGGGTGCTTTGGGGTAGCCCCCCAAAACACCTTGTCCCCATGTTGATGAGGACAAGGGCCTCATCCCCACAACCGTGGCCGGTGGTTGTGGGGGTCTGCGGGCGGGGTGCTTATCGGAATCTGGAAGCCCCCTTTAACAAGGGGACCCCCAGATCCCGGCCCCCCCCCTGTGTGAAATGGTAAGGGGGTACTTACCCCTACCATTTCACTAAAAAAGTGTCAAAATAGTTAAAAATGACAAGAGACAGTTTTTGACAATTCCTTTATTTAAATGCTTCTTCTTTCTTCCTTCATCTTCTACTTCTTCTGGTTCTTCTGGCTCTTCTGGTTCTTCCTCCAGCATTCTCGTCCAGCATCTCCTCCGCGGCGTCTTCTATCTTCTTCTCCTCGGGCCGCTCCGCACCCATGGCATTGGGGGGGAGGCTCCCGCTCTTCTCTTCATCTTCTTCTTCATCCTCTTCTCTTCTTCCTTCTTCTCTTCTTCTCTGTTTCTCTTCTTAATTTTCTTCTCCGGGCCGCTCCGCATCCATGCATGGAGGGAGGCTCCCGCTGTGTGACGGCGTCTCCTCATCTGACGGTTCTTAAATAACGGGGGGCGGGGCCACCCGGTGACCCCGCCCCCCTCTGACACACGGTGACTTGACGGGACTTCCCTGTGACGTCACGGGGAATGCCACAGGGAAGTCCCGTCATGTCCCGTGCGTCAGAGGGGGCGGGGTCACCGGGTGGCCCCGCCCCCCGTTATTTAAGAACCGTCAGATGAGGAGACGCCGTCACACAGCGGGAGCCTCCCTCCATGCATGGATGCGGAGCGGCCCGGAGAAGAAAATTAAGAAGAGAAACAGAGAAGAAGAGAAGAAGGAAGAAGAGAAGAGGATGAAGAAGAAGATGAAGAGAAGAGCGGGAGCCTCCCCCCCAATGCCATGGGTGCGGAGCGGCCCGAGGAGAAGAAGATAGAAGACGCCGCGGAGGAGATGCTGGACGAGAACGCCGGAGGAAGAACCAGAAGAGCCAGAAGAACCAGAAGAAGAAGATGAAGGAAGAAAGAAGAAGCATTTAAATAAAGGAATTGTCAAAAACTGTCTCTTGTCATTTTTAACTATTTTGACACTTTTTTAGTGAAATGGTAGGGGTAAGTACCCCCTTACCATTTCACACAGGGGGGGGGGGCGGGATCTGGGGGTCCCCTTGTTAAAGGGGGCTTCCAGATTCCGATAAGCCCCCCGCCCGCAGACCCCCACAACCACCGGCCACGGTTGTGGGGATGAGGCCCTTGTCCTCATCAACATGGGAACAAGGTGTTTTGGGGGGCTACCCCAAAGCACCCTCCCAATGTTGAGGGCATGTGGCCTGGTACGGTTCAGGAGGGGGGGGGCGCACTCTCGTCCCCCCCTCTTTTCCTGCGGCCTGCCAGGTTGCGTGCTCGGATAAGGGTCTGGTATGGATTTTTGGGGGAACCCCACGCCGTTTTTTTTTTTTTTTTGGCGCGGGGTTCCCCTTAAAATCCATACCAGACCTGAAGGGTCTGGTATGGAATTTAGGGGGAACCCCACGTCATTTTTTTTTTTAAATTTTGGCCGGGGTTCCCCTTAATATCCATACCAGACCTGAAGGGCCTGGTATGGAATTTAGGGGGACTCCCACTTCATTTTTTTTTTTTTTTAATTTTGGTTCGGGGTTTCCCTGTGGGGAATTCCCATGCCGTTTTTATCAATGAACTTCTATGTGTATTGACGGCAATGCAATAGCCGCGGGTAGTTTTAAATGAGTTTTTTCCTTCCAAATGTCATTTTGCTGTCAGGCTGTTCTAAACACGGGAAACATGCGCCCCTTTACAGGCATACTATAGACACCCCCCAGGTACGAAATTTAAAGGGATATTACACTTTTATTGTTTGACTTTAAGCATTATTAAAATCACTGCTCCTGAAAAAACGGCCGTTTTTAAAACTTTTTTTTGCATTGATCCATGTCCCCTGGGGCAGGACCCAGGTCCCCAAACACTTTTTATGACAATAACTTGCATATAAGCCTTTAAAATTAGCACTTTTGATTATTCATGTTCGTGTCCCATAGACTTTAACGGTGTTCGCGTGTTCGAGCGAACTTTTTTCCTGTTCGCATGTTCTGGTGCGAACCGAACAGGGGGGTGTTCGGCTCATTCCTAGTGCCAACAAGCCACCACTCTGACTCAAGCAGTTCAGAAATTACAGGAAGGTTATCTGCAACTAACGGATAAGTTGCAACACCTGTCATCTGCTCACGAACAATCCTCTGCGGCTCCCTTGATGATGTTCCCGCCTCCAGAACCCCGAGTTCCCGTTCCGGAGCGATTCTCCGGAGACCGGAAAAAGTTCAGACTGCCTGCCTATTGTACCTAGCCCTGAAAATCCGGACTTTTGCCTTAGGGACTGTTAAAGTCGGGTTCCTCATCTCTTTGCTGTCCGATGAACCTCAGGCCTGGGCCCATAACTTATGGGAACAAAAGAGTCCAGTCATTTGCACGGTGGACGCATTCCTGGCAGCTATGGCACAACTTTACGAGGATCCCCAGCGTACTGCCACCGCTGAAGCCGCTCTGCACTCTCTGCAGCAGGGTAGGCGACCAGTAGAGGACTATACCCTGGACTTCCGGCGGTGGTCCACAGACACAGCCTGGAATGAGGCAGCTTTACTACACCAGTTCCGCCTAGGACTCTCCGAATCCCTTAAGGACGAGTTGGCCAGGATCGAGATTCCCACTACACTCGAGGGTCTCATCCAATTATCCATCCAACTGGATCGACGTTTGCGGGAGAGACAGTCCGAACGATCACGAACCTGCAGACCCGCCAGTACACCCATCTTTGGATCAGTTCCCAAGCAGGTTGGCCTGTTACGTTCCGCACTAACTCCTGATGAAAGACGTCGTCGTATCCTAGCCAATATTTGCCTCTATTGTGGAGGAAATGGACATTTTCTATGCAAATCTCCCAGGAAGTTCAAGAAGCCACCTACCTACTCTCCAGCATATTTCCAGGTTTCCGGGACTTCTCCCTCACAACTCGTTCTTCCCATTTCACTGCAGTTGGGAGAAGAAGAGATCCAGCTCCAGGCTATAATCGACTCTGGAGCATGCAGTTGCTTCATGGACTTGAACCTGGCAAGGAACCTTAGGTTGCCCCTCCTCCACAAGAAACGGGGTCTGGAAGTCCGTTTAGCAGATGGCACCCTACCTAACTCCGGCCTTGTTACTCAAGAGACTTCTCCTCTCCTTATTACCTCTCCCGATGGCCATCGGGAATTCATACGTTTTGACGTTTTGAGTTCACCTATGTCTCCAATTATCTTGGGTATCCCTTGGCTCCAAGCCCATAACCCCCAGATCGATTGGATCAAGAAGGAAGTCCTGTTCACTTCCCCCTATTGCCAACAACATTGCCTCATCCCTGAATCCAGAGATACCACCAGTTCTCTGACAGTCCAGTCCGTATCCTTCACTAACCAGGATTTACCCCGGGCGTACCATGAATTCCTGGACGTTTTTGATAAGAAAAAGGCCGATGTTCTACCACCACATCAGCAATATGATTGTCCTATCGAGCTGCTTCCAGGGGCCGAAGGTCCATTTGGACATATATTCCCCCTCTCTGAAGTGGAATTGGGGACACTACGACAGTACATAGACGAAAATTTGGCAAAGGGATTCATCCGTCCTTCTTCTTCTCCTGCCAGTGCCGGTATTTTCTTTGTCGAAAAAAAAGATAAGACTCTAAGACTATATGTGTGGACTATAGGGAATTAAATAAAATCACCATAAAGAACCGATATCCACTCCCACTGGTCCCCGAACTCTTCCAGAGACTTCGTTCAGCCCAAGTGTTCACCAAACTCCACCTCCGGGGTGCCTATAACCTTGTTCGCATCCGTGAGGGCGATGAGTGGAAGACGGCATTCAGAACGAGGTTCGGGCACTTTGAGTATTTGGTGATGCCGTTTGGGCTCTGTAATGCCCCGGCTACTTTCCAGCACTTCGTAAACAACATCTTCTGGGAATATCTTGACTACTTCGTCATCATCTATCTGGATGACATCCTTATCTTCTCAACCACCTTGGAGCTCCATCGGACTCACGTAAAGACAGTATTACTCACACTAAGAAAACACGGACTTTACGCAAAAGCAGAAAAGTGTGACTTTGAAAAGAAATGCATACAATTCCTAGGGCTCATCATCTCTACCGGTGGTGTAGCTATGGATCCACAGAAAGTGCAGGCAATCCTAGACTGGCCAACTCCATCAGAAAAGAAGGGTGTAAAAAGGTTTGTAGGGTTTGCAAACTTCTATAGAGGGTTTATAAGGAACTTTTCTTCCATCATCTCGCCCATAACCCAAGTAACCCGCCTACATGTTCGCTTCCTGTGGTCCTCCAAAGCCCAATTTGCCTTTGAGAAACTGAAGTCTTTGTTTACTTCTGCACCAATTCTTCGATACCCTGATCCTGCCCTGTCCTATATTTTAGAGGTCGATGCCTCAGAGGTAGCTACAGGAGCAGTACTTTCACAGCGCCTGGGACCCAAGTCTCTGCTTCACCCTGTGGCCTTCTCCTGGAAAATGAGCCAGCCCGAGAGGAATTACGACGTAAGTGATCGTGAGCTTCTTGCCATTAAGACAGCTTTAGAAGAGTGGAGATACCTTCTTGAGAGAGCCACGCACCCAATAATGATATTCACCGATCACAGAAACCTTAAGTACCCCCGCACTGCCAAACGCCTGAGACCCCGTCAAGCTCGCTGGGCTCTGTTCTTTTCACGATTCAACTTTCACATCACCTACCGCCCTGGCTCCAAGAATGGCAAGGCCAATGCTTTATCCCGAATGTTTCCTGATACCCCAGAAGAAACAACATCCAGTACGATCTTGTCTCCACAGAACTTTCTTTTGATTCAACCTGATCTAAGGTCTTCTCTTGAACAGGCCTCCCTCCAATGCCAGGAACCAGAGACTTCCTCTTTAAGAAGCCAGGGGGGGTATCTCTGGTATCAGGACAAGATCTTTGTCCCACAACAAACCAGAATCCAGGTCTTACAAACTTTACATGATCGTCAACTTGCTGGCCACTTCGGTGTACGGAAAACTATGGATCTTATTCAGCGATCCTTTTGGTGGCCTACCTTGAAAACTGATTGCAAAAAGTATGTAAGCTCCTGCACTACCTGCCAGCGAAACAAGGGGTCCAACATTAATGCCGCGTACACACGGTCGTACTTTTCGTCTACAAAAGTCCAACAGACGCTGATGGACTAAAGCTGGCTGGTAATCCGATCGTGTGTGGGCTTCTCCGGACTTTCAACTGACTTTTTTAGCCTCAAATCCGACGTACTTTAGATTTGAAACATGCTTCAAAACTTTACTTCGTAACTACGACGGACCCCGAAATCCGCTCGTCTGTGTGCTAGTCCGACGGACAAAAAGCCACGCTAGGGCACCTATTGGCTACTGGCTATGAACTTCCTTATTTTAGTCCGGTGTACGTCATCACGTACGAATCCGACCGACTTTTGTGTGGTCGTGTGTAGGCAAGTCCGTTCGTTAGAAAGTAGGCCGCAAGTCCGCCGCAAGTCCACCGAAAGTCTGCCGGAAGTCTGTCGGAAAGGCTGTCCGACTTTTGTAGACGAAAAGTACGACCGTGTGTACGCGGCATTAGTCTTGGGGTCTGCTACGTCCTCTGCCGGTACCAGAACAACCATGGAGGAATATATCTATGGACTTCATAGTAGAGCTGCCACCCTCTGAAAGATTCACAACTAGGGATGAGCCGAACACCCCCCGGTTCGGTTCGCACCAGAACCCGCGAACGGACCGAAAGTTCGCACGAACGTTAGAACCCCATTGACGTCTATGGGACTCGAACGTTCGAAATCAAAAGTGCTCATTTTAAAGGCTAATTTGCATGGTATTGTCCGAAAAAGGGTTTGGGGACCCGGGTCCTACCCCAGGGGACATGTATCAATGCAAAAAAAACTTTTAAAAACGGCCGTTTTTTCGGGAGCAGTGATTTTAATGATGCTTAAAGTAATAAAAAAAAAAGTGAAATATTCCTTTAAATATCGTACCTGGGGGGTGTCTATAGTATGCCTGTAAAGTGACGCGTGTTTCCCATGTTTAGAACAGTCCCTGCACCAAATGTCATTTTTAAAGGAAAAAATCTCATTTAAAACTGCTTGCGGGTTTAATGTCATGTCGGGTCATGGCAATATGGATGAAAATCAGTGAGACAAACGGCATGGGTACCCCCCAGTCCATTACCAGGCCCTTTGGGTCCTGTATGGATATTAAGGGGAACCCCGCACCCAAATTAAAATAAGGAAAGGCCCTATATACTCTGAACAGCAGTATACAGGCGGTGCAAACAAGACAGGGACTGTAGGTTTGTTGTTAAGTAGAATCTCTTTGTAATTTTGAACGGGTACATTTTTAACGTGTTTAGCTCCAGCCAAAAAATCTTTTTTAAGCTTTTTGGAAAACATAGGGAAGGGTTATCACCCCTGTGACATTTGTTTTGCTGTCTTTCCTCCTCTTCAGAAGATTTCACCTCACTTTTTTGTCCCAATGAAAAATGTTTTTTGAAAATTTGGGTTTTTTTGTGGAACAAGGATTGGAAAGCATCAGTGGAAAAGAGAAATTGTTTTCCCATATTAACTCTTACAGGAGAGAATTTCCCTTCCTAGGGGTAGATTTCATCTCACTTCCTGTTGTCTCCTTCCGTTTGCAAGTAGGAGTCGTTTGTAAGTTAGATGTTTGAAAGTAGGGTCCTGCCCTATATACTCAGCAGAAATTTGGGCCTTAGGTGTTGCTGTGGCCACAACACTGTAAGCCCTCACAGGGCCCTGCTGTGAAATATTAGATCAAGAATTGTAATTACATGCCCCTGTTGAACAGGAGCTGAAAAATTAGGCCTTAGGCACTGGTGCTGGTGCCACAACACTGCAACCCCTCACAGACACTCTAGTTGGAACGCAGGAACGAGCCCTGCTGCAAAGTATTGCATCAAAAATTGTAATTACACGCCCCTGTTAGACAGGGGCAGAAAAATTGGTCCTTAGGCACTGGTGCTGGTGCCACAACACTGCAACCCCTCACAGACACTCTAGTTGGAACGCAGGAACGAGCCCTGCTGCAAAGTATTGCATCAAAAATTGTAATTACACGCCCCTGTTAGACAGGGGCAGAAAAATTGGGCCTTAGGCACTGGTGCTGGTGCCACAACACTGCAACCCCTCACAGACACTCTAGTTGGAATGCAGGAACGAGCCCTGCTGCAAAGTATTGCATCAAAAATTGTAATTACACGCCCCTGTTAGACAGGGGCAGAAAAATTGGGCCTTAGGCACTGGTGCTGGTGCCACAACACTGCAACCCCTCACAGACACTCTAGTTGGAATGCAGGAACGAGCCCTGCTGCAAAGTATTACATCAAAAATTGTAATTACACGCCCCTGTTAAACAGGGGCTGAAAAATTGTGCCTTAGGCACTGGTGGTGGCGCCCAGAAACAAAAATGTTCTTACAAGCTATCAGCGTGATGATTGAGGAGGAAGAGGATAATTACTCAGGGATAGTCACTCAGCATCAGCATAGGCAGTCTTTGAAGGGATCTGAAAAAAATTATTCAGTTACATCAGCATCAGGTGCTTGGTAGCTGGTGGTGATCCAAGACTGATTCATTTTTATGAAGGTCAGCCGATCGACCGAGTCAGTGGACAGACGCACCCTGTGATCGGTTACCACGCCTCCAGCAGCACTGAATGTGCGTTCCGAAAGAACGCTGGATGCAGGACAGGCCAGTAGCTCGATTGCATACTGTGCAAGCTCTGGCCAGTGATCCATCCTCAAGACCCAGTAACCCAGAGGATTTTCGGTGGGAAAGGTGTCCAAGTCTGATCTTGCCCCTAGGTATTCCTGCACCATGTAAAACAGACGCTGGCGATGGTTGCTGGAACCGATCATACCTTGGGGCTGCGGACCAAAAAATTGTCTGAACGCATCGGTCAGACGGCCACCTTCTCCACCGCTCCTTCTTTGACTGACCGAAGCCTCAGCAACACGTTGTCCAGAAACAGGAGTTTGTAACCTCCCAGTCTCTGGGAACGCGTTGCACAGACCTTTCTGCAAGGCCTCCCGAAGATGTTTCATCCTCTGCTCCCTCTGCGATGGCAAGATAAGGTCCGCAACCTTACCCTTGTAACGTGGATCAAGGAGGGTTGCCAGCCAGTATTGGTCCTTCTCCTTGATACCACGAATACGAGGATCCTTACGCAGGCTTTGCAGGATCAGGGAGGCCATGCAGCGTAGGTTTGCTGAGGCATTCGGTCCGGAGTCCTCTGGGTCACTAAGGACAACAACGTCCGCAGCCACCTCCTCCCAGCCACGTACAAGTCCATGTGTTCCTTGGGACTGATCCCTTAAAGACTGCTGATGCTGAGTGCCAGGCTCCACCTCCATACTGACACAATCTTCCTCCTCCTCCTCCTCCTCCTCGTCCTCTTCCTGTGTGATCGGCGGGCACGCAGGAACACTGTCTGGATAAAGGGGGCCTTGAGAGCTAAGGAAGTCCTCCTCTTCCTGCCTCTGTTCTGCCTCAAGTGCCCTGTCCATTATTCCACGCAGCGTGTGCTCCAACAGGTGGACAAGGGGGACAGTGTCACTGATGCATGCACTGTCAGTGCTCACCATCCTCGTGGCCTCCTCGAATGGTGACAGGACAGTGCATGCATCCCTGATCATGGCCCACTGGCGTGGGGAAAAAAAACCAAGGTCCCCTGACCCTGTCCTGGTGCCATAGTCGCACAGGTACTCATTGATGGCCCTCTGCTGCGTGTGCAGCCGTTGCAGCATGGCCAACGTTGAGTTCCACCTGGTGGGCATGTCACAGATTAGGCGGTTCTTGGGCAGGTTAAACTCCTTTTGGAGGTCCGTCAGCCGAGCACTGGCATTATATGACCGGCGGAAATGCACACAGACTTTCCTGGCCTGCCTCAGGACATCCTGTAAGCCCGGGTACCTGCCCAAGAACCGCTGCACCACCAAGTTAAGGACGTGAGCCAAACAGGGCACATGGGTCAGTTGTCCCTGTCGGAGGGCAGAGAGGAGGTTGGTGCCATTGTCGCAAACCACCATTCCTGCCTTAAGTTGGCGTGGCGTCAACCACCTCTGAACCTGCCCCTGCAGAGCTGACAGAACCTCTGCCCCAGTGTGGCTCCTGTCCCCCAAGCACACCAGCTCAAGCACCGCATGGCATCTTTTGGCCTGCGTACTTGCGTAGCCCCTTGAACGCCTACGGAGCACCGCTGGTTCCGAGGAAGAGGCCATGGAGGAAGAAGAAGAGGAGGGGGTGGAGGAGAGAGGTGTGTCACAATCAGCATTTTGGAGGCGTGGTGGCGGAACAACCTCCAACACTACTGCACCTTGTCCTGCATCCTTCCCAGCTGCCAGCAGAGTCACCCAATGCGCCGTGAAACTTAAGTAACGTCCCTGTCCATGCCTGCTGGACCATGAGTCAGCGGTAATATGCACCTTACCGCTGACCGCCCTGTCCAGCGAGGCATGGACATTGCCTTCCACATGCCGGTAGAGAGCCGGAATCGCCTTCCGTGAGAAAAAGTGGCGTTTGGGTACCTGCCACTGAGGAACCGCACATTCCACAAACTCACGGAAGGGGGCAGAGTCTACCAACTGAAAAGGCAGCAGTTGAAGTGCTAGCAATTTTGCCAAGCTAGCATTCAACCGCTGGGCATGTGGATGGCTGGGAGCAAACTTCTTTCGGCGGTGCAGCAGCTGGGGCAGGGAAATTTGCCTGGTACAATCTGACGTCGGTGTACCAAAAGCAGATTGCCCACAAGTACTTGGCTGTGACACACCTAATTCTACACCTTCATTCCTCTCACTGCAGGTCTCAGAGAGGACTGAAGGTCTAGTGGGGTTGGAAATCTCAGCTGATGAGGAGCAAGGAGAGATCCTCTTTGTTCTTTGGTGTGGGTCTTTTAGATATGCTTGCCAACGAACTGCATGGCAGGTCAACATATGTCTGGTCAAGCATGTGGTACCCAAGCGGGAGATGTTTTGGCCACGCGAGATACGCTTGAGACATATGTTGCAAATAGCAGCGGTGCGATCTGATGCACTCGTCTCAAAAAAGGCCCACACCAAAGAACTTTTTGAATAACGCGCAGAGACTGCAGCGCCCTGCACATGTGGAGCTTTGGGGTGTGATGCAGTCAATGTGCTGCCCTTAGGCTGGCCCCTGGAGGGCATCCTGCCTCGTTGGTGATGTGCCGCCTCCTCCTCCTCCTCCTCCTCCTCCTCTCTCCTATCAGGCACCCACGTTGAGTCAGTGACCTCATCATCCCCTCCCTCCTCATCACTGGAGCAAACCTGGCAGTATGCTGCAGCAGGGGGAGCATGACTGCCAGATTGCTGTCCTTCTTGGGCACCCCCTCTGTCCGTGCTCATGTTACTGCCTTCATCGAGCTCAGTATCATCATCAGAGCCTTCCAAACGCTGGGCATACTCCTGGAGCATGTACCCAACACTGTGGTCAAACAGTTCGAGGGACTCCTCAGGAGGACATGGTGGAGCTAGGGAAGGAGTCACTGATGACATTGAGCCGAGGGAAGAGGCCGCTGCTTTGCCAGACAAAGCACCCTGGGCATGGGTGAGAGAGAATGAGGAGGATGAGGACGGCTTGGTCATCCACTCGACCAAGTCTTCCGCATGTTGTGGCTCAACACGGCCAGCTGCCGAAAAAAAGGCCAAGCGTGTCCCATGGCCACGTGCTGATGAGGATGCACCGTCTCCACGACCAGCACTAGACACAGAGCCTGCTTGCCCTCTCTTATTGGCTTGTGACTGTCTGCCTCTCCTTCTTGGCCTTCCAGACATACTAATGGCCTGTAGCTGCACTAAGCTGGGATAGAACACCTGTAATTTTCTTCAGGTAGCTTTATATACTGTAACCAGACAAGCCTGCCTGTCAGTAGGAAGATAACAGGAACGGATCTAGCTGAACACTGTGAGCAGGACGCACTGCACTAAATGTAAATAGCAGGAACGGATCTAGCTGAACACTGTGAGCAGGACGCACTGACTGCACTAAATGTAAATAGCAGGAACGGATCTAGCTGAACACTGTGAGCAGGACGCACTGCACTAAATGTAAATAGCAGGAACGGATCTAGCTGAACACTGTGAGCAGGACGCACTGACTGCACTAAATGTAAATAGCAGGAACGGATCTAGCTGAACACTGTGAGCAGGACGCACTGACTGCACTAAATGTAAATAGCAGGAACGGATCTAGCTGAACACTGTGAGCAGGACGCACTGACTGCACTAAATGTAAATAGCAGGAACGGATCTAGCTGAACACTGTGAGCAGGACGCACTGACTGCACTAAATGTAAATAGCAGGAACGGATCTAGCTGAACACTGTGAGCAGGACGCACTGACTGCACTAAATGTAAATAGCAGGAACGGATCTAGCTGAACACTGTGAGCAGGACGCACTGCACTAAATGTAAATAGCAGGAACGGATCTAGCTGAACACTGTGAGCAGGACGCACTGACTGCACTAAATGTAAATAGCAGGAACAGATCTAGCTGAACACTGTGAGCAGGACGCACTGACTGCACTAAATGTAAATAGCAGGAACGGATCTAGCTGAACACTGTGAGCAGGACGCACTGACTGCACTAAATGTAAATAGCAGGAACGGATCTAGCTGAACACTGTGAGCAGGACGCACTGCACTAAATGTAAATAGCAGGAACAGATCTAGCTGAACACTGTGAGCAGGACGCACTGCACTAAATGTAAATAGCAGGAACAGATCTAGCTGAACACTGTGAGCAGGACGCACTGCACTAAATGTAAATAGCAGGAACAGATCTAGCTGAACACTGTGAGCAGGACGCACTGCACTAAATGTAAATAGCAGGAACGGATCTAGCTGAACACTGTGAGCAGGACGCACTGCACTAAATGTAAATAGCAGGAACAGATCTAGCTGAACACTGTGAGCAGGACGCACTGCACTAAATGTAAATAGCAGGAACAGATCTAGCTGAACACTGTGAGCAGGACGCACTGCACTAAATGTAAATAGCAGGAACGGATCTAGCTGAACACTGTGAGCAGGACGCACTGACTGCACTAAATGTAAATAGCAGGAACGGATCTAGCTGAACACTGTGAGCAGGACGCACTGACTGCACTAAATGTAAATAGCAGGAACGGATCTAGCTGAACACTGTGAGCAGGACGCACTGCACTAAATGTAAATAGCAGGAACGGATCTAGCTGAACACTGTGAGCAGGACGCACTGACTGCACTAAATGTAAATAGCAGGAACAGATCTAGCTGAACACTGTGAGCAGGACGCACTGACTGCACTAAATGTAAATAGCAGGAACGGATCTAGCTGAACACTGTGAGCAGGACGCACTGACTGCACTAAATGTAAATAGCAGGAACGGATCTAGCTGAACACTGTGAGCAGGACGCACTGCACTAAATGTAAATAGCAGGAACAGATCTAGCTGAACACTGTGAGCAGGACGCACTGCACTAAATGTAAATAGCAGGAACAGATCTAGCTGAACACTGTGAGCAGGACGCACTGCACTAAATGTAAATAGCAGGAACAGATCTAGCTGAACACTGTGAGCAGGACGCACTGCACTAAATGTAAATAGCAGGAACGGATCTAGCTGAACACTGTGAGCAGGACGCACTGCACTAAATGTAAATAGCAGGAACAGATCTAGCTGAACACTGTGAGCAGGACGCACTGCACTAAATGTAAATAGCAGGAACAGATCTAGCTGAACACTGTGAGCAGGACGCACTGCACTAAATGTAAATAGCAGGAACGGATCTAGCTGAACACTGTGAGCAGGACGCACTGCACTAAATGTAAATAGCAGGAACAGATCTAGCTGAACACTGTGAGCAGGACGCACTGCACTAAATGTAAATAGCAGGAACAGATCTAGCTGAACACTGTGAGCAGGACGCACTGCACTAAATGTAAATAGCAGGAACGGATCTAGCTGAACACTGTGAGCAGGACGCACTGCACTAAATGTAAATAGCAGGAACAGATCTAGCTGAACACTGTGAGCAGGACGCACTGCACTAAATGTAAATAGCAGGAACAGATCTAGCTGAACACTGTGAGCAGGACGCACTGACTGCACTAAACGTAAATAGCAGGAACGGATCTAGCTGAACACTGTGAGCAGGACGCACTGCACT
Source organism: Lithobates septentrionalis (assembly GCA_037952835.1). NCBI lineage: Eukaryota > Metazoa > Chordata > Amphibia > Anura > Ranidae > Lithobates > Lithobates septentrionalis. Next base: position 6,308,702 of record JBBDGP010000284.1, read on the forward strand.
AAATGTAAATAGCAGGAACAGATCTAGCCTAATCTATCTAACTCAAATCAAATGACACTGTCTGTCTCTCTCTCTATCAGCACACCGGAACACACTACACAGGGCCGCCGTGCAGGCGGCCTTATATAGTGTGGGGCGTGTACTAAATCCCCTGAGCCATAATTGGCCAAAGCCACCCTGGCTTTGGCCAATTACAGCTCTCTCTACTGACGGCGCTGTGATTGGCCAAGCATGCGGGTCATAGTGCATGCTTGGCCAATCATCAGCCAGCAATGCACTGCGATGCCGCAGTGAATTATGGGCCGTGACGCGCCACACGAATTTGGCGCGAACGGCCCATAACGTTCGCAATTCGACGGACGGTCGAACAGCCGATGTTCGAGTCGAACATGGGTTCGACTCGAACACGAAGCTCATCCCTATTCACAACGATTCTAGTTGTTGTAGACCGTCTGTCCAAGATGTCACACCTCGTGCCTATGATAAGTACTCCTTCCGCTGCAGACACAGCAAAGGCCTTCATAAGAGAGATAGTCAGACTTCTTGGCCTTCCTGACAGCATTGTGTCTGATAGAGGGGTCCAATTTACTTCCCGATTTTGGAAAGAGCTCTGCAAAGTTTTGTCTATTGAAGTTTGCCTATCCTCTGCCTATCACCCCCAGAACAACGGTCAGACTGAAAGGACTAATCAGACCTTAGAACAATATTTACGCTGTTTTTACTCCACTTCCCAGGATGACTGGTCCTTGTTACTCCCCTGTGCGGAGTTCACATACAATAACTCAGTACACTCAACCACCGATCAATCACCGTTTTGGGCCAACTATGGGTTCCATCCTTCATTTCTACCTAATGCCATTCCAGAGACCTCAGTTCCAGCAGTTCAAGACAGGATAAAATCCATTCAGACTAACTTTCAAACTCTCCGGTTAACCATGCAAAATGCCCAAGAGGACTACAAAGAACAATATGACAAAAAGAGGGGGGAGAGCCCTAGCTTTAAGGTTGGAGATGAGGTTTGGCTCTCCTCGGCAAATCTTAAACTTCCTTGTCCCTCCCGGAAATTGGGACCAAGATTTATTGGCCCATTCAAGATTAGACGGGAGATTAATCCAGTAGCTTTTGAACTGTCACTCCCGAGTTCTTATAAAGTGCACCCTGTGTTTCATGTCTACTTACTTAAAGCTGTTATCTCTAGTCCTTTTTCAGGAAGGAAAGAACATCCTCCGCCTCCAATTTCTGTGGGAGATGAAACAGAGTATGAAGTTGAGGCCATCCTTGACTGCTGCCGGAGAGGTAGGATCATTCAATTTCTTATAAAGTAGAAGGGTTACCCAGCAGAAGAAAGTTCTTGGGAACCTGCAACCAATATACATGCTCCTAGACTTTTGCAGAGATTCCGAGTTCGTTACCCCGAAAGATGGGCCCGATTGGGCATCCGGAGGCTGCCCCTTGGGGGGGCATTGTCAGGGAAATGGCCGTGTTGTGGGCAATTCCGCCAGTAACCATCATGGTGGCAGGCGAGTCTAGTGAGCACGCCCTGATCTTGTAGGCACACCCCCCGGCCTATTTAAACCTGCCACTGACACTTGCAGTTTGCTGGATTATCAAACATCTCCTGTGTTCCTGTGCCTTGTATACTCTGAAGACCCCTGATTGACTTCTGCTCAGCTTGACCTGCGTTCCTGTTTATCTCCTCGCTCTGACCCCACCTTGGCTGACTACTCTCCAATCTTCTGCCCTCTGTGTATGACCCAGCTTGTTCCTGTACCTCTCTCGGACTGTCTTTTGGTATCTGACCCCTGCCCTGACTGCGGACCCTGTTCCTGGTTTACCCTGCTGTTACCGTTCAAGACTTCTCTCCGCACGGCTGCCACTACGCACTCTAGGTACTTACAGCTAACCAGCCAGCTTGCAGTATCTCTGGCAACCCGTGCACCTCTGTGCATAGCATTCCCTGTACCCAAATCCAGGGACGCGCTGCACTCAGCCGCATGGGGCGCCCTCTGAGAAACCCGGCCTCACACTACAGACTTGACAATATGTGAACGTGACCCATAAGAAACAATGTTAAATGGTTTGTAGTAGGGTTGTCCCGATACCGATACTAGTATCGGTATCGGCACCGATACCGAGCATTTGCCCAAGTACTTGTACTCGGGCAAATGCTCCCGATGCTTCCCCCGATACCTTGACTGTCAGCGGTGATCGGCGTGTGGGGGAGTTACAAGCTTCTCCCCCCGCGGCTTTCAGCTGCTTTAGTGACACAGCGGTGATCGGTGCTTGTAACTCCCCCACACACGATCACCGCTGACTGTCACCTCATCCCCCTTAGTCCCCCTCCGTTCCTCTGTCCCCCTCCACTGTCCTGCTCCGTTGCTCTGTCCCCCTCCGTTCCAATGTCCCCCTCCGCTGTCCTGCTCCATTGCATTGTCCCCCTCCGCTGTCCCCCTCCGCTGTCCTCCTCCACTGCATTGTCCCCCTCCGCTGTCCTCCTCCGCTGCATTGTCCCCCTCCGCTGTCCTCCTCCGCTGCATTGTCCCCCTCCGCTGTCCTCCTCCATTACATTGTCCCCCTCTCTCTTCCTCTGTCCCCTCCGTTCTGCTGTCTCTCTCCGCTGTGTGAATGGACAGAGTCAGCTGACTCTGTCTATTCACATAACTGAAACATTGTAATCTCCTGTGATTACAATGTGTCAGTTTATGAATGGAGAGAAGCCGCTGTCTTCTCTCCTATCATTCTCAGTGCAGCTGAGGCTGCAGAGAAAGGGACTGGGGAATCTCTATCCTCTGTCTCTTTCTCTGTCTCAAGGGGGAGATATCAGAGGTCTGTTAAGACCCCTGATATCTCACCAAAGCCCCCCAACAGGGCTGATTAAAAAAAAAAAAAAAACACACACACATAGTGCAATAAAGAATAAAAAAAAAATTGTAAAAAATAATAAATGTAAATGAAAAAAAATAAATAAAAAAAACACACACACACAGGCACCGTTCACTACCCCCCCCCCCCTAAAAAAAACAAAAAAAAACACTGTCACGTGACATTTAAAAAAAGTATCGGTAATCGGTATCGGCGAGTACTTGAAAAAAAGTATCGGTACTTGTACTCGGTCCTAAAAAAGTGGTATCGGGACAACCCTAGTTTGTAGTGTGTTTCTGCAAAACTGAAAACGCACTAAAAAATGCATAGGTGTGAACCAGGCCTTAATCAAACTCCTTGTTCAAACCCCTTGGTGCTAACGTCTTTACCTTGTGAACCCAAATAGATTCCTCTTTACTGAGTTCCCTAATTACCCCCCCCCTTTAATTCCTTTTATAGGTTTCAATGCCCCAGAATTTGAGCCCTGTGGGGTCCTTATTGTACATTTCTATAAAAAAGGTTATATAAATGATGTTTGGGGTACCCTACACTGATGTTATAGACATGTTCTTTTATACAGTCTTTTAATGCCCTTTTTGTCCTCTCTATATATTGGTTGCCGCATGGGCAGAAAACAGCATAAACTACCTCCTCTGTACCACAGGAAAAAAAATCTTTAATTTCATATTCTCTTCCAGTAGTATAGCTCCTAAAACTGTGTCTCTTGCTAAAGTAACCCTACTACAACTATAGCACCGACCACATGCAAAAAAACCCTTCCCATTGAAAAAGGTGAAAGCTCTTTGAGGAGGAGAGTCTACCACATTGTTTACTATCTTGTCTCTCAACGTGGGTGCTTTTTAATTTCAATAATTTTTGTTGAAAATTGTATGATGATAACAAAGAATAGAAAACAATGCATTTACACTTGTGTATATCTTTCTCTAATTGCATATGCTAACATAATGTGGGTATTTTTTTATATGTTAACCAAGGTTTATCTGGAATCATTGATTTAAGATGCTTATCCTGTTTTAATATTTGTCAGTGTTTACTTATAATCTGCTCTACCCTCCTATATTGGGTATTATAGTTCAAAACTAATGCCAGCCCTTGATCCTTACTATCCTTTTCTCGTGTTTTCTCTTTAATAAACTTCCTCTTTATGTTCCTGCCCCTATCTCTCTCTTTCTCTATAAACTCCTCTGCATAACCTTTATCCTTGAACTATGGGCTATCATTTCTGAGTGCTGTTCATAATCTGCTTCTGATGTGCAGTTCCTTTTGATCCTCATGAATTGGTCTATTGGAACTGTAATAAGCCAAATGTATGATGCCAACTATCAGATGATATATAGGAGTTTCTGTCTGTATTTTTAAAATATATTTTTGTTCTGATAACATTCTCCTCTTTAATTAACTCCAAATCTAAAAAATGTAAATGCTCCTTACTGTATTCCCAGATTAGTTTGATGTTTCTATCATTGCCATTCATACCTCTCATTGATACTTTTAAATCCTCTGGGCTACCAACCCATAGGGTGATCAAATAATCAATGAATCTCCTATATAATGTTATTTAGGTACATTTTGATAAAAAAAAACCTCCTCCCATTTGGTCATATAAATATTGGCTATACTGGGTGAAAATTTGACACCCATCGGCACTCCTTCCTTTTGTAAATAATGTTTACCTTGGTACCAGAAGTAATTATGTTTTAAACAGAAGTCATAACAATTCAATAAACATTTCCTTAGATCATTATTCCTACTTAGTGCCCATTTTGCAGCTTCATGGTTACATAGTTAGGTTGAAAAAAGACACAAGTCCATCTAGTTCAACCAAAAAAAAAAGAACCATACAATCCCATATACACAATCCTATACCCACAGTTGATCCAGACAAAGGCAAAAAACCACAGCAAAGCATGATCCAATTTGCTACAGTAGAGGAAAAAAATCCTTCCTGATCCCCCGAGAAGCAATAGGATATTCCCTGGATCAACTTTAGCTACTGTTAGTACCCAGTTATATTCTGTACACATAGGAAAGAATCCAGGTCTTTTTTAACCACTTGCTTACTGGGCACTTAAACCCCCCTCCTGCCCAGACCAATTTTCAGCTTTCAGTGCTCTCACACTTTGAATGACAATTACTCAGTCATGCAACACTGTACCCAAATTCTTTTTTTGTCTTTTTTTCATACAAATAGAGCTTTCATTTGGTGGTATTTGATCACCTCTGGGTTTTTTAATTTTTGTGCTATAAATGAAAAAAGACCGAAAATGTTGAAATTAAATGCTTTTTTCTTTGTTTCTGTGATAAAATTTTGCAAATTAGCAATTTTTCTTCATAAATGTTGGCCACAATTTATACTGCTACATATCTTTGGTAAAAATAACCCAAATTAGTGGATATTATGTGGTCTGTGTGAAATTTATAGAGTCTACAAGCTATGGTGCAAATCATAAAAAAAGGGTCACATCTGATCACACCTGATGTACTGAGGCCCATCTCATTTCTTGAGACCCTAACAAGCCAGGAAAGTACAAATGCCCCCCAAATGACCCCTTTTCAGAAAGTAGACATTCCAGGGTATTTAGTAAGAGGCATGGTGAGTTATTTGAAGTTGTCATTTTTTCCCACAATTTTTTGCAAATTAAGTTTTTTTTTAATTTTTTTATATTTTTTTCACAAAATTGTCATTGTAATAGCTTATTTCTCTCACATGGAATGTGCATACCACATATGACACCCCAAAATACATTTGGCTACTCTTCCTGAGTATTACAATACCACATGTGTGGGACTTTTTCACTAACTGGCCATATACAGAGGCCCAACATGCAGGGAGCATCATCAGGTGTTCTAGGAGCATAAATTACACATCTCATTTCTCACCCACCTATTACACTTTTGAAAGCCCTAGAGCACCAGTACAATGGAAACGCCCACAAAATGACCCCATTTTGGAAAGCTAACACCCCTACGTATAATCTATGAGGCATAATGAGTCTTTTGAACGGTTATTTTTTTTCCAGAAATTTTTGGAAAATGTGGAAAAAAATGAAAACGCATTTTTTTTACACAAAGTTGTCCGTTTATAAGATATTTCCAACACATAGCATTTACATGCATTTGCAAAAATAACACCCCGAAATACATTCTGCTACTCCTCCTGAGTAAAATGATACCACATGTGTGAGACTTTTACACAGCCTGACCACATACAGAGATCCAACATGCAAGGAACACCATCAGGTGTTCCAGGGACACATAGCATGCACATACCAAGAATTACACCCCAAAATACATTATGCTGAGCAAAGAGAAACAAAAGATTACCTGTGGTTTTAGTAGTACAGTTGTCGACAGGAGGATAGCACTGGTCCAGACAGCAGGCAGGAACTCGGTCAGCAACAGTGAACAAAATTTTTCAGGCAGCAGGCAGAAATACTGTCCATAGTCAGTACAGGCAGCAGGCAGGGATACTGTCCATAGGTCAGTGCAGTGCAGGGTCAGTGCAGGCAGAGATTGTCAGCAGTGCCAAAATATGGGTCTTGGAGAGTAGGCAGGAACATGGTCCATGTGCTGTGGTCAGTGCGACAAACAGAGGCATGACGGCAGTAAGTCCTACAGGCAGCAGGCAGAAGTAGGGCCTCGTTCAGGACAGAATGGGGACAGGGGTAGAGGCTTCTCCCACCCAAATCTCTTTGAAGCCTCCGAGTCTCCAGACCCTAATCTAGGAATGAGAAAACAAGGAAAATTGTTTTCTTGATCCAGAAAAACTATTCTGGAGCCCCTCACATATGTGAGACCCCTGTGTTGAATCCCACTAGTCCAGTTGCAGGGTACAAGATCAGTCCAACAGGCAGGATGGAGGCATGGTCAAACAGTCCAAGGTCAGTTCCAGATCAGGCAGAGGTATGTACGGGATCGTTAGGCAGAAGCATGGTCGAATAACAGTCCAGGGTCAGTTCCATATCAGGCAGAGGTATGTACAGAATCGTTAGGCAGAAGCATGGTCGAATAACAGTCCAGGGTCAGTTCCAGATCAGTCAGCGGTATGTACAAAATCGGCAGGCAGATGCGTGGTTGAAGAACAAGCCAGGGTCAGTTACAGAGCAGGCAGTGGCATAAGGGGTGTGAAGGCAGCAACTGAGGATTACGTTTACCATACTTCACTAATAATTTAGTGAGGTATAGTAACGGCGGAAACATTCACCTATGCAGAGGCCTGGTTGGGAAGGACATTGTGCACAATAATAAGATGTGTCTCTTCTGACTCCTGCTCTGGTACACACCTTACATCTTTTTTGATGTCTTTGGCCTGTTGGTTTGGGAAGGAGTTTATCTGGAAAGTGGCGTTCGGAGAGTCGACTAACAACATATGATTGGATGTTTTCTGGTGGGCCATTCGGGAATATAAGGGCAGTGTAAATTTCCTCCTGGTAGCCAAGGAAGGGTTGGGGGTTTCGGGTGGAGTTGCATTAAATGATATAGGAGTTGTATATGGCCAATTGAAAAAAATAAATTGCTACTTTTTTGTACCAATGGTATGTCCGTCTTGTGGCAAGGTATGGTTCCAACATTTGATCGTTGAAGTCGACTCCCCCATAAATGAATTGTATTCATGGATGCATGTGGGTTTCTGGATGGGGCCATTCCTTCTGGGGATTTCCACATAGGTGTTATTGTGGATGGAAGACAACATGTAAACATCCCTTCTGTCCCTCCACTTCACTGCCAGAATCTCTTTGTTACGCAGACTTTCCATTTCTCCTTTTCTCAACTTCTTATTAACAAGACTTTGAGGAAAGCCCTTCCGATTCTTTTTTACGGTGCCACATGCTGGCGTCTTCTTCCGATGAAGGTTGTGGAACAGGGGCAGAGAAGTGTAGAAGTTGTCTACATACAGGTGGTATCCTTTGTCGAGTAGGGGGCATATGAGGTCCCAAACAACTTTCTCGCTGGTTCCCAAGTAGTCCGGGCAATTAGGGGGCTGCAGCTGGGTGTCCTTCCCTTTGTACACTATGAAGGAATATGTGTACCCTGTGGCTCGGTCACATAGTTTGTACACCTTCACCCCATAGCGGGCCCCTTTGCTGGGGATAAATTGCTTAATTTTAAGCCTGCCGCTAAATTTGACAAGGGACTCATCCACACATATGTGTTGGCCGGGGGTGAACAGCTGGGGGAATACTTCAGAAAAATAATTTAATATTGGCCGAATTTTGTAAAGCCTGTCATAATATGGATCATTTCGGGGAGGGCACTGAGTATTGTCGCTGAAATATAGGAACCTCATTATCATCAGATACCTGGTTCTGGGCATTACCGCGGAGAAGAGCGGCATGTGGTGGAGGGGGTGGGTTGACCAATAGGAACAGAATTCGTTTTTTTTGGTGAGCCCCATATTAAATGTGAGGCCCAAAAAAACCTTGAACTCCTCCACTGTCAGGTCTCTCCACTCATAGGGACGGGCATAATATGATGTGGGATTTTGCAAAATAAATTGCTGTGCATACAGGTTGCACTGGGTAACAATTGATGCCAACATGTCCTCCGTAAAAATTAAATTAAAAAAATTAATTGGGGTAAAGTTCTCTGTATCCACCTGGACTCCCGGCTGGGCAGTGAAAGGGGGAATGCTAGCTTCTCCTGAATTAGGAGGAAGCCGGTGACCGGATGTTGAGGTGAGACAGGACGCCGTGACCGAATCCAGCCCTCTCTCCTCGCTCCGTCTCCAGCATCCGATACAGCGAGCTCCAGGAGATTGAACGCCCGGAGCTTTGAGTGAAGCCCCCGCGGACACGACTGAACCGCTGCATTGAGCTGCATCAACTGCATGGTGCTCTCCCGGGGATAACATCAGCGGCGCCGGTCCCTGTGAGAGAGGAGGCTGCCGACACCCGGGATCGAGCAGGCAGCGCTGGCAACCCCCTAAAGGTCCAAGCAGCAGAGGATCCCGACTGGAGTACTGGAGGGGTGAGTCGGGGGCGGTGTGCACACCTATAACACAAAAACTCAGCAAGAAAAGACATTATTACTGAAATTTTGGCAGGGAATCTGTGGTTATACAGGTCCAGGTTTCAGGGCAGGGGACTAGTACTGCGCATTGATAAAACAGCATACTGTCGAAAATGTCAAAGAAGAAGGGGATGGAGGATGGGCCATCCCAACAAGGGACAGGGGGCCTCGGAACCCGCAGCGCCAAGGAGAAGGGAAATCAAGTTGCCACCAAACTAGAGCGCTTTGCGCACACCCCAAACCAAACCCCCAACAAATCCAGCAACTCAGGAGGGGGCCAACAGCAGGTGGGACATCCTGGGAGGAGAAGCCAGACCCAGGAAAGTGGGACTTTGATAGCTCCATCATCAGCGATTCCACTTGCAGGCTCAGCCCCAAGAGGGATCCTGGATAAACAACAAAATCTGGGCCTAGAAGGGGCGATAGGGGGGGACCAGAGCAGTCCAGGGGAGAGAGAGCCATCCCTGCAAGATATTTTTACAGCTGTTAATACTTGCAAGCAATCAATTATCGAGCTGTCTGAGCAATTCAAAAGTATCAGAGATGAACTGCTTATGGTTAAAGGGGAAGTACGCACGGTTTGTACCCGCACAACAGCACTTGAGGAGAGATGCAGCCAAATGGAGGATGATGTGTACCCACTAAAGCAAGAGGTGGCACTCATGAAAATTCAACTAAGGGATTGCTTACAGAAAATGGACAGTATGGAGAACAGGCTACGCAGAGAGAACCTGAGGGTTCTTGGGCTCCCAGAAGGCTGTGAGGGGAACAACCCCATTCAATTTATGGAGGTCTGGCTAAGGGAGAAGTTCGGTAGGGACTCATTTTCTGCTACATTTGCTATTGAGCGGGCACATAGAATAGGTCCCAAGACCCTAGCACCAGGAGGCCACCCTAGACCTTTTATTTTTAAGCTTTTGTGTTTTCGGGATAAAGTCACTATTTTACAGAAGGCAAGAGAGTTAAGGAATATTCAACACAACGGAGTCAGGATTTCAATTTATCCAGACTTCTCCCCTGAGCTGCAGAGGCAAAGAGCCAAATTCGGAGATTGTAAGCGCAGGCTTCAGCAACTCAAAATCAATTATGCGCTGTTGTTCCCGGCGCGACTGCGTGTCTCGGCTCTGGGAGAAGTTAGGTTTTTTTCTACCCCCAATGAAGTGTCAACTTGGCTAGAGGACATTGAGGAAAGAATTAAGAGAGGAGAGGGAAGCTGAGTGCTGTTTGGAACTGTCTCCTGTTTTTTCCTTTTTTCTTTTTTTTTCTCTCTCTGGAATTTTTATTGCATTATTTTTGGGCTGTTTTCTCATCGGACCTTTTTTCCCTTTTTCCATTGATATGTTAAATGGGGAGCGGAGTGGGGGAGGGGGGAGGGGGGGATTAAATAAACAGTAACATAATGTATTTATAGAGAAAAATGCATAATCTATGTACAAGGTAGTAGCACAAAAATGCATGTTTTCGTCCTTTTTTTTTTTTTTTTTTTTGTTGTGTTTTGTATTCTTAGGGGGACTAAGTAGATAGTAATAAATAGTGTATATTTATAGAGCAAAAATGCACAAATTACGCACAAGGTAATGGCACAGAATACATGTTTTTTTTTTTTTTTGTGTGTTTTGTATTCCTAGGGGGACTAAGTAGACAGTAATGAATAGTATATATTTATAGAGTAAAAATGCACAAATTATGCACAAGGTAATGGCACAAAAAATATGTGTTTTTTTTTTTTTTTTTTTTCTCTCTTCTTTTGATTAAGTAAAAAGTAATATAATGTACCTATAGAGAAAAATGCACAATGTACGCACAAGGTAATAGCACAAAATACAGGTTTGTTTGTTGTTTTTTCCCAAGAGGGGGAAAGTCCCCCCCTACTGGATTTGGTTCATGGTTTTTTCTTCTTGTTCTTAAACCTCAAAGTTTTTCGAAGGTCACAATAGAAGCCCGAGGGCTAGGCCCCAAAGTGGGCGCGGTGGTGGAGTGGGGGAGGGAGGGTTGGGGGGTGGGGAGGGAGAGGGGGAATGGGGGATGGGGGGTGGGGGGGGAGAGGCAGGTACATAACCAGAGGTGGAGGTTAGGGAGTGGTGTGAGTGGATATGAGTGGATTCAGGTGGTCAGATTAATGGGATGGGTAAATGACAGGGAGATAAACTACGCGCCCCCATATCGCATTTACAATGAGAGATTAGTCCTGATAGGGGATCAAAATATCATAACTGTACCAGATAGAAGGGTCCAGGAGCGTTAAAGGAGGGAGGGGTAAAATTTCGGACACGGGCAAAAGGATCAATATATGTTCATGGAATGTAAGAGGAGTAAAAGACAAGCTTAAAAAACAAATTATTTTTTCAATAGCCAAAAGGGGGAATGTCAAGATACTCTGCCTGCAGGAGACGCATCTGGTGAAGGATACACTCGAAACTTTGAGCAACAAACAGTTCCGGACGCAGTTTCACTCTACTCACTCATCATACTCGAGAGGGGTGAGTGTACTGATAAGTACGGAGCTGGCCTTCTCCTGCAGGCAGAGCAGGGTAGACGAAAAGGGAAGGTATATTTTTCTCTCCTGTTCAATAGAAAATAGAAGATATATACTGGCGAATGTGTATATCCCCCCCCCATTTTGCACAGAGGTAATGGAGGACTTAGCCAGGTTTGTTGTAGACTTCCCTGGGACACCGGTAATAGCATTGGGAGATTTCAACATGACGATGAATGGGAGCATAGACAGATTCCCGCCAAAGCCAGGAGTGGGAGAGGCCAACAGGAGTCCCCTTCTGCAGTATTGTGAGGAACTAGGATTGGTAGACATCTGGAGAAGGAGGCATCCTGGAGAGAGACAGTATTCGTGTTACTCCAAGACCCATGCCACCCTGTCTAGAATCGATTTTGTACTGGGGAATGAGGAGGCACTGAATGTAGTGGAAGAGATAGTATATGAGCCAAGAGGCATTTCGGACCACACCCCAGTTATTGCCTCCGTGAGAGTGGGAGGACAGTATGGCAGAGGGAGCTGGAAGATTAATCCCTTTTGGTTCGAACTTATAGGAGAGGAAGAGAAAATGAGGGAGGGGCTCTCAGAGTATATTAGTATAAACCTAGGATCGGCTCCACTGGGGGTGGTCTGGGACTCCTTGAAGGCACATATCCGAGGAGCCTTAATCCAGAGAATAGCGCATGTCAAAAAACAGTCGCAAGCTGTTGAAATGGAAGCTAAAGAGAATGCAAGACTGTCAGAGGCGCATTTTGTAGTAACACCATCCCAAGTCAACCATGAGTGTTGGGTGAGGAGGCAAGAAGAGTACAGCAGGGTGCTTCGGGAGAAGGCAGAAAAGATAAGATCTTTTCAGAGACGGAGCTTCTTTGGAGAGGGGGAGAAGATAGGGAAAGCTCTGTCTCTGATAATCAAGGCAAACGGCCCCCCGAGTGCAATACCGGCAATTATAGGGAGGGAAGGAGAGATAAGAAAAAACACTTCGGATATAGTAAATGAATTTAAAATGTACTTTGAAAAGTTATATAGCTCCTCCAGGGTAAATGTAGAGGGGGGAAATGCAGAGTTTCTTTGAGGGGCTGGAGCTAACCACGGTATTAGAGGCAGATCGGGAAATGTTGGATGCCCCACTGACTCTTAAGGAACTGCAGAGTGCGGTCGGAGACATGGCGGCTCAAAAATCCCCAGGCCCGGATGGCCTGCCTATAGAATTATATAAAAAATATGGGGAGGTATTGTTACCCTTATTGCTGAAAGTGTTTAATGGGGCTAAGGAGGAGGGGGCTTTGCCCCCCTCTATGGCAGAAGCTATAGTAATACTTCTGCTAAAAGAAGGGAAGAACCCAATAGATATGTCCTCATACAGACCCATATCGCTTCTGTGCTCGGATGTGAAGATCCTTGCCAAAGTATTGGCTGCAAGGCTTAATAAAATAATTCCTAAACTAATACACCCGGATCAGTCTGGGTTTATCCCAAACAGATCCACAAGCACCAATATAAGGCGGGTATATCTCAATATGCAAATTCCCATAGAAAATAGCGGTAGGAGAGCAATTCTCTCGTTAGATGCGGCCAAGGCCTTCGATTCCCTGGAATGGAATTATTTATGGAAGGTACTAGCGGAATATCAGCTTGGCCCCGGGTTTACTCGGTGGCTAAGACTATTGTACAATGAGCCAAGGGCCAAGGTAAAAATTAACGGGCAATGTTCGGAGGGGTTTCAGCTGAGCAGGGGTACAAGACAGGGGTGCCCTTTGTCCCCCCTGCTATTTGCACTGGCAATTGAACCCTTGGCAGTGACTCTAAGGATGGCACAGGGCATACAGGGATTTAAGAGGAGGAGAGGGGTGGATAAAGTGGCCTTGTATGCCGATGATATTTTATTATTTTTGGCGGATACGCAGGAGTCACTGGAAACAGCTATGAGGATAGTGAAGGAGTTCGGAAATTTCTCGGGGCTATTAATCAACTGGGAGAAATCAGTGATTTTGCCCATTGATACCCTGTGTGAGCCTCTCCCGCACCAGGCATCCCAGGTTAAAGTGGTTAGGCAAATGAAATATCTGGGGATTAATATTACCAGAGACCCAAGCCAGTACATATCTGGAAACCTAGTCCCATTGATGAAGAAACTTAAACAGAAGTGTCAAGTATGGAGACGGTTACCCCTCTCGGTCGCCGGGCGCTGCAATTTGATTAAAATGGTCTGGCTACCTCAAATTTTATATGTCATGCAGAATTCTCCTGTCTGGATTCCCAAGCACTGGTTCAAAAAATTGGACAGTATATTTAGAGATAAAAAATATAAAATTGTCCTTCGCGCTGGCGGATTTGCAATGGTAAAGTGATCAAGTGAAATATAGTGCTGTATAAAATAATTAATAAATATTGCCGCAAAATAGGGTGTCCACACCAAACACTTAATGACTAAATAAAAGAAAATAAATTTCGCGCAATATTCAAATTGTGAAATATAGTGTAGATAAATATGTTGTGGGACACTGTTGTCTATTAGGTGGTAGTATTAAAATCTCTCTTGTGTACTATAATACTTGCTGCTTTTACTAAAAAAGTGAGGCTTAAATAGCAGTAAATAATGAAATAATCCTCATACCACCCTATTATTAGCATGCATACATATATGATGACATATAGCGTACAAATAAGTGCATAAAAATATGTGCATAAAAATATTTCCAGTGGTGGATCGTGTATGATCTTCTAAAAACCACAATCAAAAACTGTGCAATAAAACATATGTGCACCCTTTAAAAAATATATACAATCCAATTTGTGTGAAAAAAAGTCCGTTTTGTTGCTACAATGTTTGTAGATCTTCTATTGCCAAAGTGATTTAAAAAATAAAATAGATGAATAAACAAATACGTGAATAAAAAATAAATAAAAAATATCTGTGAATAGTTCTTCTGATATTAGAAAAAATATATATAGTGAAAGTCTATCTTTCTGCTGCTGGTGTTTCTCAGTGTGGTCTCTCAGAACTCTCACCTTGCATTAGTAGTAATCAGGCATTCAGTAATGGGTCTTTTAAGGTGTGGGGTTAGTTTGTGGTAGCTTTCTCTTTCAGTTTCTCTCCTCCAGCGTTCCCTTTATATATTTAGAGAGCTTATTTGGAAGGAAGGGGTGGCCAGGATCGGGTTGGAGACGCTACGGCGACCAGAGGAGAAAGGAGGCTTGGCGGTACCAGATCCACGAGGCTATTTCCTGGCAGCTCAACTGCAACAAATGGGAGGTAGTAATAGGCCAGGAGAAGTAGGAGCAGGGGGTAGCATCCTATTGAACGACACTAGACACGATACAGTGGCGGAGGGGCTAGAGGCGGACTCATTCTGTACCAAATGCTCTACCACCCGGTTGATGAGTAAAGTCTGGGCACAGGCTAAAAAAATTCTGGGATATGATGGTTTTGCGGAATTCTCGCCACTCTGGGACAATAATAGCCTTAACGAGCTTAAGAAAATGGGGCGGGTAGAGGAATGGGACCGTATGGGCATTCATTACCTTGTACAGGTATATAGGGCAGGGAGGTTAAAGTCCTTCCAGGAACTGGTAGAGGAGTATGCGATCTCCAACAGGTCATTTTATAAATATTTGCAACTTAGGCACGCCTTGGAGGCACAATTTGGGAAGGAAATGCCAGTGTGGTGTGAAATGACCTTTTTGAGAAGGCTGATTGATGCGGGATCTACAAAGGGTCTGATCTCGGACATGTATGGGTGTTTGAAAGCAGCAGTACAAGAAGGCCGGGTCGAAAATAAAAACAGGGCTAGATGGGAAAAAGACGTGGGCACAATATCTGATGATCAATGGGATCAGGTCTTGGCGATGGGTCCCAGGGTCACTCTCTCTCCCTCACAAGTGATGTCTCATTTGTACCTGCTACATAGAGCATACTACACACCTTTGAAGCTATTCAGGTGGGGCAGGAGACCTGACGCGAAATGCCAGAGATGTAGAGGGGGGCATGCGGATTTGATCCACATGTTCTGGCGCTGCCCCAAGTTGCATAGATACTGGGAAGGGATAGTGGGGGAAATAAACCTAGTGTTTGGGACATCGCTGAGGGTGGAGGCGGGGGAGTGCCTGCTGGGCCTGAAGGGGGAGGGAGGGATCCCAAAGGATGTGCAGACGGCAAGAGACAGATGCTTGTTCCAGGGAAAAAAGCTTATTGCACGGCACTGGCAGAGGAAGGAGGCCCCAACATTGACAGAATGGGAAAATGCAGTAGGGGAGGTGATTTGTAGGGAAAAATACATCTATAAGAAAAGGGGCAGTTATAAGAAATTTGAGAAGATATGGAAAGCATGGCTGGACTGGGTGAGAGACGGATAAGTGGAGTGAGGAAGGTATAGGATGAGAGGGAGGTAGATTATGTGTGAGGATGTGTGAGGGGTGAGGGGAGGAAAATGGGGGGGGGGAAGGGGGGAAAATAAAGTAATGGTTTATACGCTCCTTTTCCAGAGAGGTACAGCTTATATATATTTCTGAATTGGTATATATCGGATGTAGAGAATTGTATAGGAATATTTGATCTTATTATGCTGACGATTTTGGTGACAGTCCCTATTTGTGTACTCCTTTTCTTTTTTTTTTTTTTTGTTGTCTGTTTATGTATGTGCTGTATTGGATAATTTTTTCAAATAAAAAGAGATTATGTAAAAAAAAAAAAAAAAAAAAAAAAAAAAAGAATTAGGAGGAAGCCACAAGGGGTTCTGGAGGGCATAGGGAAGGCTGGCATGGGACCTAACCCTTTGGGGTTGAGGTGACACCCCACTGGTACTTGGCCTTTCTTGCCGAGGTACTGCAGTGCTGGTGGATTCCACTGCGGTGCTGGTGGATGCCACTGCGGTGCTGGTGGATGCCACTGCCTCCTCACTAGAACGCCTTCGTTTGGTGGGCTGAGTTTCTTCCTCCTCTGAGTCTGTAAGTGTTCCACTACTGAGGACTGGCTCGTAATTTACGCCAGAATCCGAATTGGTAATGGAATCCCGAAAAAGAGAGCTCCCCGTTGCCCTCGTCGGCCGTGGAAAGAATTTGGTATGCCTCCTCGGCGGAAAAGCTTTTTTTGTACATGGCTGCTGGTGGTTATGAGATTGCACAGGTGTGTGCTAAGCCTGCACTGATGAGGTGTCACTGATTGATGGCACAGATGTGCACTGATGAGGTGGCACAGATGGGCACTGATCACACAGATGGGCACTGATCGCACAGATGGGCACTGATGAGGCGGCACAAATGGGCACTGATGAGGCGGCACAGATGGGCACTGAGGAAGCAGCACAGATGTGCACTGATTGATTGCACAGATTTAGACTAATGAGGTGGCACAGGTGGGCACAGATATGCACTGATGTGGCACTGGTGAGGTGGCACAGATGGGCACTGATGAGGCGGCACAGATGGGCACTGATAAGGCAGCACAGATGTGCACTGATTGCACAGATGTGCACTGAGGCGGCACAAATGGGCACTGATTGGTACATATGGGCACTGATGAGGTGGCACAGATGGGCACTGATGAGATGGCACAGATGGGCACTGATGAGGTGTCACAGATGGGCACTGATGAGTTGGCACAGATGTGCACTGATTGCAGATGGGCACTGATGGGCACTGATGGGCACAGATGGGCACAGACGGGCACTGATGGCACAGATGATGCACTGATAGCACAAGTGGGCACTGACGCGCACAGGTGGGCACAGATGGCACTAGATGGATGTCACTGTGGGCACTGTTGGGCACTTTTTGGGCACACTTTTACTTTACTGTCACAAATTTACTCACAGAAGCTCTCTCTCTCCTCACACACTGTCTCTGTGTGAGGAGAGAGAGCCGCCAATGAGAGATGATCTCAATTGTTTACATTTCAGATCATCTCTCATTGTAGGCGGTGATCGCGCTGTAAATGGCCGCTGTGATTGGCCGTTTACAGCGATCTGTGATTGGCTGTGTCCAAGGGACACGGCCAACACAGATTTTCCCCAAGGCGCGCTCATGAGAGCGCGCTAGGAACGAGGAAAGGGGACAACGTCAATAGACGTCGTCCCGGTATTTTAGATCCGCGCTGTTGCCGTCATTTGGCAATGGCCCGGATCTGAAGTGGTTAATGCAATCTACTGAGTTGGCCAGAACCACCTCTGGAGGGAGTCTATTCCACATTTTTACAGCTCTTACTTTGAAGGAAAGGGTGCTTCCATAGCACCCGCATGGTCTATATTTGTATAAAGGGATGCTACATCTGCTGTTACAATAATAGTTTCTGTTGTAACCATACTGTTTTGTAACAACTTGAGGATGTGCTTAGTATCTATTAGATAATCTTTTGCACCTTTTACTAAGGGTTGTAGAAAATAATCAACGTACTCCCCAATTCTCTATGTTAAGGAATCAATTCCATTTATTATGCGGCGCCCTGGCGGGTTTTTACTGTCCTTGTGTATATTCGGAACACATTAAATGACTGGAATCTTGCATGTTGAGGGAATGAAATGTCTCTTTTCCCTTTTATTAAGTATACCTTTCTTGGCTCCATATTTAATATTTTTTTCTAGGTCCTTTTTGCATTTATTTTTAGAGTTATTCGATAACACTTCATATGTATTAGTATCCCTCTTTTTTTGCTGTACCCTCTTTCACACTCTGGATCTTTTCTTTTGTCTGTTACCCCATTTCTCCCTGGTGTTACATATTCTGGGTTCCTCTTAAAAGAAAAAGCCTTTATCAGATCCCACACCGCACTGATGGCATATTTGGGTGACCCCCCACTCCCGTGTCTTTCTATGCGGACACTTCCAGGCACTTGGTCTCTGAAGTCTGTGGTAAACACATTTTAAAGGTAGTTCTAACCTCTGGTGGATGATGATTCCTGGTTTTTGTAATGCCGCGTACACACGAGCGGACTTTACGGCAGACTTTGTCCCTGCGGACTTTTCAATGGACTTTACGACGGACTTTCCGAATGAATGGACTTGCCTACACACGATCAACCAAAGTCTGACAGATTCGTACGTGATGACGTATGACCGGACTAAAACAAGGAAGTTTATAGCCAGTAGCCAATAGCTGCCCTAGCGTCGGTTTTTGTCCGTCGGACTAGCATACAGACGAACGGACTTTTCGACCAGACTCGAGTCCGTCGGAAAGATTTGAAACATGTTTCATTTCTAGGTCCGTCGAACTTTTGGGGAATAAAAGTCCGCTGGAGCCCACACACGATCGAATTGTCCGACGGACTCCGGTCCTCCGGACCAAGTCTGCCGTAAAGTCCGCTTGTGTGTACGCGGCATTAGTGTATGTTACATCTCATATTACGACAGAATATGGCTGGTATCTTCAGATATGTTTTGGCAAAACAAATTGTGTGTTTTCATTACTCAGATACCACTTTTTTTAATGTCCCCTGAAGAAGATTGTGGATTGGAATGATTGAAACGTGCTGGGGCTTGTTTATTTATACTGAGAAACCTCAAGTTGTTTATTTATTACCTGTTTTTTGACATGTTATGTAAGGAGGTACATATTGTAGTCAGAACTTGTGCATGTTTTAGTATGTATATGGTGTTTCTTATCATTTTGTATAATAAAGTGATTCTTTTTACATACTATACTGTTGTGATACATTGTTGGGCTGCATTGAAATCCCAAGAAGAAATGTGCAATTGCTCTCTGTAGATATTAACTCTTCAGTAATAAAACCTTGGAGAATAAACCTAGCATGAACCAAGTGGATTACTTGACACTAATTTGAAAATAAAATTTATATTTTTATGCCTTTCATCTAACATTATCTTTGGAGAATAGGAAAGAAAATTGTTTTGGCATTATATACAATGGCCACACTGATCTTTTGTTGCTTGGCTGTCATTGGATTTTTAGTACATGTTCACGATACTATTTTTATTAACCAGGGCATATTTACTAAAATTCACTTGTAGGTCAGTGAGCTGCAATATATCCACATCTAATTAGTGGAGGATATCAAACATTCACTGCCATCCAATCAATTGTAGTCTGCATATACACAAGGGAATGGGAATTGCTTTTACTTTATTGGCTTAATATGGCCATATTAGGACAATGTCATTGACCTAATATGGCCACGTGGTCTTATTAAGTCAATGATGTTACAAGCATTCTCACCCTTTTGTGTAAGTGCAGCTACAGGGCAAGGAATTCCCTGACCACAGTTGATTAGGCAACAGTCAGCAGCTTCCTTCTCGATTTGACATGAACCCAAGTTCACCCTACTGGTGATTTGCCTAATTTGCCATTCAGTTCCATTTACATTTTTTTTTGGGTGGGAGAGGGAGTTCAAGGATGTTTCATGGTAGTGAGAAATGCAGATATCTCTATATAATAAAGCTCTATATTATTTTGTTCTGTTTTAGTTGAGGGCTTATTGGTTCCCTTTAGCCCCCCTCATCATAACCTGTCTTTTTTCATTGCAAATGGTTCAAATCCTTATACATTTATTTGGACTAGACCATTATTTGACCTTTTTAACAGGTCTACTTTGTTCCATGTTCCTTCTCACGTAGAGCTGGATCCATACATAAAATATATAGTCAAAAATGTAGACATTTTCTGTGATTGCTTTTTCTTTGTGGCGTTTAGACAAAATCAGATATCATGTCATATTTTTCTATGCACATTATGGATGAGCCGAACACCCCCCAGTTCGGTTCGCACCAGAACCTGCGAACGGACCGAAAATTTGCACGAACCTTAGAACCCCATTGACGTCTATGGGACTTGAACGTTCAAAATCAAAAGTGCTAATTTTAAAGGCTAATTTGCATGGTATTGTCCTAAAAAGGGTTTGGGGACCGGGTCCTGCCCCAGGGGTCATATGTCAATGCAAAAAAAGTTTTAAAAACGGCCATTTTTTTCGGGAGCAGTGATTTTAATGATGTTTAAAGTAAGAAAAAAAGTGAAATATTCCTTTAAATATCGTACCTGGGGCGTGTCTATAGTATGCCTGTATAGTGGCGCATGTTTCCCGTGCTTAGAACAGTCCCTGCACAAAATTACATTTTTAAAGGAATAGAAGTCATTTAAAACTGCTTGCGGCTTTAATGTAATGTCGGGTCCTGGCAATATGGATGAAAATCAGTGAGACAAACAGCATAGGTACCCTCCAGTCCATTACCAGGCCCTTTGGGTCTTGTATGGATATTAAGGGGAACCCCGCACCCAAATTTAAAAAAGGAAAGGTGTGGGGCCACCAGGCCCTATATACTCTGAACAGCAGTATACAGGCGGTGCAAACAAGACAAGGACTGTAGGTTTGTTGTTAAGTAGAATCTGTTTGTAATTTTGAACTGGTACATTTTTAACATGTTTAGCTCCAGCAAAACAATCTATTTTAAGCTTTTTGGAAAACATAGGGAAGGGTTATCACCCCTGTGACATTTGTTTTGCTGTCTGTGCTCCTCTCCAGAAGATTTCACCTCACTTTTTGTCCCAATGACAGATGTTTTTTGAAAAATTGTTTTTTAGTGAAACAAGGATTTGTGATAAAGCATCAGTGGAAAGGAGAAATGTTTTTCCCATATTAACTCTTACAAGAGAGAATTTCCCTTCCTAGGGGTAGATGTTATCTCACTTCCTGTTTTCTCCTTCCGTTTGCAAGTAGGAGTCCTTTGTAAGTTGGATGTTTGAAAGTAGGGGCCTGCCCTATATACTCAGCAGAAATTTGGGCCTTAGGTGTTGGTGTTGCCACAACACTGTAAGCCCTCACAGGGCCCTGCTGTGAAATATTAGATCAAAAATTGTAATTACATGTCCCTGTTGAACAGGGGCAGAACAATTGGGCCTTTGGTGATGACGGTGGTGGTGCTGGTGCCACAACACTGTAATGCCCCGTACACACGGTCGGATTTTCCGATGGACAATGTCCGATCGGAGCGTGTTGTTGGAAATTCCGACCGTGTGTGGGCGCCATCGGACATTTTCCATCGGATTTTCCGACACACAAAGTTGGACAGCAGGAGATAAAATTTTCCGACAACAAAATCCGATCGCGTCAATTCCGACCGTGTGTGGCCTGTTCCGACGCACAAAGTGCCACGCATGCTCAGAAGAAATTCCGACACGGGACAGCTCGTTCTGGTAAACGTAGCGTTCATAATGGATACAGCACTTTCGTCACGCTGCAATGTTCAAAATGTTTTAATACAGCGCACTCTCTTCTTCTTTATAATGTGACAAGAATTAAGTCGTTTTGATGCTCATATTCACACACACTTCTCACAAACTTATTTCGTTACTATTTATCGGGATTCCCTCAATATATTTTGATTTCTCACATCTGACAACAAAATTGTTATTTTTTTTGGACTTTAATGTAGATTCTTTTTTTGTGTTTCTCTTTTTGTTATTATTTTTTTTTGGTGATTTTGATTTGTATTCCCGAAAATGTTTGTGTGTTTTTTGTGACAAGTTCCCACAACACCACTAATATGTTGTTCTATTTAATCTGTAGGAAATTGTTTGGTGTTGTTGTCCCTTGTTAATTTCACATTTTATGTTTTTAGAAATGTACCTGAATCCTCACCAACAAACTGTCCTTTTTGGATGAAAACACACACAGGAGAGTAGAATTTACCCTAAAAATTTTTATTAAGGGCTCACAACTAAACAAAGAGGGAGGCAACGCTGGAGAAACTGCAGAAGTGGGCGAAGCCTGGGACCCCCAGGGCAGACATCAATTATTTAAAAGCAAAATTGGTGGCCTGAGGAGTCCTTATCTTAGGGAGGGCAGTCTGGTCCAGAAGTCCCAGAGATCCGGAAAGCAGCAGATGACATCTGTGTCCCCAGGCTGTGGTCATACGAGAGACTGCATCTTCTGTCAGACCAGACTGAACCCAGGGCAATCACTCTTTGGTCTTCTTTCCACGCTTCCTTCCAGGCTTTGGCTGTGGTGGTGGAGTTGTGGCAGCAGGAGGAGGAGGAGGAGGAGGAGGAGGATCGTCCCTCTCCATGACATCCGTCTTGGGTGTCAGTTCCCCACTCTCCCCCTTCCGAAGGACTTTATAAAGCAGGTCCTCACAGAGCCTGCGTTGGCCCTCCTGCATGCCCTGCAATTTTGTGGCAGCCATGCAGGCAAAGGCCTCTTCAGGACTGGGGAAGGCTCGGAGGGACGCCGAAGCCTCCTGGATCAGCCTGTACGCTGAATCCTGCACAGGACTGAGAGTGGCCTTCCTGGCTCGTTTATATGGCAGGTGGAGGGGAGGGACCTGAGACTCAGTCAGGCTGCGACTGGTCCCAGGCTTCTCCTGACTGCCACTTAGCCCCGCCTCCTCCTGGCTGCCACTAATCCCGCCTCCTCCTGACTGCCACATTCCACAGCCTCCTCCTGGCTGAGTTCTTCCTGTGTATGAAAAAGGGACATAGTTTTAGTATTTTATTCATCAATCACACACAATTTTCACCTCCTCACTGCTGCAAATTGAATGTTAACAAATATAACAGACTATCCTTCTGAGCCCAGCATTTTTCATTCTTGTCCCAATTTTGGGTGCCCACTACTGTCTATTGATATGTAAAACACTTTTTTCAATCAGCAATTAGTGATTAATAATAACATCTAATAAACATCATTTATTTATTGCCCAGAAATCTGTAGAAGAATACTATACCTGACTCCAGCTGGGCTCCTCCACTTCTTCCTGGCTGGAAGGCCCAGGTTGGACATCAGAAGCCTCAGCTGGTATGGAAGGAAGCGTGGAAGGAAGAGTGGAGAGGGATTCCCTGACTTCAGTGTGGTCTGACAGAAATCACAGTCTCTCGTAGTACCACAGCCTGGGGACATAAACGTCATCTGCTGCAGCTCCGGACCTCTGGGAATCTGTGACCTTCTTGCGCTCCCTAAGATAAGTGCTCCTCAGGCCACCAATTTTGGCTTTCAAATAAGGGATGGTTGCTGTGGGGACCACCGGCTTCACCAACTCCAGCAGTTTCTCCAGCGCTGCCTGCCTCTTCTGTTTGTGGTTATAGTGGGGGTGTCTGACCTGCCACAGACAGGGCAGCTCCCTGTACTTGTCTATGAACAGGGGCAGGAAATTGTGGTCGTTGAACCCATCCATTTTCTCTGCAAGACACAACACAAGACAAACCCTAATGTCAGGCCAAACTCCCCTGATCTTGTTACAATATAGGCTTCCATTTCGAAGCAGTATAGGCCCAAGTTTAGATCCTACCTTCGTTAGCACGATCGGCGTCTCCGATGCTCCTTCCTCCGCTCACAGATCGTACGTAAGACGCGCGCGTTACGATTTATACACACTGCGCATGCGTATAACTCCGCCCGCCCCTGACGTTCTTTCTAGTCTATTCCCCACCCCTTTTCGTTCGGCGCAGTGGGGGAAGAGCACATGGCGGATAGACAGCAGGTGCGTGCTAATTGTAGCAACGAGGAGGAGGAAAGGCTGGAGCCTGAAACGTCCCGATCCAGAAGGAGATTAAAGGACTCAAATATGTCCTTTGGGGAGATGTTGGAGATGGTGGACATCCTGAAGAAGGCCGATTATGATGGAAAGTATGGGCCTTACCCCAACCCCAATGTCCGAAAGGCCAAGATCATGGCGAAAGTGGTCAGGAGTCTGCACCGGAAATTCGGGGTACGACGATCGAAAGATCAGCTCAGGAAGCGGTGGTCGGACCTGAAATTACGAGAACATGAGCAGTACAGAAAGATCCGGAGAGTGCTGCAAAAAAGTAAGTAGTTGTGCTGTGTTCCTATTCTTTATGTCTTTATTACGTTCGTGCTGCTCCATGTGCTTTTAGGAACTGTTGTACAGTTTAAAATTGCAACTTTTATGTTCATGGGCACATTATTCGTTCGGATCACACATTTTTATTCCGGACGAAAAAATACCATTGTTTAGCCCATATGCATTTGGCCACCATTTTGACGCCCTATACTTGTCTTCAAAGAATTGGGTTGTGTAGATGGCTTTGTTACTAGAATGAAATGCAAACTAGATTGTGTGTAAGGAGAGGACACTCAGCAGCTGTTTTCACATCTGGACACTGGAGCACTAGTGTGGGACCCCAGAACACCATTTTTATTAGGGGGCCATACAGGTGCTCCAGTGTATACTATAGGGGGGTCTCCATCTGTGAAGCTTGTACCAAACAGGTAAAGTATTGCAGCTTGACAAAGGACACTAAAAAAGCTACATCTTGGAACTCGGCTAAGATAGACAATTGTACCCCACTTCCAAGCAATGTTTCATCTTTATAGTTCTATATAATTATACCATTTTTGTTTTACATAGGGGATAAAAGACTCGGAGGACACCCCTCATCCGAGGAGACCAGAGACCCCCCACCTCTGGAAGAAGGGGAAATACCAACACAAGATGAGCAGGAGGATGAAGACGTGGTGGAACTAGTCACCACAACAGGTGAGTGTCTGCGACCACAGGCTCAGATAAGAGATGGATGGCGGCATTTTTTTGAAACCTAATTTATTTTTGGAGTTCCTCTCTTTTTAGGTGATCGTGAGGGTGTGGATGAAGATCCTTTCACATCCGAAAGTGCCCAGATCCTGATCGGGGAGATCATGGGGTGTAATTTACAATTGGAAAAGATCAAGCAAAACATCAATGATGTTATTCCAAAATATAAAAACATCATTGATGTTTTGGGGCGAGTTTAAAGCCCCTCCAAATCACTTTCTTCTTTTGTGTGCTACAATGTGCGAAATGTTTTTGTGATTTTTCCCTAAGCCAAATTTGGAGGATGCACACAGTGTGTCAACATGTGCTATCTGCCATCACAGGAGATCAATGGACGTGTTTTGGGGGTGCAACCCCTTCCTCAATTATAAAGTAGCGGTGAGGAAGGGCTTTCTCCCCCAAAACACGTCCCTTGATCCCCCGTGATGGCAGATAGCACATGTTGACATTGTGAAATTTGTGTGCATCTTCCAAATTTGGCTTTTCCTGGGGTGACTTCACCCCATCTGAACGCAATATCAAACACAGTTCCTAAATACTCATGTCTGATATTGCCTTCCAGTTCTACCAAATGTGAACTTTGTAAGATCAAGATTTGTGTCTTTCTTGTTGGTTTTACACAGGCCTGTTTTCTATAAAATGCACATTTTGATTTTGGATAATGCCACCACAAAAATTGGTATACAACAAACATGTCGGTTTGTCAGAAAAACCTTTGGTAAATGCACATGTCATTGTGCTGGTATTAAAAAGATTGTTCAGCAAGAATGTGTGGATTATTGTCTCAACGCTACAACACTTTTGGGGTGATGTAATTGTTGTTTTATGAGAAAATGGGGGTTATTTCCTAAGGGGAAATCCACTTTGCACTACAAGTGCAGGTTCAGTGCAGTTGCAAGTGCACTTGTAGTGAAATGTGTCTTTGCATTTAGTAAATAACAGACAACAGTGCTTTGGATAAGGTTACACAATCACGACATTTTCTGGACTCCACACATTTCTGTCAGGGTCAGCTAAAACAAACACAAGCAGTAAATGTCCACAAAGAAGAGCCTGGGGGGAGATGCCTGTCGAGAACTTGAGGTCCTGCAGGCTTCTCCCTGTGGCCAAATACCGCAAGGTAGCGACCAACCTCTGCTCCGGAGTGATGACTTGCCTCATGCAGGTATCCTGCCTGCTAATATAAGGGGTCAGCGAAGCCAACAGACGGTGAAATACGGGGTCCGTCATCCTGAGAAAATTCCTGAAATCATCAGGATTATTCTCACGGATCTCACGGAGCAAAGGCATATGAGAGAACTGGTCACGCTGAAGCAACCAATTCTTGGTCCATGAACTCCTCCCCACCCTGTTCATGGACTGGACTTGTGTCAAGGTCAGGACCCCAACACCAAGCCCCCGCACAGCACGAACTGTACGAGGAGTACGCATATGAAACATGGCTAGAAAACGGTCGGCTGCTCAGAACGAAGTAACAGAATGCACTGAAGAACAGCAAGGCCTGTGAAGAGCGACCTGAAAACCAGTAACGAACGAACAAGAATACAATGACTCCTTAAAGTCACGCGGAACTTGCTGCACGCACTGAAGAGCAGATACAAACCCACAAGCACAAACTGAACGGCAGAAAACGATCTGAAAGCCACAAGTCTGAAAAAGCGCGAATCGTCTCTCACCAAACTTTTAATAACACGAGATTAGCAAAAGGAGCCCAAAGGGTGCCGCGCTTGGTTCTGAACTGGCCTTTTCTAGTCTCGTCGTACGTGCTTGACGTCACCGCGTTGTTGTCGATCGGAAATTCTGACAACTTTGTGCGACCGTGTGTAGGCAAAACAAGTTTGATTCAACATCCGTCGGAAAAAATCCTAGGATTTTGTTGTCGGAATGTCCGAACAAAGTCCGACCGTGTGTACGCCCTATAAGTCCTCACAGTTACTCTTGGTGGGCGCTGGAACGGGCCCTGCTGTGAAATATTAGATCAAGAATTGTAATTACATGCCCCTGTTGAACAGGGGCAGAAAAATTGGGCCTTAGGCACTGGCAACAATGCAACCCCTTAGGCAACAATGCAACCCCTCACAGTTGGAGTGCAGGAACTAGCCCTGCTGCAAAGAATTGCATCAAAAATTGTAATTGTACTCCCCTGTTAAACAGGGGCTGAAAAATTGGGCCTTAGGCACTGGTGCTGGTGCCATAACACTGCAACCCCTCACAGATAATCTAGTTGGAGTGCAAAAACAGGCCCTTCTGCAAAGAATTGCATCAAAAATTGTAATTACACGCCCCTGTTAAACAGGGGCTGAAAAATTGGGCCTTAGGCACTGGTGGCGGTGCCCAGAACCAAAAATGTTCTTACAAGCTATCAGCATGATCAATGAGGAGGAAGAGGATAATTACTCAGCATAACAGGATAGTCACTCAGCATCAGCATAGACAGTCTTTGAAGGGATCTGACATTTCTAAAAAAAATTATTCGGTTACATCAGCATCAGGTGCTTGGTAGCTGATGGTGATCCAAGACTGATTCATTTTTATGAAGGTCAGCCGATCGACCGAGTCGGTGGACAGACGCACCCTGTGATCAATTACAAAGCCTCCAGCAGCACTGAATGTGCGTTTCGAAAGAACGCTGGATGCAGGACAGGCCAGTAGCTCAATTGCATACTGTGCAAGCTCTGGCCAGTGATCCATCCTCAAGACCCAGTAACCCAGAGAATTTTCGGTGGGAAAGGTGTCCAAGTCAGATCTTGCCCCTAGGTATTCCTGCACCATGTAAAACAGACGCTGGCGATGGTTGCTGGAACCGATCATACCTTGGGGCTGCAAACTAAAAAATTGTCTGAACACATCGGTCAGACGGCCACCTTTTCTACCGCTCCTTCTTTGACTGACCGAAGCCTCAGCAACACGTTGTCCAGGAACAGGAGTTTGTAACCTCCCAGTCTCTGGGAACGCGTTGCACAGACCTTTCTGCAAGGCCTCCCAAAGATGTTTCATCCTCTGCTCCCTCTGCGCTGGCAAAATAAGGTCCGCATTCTTACCCTTGTAAAGTGGATCATGGAGGGTTGCCAGCCAGTATTGATCCCTCTCCTTGATACCACGAATACGAGGATCCTTCCGCAGGCTTTGCAGGATCAGGGAGGCCATGCAGCTTTGGTTTGCTGAGGCATTCGGTCCGGAGTCCTCTGGGTCACTAAGGACGACATTATCCGCAGCCACCTCCTCCCAGCCACGTACAAGTCCATGGGTTTCTTGGGACTGTAAATGATCCCTTAAAGACTGCTGCTGATGCTGAGTGCCAGGCTCCACCTCCATGCTGACACAATCCTCCTCCTCGTCCTCTTCCTGTGTGATCGGCGGGCACGCAGGAACACTGTCTGGATAAAGGGGGCCTTGAGAGCTAAGGAAGTCCTCCTCTTCCTGCCTCTGTTCTGCCTCAAGTGCCCTGTCCATTATTCCATGCAGCGTGTGCTCCAACAGGTAGACAAGGGGGACAGTGTCACTGATGCATGCACTGTCACTGCTCACCATCCTTGTGGCCTCCTCAAATGGTGACAGGACAGTGCATGCATCCCTGATCATGGCCCACTGGCGTGGGGAAAAAAACAAGCTCCCCTGACCCTGTCCTGGTGCCATAGTCGCACAGGTACTCATTGATGGCCCTCTGCTGTGTGTGCAGCTGCTGCAGCATGGCCAATTTTGAGTTCCACCTGGTGGGCATGTCACAGATTAGGCGGTTCTTGGGCAGGTTAAATTCCTTTTGGAGGTCTGCCAGCCGAGCACTGGCATTATATGACCGGCGGAAATGCACAAGACTTTCCTGGCTTGCCTCAGAACATCCTGTAAGCCCGGGTACCTGCCCAAGAACCGCTGCACCACCAAGTTAAGGACATGAGCCAAACAGGGCACATGGGTCATTTGTCCCTGTCGGAGGGCGGAGAGGAGGTTGGTGCCATTGTCACAAACCACCATTCCTGCCTTAAGTTGGCGTGGCATCAACCACCTGAACCTGCCCCTGCAGAGCTGACAGAACCTCTGTCCCAGTGTGGCTCCTGTTCCCCAAGCACACCAGCTCAAGCACCGCATGGCATCTTTTGGCCTGTGTACTTGCGTAGCCCCTTGAACGCCTACGGAGCACCGATGGTTCCGAGGACAAAGCACAGGAAGAGGCCATGGAGGAAGAAGAAGAGGAGGGGTGGAGGAGAGAGGTGTGTCAGAATCACCAGTAGTGGAATTTTGGCATTTTGGAGGCGTGGTGGTGGAACAACCTCCAACAATACTGCACCTTGTCCTGCATACTTCCCAGCTGCCAGCAGAGTCACCCAATGCACTATGAAACTTAGGTATTGTCCCTGTTCATGCCTGCTGGACCATGATTCAGCGGTAATATGCACCTGACCACCCTGTCCAGTGAGGCCAAGACATTGCCTTCCACATGCCGGTAGAGAGCCGGTATCGCCTTCCGTGAGAAAAAGTGGCATTTGGGAACCTGCCACTGAGGAACCGCACATTCCACAAACTCACGGAAGGGGGCAGAGTCTACCAACTGAAAAAGTAGCAGTTGAAGTGCTAGCAATTTTGCCAAGCTAGCATTCAACCGCTGGGCATGTGAATGGCTGGGAGCGAACTTCTTTCTGCAGTGCAGCAGCTGGGGCAGGGAAATCTGATTTGATTTGAATCTGATGCACTCGTCTCAAAAAAGGCCCACACCAAAGAACTTTTGGAACAATGCGCAGAGACAGCAGTGCCCTGCACATGCGGAGCTCTGCGGTGTGATGCAGTCAGTGTGCTGCCCTTAGGCTGGCCTCTGGAGGGCATCCTGCCTCATTGGTGATTCGCCTCCTCCTCCTTCTCTCTCCTATCAGGCACCCATGTTGAGTCAGTGACCTCATCATCCCCTCCCTCCTCATCAATGGAGCAAACCTGGCAGTATGCTGCAGCAGGGGGAACATGACTGCCAGATTGCTATCCTTCTTGGACACCCCCCCTGTCCGTGCTCACGTTACTGCCTTCATCTAGCTCAGTATCATCATCAGAGCCTTCAAAATGTTGGGCATCCTCCTGGAGCATGTACCCAACACTGTGGTCAAACAGTTCGAGGGACTACTCAGGAGGACATGGTGGGGCTAGGGAAGGAGTCACTGATGCCATTGAGCTGAGGGAAGAGGCCGCGTTGGCAGCTGCTTTGCCAGACAAAGTACTCTGAGCCTGGGTGAGAGAGGATGAGGAGGATGAGGACGGCTTGGTCATCCACTCAACCAAGTCTTCCGCATGTTGCAGCTTAACATGGCCAGCTGCCGAGAAAAAGGCCAAGCATGTCCCATGGCCACTAGCTATAGCTATACTATAGCTATAGTATAGTATAGTATAGTATAGTATAGCTAGTATAGCTGTAGCTATACTCTAGGTGCAACTGTGCAGGGTACACAGTACAGTAACTGGAAATACGTCAAGAGCCTACACAAGCACCTAGCTGCAGGTAGCTATACTGTAGGTGAGACTGTGCGGTGTACACAGTACAGTAACTGGAAATACTTCAATAAGCCTATACTAGC
Source organism: Lithobates septentrionalis (assembly GCA_037952835.1). Lineage (NCBI taxonomy): Eukaryota > Metazoa > Chordata > Amphibia > Anura > Ranidae > Lithobates > Lithobates septentrionalis. Next base: position 6,339,130 of record JBBDGP010000284.1, read on the forward strand.
ACCTGGCTGCAGGTGGCTTTACTGTAGGTGAGACTGTGCAGGGTACACAGTACAGTAGCTGGAAATATTTCATTGAGCCTACACAAGCACCTGGCTGCAGGTTGCTATATTGTAGGCGAGACTATGCAGGGTACACAATACAGTAGCTGGAAATAATTCAATGAGCCTACACAAGCACCTGGCTGCAGGTTGCTATACTGTAGGTGAGACTGTGCAGGGTACACAGTACAGTAGCTGGAAATACTTCAATGAGCCTACACAAGCACCTGGCTGCAGGTTTCTATACTGTAGATTAGACTGTGCAGGGTACACAGTACAGTAGCTGGAAATACTTCAATGAGCCTACACAAGCACCTGGCTGCAGGTTGCTATACTGTAGGTGAGACTGTGCAGGGTACACAGTACAGTAGCTGGAAATACTTCAATGAGCCTACACAAGCACCTGTTCAGACGGCGCTGTGATTGGCCAAGCATGCGGGTCATAGTGCATGCTTGGCCAATCATCAGCCAGCAATGCACTGCGATGCCGCAGTGAATTATGGGCCGTGACGCGCCACTCAAATTTAGCGCGAACGGCCCATATCGTTTGTAATTCGGCGAACGACCTAACACACGTTGTTCGAATCGAACATGGGTTCGACTCGAACACGAAGCTCATCCCTAATGCACATGCACTCATAATTGAAGTCTCTGAATCCACTTGATCTTTTAATTAATTTAGTATTTACATTTAATGAACTCTGTTTCAAAAGCAAATCTGAAATTAAAGTAATTTTATTTAATGGATTGCACATACAGAAAAATCTATTTTACCATGAAAACATATTAGCTGAGGTCGGTGTGTTTATTATTTATTTTCCTGTAGCGTTTTCATGTTTTAAATTGTTGGGTTTATTGAAATTTATCAACACTACTGCAATATTTTTATACATGATAAATCAGTTTCATTTACTATCATTGACATTTGCTCATTTGTTTTGGAGAGGAGATATATGCCAACATAATTGTAGCCTATATTTTTTATAGTTTTGTTTGTTACATCATTTGCTGCCTTTTATTGTGTCACTCATCATTTACAAGGTTAAGTATCGGTAGTAAAATGTGTGCCCATCTGCTTTTACAGGCTGAAAATGCACAGAAAATGAAACCAAAATATTTAAAAACCCCTATGAACTTTATGAAGATAACAGATTTTTTTTTTTTCTGAATTTAAATTTCCATGCCAAAAATCAAGATGTTTATACCACCAGCTCAAAAAATGTTTTTTTTTTTTCTTTTTATAGGTGGGCATCTGATTCTAAAGAAACGTAACTGAAGCAAGGTAAATAGAGGACAGTAAATATTCACTTTGCCTGCTGACTGTGCTGCTGAACACTGGTTTTATGTGTCCAAAAAAATGCATTCTCCGGAGGGATCGGCACCTGGGAGAATTGCTACCTGAAACCCCCAAATTCATCTACAGGAGGGCCCCCAATTTTGGAGATAGGGTAGTGAAAAAAATCCTCGACCCACCAGGCCGGCCATCCATCAAAATAAATCTCAATGGTTTTTATCCATGTAATAAATGTGTGTGCTGCAAAACAGTAAGGATTAGAAATAGAAACATGAAGAGCATCACCAACCAAGCAAATGAAACATTTGAAATTAAAGAATTTATAACGTGTAATTCATCATACGTAGTGTATTTAATGTGGTGCCCATGTGGGTTACATTATGTAGGACGCACAAAGAGGTTACTGAGAATTCGCATTTCTGAACATCTGACCAATATCAAAAATGGTTTCAAGTACCATAGCGTATCCCTTCATTTTAGGGAGAAACATAATCAAGACCCGAGTCTACTTCAATTTTGTGGAATAGACATAGTGTACCCATCGTGGAGGGGCTCCAATAGAATAAGGGATTTATCCCAACGTGAAACACGATGGATATACTTGTTTAAATGTCTTTTTCCTGGGGGTTTAAATATAGAACTGGACCTCAACTGTTTCATCAACGACTTTTGAACTGAGGGTTGAGGGTCCAAGGCCACAAGATACCTACTCCCATAAATGGTGATGGGTGGAATTTCTATAACACCAACGCAACGGAGAAACCACCTATTAGGAGATGAATCAGCAAGGAAATTTATGGGAATATGAAAGTGTCTGTAAACCGCTTGATCTGTACACATGCGGGAGTTTACCTGCATGATAGAGAGGGAAAATCATGTAAATAACAGGAAAGATCCATGGGGGATATGTGTTTAGTTTGGATTTTGCATTATTAGATATAAAATTTAGAGTTCCAACCATTCAAGAATTTATTTTATTAATTTTAATAATTTTATAATTATAACTTTTATTATTTGATAAAGTAGAATTTTATAAAGATGGTAATATCTCCATTATCATTGTACAGCTACTACTGCACATAGAGAACGGACTAATAGCCGTTAGAATGGAAGATAGATGCCCCTCATTGATGGTGTGTGTGATCAACAATCAGCGAGTGGGATAGTTGCTAGATACAATGCTTTAGTAATTTTAGGCTAATTTTTTAAGTTTCGATGTCCTTTACACTGTGTTTAAAAGCAATGTCCACGTATGGTGTGAACGGGGACACAGGGAGCGCGCAAGCGCAGTATCATCGACATTGCGCGTCATGCGGGGGGAGGATATATAAGGAAGATTGCCAGTCCGTCTAGCCAATCCCATGAATAAGTCCGGTGTGACGAAACATGTCGGGGCGTGGCTATACGGCAATCAAGGAAGTCTGACGTAGGACGCTGTGACAGGCGGCGCCATACGAGTGAGCGGGGAAGTGGCTACGGAGGGTTCCAAGGGACGGGTGAGAGTGTGTACGTTCACTAAGCACCTGGGTCCGCCGTGACCACCATACGTCCAGGTTACCGTTTGAAGTGCTGTTGGTAATAACCAAGTATTGCTGTGCTGCTTTGCGTTTTTGAAAATTGGAAAATGTGAGTTTTATGGTGAAGGAGAGTGTTACTTTTATTAAAGTGTGTTGCGTTACTGCACTATTGGTTCGCTTTTCTTTTTTTCATGTGGAGAGAGCATTTGTTCATACGCTGCGGTTTACCATACGGATACTGATTGGAGGTTATCACTTTACCCCCACTGTGTGGGAAAAGCCTACAAGCCAAACACGAGAGTGTAAGGCAAAAAAAGCTGGTGAGTTTGCTCGCTGAAGGGGAGTGGAATCACATTCACGGCGGTGTGGTGGAAGATATTATCATTTGAAGATCATTACTTTGATACTGTCACCTTTATTTCACTGAGGCACCATTTACGTTTGGACTTTTTTATTGAACTTTTTTTGGTGTTATACACAAATGAACTGTATGATGGGTGTTTATTAGAAACACTGTCTGGCATTTTTTTGGACACATATTATTAATGTTCATATATAATTTTTTTGTTGTTATCACATTGAGCGATCACTGTTTATACAATATTTCTTGAATCAGGGTACACTTTAGATTTTTAGCGCTGCTATTTGATCACACTATTGGTGAGGGCGATTATTTAGTGTATCATTTATTTTGTTTTATATCAATTTAGGTTTAATTTTAAGCAGCTGCTCAGAGGGAGGGACTCACCCCATAAGCGCAGTGTTTGGCACACAGGAAAGGGGGCGCATTATCTGTGTACCACATTAGCAGAACACTGGTTTTAGCCTGAGAAATAATCAAAGCAGTTTATGAGATTTTGAACGAGTGCAAAGAATCATTTGTTTTACATTTTCAAGTACTATTAGTTGTTTTGCTTCCAGTTCTCATGCTCCCTTTTGTCCTGCTGTGATTGTGGGGTACTCCAGGTGACCGCTTGGGAATTTCCAGACTGATGCCCCCAGATGTTCTGACCCATTTGTCGGGAGGAAACAAACTTTTTTTAAAAGAAACTCTGATGCCATGCTTGATGCTTGTTTTTCTTTTTTCATAAGTTATGAGAGCTCTGGGTTCCTTACTCCCCCCTATTTAGGAAGAGTCCTCTGAGAAGGAGTCAGCAGAAGCCCCTAAGCCCAGAAGGCTAGTTCTTGAAGAATGATTTAACATACTGCACTACAGAGGCGTAACTAGAACCTTCACGGCCCTGGTGCAAGAAACCATGAAGGGCCCCCCTGACCTCTAGTCCTTGGGCCCTTCCCTCTGAACCCGGGATCCTTTTCCTCATCACAGGGACCTTTATTATAGTCCTGCAACTGGACTCCTTCCTGCCATTGTGGGTAGGGTTGCCATCTTTTCTTCAAGGCAAACCCGAAGACTTTAGCGGCACACAGAATTTTTTTTCTTTGTAGTATACCTTATACTTATATTTTGTGATTAAATACCAATTCTTACATCTGAATTCAGAGTTACACATTACATTTGAATGCACAGAGTTCCACTTTACATCTAAACTTGCAGCGTTCCCTTACACTCTAAGGGGGACTCTGCAGACTCTGATATAAGAGAGAACAGTGAGAAGTCTGATGTAAGGGGGAACACTGCAGACACTGGTGTAAAGGGTGACTTTGATATAAGGGGATCCCTGGTAAACCCACTTACATCATCGCAGCCTGTTCAGTGCCCATCAATGCAGCCTGTTCAGTGCCCAGCAGCTCAGCCTGCTCGGTACCCAGCAGCTCTGCCTGTTCAATGCCCAGCAGCCTAGCCTGTTCAGTGCCCCTGAATGCAGCCTGTTCAGTGCCCATCAGCTCAGTGCCCATCAGCGCAGCCTGTTCAGTGCCCATCAATGCAACCTGTTCAATGCCCAGCAGCTCTGCCTGTTCAGTGCCCAGCAGCTCAGTCTGTTCAGTGCCCATCAATGCAGCCTGTTCAGTGCCCATCAAGGCAGCCTGTTTAGTGCCCATCAATGCATCCTGTTCAGTGCCCATCAATGCAGCCTGTTCAGTGCCCAGCAGCTCAGCCTGCTCAGTACCCAGCAGCCCTGCCTGTTCAATGCACAGCAGCCAGCCTGTTCAGTGCCCATCAATGCAGCCTGTTCAGTACCCATCAATGCAGCCTGTTCAGTGCCCATCAGCTCAGTCTGTTCAGTGCCCATCAATGCAGCCTGTTCAGTGCCAATCAATGTAGCCTGATCAGTGCCCAGCAGTTCAGCTTGCTTAGTACCCAGCAGCTCTGCCTGTTCAATGCCCAGCAGCCTAGCCTGTTCAGTGCCCCTGAATGCAGCCTGTTCAGTGCCCATCAGCTCAGTGCCCATCAGCGCAGCCTGTTCAGTGCCCATCAATGCAATCTGTTCAATGCCCAGCAGCTCTGCCTGATCAGTGCCCAGCAGCTCAGCTTGCTCAGTACCCAGCAGCTCGGCCTGTTCAATGCCCAGCAGCTAGTCTGTTCAGTGCCCAGCAGCCCAGCCTGTTCAGTGCCCATCAATGCAGCCTGTTCAGTACCCATCAATGCAGCCTCTCCAGTGCCAAGCAGCTCAGGCTGTTCAGTGCCAATCAATGCATCCTGTTCATTGGCCATCAGCTCAGTCTGTTCAGTGCCCATCAATGCAGCCTGGTCAGTGCCCAGCAATGCACCCTCACCAGTGTCCACCAATGCAGCCTGTACAGCACCCATCAATGCAGCCTGTTCAGTGCCCATCAGCTCAGTCTGTTCAGTGCCATCAATGCATCCTGTTCAGTGCCCATCAATGCAGCCTGTTCAGTGCCTAGCAGCTCAGTCTGTTCATTGCCCAGTAGCCCAGCCTGTTCAGTGCCCATCAGCCCAGCCTATTCCTAGCCCAGCCTGTTCAGTGCCCAGTAGCCCAGTGTCTTCAGTACCCAGCAGACCAGCCTCTTCAGTGCCAATCAGCCCAGCCTGTTCATTGCCTAGCACCCCAGACTGTTCAGTACCCAGCCTGTTCAGTGCCCAGTAGCCCAGTGTCTTCAGTACCCAGCAGACCAGCCTCTTCAGTGCCAATCAGCCCAGCCTGTTCATTGCCTAGCACCCCAGACTGTTCAGTACCCAGCCTGTTCAGTGCCCATCAGACCAGCCTGTTCAGTGCCCAGCAGCCCAGCCTCTTCATTGCCCAGCAGCTGTGCCTCTTCAGTGCCCAGCAGCTGTGCCTGTTCAGTGCCCAGCAGTCCAGCCTCTTCAGTGCCCAGCAGCCCAGCCTGTTCAGTGCCCAAGTGCCAGTAGCCCTACCTGTTCAGTGCCCAACAGGCCAGCCTGTTCAGTGCCCAGCAGCCCAGTCTGTACAGTGCCCAGCAGCCCAGCCTGTTCAGTGCACAGCAGCCAAGCCTGTTCATTGCCCAGTAGCCCAGCCTGTTCAGTGCCCATCAGCCCAGCCTGTTAGTGCCCAGCCTGTTCAGTGCCCAGCAGACCAGCCTCTTCAATGCCCAACAGCCCAGCCTGTTCAGTGCCCAGCCTGTCAGTGCCCAGCTGGCCAGTTTGTTCAGTGCCCAGTAGCCCAGCCTGTTCAGTGCCAGCAGCTCTGCCTGTTCAGTGCCCAGTCTGCTCAGTGCCCAGCAGACCAGCCTTTTCAGTGCCCAGCAGCTTACCCTGTTCTGTGTCCAGCAGCCCAGCCTGTTCAGTGCTCAGCAGCCCAGCCTGTTCAGTGCCCAGCAGCCCAGTCTGTTCAGTGCCCAGCAGCTCACCCTGTTCTGTGCCCAGCCTGTTCAGTGCCCAGCCTGTTCAGTGCCCAGCTTGTTCAGTGCCCAGCCTGTTCAGTGCCAAGCATCTGTGCCTATTTGGTGCCCAGCCTGTTCTGTGCCCAGCAGCTCTGCCTATTTGGTGCCCAGTTTATTCAGTGCCCAGCCTGTTTGATGCCCAGCCTGTTCTGTGCCCAGCAGCTCGGCCTATTTGGTGCCCAGGCCGTTCGGTGCCCAGCCTATTCAGTGCCCAGCAGCTCTGCCTATTCAGCCAGACTGTTCAGTGCCCAGCAGCTCTGCCTATTCAGTGCCTATTACAGAAATTAGACGGCAAAGTACATGTGATCGAGTCCTTCATTTATGTTTTTAATTTTTTTTTTAATTGCCCTTTTGGGGGACTTTGGTGAAATATCAGGGTTCTAAAAAGACCCCTGATGTCTTACATTTAAGACTGAGAAAGGGACTGAGGACAGGATGAAGGAGCAGATGCTAGAACTGATCCCCCGACAGGGAGGGAGAGGAGGAGAAGCTGGCAGCGCTGCAGGGAAAGGAACAAGAGGATCAGTATCTGCATTAAGGCAGTACAGCCGGTCCTCCTGCTCAGCAGTTGCCCAGGTCCCCCCATTTGAACTAATAGAAATATGGTCTGGTACAGGAGGGCAGACCGTACTGCCTTATCATCTGTCTTGGTGCACAGGGTGATTAGGGTGTGCCTATGCTGGCAGGATGAAAAGGCCTCTGTTTAGCATGCTGAGGCAGTGATCTGACCTCTCGCCAGCAGCTGTACCTCTCTATCATCCCCAGCAGCATGTTTCACAAGAGAAAAAAGGAGTGGCATCCACAGAAGCTGACCACTTTCCTCTTCCAGCCAGCAGGAAAGCCTGGATGGGGCAGCATAGTCTGTGCTTCTACTCACTTTCCAGGTCGCAGCCGACACAGCACAGTAGAGTGAAGAGATGGAACACCTTATATATATTATATAAAGCTTTATATATAATGATTTTATTATTTTTTTTATAACAATATTTAGTTGTATAATGAATCAATTCTTATTTTGCAGTACAAAATTAGTTGTAAATGTTGTGCAGATTATGATACAACGTTGTATGGATTCTTTATGGATACACTTAATCTTGTACAAACTGTCTGTGTGATATAAAGGTTCTTGGACTGTTTATTGTTATTTCCATTTTATTTTATTTTTATTTTCATTTTCTTTCTCATTTTCATCTTTATTTGTGTAGTGTAATCCAATTAGTCCATCTATTTATCAATTATTTTCAATTGCATTGTTACAATACAAATTATTTTTAATTTCAATAGTTTTTTTATTGGTCATAAAGAACAGTGGTTGACACTTAACAATGTAATATAGCATTGATATCGTAGGCAGTATGCCTGAATTATACATCAGGCTACATTAATACAGCAGTACATACAGATAATACAGTTATTTAACAGTTAGGTGCTGCTTAGATATTTAAGACATGTGTAACTTTCTAGAGCTAAGCTACTCTGAGAATACTGAAAGAGCACAACATTGCTCTAAATAGTTGTAACAGGAAAGTAAAAATAGTAAAAGGTGAACGAAAAGAATAATAAATAAAAAGAAAACTAATCATTGCACAGATAGACTAGTTAAGAATATGTCAGGTTCATTATCACCAACATCTCCGTTTTACAACTTGATCAGGTCTTCAGCCAATAATTTTGGTATCAGTCATTCCAAGGTTTCCATTGGGAACTCGCTCTGATGTAATTACCCTGGGCTGCTGCAAACATTATCTCGTAGTTGGCATGTGTATGAGTTGTCTCCACTACTTCCCTCATCAAGGGTGGTTTTGTATCCTTCCAGTGTCTCATTATCACCAGTCTGGCACTGAGTAGAATGTGTGCCACAATGGTTCTCAGAGCCGCTGGTATCTGGTCTATGCCCAATGATAGTATGGCCATGCCTGCGGATAGGGGAATTTGTCTTTTTGCTATGTGTGATATTATTCTAAAGATTCTGGACCAAAAGGTACATAACAGTGAGCATGTCCATATTATGTGGTGTAGTGTGCCTGTACCTCCGCAATTTCTCCAGCAGAGTGAGGAAGTGCGGGCATCGAATTTCGATATGCGGTAAGGTGTTAGATACCACCTTAGTAGTATTTTATGAGTTCCCAGAGTCTAATACATTTGGTCGAGGCATATGTAATGCTTAGTGCTTTTTGTCATTGTTCTGGGGAGTAGAATGAGTCTATGTCCCTTTCCCATGCTTTTATAGAAATGGATTTTGTAAAATCATTTTTATTATTCAAGATGTTATAAAACAATGAAATGCCCTTAATGTTTGTGAGCAGATTTGTGAGGTATAGGGCCACTCTTCATGGAAGAATCATGGATAGTTGGTGATTACTGCGGAGAAAGTGGAGGATTTGAAGGTATCTATAGTGGTTGTGTTCCTCCTATATTGTATTCTAGTTGTAAAGCTCTAAATGTTCTCGGTGTAGGACCAATCATAAGGTCCTCTACTACTTTCACTCCTTTGAGTACCCAGTGTGAGATATGCAGGTCTGGAATAAGTAGGGCCAGACTAGTTTTCGTCAGAGGGAGGGTTTTGGTTGCACCACCTGCACCTTGTGTACAGGCCCGGACTGGGACAAAAAATAGGCCCGGGCATTTTAGACTGAGCAGCCAATTTTTCCATGGACCGGGGGGGGGGGGTGTATCAGTCCTCCACGCTGTAATGTGCAGGAACACTGATATAAATATAAAGGGGACTGCACTGTAATGGTTACCCCCCTTACATCAGAGTCCGCACAGAGGTCCCTTACATCAGAGTCCACACAGAGGTGTCTTACATCAGATTCCGCACTGAGCCCCCTTACATCAGATTCCGCACTGAGCCCCCTTACATCAGATTCCGCACTGAGCCCCCTTACATCAGAGTCCGCACTGAGCCCCCTTACATCAGAGTCCACACTGAGCCCCCTTACATCAGAGTCCGCACTGAGCCCCTTTACATCAGAGTCCACACTGAGGTGTCTTACATCAGATTCCGCACTGAGCCCCCTTACATCAGATTCCACACTGAGCCCCCTTACATCAGAGTCCGCACTGAGCCCCCTTACATCAGAGTCCACACTGAGCCCCCTTACATCAGAGTCCGCACTGAGCCCCTTTACATCAGAGTCCGCACTCAGCCCCTTTACATCAGAGTCTGCACTGAGCCCCCTTACATCAGAGTCATCACAGAGGTGTCTTACATCAGATTCCGCACTGAGCCCCCTTACATCAGAGTCCACACTGAGCCCCTTTACATCAGATTCCGCACTGAGCCCCTTTACATCAGAGTCCACACTGAGCCCCCTTACATCAGAGTCCGCACTGAGCCCCTTTACATCAGAGTCCGCACTCAGCCCCTTTACATCAGAGTCCGCACTGAGCCCCTTTACATCAGAGTCCGCACTCAGCCCCTTTACATCAGAGTCCGCACTGAGCCCGCTTACATCAGAGTCCACACTGAGCCCCTTTACATCAGAGTCCGCACTGAGCCCCTTTACATCAGAGTCCACACTGAGCCCCCTTACATCAGAGTCCGCACTCAGCCCCCTTACATCAGAGTCCACACTGAGCCCCTTTACATCAGAGTCTGCACTGAGCCCCCTTACATCAGAGTCCGCACTGAGCCCCCTTACATCAGAGTCCGCACTGAGCCCCCTTACATCAGAGTCCGCACTGAGCCCCCTTACATCAGAGTCCGCACTGAGCCCCCTTACATCAGAGTCCGCACTGAGCCCCCTTAAATCAGAGTCCGCACTGAGCCCCCTTACATCAGAGTCCGCACTGAGCCCCCTTATATCAGAGTCCGCACTGAGCCCCTTTACATCAGAGTCCGCACTGAGCCCCTTTACATCAGAGTCTGCACTGAGCCCCCTTACATCAGATTCCGCACTGAGCCCCTTTACATCAGAGTCCGCACTGAGCCCCTTTACATCAGATTCCGCACTGAGCCCCCTTACATCAGAGTCCGCACTGAGCCCCCTTACATCAGATTCCACACTGAGCCCCCTTACATCAGATTCCGCACTGAGCCCCTTTACATCAGAGTCCGCACTCAGCCCCTTTACATCAGAGTCCGCACTGAGCCCCCTTAAATCAGAGTCCACACTGAGCCCCCTTACATCAGAGTCCGCACAGAGGTGCCTTACATCAGATTCCGCACTGAGCCCCCTTACATCAGAGTCCGCACTGAGCCCCTTTACATCAGATTCCGCACTGAGCCCCTTTACATCAGAGTCCACACTGAGCCCCCTTACATCAGAGTCCGCACTGAGCCCCTTTACATCAGATTCCGCACTCAGCCCCTTTACATCAGAGTCCGCACTGAGCCCCCTTACATCAGAGTCCACACTGAGCCCGCTTACATCAGAGTCCACACTGAGCCCCTTTACATCAGAGTCCGCACTGAGCCCCTTTACATCAGAGTCCACACTGAGCCCCCTTACATCAGAGTCCGCACTCAGCCCCCTTACATCAGAGTCCACACTGAGCCCCTTTACATCAGAGTCCGCACTGAGCCCCCTTACATCAGAGTCCGCACTGAGCCCCCTTACATCAGAGTCCGCACTGAGCCCCCTTACATCAGAGTCCGCACTGAGCCCCCTTACATCAGAGTCCGCACTGAGCCCCCTTACATCAGAGTCCGCACTGAGCCCCCTTACATCAGAGTCCGCACTGAGCCCCTTTACATCAGAGTCCGCACTGAGCCCCTTTACATCAGAGTCTGCACTGAGCCCCCTTACATCAGATTCCGCACTGAGCCCCTTTACATCAGAGTCCGCACTGAGCCCCTTTACATCAGATTCCGCACTGAGCCCCCTTACATCAGAGTCCGCACTGAGCCCCCTTACATCAGATTCCGCACTGAGCCCCCTTACATCAGATTCCGCACTGAGCCCCTTTACATCAGATTCCGCACTGAGCCCCTTTACATCAGAGTCCGCACTCAGCCCCTTTACATCAGAGTCTGCACTGAGCCCCCTTACATCAGAGTCCACACTGAGCCCCCTTACATCAGAGTCATCACAGAGGTGTCTTACATCAGATTCCGCACTGAGCCCCCTTACATCAGAGTCCGCACTGAGCCCCTTTACATCACATTCCGCACTGAGCCCCTTTACATCAGAGTCCACACTGAGCCCCCTTACATCAGAGTCCGCACTGAGCCCCTTTACATCAGAGTCCGCACTCAGCCCCTTTACATCAGAGTCCGCACTGAGCCCCCTTACATCAGAGTCCACACTGAGCCCCCTTACATCAGAGTCCGCACTGAGCCCCCTTACATCAGAGTCCGCACTGAGCCCCTTTACATCAGAGTCCGCACTGAGCCCCTTTACATCAGAGTCTGCACTGAGCCCCCTTACATCAGATTCCGCACTGAGCCCCTTTACATCAGAGTCCGCACTGAGCCCCTTTACATCAGATTCCGCACTGAGCCCCCTTACATCAGAGTCCGCACTGAGCCCCCTTACATCAGAGTCCGCACTGAGCCCCCTTACATCAGATTCCGCACTGAGCCCCCTTACATCAGATTCCGCACTGAGCCCCTTTACATCAGATTCCGCACTGAGCCCCTTTACATCAGAGTCCGCACTCAGCCCCTTTACATCAGAGTCTGCACTGAGCCCCCTTACATCAGAGTCCACACTGAGCCCCCTTACATCAGAGTCATCACAGAGGTGTCTTACATCAGATTCCGCACTGAGCCCCCTTACATCAGAGTCCGCACTGAGCCCCTTTACATCACATTCCGCACTGAGCCCCTTTACATCAGAGTCCACACTGAGCCCCCTTACATCAGAGTCCGCACTGAGCCCCTTTACATCAGAGTCCGCACTCAGCCCCTTTACATCAGAGTCCGCACTGAGCCCCCTTACATCAGAGTCCACACTGAGCCCGCTTACATCAGAGTCCACACTGAGCCCCTTTACATCAGAGTCCGCACTGAGCCCCTTTACATCAGAGTCCACACTGAGCCCCCTTACATCAGAGTCCGCACTCAGCCCCCTTACATCAGAGTCCACACTGAGCCCCTTTACATCAGAGTCTGCACTGAGCCCCCTTACATCAGAGTCCGCACTGAGCCCCCTTACATCAGTGTCCGCACTGAGCCCCCTTACATCAGAGTCCGCACTGAGCCCCCTTACATCAGAGTCCGCACTGAGCCCCCTTACATCAGAGTCCGCACTGAGCCCCCTTAAATCAGAGTCCGCACTGAGCCCCCTTACATCAGAGTCCGCACTGAGCCCCCTTATATCAGAGTCCGCACTGAGCCCCTTTACATCAGAGTCCGCACTGAGCCCCTTTACATCAGAGTCTGCACTGAGCCCCCTTACATCAGATTCCGCACTGAGCCCCTTTACATCAGAGTCCGCACTGAGCCCCTTTACATCAGATTCCGCACTGAGCCCCCTTACATCAGAGTCCGCATTCAGCCCCCTTACATCAGATTCCGCACTGAGCCCCCTTACATCAGATTCCGCACTGAGCCCCTTTAAATCAGAGTCCGCACTCAGCCCCTTTACATCAGAGTCCGCACTGAGCCCCCTTAAATCAGAGTCCACACTGAGCCCCCTTACATCAGAGTCCGCACAGAGGTGCCTTACATCAGATTCCGCACTGAGCCCCCTTACATCAGAGTCCGCACTGAGCCCCTTTACATCAGATTCCGCACTGAGCCCCTTTACATCAGAGTCCACACTGAGCCCCCTTACATCAGAGTCCGCACTGAGCCCCTTTACATCAGAGTTCGCACTCAGCCCCTTTACATCAGAGTCCGCACTGAGCCCCCTTACATCAGAGTCCACACTGAGCCCGCTTACATCAGAGTCCACACTGAGCCCCTTTACATCAGAGTCCGCACTGAGCCCCTTTACATCAGAGTCCACACTGAGCCCCCTTACATCAGAGTCCGCACTCAGCCCCCTTACATCAGAGTCCACACTGAGCCCCTTTACATCAGAGTCCGCACTGAGCCCCCTTACATCAGAGTCCGCACTGAGCCCCCTTACATCAGAGTCCGCACTGAGCCCCCTTACATCAGAGTCCGCACTGAGCCCCCTTACATCAGAGTCCGCACTGAGCCCCCTTACATCAGAGTCCGCACTGAGCCCCCTTAAATCAGAGTCCGCACTGAGCCCCCTTACATCAGAGTCCGCACTGAGCCCCCTTACATCAGAGTCCGCACTGAGCCCCTTTACATCAGAGTCCGCACTTAGCCCCTTTACATCAGAGTCTGCACTGAGCCCCCTTACATCAGATTCCGCACTGAGCCCCTTTACATCAGAGTCCGCACTGAGCCCCTTTACATCAGATTCCGCACTGAGCCCCCTTACATCAGAGTCCGCACTGAGCCCCCTTACATCAGATTCCGCACTGAGCCCCCTTACATCAGATTCTGCACTGAGCCCCTTTACATCAGATTCCGCACTGAGCCCCTTTACATCAGAGTCCGCACTCAGCCCCTTTACATCAGAGTCTGCACTGAGCCCCCTTACATCTGAGTCCACACTGAGCCCCCTTACATCAGAGTCATCACAGAGGTGTCTTACATCAGATTCCGCACTGAGCCCCCTTACATCAGAGTCCGCACTGAGCCCCTTTACATCAGATTCCGCACTGAGCCCCTTTACATCAGAGTCCACACTGAGCCCCCTTACATCAGAGTCCACACTGAGAACCTTTACATCAGAGTCCGCACTCAGCCCCTTTACATCAGAGTCCGCACTGAGCCCCCTTACATCAGAGTCCACACTGAGCCCGCTTACATCAGAGTCCACACTGAGCCCCTTTACATCAGAGTCCGCACTGAGCCCCTTTACATCAGAGTCCACACTGAGCCCCCTTACATCAGAGTCCGCACTCAGCCCCCTTACATCAGAGTCCACACTGAGCCCCTTTACATCAGAGTCTGCACTGAGCCCCCTTACATCAGAGTCCGCACTGAGCCCCCTTACATCAGAGTCCGCACTGAGCCCCCTTACATCAGAGTCCGCACTGAGCCCCCTTACATCAGAGTCCGCACTGAGCCCCCTTACATCAGAGTCCGCACTGAGCCCCCTTAAATCAGAGTCCGCACTGAGCCCCCTTACATCAGAGTCCGCACTGAGCCCCCTTATATCAGAGTCCGCACTGAGCCCCTTTACATCAGAGTCCGCACTGAGCCCCTTTACATCAGAGTCTGCACTGAGCCCCCTTACATCAGATTCCACACTGAGCCCATTTACATCAGAGTCCGCACTCAGCCCCTTTACATCAGAGTTCGCACTGAGCCCCCTTAAATCAGAGTCCACACTGAGCCCCCTTACATCAGAGTCCGCACAGAGGTGCCTTACATCAGATTCCGCACTGAGCCCCCTTACATCAGAGTCCGCACTGAGCCCCTTTACATCAGATTCCGCACTGAGCCCCTTTACATCAGAGTCCACACTGAGCCCCCTTACATCAGAGTCCGCACTGAGCCCCTTTACATCAGATTCCGCACTCAGCCCCTTTACATCAGAGTCCGCACTGAGCCCCCTTACATCAGAGTCCACACTGAGCCCGCTTACATCAGAGTCCACACTGAGCCCCTTTACATCAGAGTCCGCACTGAGCCCCTTTACATCAGAGTCCACACTGAGCCCCCTTACATCAGAGTCCACACTCAGCCCCCTTACATCAGAGTCCACACTGAGCCCCTTTACATCAGAGTCCGCACTGAGCCCCCTTACATCAGAGTCCGCACTGAGCCCCCTTACATCAGAGTCCGCACTGAGCCCCCTTACATCAGAGTCCACACTGAGCCCCCTTAAATCAGAGTCCGCACTGAGCCCCCTTACATCAGAGTCCGCACTGAGCCCCCTTACATCAGAGTCCGCACTGAGCCCCTTTACATCAGAGTCCGCACTGAGCCCCCTTACATCAGAGTCCGCACTGAGCCCCCTTACATCAGAGTCCGCACTGAGCCCCTTTACATCAGAGTCCGCACTGAGCCCCTTTACATCAGATTCTGCACTGAGCCCCCTTACATCAGAGTCCGCACTGAGCCCCCTTACATCAGATTCCGCACTGAGCCCCCTTACATCAGATTCCGCACTGAGCCCCTTTACATCAGAGTCCGCACTCAGCCCCTTTACATCAGAGTCCGCACTGAGCCCCCTTAAATCAGAGTCCACACTGAGCCCCCTTACATCAGAGTCCGCACAGAGGTGCCTTACATCAGATTCCGCACTGAGCCCCCTTACATCAGAGTCCGCACTGAGTCCCTTTACATCAGATTCCGCACTGAGCCCCTTTACATCAGAGTCCACACTGAGCCCCCTTACATCAGAGTCCGCACTGAGCCCCTTTACATCAGAGTCCGCACTCAGCCCCTTTACATCAGAGTCCGCACTGAGCCCCCTTACATCAGAGTCCACACTGAGCCCGCTTACATCAGAGTCCACACTGAGCCCCTTTACATCAGAGTCCGCACTGAGCCCCTTTACATCAGAGTCCACACTGAGCCCCCTTACATCAGAGTCTGCACTCAGCCCCCTTACATCAGAGTCCACACTGAGCCCCTTTACATCAGAGTCCGCACTGAGCCCCCTTACATCAGAGTCCGCACTGAGCCCCCTTACATCAGAGTCCGCACTGAGCCCCCTTACATCAGAGTCCGCACTGAGCCCCCTTACATCAGAGTCCGCACTGAGCCCCCTTACATCAGAGTCCGCACTGAGCCCCCTTAAATCAGAGTCCGCACTGAGCCCCCTTACATCAGAGTCCGCACTGAGCCCCCTTACATCAGAGTCCGCACTGAGCCCCTTTACATCAGAGTCCGCACTGAGCCCCTTTACATCAGAGTCTGCACTGAGCCCCCTTACATCAGATTCCGCACTGAGCCCCTTTACATCAGAGTCCGCACTGAGCCCCTTTACATCAGATTCCGCACTGAGCCCCCTTACATCAGAGTCCGCACTGAGCCCCCTTACATCAGAGTCCGCACTGAGCCCCCTTACATCAGAGTCCGCACTGAGCCCCCTTACATCAGAGTCCGCACTGAGCCCCCTTACATCAGAGTCCGCACTGAGCCCCCTTACATCAGAGTCCGCACTGAGCCCCCTTAAATCAGAGTCCGCACTGAGCCCCCTTACATCAGAGTCCGCACTGAGCCCCCTTACATCAGAGTCCGCACTGAGCCCCTTTACATCAGAGTCCGCACTGAGCCCCTTTACATCAGAGTCTGCACTGAGCCCCCTTACATCAGATTCCGCACTGAGCCCCTTTACATCAGAGTCCGCACTGAGCCCCTTTACATCAGATTCCGCACTGAGCCCCCTTACATCAGAGTCCGCACTGAGCCCCCTTACATCAGATTCCGCACTGAGCCCCCTTACATCAGATTCCGCACTGAGCCCCTTTACATCAGATTCCGCACTGAGCCCCTTTACATCAGAGTCCGCACTGAGCCCCCTTACATCAGAGTCCGCACTGAGCCCCCTTACATCAGAGTCCGCACTGAGCCCCCTTACATCAGATTCCACACTGAGCCCCCTTACATCAGAGTCCGCACAGAGCCCCCACTTACTGTAAGGGGGAGCTCTGTGGACTCTAATGTAAAGGGGAACACTGATTTAAGGGTGTCTCTGCTCACCAAAGTCCCCCTCTTGTATCAGAGTCCACAGAACACACCTTAAATTAGTTTTCTATACACATTGGAAGGCTGGAGAGAGGGTGAGCTTACTCACCCCAGGATGAGGCTCAGGAGTGGGCTGCCTGCAGCTTTTAAATCTTCCTTCCTTCACCCCATAGATGTGTGGGCGGGGCAGACACAGGGGGTGTGGGCGGGGCAGACACAGGGGGTATGGGCAGGGCAGACACAGGGGTATGGGCGGAGCAGATAGAGTAGAGGGGCGGGAAGAGGAGGAGCAGTGGAACTGTCAGCGTCGGCTGAGCTGTGTGGGAGAGAGACACACAGCTCAGCCGCTCAGCCAATCAGCCGCTATCGTAGTTGCGCCGGAGCCCAGAGATGACACAGGCACGGCCGCATAGCGGTGGGTGAGCGGCGGCCGTGGCCTGTGTTGACCCTGTCCAGGCCGCGGGCGCCGCTTACTTCCCGCTGTGCGGCCTGATCATCAACAGGCTATGGAGCTGGAGGTCCCAGCCCACCGGGCAAATGCCCGGTCTGCCCTATGGCCAGTCCGGGCCTGCTTGTGTAGATAAAAGGGTCTTCCATGCTTGCAATGTGGCCAGTATCGTGGGAGATAGGGTTGTGTTTGTGTGCATATGTAGATTGCTGGCTAGAAGAAGGTCATATAGGTTGTTACTTTGAGCTTGTAGTGCCTCTAGTTCTAACCATCTAGAGCCATTTGTTGTAGAGAACCAAGATTTCACCTGAGATAAAATCGAGGCTGTGTGATAGTCTTTAATTAATACGTGTCCCACGCTTTCCTTGACATTATTAAACTTTTAAATGCACATCTAGCCCTTTTACCCTGCCACTGATATTTATTTATCATGGATTATGCACTAAGGAAGAAGGAATGTGGGACTGGGATTGGTAAAGACCTAAACAAGTAGAGCAGCTGTGGTAGCACCATCATCTTAAACGCTGCCAGACGTCCTGACCATGACAGCTCTGCCTTAGTAATATCCTTGAGGTGCTTATCAAATTTGTTCGAACGCGCGAACACCGTTAAAGTCTATGGGACACGAACATGAATAATCAAGAGTGCTAATTTTAAAGGGTTATATGCAAGTTATTGTCATAAAAAGTGTTTGGGGACCTGGGTCCTGCCCCAGGAGACATGTATCAATGCAAAAAAAAGTTTCAAAAATGGCCGTTTTTTCGGGAGCAGTGATTTTAATAATGCTTAAAGTGAAAGAATAAAAGTGAAATGGTTTGTAGCAAGAGAAATAAGCCACCCCTGAATCCCTCTTACTCCACTGTGCCAAAGAAAAGTGCAAAGCTATATAAAAGATGTGTAAATGAATACAAAATGTGTGTACATACATAGTGTACAGTGAAAAAAGCTGCCACTTAAATAAAAACGTAAATTGATGAGAATCCCAAAACTATACCTCTCACATATGTACAGATAGAGGTAGTGGCGCTAATACAAATTGTGTAAAATAATAAGTCAGAGCAGCATGATGCCTATGACCCTCTAATTATACATAAAAATTTTTGGATCAGAGACTTAGATATTTTTTGTATAATATACTTATCAGTTAGGAACAGGTCAATTCTTGAGTATGAGCGGTGCCTAGAGGAAAAAAAAGTGAAATCGCGTTCGGCGCCATGATGGCAGTGCCAGACATCATATAGTTCTTGGGAGCTTATGAACTTCTTCAGAGGTGAGTCACGTCTTTTTGCTGAAGAGGTGGAATCCATTCTGGGACCAGGTTGAAGTCACCACAGAGAATTGAGTGACCCTTTCGTATGGGTTTGACGGTGCGTATAAGTCTAATGTGAATTCGGGGCATAGACATTGATTATAGAGTAAGTCGCTCTATTGATGGTGCAGATTAGGATAATAAAGCGGCCCTCAGGGTCTGGGACTACTTCTAGTAGTTGGAAGTCTATGGTATACTTAATTGCAATCAGGACTCCTCTAGTCTTAGTAGAGTGTGTTGCATGGAAGACATGTGGAAAGTGACGGTTATTACATAGTGGAGTATTGGGGGCTAGTAGGTGAGTTTCCTGGACACATAGGATGTCACCCTGGAGAGCCATGGCGGTTTTCCATAGTGAGTGTCATTTGGCGGGATGGTTAAACCCATTGGCGTTTAGGGAAAGTATGGTGAACGGCATCTTGTGGGTGCGGGGTTGGTGGATGTTGTGCGCAACACTTACGGTTAGTCGCTGTAGTGTGGAGTTGGATGTACCTGGTGGTGTGATGGAAAGGTAGGTTTACGGAGATCTGAGGCTTGGGTCTGATGCGTTCCGGGTGAAGGACCAGTAGCAGTAGGTTCTTGGCTGGCCAAGGAGCTGATGTGAGGATGGACTAGGAGACTGCGAATAGAGCAATACGTTAGGTATCAAGATAAGGACAGTCAAACAGAGACCATGGATATATATAAAAGAAAACTGAAAACAGTAAAAAGATTCTTAGATGGTGAACCGTTGGTTGATATTGCGGAACAGTAGTTGGTGTTTATATCAGTAAAAAAAAAAGAGAAAAAAATAACTGAGAGGGGGTGCTGAGCACCTTAAAAGTCTCTATATATTGGGGGTACCGAGAGTTATTATCGCGGGGAGGAGGTGGCAAGAATAGCAGTTAGCCATAGCGCAGGGGAGCTATAATGACTGTTATCGGCCACATGAATCCTGGAAGGTGGTGGCTTTCATTTGAAGTTTTGATCCAGTTGTCTGCGGGGTGAGGATGGACCTGAGGACCTGTCATGAGGAACATGGTTAGGCGGTTCCGGATTTATACCCCAGGAGTGGAGAAGTTTCAGGCCTTTTTCTAGTTCTCCTATCGCGTGGGTTTTCCCATTGTGTACGATGAGGATGGTGGCGGGGTAGCGCCATTTGTATTGCAGCTTATGATTTTGCAGGCCTTTGGTGATCGGGTTCAGTTGGCGGCCCAGTTGGAGGGTGTATTTTGACAAATCAGGGAAGAGTTGGAACCCTGTATAAGGAGAAGTCCCATGAGTAGTTTTTCTTTGGTTGTGATAAAAGTGGACTCTCATCAAAACATCTCTGGAGACCGAGGCAGCTAGATGAGATGGTTTAGCGATTCTATGAATCCTATCAACAATGACATCTCGCGGTGAAGCTTCAGGGATGACTAAGTGCATCAGTTCTTTTGCATAGCGAGGCAGGTCTGCGGGTAATATAGTCTCGGGGACCCCCCTCAGTTTGACATTGTTCCTGCGAGATCTGTCCTCTAAATCGGCCAGCTTGGTGTGCATCCATGCCTGTTCCTCTTTAACAGCTTCATAAGCTTCAATGGTGTCATTTACTGTGGAGGTGCAGGCATATATTCCCCTCTCAGCGTTTGTCACTCTATCATCCAGTGTGTGGATGTCAGTGGTGATCTTGTGAAAGAGGGATGATAGATCAGTCATGAGGGAGGTCTGCAGGGATATGAGCATTTCCTTCAGAGTGGTGTCCATGACTGGCTGGCCTGAGGTGGGGAAGGAGGACATGGATGAGTGTAGGGCCTGGTCTAGTGAGTAGGGGATAGGAGCCTGGGCCTCGATTTGCGGGTGCAGTGACCGCTGCGGCAGCGCGTCCAGTCGCATCTTTGCTTTTGCCGGGTTGCCAAGGAGAGGGTCACCTTCTGGGGTATGGGAGAGGTTGTCCACAGTACCTGTGTCTAGTTGTTCGCCTGTCAGAGCATCCGGGAGGTCCGTGTATGCTGTGGACGGCGCGGTCTGGCCGGCGCCATCTTGGTTTTTCCAGCCCGCCGGCTTGTATGCGAATTCTGTTAGTTTTTGGGGCTTGTGATCTGTCAATCTCTTCCTAGAAGACATCATCTATGTCTCCTGGATGTGTGGAGCAAAGATGAGTGTAAATGGAGTGTCGCTGACGGCCGATGGCGTTGGATTGTTTCCCCTGGCTGAAAAGCTATAGAGTCAGGCATCCATCTGCTTCCCCGGCTGGCCACGCCCCCCTAATTATACATAAAAATAATAGTATCATGAAAAAAAAAATATTTTAATAATGAAAGAAATTTTTTTTTTAACACCCAGTGAAAAGTGTCACTATAGATAATAAAATTACAAAAATTGAATGATCAAGTTCAACAGTTGTTTTTCAATCTTCTTGTGTGATAAATCTTCTACTCTTCCACCACACCACCGTGATAGTGACACCACTCCCTCTGAAGAGCGAACTCACCAGATTGTGTAGCCTCCCACTCTCGTGTTCGGCAAAACAGCAATTGAACCACACCTGGGTTGCATTTGATGAACCGCGACTCCAATTAAGCCAGCTCCATATGTGAAAAATGAATAAAGTGCTCCACATAGCGTGATACCATTTTGACAGATTTATTAAAATCACTCCAAACACACTTCAATGGTTACACTCACTTTTAAACTGAAACAAAAAAGCCTTTGAACAAAACCACAGCAAGCACAGCAAGCAACAGGATCAGTGATCCAACGGTGCGCCGCGGTCACAGCGGACCTGAAGTGTGATCTGGTGTAACTCTCACCCAACCTTCTAAGGCCCAGCAATCCGATCAGTGTAGTCCTCCTCAGACAGCCGTGTCTAATGTCAGTGCGATGGAATACCATGTAACCATGCCCCAGACATGTTTCATCGAAAAGACTTCTTCAAATGGGATTCAATTGAATCCCATTTGAAGAAGTCTTTTTGACAAAACATGTCTGGAGCATGGTTACATGGTATTCCATCGCACTGACATTAGACACTGAATCCCATTTTATTATCTATAGTGACACTTTTCACTGGGTGTTAAAAATATTTTTTTTCATGATAAAAATATATTTTTTTTCCATGATACTATTATTTTTATGTATAATTAGAGGGTCATAGGCATCATGCTGCCCTGACTCATTATTTTACACAATTTATATTAGCGCCACTATCTCTATCTCTACACATGTGAGAGGTATAGTTTTGGGATTCTGATCAATAAAAGTGAAATATTCCGTTAAATTTCGTACCTTGGGGGTGTCTATAGTATGCCTGTAAAGTGGCACATGTTTCCCGTGTTTAGAACAGTCCGAGAGCAAAATGACATTTCTAAAGGAAAAAAAATCCTTTAAAAGTACTTGCGGCTATAATGAATCGTCGTTCCTGCAATACACATAAAAGTTCATTGATAAAAATGGCATGGGATTCCCCCATAGTCAATTACCAGGCCCTTTGGGTCTGGTATGAATATTAAGGGGAATCCTGAACCAAAATTTAAAAAAAAAATGCGTGGGGGTCCCCCATATTCCTTACCAGGCCCTTCAGGTCTGGTATGGATATTAAGGGGAACCCCGCTCCAAATTTTTTTTAAAAATGGCGTGGTGGTCCCCCTCAAAATCCATACCAGACCCTTTAGGTCTGGTATGGAAATTAAGGGAAACCCCGCGCCAAAATAAAAAAAAATGACATGGGGTCCCCCTCAAAATCCATACCAGACCCTTATCCAAGCACACAACCTGGCAGGCCACAGTAAAAGAGGGGGAGAGGAGAGATCGTCCCCCCCTGAACTGTACCAGGCCACATGCCCTCAACATGGGGAGGATGTCCCCATGTTGATGGGGACAAGGGCCTCATCCCCACAACCCTTGCCCGGTGGTTGTGGGGGTCTGCGGGCGGGGGCTTATTGGAATCTGGAAGCCCCCTTTAACAAGGGGACACCAAGATCCCACCTCCCCCCTGTGTGAATTGGTAATGGGGTACAAGTACGCTTACCATTTCACAAAAAACGTGTCAAAAATGTTAAAAAAGACAATAGCCGGTTTTTGACAACGCCTTTATTAATGTCTTCTTCTTTCCCCACTTCTTCTGGTCTTCCTTCGGTTTTCTTCTTCTTCCTCCATCTTGTTCTTCTCCCGCTTCTTCCTCTATCTTCCTCTGCTTCTCACTCTGGTCCTCTGCTTCTGCTTCCCACGCCATTTTTTTTTAAAATTTAGGCGTTGAGTTCCCCTTAATATCCATACCAGACCTGAAGGGCCTGGTATGGATTTTGAGGGGGACCCCCATGACATTTTGTTTTTAATTTTGGCGTGGGGTTCCCCTTAATATCCATACCAGACCTGAAGGGACTGGTATGGCATTTGGGGGGACCCCTTACGCATTGTTTTTTTTAAATTTTGGTTTGGGGTCCCCCTTAATATTCATACCAGATCCAAAGGGCCTGGTATGCCTTAATATTCATACCAGGTAATGGACTGTGGGGGAATCCCATGACGTTTTTTTTTTTCATTAAAGAGTTTTATTAGAAGGTTAATAAAGTTTGTCAAACAATGCCATTTATCAAGAGAGATCAACCATACAAGTTCAGTACATCTAATGAGCAGTGTATACATTGGTTAACATCCGTATGAAGGTATTGAGCATAAATTTAAAGTTATATCCGCCCATTCGTGTGCTGGAAAGATAAGTGGTGATCCTGAAGATCAAAAATTTCAGCGACTGCTATTGTAATGGACTTTTTGGATCAGTTACAACATTTCAGGCGGTAAACCTAGCTAACTGTTAGCTTTAAATTTAGTGGAGTTAGCATCATTTCAGTGTTTATCAGGACAGAAAATAGAAATAATTGACAAAGAGAGAAGTGAAGCATAAAGAGATGAATAATGAGAAAGAGAAGCTAATAGAGTAGGGCCTTCCTTTAAGGAAGTGGCGTCCCCACCTCCCCGGCCCCCTGTGCGCCTATTTAACGTATGTGGAACTGTGAAGAGTTCCCATATCCAGGGACCCACTAAATATTCAGTAATTGTTCATAAGCCGCGGAATACTTAAAGATTAGCCAAGGTGTCCATGTTTTGTGATATCTTTCTATGCTATCCGTGGATTGGGCAAGTAAATCTTCCATATGACAGAACTCGGAGACTTTCTGAAGCCACTCCTTGATCAAAGGAGCCTGTGTGCTTTTCCACCGTAGTGGGATCAGTGCCTTAGCAGCGTTTAAGAGGTGCTTCGTTAAGGATTTTTTATATCTCTTGTAGGAAAAGTTTGAGATGTGTAGTAGGCAGCATGCTGCATCCAGATTAATCTTGGTCTCCGTTATCTGTCATATGGCATCCCTCACTTTTGTCCAATAGGTCTCCAGAATTGGGCATTGCCACCAGATATGCAAGAGAGTGCCTGGCTCTCTATTGCATCGCCAGCAACTGTCTGAGGCCTCGGGGAACCATTTTTTAATTTTATGTGGAGTGGCGTACCAGTGAGTCAGAAGTTTATATGCTGCCTCCTGTGTTTTTGTGCTAATGGAGCATTTATGTGCCAATGTACAAGCCGTCAGCCATTGATTATCTGTTATATCCCTCTGCAGGGCACTAGACCATTCTACTCTAAATCTATCGTCTGTAGGTGATTTAGGGTTTTGTAGCCATGAGTAGGCAGCCGAGGTAGTTTTGGAAAAGTCATCGCCTCTGTGGCACACTGTCTCTAATTGAGTCATAGGTCTCTGAAAGTAAGGTAATTTGGTCTTGTCCATGACGTAGCTATGTATCTGGAAACATGACCACCTGGACAAGTGAGGAATACCAGTCTCTTCCTTCAGCTCTGAATAGTTTTTGAATTTACCCTTCCTAAAGCAGTCTCCTGCAGTCAGTAGATTTGATAAGTCTGGGGCTTGGAAGCTCTTGCCTGTCAGACCTGGAGCAAAATCTGGATTATTTTGGATTGGAGTCAGTGGGCTTAATTGTGTCGTCAGATCATATTTTTTAACCACCATCTGGAAGGCCTTCATGGTAGCCCCCGTCAGTGGGTGTTTCTGTGTGGACTCATGGAGTTTTCCCCAGGGAATCCAAGGGGAGAACCTGAGTCTGCTCGAAGTCAATGACCCCTCCAAAAGGACCCAATCTTTTGAATTTCCATGACAGTGCCAATCAATCACTCTGGTAAGGTGTGAAGCTAAATAGTAGTTGTGGAAGTGGGGTATGCCCATACCCCCTCGTTCCTTGGTTCTGGTTAGTAAGGAAAATTTGATTCTTGGCCGTCTATGTCCCCAAAGAAAGCGTGTGAGGGTGGATTGTAACTTCTTAAAAAAGTGTAGTGGGACTTCAACTGGCAATGATCTCAGCAAATATAATAGTCTCGGAAGGATGACCATTTTAAGAATAGCCGCCCTTCCGAACCAAGAGAAGAATTTAGAGTTCCAACTCTGCAAGTCCGAGGCAATGTCTGCCAGCAACGGTGGGAAATTCTTTTCAAAAGTTTTCGAGAGTCTCGAGGGTATCCACACCCCCAGATATTTGAGTTCACTTGTTACCCAGCGGAACGAACAGTTCCCCTGTGTTTTAGCTAGTGTATCCTCTGGTAGCGAAACATTCATTGCCTCGGACTTAGAGTAGTTGATTTTGAGGTTCGATATGTAGCCATAGTGCGTGAATTCCGCCATCAAATTCGGTATTGTGATATGTGGTTTAGTTAAAAAAAACAAAAGGTCGTCCGCATATGCGGCTGTTTTGTAGGTTTTGTTGGCAACTGCAAAGCCTGAGATGGAGTCGTTCTTATTAATTTTTCTAATAAACGGTTCCAGTGAGAGGATAAACAACAACGGTGACAAGGGGCATCCTTGTCTAGTCCCATTTGAGATGTTAACCTTATCTGACAATATGCCATTGACCCTTATCCTCGCACTAGGGTTCTGGTATAGGGCTGCAATCCAAGTCATCATGTGCGTTCCCAGTCCCACATGGCGACACACCTCCAGCATGTAATCCCAGGAGACCCGATCGAAGGTCTTCTCCGTGTCCGTGGACAGGAGAAGGCCCTCGATGCCCTGCGTCCCCGCCGCATGTGTCAAAAGTAGAGCCTTTATAATGTTGTCCCTTGCCTCTCTTCCTGGCATGAATCCTACCTGATCTTGTCCAATTATAGACGTGAGGAGCGGTATTAGTCTATTGGCAAGTATCTTAGTTAGTATTTTGAGGTCTAAATTTAGTAACGAGATAGGTCGATAACTCGGGCACTCTGCAGGGTCCTTTCCAGCTTTATGTATCACTGTTATGTGGGCTGTCAGGAAGTCAGGGGGTACTTGTCTGGGTGAGGAGAGGGAATTTAGGGCTCTTGCTAATGGGTTAGTCAAGATGTCGCCAAAGGTCTTATAGTAAACAGATGTGTAGCCATCTGGTCCAGGGCTCTTACCTGATTTAAGTCCCTTAATGGCACCCTGTATTTCAGTCAGTGTAATCTGTTCTTCTAGGGGAGTCGTCTCTGCGGTCTCTAATCGTGGCAAACCACTCTCAACTAGATATTCTTGTATGGCCTGTATTCTGTCGGTTAGAATTGCGGGGGGTCTGTTTTGTCTCGGTAAGTTATAGAGTTTTGAATAGTAATTATGGAACTGCGATGCTATAGCTTCCGAGGTAACTTCCATGGTCCCCTCCGGTGACCTAATCCCCGCTATCGTATTGGTAGCGTAAGCCTCTCTCAGGGCTCTAGCTAAAAATCGGCCGGTCTTGTCCCCTGACTCATAGTATACCCTCTTTTTAAAAAATAGGGATCTCCGCGTTTTGGTGAGTAGTAATTCTTGCAACTTTTTCCTGGCTTCAAGCAATTCAGTGGCTGTCTGTATGGCTAGAGATTGTTTATGTAAGGCTTCTAGGGAATGTATCCTATTAATTAAGTCTCTCAATTCTTTTTCCTGCTGTTTCTTGCGTTGGGCCCCCAGCCTAACCCATGACGTTTTTATCAATGAACTTTTATGTGTATTGCTGGGACCGACAATTCATTATAGCCGTGAGTACTTTTAAAGGGTTTTTTTTCCTTAGAAATGTCATTTTGCTCTTGGACTGTTGTAAACATGGGAAACGTGCTACTTTACAGGCATACTATAGGCACCCTCCAGGTACAAAATTTAAAGGAATATTTCACTTTTATTGTTTCACTTTGAGCATTATTAACCCCTTCCCGACCGGCGCACGCCGATGTACGTCGGCAGAATGGCACGGCTGGGCAAATGGACTTACAGGTAAGTCCATTTGAATTTCCCGCCATGCCATTGTGTGCCGCCCTGGCCGGGAGCTCCGTGAGTCAGGTCGCGGGTCCCGCGGACTCGATCACCGCGGGGATACCCGCGATCGCCGAACGGAGAGGATGAATGGGGAGATGCTGAACTAAACAGCATCTCCCCGCTCTGCCTAGTGACAAGTGTCACTGATCTCTGCTCCTTGTCATCGGGAGCAGTGATCAGTGTAGTGACACTGCTAGCCCATCCCCCCTACAGTTAGTAATCACTCCCCAGTACTGACTTAACCCCTCCCCGCCCCCTAGTGGTTAACTCCTTCACTGCCAGTGTCATTTACACAGGAATCAGTGCATTTTTATAGCAAAAATCCCCAAAATGTGTCAAAAATGTCCGACATGTGTCAAAAATTTCCCACATGTCCACCATAATGTCGCAGTCACAATAAAAATCGCTGATCGCCGCCATTACTAGTAAAAAAAAAAATATTAATAAAAATGCCATAAAACTATCCCCTATTTTGTAAACGCTATGCGCAAACCAATCAATACACGCTTATTGTGATTTTTTTTACCAAAAATATGTAGAAGAATACGATCGGCCTAAACTGAGAAAAAAAAAATTATATATTTTTGGGGGATATTTATTATAGCAAAATGTAAAAAATAATGCGTTTTTTTTTTCAAAATTGTCGCTCTTATTTTGTTTATAGCGCAAAAAATAAAAATCGCAGAGGCAATCAAATACCACCAAAAGAAAGCTCTATTTGTGGGGAAAAAAGGATGTCAAGTTTGTTTGGGAGACACGTTGCACGACCGCGCAATTGTCAGTTAAAGCAACGCAGTGCCGAATCGCAAAAAACGCTCTGGTCAGGAAAGGGGCTGAAGCGGTTAAAATCACTGCTCCAGGAAAAAACTACCGTTTTTAAAACTTTTTTTCACATTGATACATGTCCCCTGGGGCAGGACTCGGGTCCCAAACCACTTTTTATGACAATACCATGCAAATAAGCCTTTAAAATTATCACTTTTGATTTCTCCCATAGACTATTAAAGGGTGTTCCGCGGCTTTCGAATTTGCCGCGAACACCCTAAATTGTTCGCTATTGGGCGAACAGCCAATGTTCAAGTCGAACTCATGTTCGACCCGAACATAAAGCTCATCCCTACTTATCAAGAGATCCTAGAAAGGAAGTGTAGTCGGTCGCAGCCAAGTTGTCGATGAACGCTGTCAGTGTTATCCCTAAGTATTTTAACCTTCTGGTCTGCCAGGTGTAAGGGAACCTCGAGCTGAGTGTATTCTGCAGACTTGGATCAAGACCCAGGCCCATAATATATGATGATGTACTCCCATTAACTTTATAGTATGATATCTGGTTAAACATTTTTAGTGTTGAGTGTACCGAAGCCAGAGAAGTCTCTACGTATCATTATAATATCATCTGCAAATAAGCTAATGGTATGGGTCGAGTCATTTAATGAAAATCTTTTAATGTCTGGGTGTGAACATATATAGGTTGCTAAGGGTTCCATTAATAGATTAAATATAAGTGGTGATAGGGGGCATCCTTGCCTGGTACCATTAGAAATGCCGAACGGTTTAGATAATACTCCTTGCGTGTAGATCTGAGCAGAGGGTCTAGAATAGAGGGCTAGGATTGCTGATAGGATCGTGCCTGTAAATCCATATTTCTCTAAAGTTTGGGCCATGTACTGGCAATGAGTTCGGTCAAAGGCCTTCTCTGCATCTAATGCCATCAACAGAGAAGGCCTTTTATGAAGTTTTGCTAAATGAATAATGTTTGTCAGTCTACGGGTAGCATTGGAAGTCTGTCGTCCCTTGGTAAACCCCATTTGGTCTGGGTGAATGAGAAGGGGAAATATGTCTATCAGATGTGTGGCGATGATTTTGGCATATATTTTCAAGTCTATATTTTAATAGAGATATGCAGGGCCGCCATCAGGGGGGTACAGGCAGTACTCCTGTAAGGGGCCCGAGCGTCCCAAGGGGCCCGTCTGGACGGGCCCCCCTTTCCCCCTCCCCCCTCCAGCGGCCACTATAGAAAAGAAGAAGGGAGCATACACAAGTCTGATGAGCTGCTCTTTCTTTCACTAGCACACACACCCCCCCGCGGTGGGCGCTATAGAGGAGAAGAAGGGAGGGAGCTTACATGTCTGAGCCACCACGCTGCCTTACACTAGCAGGCCCCTCCCCCCTGCAGGTGATTGAGGCCAGAATTTGCTCCACAGCACTCTTTCCCTGCTGAGGCGGAGCCTGCTGGCTGCTGCTAGGTTAGCTCTGATTGACCGGGGCTCTGGCAGGGGGTGTAGTCAGTTTGTCAGCGGTGAACAACCCAGCCCTGTTAGGTGCATGTAGATAGGAAGATCGAGAGCGGCGTGGGAGGGTAAGTCACAAAATGTTGATGTGCTGCTGTGCTCTCTGTGCTGTATATTTGAACTTTATTTTTAATCTCCTTTGCCTTAGATGTGAATGGAATACCTGAGCCTGACGAGCTGGCTTGATTGAGTTGCATAGTGTAAATGGATGAGGATGACTCTGGGTGGAGATAAGAGTTACATTGTGGAGAGACTCTTCACTTTGTAACTCTCATCCCCACCCAGAGTCATCCTCATCCATTTTCACAATGCAAGTCCATCATCTTCATCTCCTACCCAGCATCATCCATCCCTCCAGTATCCACATCCACGCCCAGCATCATCCATTCATCCCTCCAGTATCCACATCCACGCCCAGCATCATCCATCCATCCATCCCTCCAGTATCCACATCCACGCCCAGCATCATCCATCCCTCCAGTATCCACATCCACACCCAGCATCATCCATCCATCCCTCCAGTATCCACATCCACGCCCAGCATCATCCATCCATCCCTCCAGTATCCACGCCCAACATCATCCATCCATCCAGAGATTCACTGAGAAAGTCCACACATCACAGAGCGAGGGGCTCTGTGATGTAAGTACAGCCACCCATCTGGTTCATTTTATGCTGTATACTCCTGCACTGGGAAACAGTGCTTGTTTTGTGAGTAATATTTTTCTTATTTAATACATTTTATACCTTTTCGTATGGAGAGCACTATGTCCTGTTATTTTTGTTTTTAACATGATATATATCAACCGAAGAGACTGAATTTGGGATACTGCCTGTGGACCCCTATCTCCATAATCTACCCTGTGGAAGGCAATGCATGAGTGACCTTGCTGTTAACGCAGAAGGTCCATTCAATAAGGTGAGCAGCCTAGACCCTTGGTGGAGGTTCACATTAGTGGTGATACAACGAATACAATCTTATCCTATCACTGCACCCTTTCCTTGCCAACTGAGGGATCCCCCTTCTGCAAGTGGGCAGCTTTTGATCTCCTCGGACTAAGATATACTTTTTGGGACTTTGCCTCATGTGTTTTATTTATGTACGTTTAATATGTACATTTTATGTGTATACATCTGACCTGTATTGAGCGCTGCACTGCTATATTTTATGTATGTCTTTTTAGGTTTTGTATATTGACCTACAGTGTCCAGCTGGTGAGTTTTAGTAATTAGGTTTTGCGCTGTCTGTTTCTTCTGTTTAAGTATCCCTCCAGTATCCACATCCACGCCCAGCATCATCCATCCATCCCTCCAGTATCCACATCCACGCCCTGCATCATCCATCCCTCCAGTATCCACATCCATGCCCAGCATCATCCATCCATCCCTCCAGTATCCACATCCATGCCCAGCATCATCCATCCATCCATCCCTCCAGTATTCACGCCTAGTATCATCCATCCATCCCTCCAGTATCCACATCCACGCCCAGCATCATCCATCCATCCATCCCTCCAGTATCCACACCCAACATCATCCATACATCCATCCCTCCAGTATCCACATCCACGCCCAGCATCATCCATCCATCCCTCCAGTATCCACATCCACGCCCAGCACCATCCATCTATCCATCCCTCCAGTATCCACACCCAGCATCATCCATCCCTCCAGTATCCACATCCACGCCCAGCATCATCCATCCATCCATCCCTCCAGTATCCACGCCCAGCATCATCCATCCCTCCAGTATCCACATCCACGCCTAGCATCATCCATCCATCCATCCCTCCAGTATCCACACCCAGCATCATCCATCCATCCCTCCAGTATCCACACCCAGCATCATCCATCCATCCATCCCTCCAGTATCCACACCCAGCATCATCCATCCATCCCTCCAGTATCCACATCCACGCCCAGCATCATCCATCCATCCATCCCTCCAGTATCCACGCCCAGCATCATCCATCCATCCCTCCAGTATCCACATCCACGCCCAGCATCATCCATCCATCCATCCCTCCAGTATCTACGCCCAGCATCATCCATCCATCCCTCCAGTATCCACATCCACGCCCAGCATCATCTATCCATCCATCCCTCCAGTATCCACATCCACGCCCAGCATCATCCATCCATCCCTCCAGTATCCACATCCACGCCCAACATCATCCATCCATCTATCCCTCCAGTCTCCACAATGTGGGCTGATTCTGTGGGACGGCCAGTGATCAGGCCCCGTGGGGCCCAGGCCTAAAGCTGTGTAAGGGGCCCCAAAATTCCTGATGGCTGCCCTGGAGATATGGGTATGAAATTTGAAGGTGAGTCTGGTTCCTTTCCTGGCTTCGGCAGTGTCACTATGATAGCCTTCAACATCTCAGGGGGAAGGATGCCGAGGGAGCAGCAGTATTGAAAGTGCATTCTAAGTATGGGGATATTAGTGATTTAAAAGTTTTGAAATAGTCTCCAGAGAAACCCTCAGGCCCCGGGGATTTATTTGCTGGGAGGGAGTCGATAGCCTTGTGGATTTCTGGTGCACTAAATGGTAGATTCAGTTTTTGCAGTTGTCCCTGAGACAGCATAGGCAAACATACCCTCTGCAGGAAGTCAGTGATTGTGTCAGCATTTGGTTGGTGTGTATCCCCATCATCTTTTAAGTTGTATAGGGAACTGTAATAGTGACTAAAAGCATCTGCTATTTCCTGAGGTTGGAACAGTTTGGCTTTGGTGATTGGGTGGAGTATATATATGGGATTTTAGTTTTATAACGTAGGCCTTTTATTTTGTTCATTAGTAGTTTCCCTGCCCTGTTGCCAGTGGCATAATATGTCATTTTTAGTTTTTTGGCTGATCTCTCAAAATCCTCCATTAGGAGCAGCCTGAGATTGTATCTTAGCTGAGTCAGCTTTTGAGAATTTTTTTGAGAGGATTTTTGCTTGTTGTCTATTTCTAGTTAAAAATGTTGTCAGTGAGCTCTTTCAACCACTTTTTCCACTGCCTCTTGGCTCTCGCACCCAGCTGTATGAAAATACCTCTCATATATGCCTTATGGGCATTCCATAAGGTAAATTGGTCCTGTACAGAAGAATCGTTATTGTTAAAAAATTCTTTCAAATGTTTTTCAATTTCTAAATTCTACTTTCTGCAGAAGGTATGAATTAAGCCTCCACAGTGGAGTTGCGGTATTATCCGCTGAGTCCTATATGGAGAGAGTAATGGAGGCATGGTCTGACCAGGTAATTGTGTTTATGGATGCGGAGGTAACCTTAGACAAGGTTCTTTGGTTGACCAGAAATAAGTCAATCCGGGAGTAAGATCTATGTGGCGTAGAAAAGAAGGTAACGTCTCTTTCTCCTGCATGCAAGCATCTCTAGGCATCAAATAATTTCTGGTTATGTAGTGATGTTAGGCAAGATGAACTCGTTCTTTTAGCGCCAGAGGAAGAATCCACTGAGGGGTCTGGAGTTGCATTAAAGTCGCCATATAGGACCAGTCTTCCTTTCTTGTGGGCATGCAATTTTCGTAGTAATTGATGAAAAAAACGCACTTGGTGCTGGATGGGGGAGTATACATTCACAACAGTATAGGTGACTGAATTTAGGTCACAGACCAGGATAAGAAAGCGGCCCTGGGGGTCCCGCACCACTTCATGTAATGCAAACGCCACGAGTCCTTAATGGCAGTAAGTACCCCTTTTGTTTTGGTTTCGGCGTTTGCAGTAAATATATGCTGGAAGTTCCTGTGGGAGCAGACGGGTGGTTCAGAAGAAAGAAAATGCCTCCTGTGTGCATAATATATTACACTTGTTAGAGAGTGCTTCCTTCCACAGGGACTTCCTCTTCGCTAGGTGGTTGAGGCCCTTAGGATTTAAAGAGAGAAGTTTTATTCCCATTTTGAAGAAATCAATTGGTTTGTATGGCAGTTAGAGGTTGTATTCAGTAGTATGTTGTGGGCTCCCTCTTGTGGCTATTGTGAGTATGGCATTTAGTAAACAGCATGCTTAGAGTGGGGTTTTGTGTTGTACTCACAGTTCGTAGAGGGGCCCGAGTAGTGGTAAAGTTTAGAGTTCAGCCCTGGTGGTAAGCTGCTGTGGAGGTCTGTTGCATGAAGTATCCTTGCTTGCGTGGGGGTCCTGAAGTTGTCATCTGTGTCCATGGTTGAAAACAGTAAAGAGAGATCATAGGAACAAAAAAACTGAAAATAAAAGTAAAGGAAGATAACTATGCAACTGGAGCATAAACAACAATACAAATTATTTTAATTATTGGAACATAATGGTGGACAAACTCTGGTGGGATGGTCCTTGTTGTTAGGCTCCTTCCTGTATCCACCCTGGGTCTCTCCTCCCTATAATAGTAAGTCCTGGCAATCTACAGGTTAACTTGATGTGGTGTGGCCCTGAAATGTGTTTTTGCCATGGATAGGGCTTGACGCTGTGTGTGGTGGTGAGCGACTCCCTCCCAGATAGCAAGGATAACTTGCAACAAATTTGTGGCAGTGTTTAATTGTTATTCTGTTAACTTTCTGCGCATTTTTATTGGCAAGTTGTACACTTGCAGATCACTTGCAGAAGCACAAGTTTTAGTTGACACTTTTCCAATTTGTAGCAAATTTGCGTGGCAAGTCTTTAGCAAGAGAAAAGTTGCAGTGGTGACTCTACAGCAAGAGCTCTGCAAGTCTACAGCAATAAAATTCAATCACAGTGACCCCCTGTGGTGGGATGACTATTTCACAACATAAATGAACCAGAACTTGCAGTGGACTTGCAGAATGTTTGCAAAGAAAGTTGATCTACAATCACGCAATGTGGACTTGCTGCAATTGTGCAACAAAATTGTGAAACCTGGCACGTCTAGCAATAGCTTAGAAAGTCATTTTCAAACTTGCAGCACAATTGCTTGCTATGTGGGCTTGTGGCTGTCTGCTCTGTGGCTCCCCGTGCAAGTTACACAGCTGATCCCAGGTCTGCAAGTGTTGATGGTGGACCTCCCTCTGACGGCGGCCAATGCTGCTGCTGGTTGGCAATCACTTGTGATTGCCCCTTTCTCCCCCTGCCTTCAGGACAGAGAGTGTGAGCAGCTTCATCACTCCCCTCTGGTGTTTTCTACCATGACACTGGCTCCACTGGCTTTATGGGCATTCTTCCCTTCAGCGTGCAGCTCTCAGTTCCCTATCCGAGTTCCCATTAACCTGACATCCCCCCGCTATTACCCATCTCCTTGTCCAAGAAAGTCTTAGAGCACCCATACATCCAGGTCTGTCTACTCACCCCCATACAGCTGCCTGTTTTGTTTTGCCTTGACAGATACTTTCCTGTTTTATGGTATAACTTTTGTTTTTATCAACAATGTCCAATAAATGCATACTTTATTTATGAGGTTTCTCTATATTGGATTGAACACTGCAATTTGGCCCAGGATTACAACAGAAGGATCCCTGGCCCCCCCAGCAAAGTTTTTAGTCTATACAATCTGATTGAACGATTTTTACATCTCCTAGTCTGTGAGCACTTCACTTTGATCACTATCAGGAACACTCTTGTTTTACCTATTTATCCAATTGGGTCCTATAAGGACCTAAGAGACTAATGTCGCATACACACGACCGGACTTTCTGGGAAGCTAGGTCCAAAGTTCTTCCCGCCGGAACTTCCGTCGGACTACCACCGGACTTTCTGAATGGACGGACTTGCCTACACACGACCGGACTTTCAGGAATCCGGTCTTCCCGACAGACTTCCAGAATGAACAGACTTGCCCACACATGGACAAGTCCATTCATTGTGAACATGATTCGGGTACGACGGGACTAGAAAAGGAAGTCAATCTCGCCGCTTTTATCGGCGAGATTGAAACCTTGCGAGCCCCGTCACGGGGCATCCCAGGCCCTTAGATTTGGGATGCCGGTCAGGAAAGGGCGCCCCCTCCCCCAAAGCACCCACCCCCCCATGTTCAGGCCATGCGGCCTGGTACTGTTCAGGGGGGGGGTGCTCGCTTGTCCCCATCCCCTTTCCTGACTGTTCGGATCGGGGTATGGATTTTAGGGAGGACCCCACAACGTTTTTTCAGCGTAGGGTGTTCCCCTTAAAATCCATACCAGACCTAAGAGTCTAGGATGCCCGCTCTCGTGCAATAGGAAAATTTGTTTTTCCTATTGCAGCGAGCGCAAAATGCAGTACCCTGCCCTTGTGTCGTATCTGGTCCGTCGGACCAGCATACAGATGAACTGGCTTTCCGTCAGGAACTGAGTCCGGCGGAGTTACGACGTAAAGATTTGAAGCAGGCTTCAAATCTAAAGTACGTTGGATTTACGACCGAAACGGTCCGTCGGAAGTTCGATGCAGACCACACACGGTCGGATTGTCTGCCGGATTTGGCCGTCGGCGTCCGTCGGACAAGTCCGGTTGAAAAGTCCGACCATGTGTACGCGACATAAGGGGAAGGTATCCATTGCACTGGACATTTGTGTACTGTATGTGTTGTAACACTCAGCAGCTCCCTCTTTCTCTCCCCTTGTCTGCAGTCCACCTCCTGGCAGCCTGGCCAAGGCTACAATGAGAATCAATCCCAGCCTGCACAATAATACTGCGATGAGCCTAACCAATGACAATATTAATACTACTGATGTAATTCCTGATTCAATTGCTGCTTTCCTAACTTCAAACCAATCTGTCCTAGGTACTACCCTAAAGGACATTGTAATATTACTCAGAAGCTCTCCTCATGATGCTATGGTATATCTAATGCAAAGATTTACTAATGAGATGCAATCTATTGCTGACAGGGCAGAGTTTATTGAAACTAAAGTGGGGGAGTTTGCAACCACACTTAAAGTAGAACTATAGACAAAACTTTTTTTTACATTTTTAATAGAGCAAGTGAGGGTTTTAACCCCTGTCAGATTTTTTTCCCCATCTATGTCCCATTGCGGAGATTTCCCTTCACTTCCTGACTAGGGATGAGCTTCGTGTTCGAGTCGAACCCATGTTCGACTCGAACATCGGCTGTTCGGTCGTTCGCTGAATTGCGAACGATATGGGCCGTTCGCGCCAAATTCGTGTGGCGCGTCACGGCCCATAATTCACTGCGGCATCGCAGTGCATTGCTTGCTGATGATTGGCCAAGCATGCACTATGACCCGCATGCTTGGCCAATCACAGCGCCGCCTGAACAGAGAGCCGTAATTGGCCAAAGCCAAGGAGGCTTTGGCCAATTATGGCTCAGGGGATTTAGTACACGCCCCACACTATATAAGGCCGCCTGCACGGCGGCCCTGTGTAGTGTGTGTTCCGGCGTTCATAGATAGAGAGAGAGAGAGAGAGACAGACAGTGTCATTTGATTTGAGTTAGATAGATTAGGCAGAACAGTCAGTCAGTTAGCTGCACTTACAGTGTATTGTGTATATATATGCATCCCAGGTGTTGCATATATATATATACACTGTATTCAGTTTAGCTAGATCCGTTCCTGTTATCTTCTAGACTATTTACATTTAGTGCAGTGCGTTCTGCTCACAGTGTTCAGCTAGATCCGTTCCTGTTATCTTCTAGACTATTTACATTTAGTGCAGTGCGTCCTGCTCACAGTGTTCAGCTAGATCCGTTCCTGTTATCTTCTAGACTATTTACATTTAGTGCAGTGCGTCCTGCTCACAGTGTTCAGCTAGATCCGTTCCTGTTATCTTCTAGACTATTTACATTTAGTGCAGTGCGTCCTGCTCACAGTGTTCAGCTAGATCCGTTCCTGTTATCTTCTAGACTATTTACATTTAGTGCAGTGCCTCCTGCTCACAGTGTTCAGCTAGATCCGTTCCTGTTATCTTCCTACTGACAGGCAGGCTTGTCTGGTTACAGTATATAAAGCTACCTGAAGAAAATTACTGGTGTTCTTTTGATCCTATTAGCACCACGGTCAGGCAGCTAGACTATTTACATTTAGTACAGTGCGTCCTGCTCACAGTGTTCAGCTAGATCCGTTCCTGTTATCTTCCTACTGACAGGCAGGCTTGTCTGGTTACAGTATATAAAGCTACCTGAAGAAAATTACTGGTGTTCTTTTGATCCTATTAGTACCATGGTCAGGCAGCTAGACTATTTACATTTAGTACAGTGCGTCCTGCTCACAGTGTTCAGCTAGATCCGTTCCTGTTATCTTCCTACTGACAGGCAGGCTTGTCTGGTTACAGTATATAAAGCTACCTGAAGAAAATTACTGGTGTTCTTTTGATCCTATTAGTACCACGGTCAGGCAGCTAGACTATTTACAGTTAGTGCAGTGCGTCCTGCTCACAGTGTTCAGCTAAACCTACAAGTTATTGGGGTGCGTCCACCTCACAGTGTTCAGCTAAAGCTACCTGTAGAAGGTTGGTGGTGTTCTCATACTACAGGCAAGCAGTTGATTTTGCTAGCTGCAGTATCAGTACATATATATATATAGATAGATAGATATATATAGATATATATATCCCAGCTTAGTGCAGCTACAGGCCATTAGTATGTCTGGAAGGCCAAGAAGGAGAGGCAGACAGTCACAAGCCAATAAGAGAGGGCAAGCAGGCTCTGTGTCTAGTGCTGGTCATGGAGACGGTGCATCCTCATCAGCACGTGGCCATGGGACACACTTGGCCTTTTTTTCGGCAGCTGGCCGTGTTGAGCCGCAACATGCGGAAGACTTGGTCGAGTGGATGACCAAGCCATCCTCATCCTCCTCATCCTCTCTCACCCATGCCCAGGGTGCTTTGTCTGGCAAAGCAGCGGCCTCTTCCCTCAGCTCAATGTCATCAGTGACTCCTTCCCTAGCTCCACCATGTCCTCCTGAGGAGTCCCTCAAACTGTTTGACCACAGTGTTGGGTACATGCTCCAGGAGGATGCCCAGCGTTTGGAAGGCTCTGATGATGATACTGAGCTCGATGAAGGCAGTAACATAAGCACGGACAGAGGGGGTGCCCAAGAAGGACAGCAATCTGGCAGTCATGCTCCCCCTGCTGCAGCATACTGCCAGGTTTGCTCCAGTGATGAGGAGGGAGGAGATGATGAGGTCACTGACTCAACGTGGGTGCCTGATAGGAGAGAGGAGGAGGAGGAGGAGGCGGCACATCACCAACGAGGCAGGATGCCCTCCAGGGGCCAGCCTAAGGGCAGCACATTGACTGCATCACACCCCAAAGCTCCACATGTGCAGGGCGCTGCAGTCTCTGCGCGTTATTCAAAAAGTTCTTTGGTGTGGGCCTTTTTTGAGACGAGTGCATCAGATCGCACCACTGCTATTTGCAACATATGTCTCAAGCGTATCTCACGTGGCCAAAACATCTCCCGCTTGGGTACCACATGCTTGACCAGACATATGTTGACCTGCCATGCAGTTCGTTGGCAAGCGTATCTAAAAGACCCACACCAAAGAACAAAGAGGATCTCTCCTTGCTCCTTATCAGCTGAGATTTCCAACCCCACTAGACCTCCAGTCCTCTCTGATACCTGCACTGAGAGGAATGAAGGTGTAGAATTAGGTGTGTCACAGCCAAGTACTTGTGGGCAATCTGCTTTTGGTACACCGACGTCAGATTGTACCAGGCAAATTTCCCTGCCCCAGCTGCTGCACCGCCGAAAAAAGTTTGCTCCCAGCCATCCACATGCCCAGTGGTTGAATGCTAGCTTGGCAAAATTGCTAGCACTTCAACTGCTGCCTTTTCAGTTGGTAGACTCTGCCCCCTTCCGTGAGTTTGTGGAATGTGCGGTTCCTCAGTGGCAGGTACCCAAACGCCACTTTTTCTCACGGAAGGCGATTCCGGCTCTCTACCGGCATGTGGAAGGCAATGTCCATGCCTCGCTGGACAGGGCGGTCAGCGGTAAGGTGCATATTACCGCTGACTCATGGTCCAGCAGGCATGGACAGGGACGTTACCTAAGTTTCACGGCGCATTGGGTGACTCTGCTGGCAGCTGGGAAGGATGCAGGACAAGGTGCAGTAGTGTTGGAGGTTGTTCCGCCACCACGCCTCCAAAATGCTAATGATTGTGACACACCTCTCTCCTCCACCCCCTCCTCTTCTTCTTCCTTCATGGCCTCTTCCTCGGAACCAGCGGTGCTCCGTAGTCGTTCAAGGGGCTACGCAAGTACGCAGGCCAAAATATGCCATGCGGTGCTTGAGCTGGTGTGCTTGGGGGAAAGGAGCCACACTGGGGCAGAGGTTCTGTCAGCTCTGCAGGGGCAGGTTCAGAGGTGCCAACTTAAGGCAGGAATGGTGGTTTGCGACAATGGCACCAACCTCCTCTCTGCCCTCCGACAGGGACAAATGACCCATGTGCCCTGTTTGGCTCACGTCCTTAACTTGGTGGTGCAGCGGTTCTTGGGCAGGTACCCGGGCTTACAGGATGTCCTGAGGCAGGCCAGGAAAGTCTGTGTGCATTTCCGCCGGTCATATAATGCCAGTGCTCGGCTGACGGACCTCCAAAAGGAGTTTAACCTGCCCAAGAATCGCCTAATCTGTGACATGCCCACCAGGTGGAACTCAACGTTGGCCATGCTGCAGCGGCTGCACACGCAGCAGAGGGCCATCAATGAGTACCTGTGCGACTATGGCACCAGGACAGGGTCAGGGGAGCTTGGTTTTTTTTCCCCACGCCAGTGGGCCATGATTAGGGATGCATGCACTGTCCTGTCACCATTCGAGGAGGCCACGAGGATGGTGAGCAGTGACAGTGCATGCATCAGTGACACTGTCCCCCTTGTCCACCTGTTGGAGCACACGCTGCGTGGAATAATAGACAGGGCACTTGAGGCAGAACAGAGGCAGGAAGAGGAGGACTTCCTTAGCTCTCAAGGCCCCCTTTATCCAGACAGTGTTCCTGCATGCCCGCCGATCACACAGGAAGAGGACGAGGAGGAGGAGGAGGAGGAGGAAGATTGTGTCAGTATGGAGGTGGAGCCTGGCACTCAGCATCAGCAGCAGTCTTTAAGGGATCAGTCCCAAGAAACACATGGACTTGTACGTGGCTGGGAGGAGGTGGCTGCGGATGTTGTCGTCCTTAGTGACCCAGAGGACTCCGGACCGAATGCCTCAGCAAACCTACGCTGCATGGCCTCCCTGATCCTGCAAAGCCTGCGTAAGGATCCTCGTATTCGTGGTATCAAGGAGAAGGACCAACACTGGCTGGCAACCCTCCTTGATCCACGTTACAAGGGTAAGGTTACGGACCTTATCTTGCCATCGCAGAGGGAGCAGAGGATGAAACATCTTCGGGAGGCCTTGCAGAAAGGTCTGTGCAACGCGTTCCCAGAGACTGGGAGGTTACAAACTCCTGTTTCTGGACAACGTGTTGCTGAGGCTTCGGTCAGTCAAAGAAGGAGCGGTGGAGAAGGTGGCCGTCTGACCGATGCGTTCAGACAATTTTTTGGTCCGCAGCCCCAAGGTATGATCGGTTCCAGCAACCATCACCAGCGTCTGTTTTACATGGTGCAGGAATACCTAGGGGCAAGATCAGACTTGGACACCTTTCCCACCAAAAATCCTCTGGGTTACTGGGTCTTGAGGATGGATCACTGGCCAGAGCTTGCACAGTATGCAATTGAGCTACTGGCCTGTCCTGCATCCAGCGTTCTTTCGGAACGCACATTCAGTGCTGCTGGAGGCGTGGTAACCGATCACAGGGTGCGTCTGTCCACCGACTCGGTCGATCGGCTGACCTTCATAAAAATGAATCAGTCTTGGATCACCACCAGCTACCAAGCACCTGATGCTGATGTAACCGAATAATTTTTTTTGAAATCTCAGATCCCTTCAAAGACTGCCTATGCTGATGCTGAGTGACTATCCCTGAGTAAATATCCTCTTCCTCCTCAATCATCACGCTGATAGCTTGTAAGAACATTTTTGGTTCTGGGCGCCACCACCAGTGCCTAAGGCACAATTTTTCAGCCCCTGTTTAACAGGGGCGTGTAATTACAATTTTTGATGTCATACTTTGCAGCAGGGCTCGTTCCTGCATTCCAACTAGAGTGTCTGTGAGGGGTTGCAGTGTTGTGGCACTAGCACCAGTGCCTAAGGCCCAATTTTTCTGCCCCTGTCTAACAGGGGCGTGTAATTACAATTTTTGATGCAATACTTTGCAGCAGGGCTCGTTCCTGCATTCCAACTAGAGTGTCTGTGAGGGGTTGCAGTGTTGTGGCACCAGCACCAGTGCCTAAGGCCCAATTTTTCTGCCCCTGTCTAACAGGGGCGTGTAATTACAATTTTTGATGCAATACTTTGCAGCAGGGCTCGTTCCTGCGTTCCAACTAGAGTGTCTGTGAGGGGTTGCAGTGTTGTGGCACCAGCACCAGTGCCTAAGGCCTAATTTTTCAGCTCCTGTTCAACAGGGGCATGTAATTACAATTCTTGATCTAATATTTCACAGCAGGGCCCTGTGAGGGCTTACAGTGTTGTGGCCACAGCAACACCTAAGGCCCAAATTTCTGCTGAGTATATAGGGCAGGACCCTACTTTCAAACATCTAACTTACAAATGACTCCTACTTGCAAACGGAAGGAGACAACAGGAAGTGAGATGAAATCTACCCCTAGGAAGGGAAATTCTCTCCTGTAAGAGTTAATATGGGAAAACAATTTCTCCTTTCCACTGATGCTTCCCAATCCTTGTTCCACAAAAAAACCCAAATTTTCAAAAAACATTTTTCATTGGGACAAAAATTGAGGTGAAATCTTCTGAAGAGGAGGAAAGACAGCAAAACAAATGTCACAGGGGTGATAACCCTTCCCTATGTTTTCCAAAAAGCTTAAAAAAGATTTTTTGGCTGGAACTAAACACGTTAAAAATGTACCCGTTCAAAATTACAAAGAGATTCTACTTAACAACAAACCTACAGTCCCTGTCTTGTTTGCACCGCCTGTATACTGCTGTTCAGAGTATATAGGGCCTTTCCTTATTTTAATTTGGGTGCGGGGTTCCCCTTAATATCCATACAAGACCCAAAGGGCCTGGTAATAGACTGGGGGGTACCCATGCCGTTTGTCTCACTGATTTTCATCCATATTGCCATGACCCGACATTACATTAAACCCGCAAGCAGTTTTAAATTAGATTTTTTCCTTTAAAAATGACATTTGGTGCAGGGACTGTTCTAAACACGGGAAACACGCGCCACTTTACAGGCTAACTATAGACACCCCCCAGGTACGATATTTAAAGGAATATTTCACTTTTTTTTTTTTTACTTTAAGCATCATTAAAATCACTGCTCCCGAAAAAACGGCCGTTTTTAAAAGGTTTTTTTTGCATTGATACATGTCCCCTGGGGTAGGACCCGGGTCCCCAAACCCTTTTTAGGACAATACCATGCAAATTAGCCTTTAAAATGAGCACTTTTGATTTCGAACGTTCGAGTCCCATAGACGTCAATGGGGTTCTAACGTTCGTGCGAACTTTCGGTCCGTTAGCAGGTTCTGGTGCGAACCGAACCGGGGGGTGTTCGGCTCATCCCTATTCCTGACCGATAGCAAAAAGAGGAAGTGAAAGGAAATCCCTGCAAATTAAGAG
This sequence comes from Lithobates septentrionalis, assembly GCA_037952835.1. Taxonomy (NCBI): domain Eukaryota; kingdom Metazoa; phylum Chordata; class Amphibia; order Anura; family Ranidae; genus Lithobates; species Lithobates septentrionalis. The sequence continues at coordinate 6,382,191 of JBBDGP010000284.1, forward strand.
TTCCTTGGGGACCCCCAGGTCACTAGAACTAATCTCCCTATTGGAAGATTTCCCCTCTATTACTTTTCTGGGGACAACCCAAAATGTGGAATTTTCCTTTTTCTTTCACTTTTAATGGTAACTGTAAAGAGGAAAAATAGAGAGGGTGAATCTCCTTAACAGGGGCACAGAGAGCAATAAAAACTGGCAAGCGTTCTAATCCCTCTGCAGTCTATCCAAAAGCAATCCTCAGCTGAGGAAGGAGGCATGGCTGGCCTCCGAAATGCGTTCCAATTGGCTGTTTCATTCCTTGGATTGACAGGTGGTTCTCGGCTTGTGACAGCTCCCTCCCCAGTGTCCAGTGTCTTCTCTCATCCATCCACTGAAACCCCCACCACGGTAAGGATTGTATGCCCGATCATGGGTGGAACATTCTTCTGAGCTTCCTCTGGTCCTAGTCCCCCACACTCGACACCCTCTGTGAGGGGAACTTGTCACATGCTTTTTACTTTTATGCCTTAATAAACCATGCTACACTAGTGGTCACCTGTTACCTCTCTCTCCCTTTCCTCTTCTGTTGCAGCATGGGCTGGAGACCACAGTCAGCTTTATTTTATATACATTACTTTTACACATTATTGTTGACTCTATTCAAGTTTGATGCCCTTACTGAGCACCTCACTTTTCCATTAACATTCTTTTTGAACATTTGCATCCTGACAATTTAGGGTAGCACTGAGCACTTTTTTTTTTTGCATTTTTTTTTATCCTATGCCCATCCGTATGAGTGTAAACATCTGACATTGGAGAAGTCCAAGTTATTTATGGGCCTCACTATTAACATGGGGCTTACAAAAAAAATGAAAGACATGCCTACTGGTCCACCCACCCCATCCATTACATCATTATCATCATTTTTTCTTCTGTATTGTTCAGGTCCCGCTATGAGATGATCATGCACTTCCTTCATTTTAGTGACAATACCCAGTGCTCTTCCCAAGATCATCCCAACTATCACAAATTATACAAAATGTGCCCACTTATTATTTTATTTTAATTATTTTTTCCCAAAGAGTTGCTTAACTTGTGTACCTAACTAAAATATATGTGGATGAGTCCCTTGCCCATTTCACTGGCCAGCTGGGAATTAAACAATACAAAAAGAATGAAAGACATGCCTACTGGTCCACCCACCCCATCCATTACATCATTATCATCATTTTTTCTTCTATATTGTTCAGGACCCACTATGAGATGATCATGCACTTCCTTCATTTTAGTGACAATACCCAAGGCTCTTCCCAAGATCATCCCAACTATCACAAATTATACAAAATGTGCCCACTTATTATTTTATTTTAATTATTTTTCCCAAAGAGTTGCTTAACTTGTGTACCTAACTAAAATATATGTGGATGAGTCCCTTGCCCATTTCACTGGCCAGCTGGGAATTAAACAATACATTTCATGCAAAAGGACCAGATATGGAGTAAAAATCTACAAGTTTTGTGAAAGAGCCACAGATTATTTATATGAGTTCCATATACGAAGGAAAAGATTCCCAGCTCCAGCCCCTTAAGTGTCCAACCTACATCGGCACAAGTGGAAAAATTGTCTGGGACCAGGCGTACCCACTTTTCCAAAAAGGTTATCGCATCTAACTGGATAACTTCTACAGCAGTCTGCCCCTTTTCCAACACCTACACTTTGAAAAAACCTTGGCCTGCGGTACCTCCAGAAAAAACAGGAAGGGCCTCCCACAAACTTTAGTGTGCACACGCTACAAAGGGTGAATCATAAAGTCTGAGAAATGAGAAAGTGTTGGCCGTGAAGTGGAATGATAAAAGCGATATCTACGTCCTGTCCACCATCCATAATGATACCTCAGTGGAGATTCCTAGAAGACACAGTCCCATTCAAAAGCCTGCATGTGTCCAAAATTCTAATCTTTACATGGGGCGGGTGGATTTCATCAATTAAATGCTACAGCCCTATTCAGCAACAAGGAGGTCCCGTTTCTGGTATATAAAAAAGTTGCAATTTATCTTATTAATTTGACCATTTATAATTCTTATGTCACCTACATCAAATCCACAGAAGAACCCACCACCTTCCTTAATTCATAGAAGAAATCATCATGTCCTGATCTCACAAATGCGCTTCTGGAAGAATGGTCAAACATTCCCATAGACACACTCCTAAACCTTGTGGACAGCCTTCCAAGAAGAGTTGAAGCTGTTATAGCTGCAAAGGGTGGGCCAACGCAATACTGAACCCCACGGATGAAGACCAGGATGCCATTAAAGTTCATGCGTGTAAAGGCAGGTGTCCCAATACTTTTGGTAATTAAGTGTATGTGGCCAATGGTTCCATAACTAAATTGAAAATTGAAAATTAAGGGAGATAGTGGGCAGCCCTAGTTACCTAATTGGTAATCAAGAATTACTTTTGCATTATAGCTGATGTATTAACTTGGGCAGAAGGGCAGGTATAAAGAGATAAAATAGCAGAGAGTATATACCCATCAAAATCAAGTAATACTCTAGATAGGTAAGTCCAGTGAATCCTACTGAACACCTTCTCAGCATCCAGCGTGAGGAACAGAGAAGGCGTTCCTGAATTCCTAGGAAATGGAGGGCATTCACAACTATTCTAGTGGTATTAGATATTTGTCTGCCTTTAGTGAATTCCGATCTATCAGGGCGTATTACCATCCCTGATGATTATGTCAGATTTTTGCGTCTCAAAGCGGTATAATTATTTTGCATAGAAATTTGGCATTTTATATTGTAGGCCTGTAATTCTTAGTAGGGATGAGCTGAACACCCCCCGCTTCAGTTCGCTGCAGAACATGCGAACAGGCAAAAAATTTGCGCGAACACCGTTAAAGTCTATGGGACTCGAACATGAAAAATCAAAAGTGCTAATTTTAAATGCTAATAAGCAAGTTATTGTCATAAAAAGTGTTTGGTAGCCCGGGCCCTGCCCCAGGGGACATGTATCAATGCAAAAAAAAGTTTTAAAAATGGCCATTATTTCGGGAGCAGTGATTTTAATAATGCTTAAAGTGAAACAAAAAAAGTGTAATATTCCTTTAAATTTTGTGCCTGGGGGGGAGACTATAGTATGCCTGTAAAGTGGCACATTTTTCCCATGTTTAGAACAGTCCCTGCACAAAATGACATTTCAAAAGGAATAAAAGTAATTTAAAACTGCTTGCGACTGCTTGGGTACCCCCCACAGCCCATTACCAGGCCCTTTGGGTCTGGTATGGATATTAAGGGGAACCCCACACCCAAATTACAAAAAAAAGGCGTGGGGCCCCCAGGCCCTATATACTCTGAACAGCAGTATACAGGCGGTCCCCGGGTTACAAACAAGACAGGGACTGTAGGTTTGTTCTTAAGTTGAATCTGTTTGTAATTTGGAACAGTTACATTTTTAAAGTGTAGCTCCAGCCAAAAAATCTATTTTCAAGCTTTTTGGATAACATAGGGAAGGGTTATCATCCCTGTAACATTTGTTTTGTCATCTGTGCCCCTGTTCAGAAGATTTTACCTCACTTTCTGTCCCAATGACAATTGGATTTTGAAAATGTTGGGTTATTAGGGAAACTAGGATTGGTGATAAAGCATCAGTGGAGACACCTTTATAGGAGAGAATTTCCCTTCCTTAAGGTAGATTTACTCTCACTTCCTGTTGTCTCCCTTTGTTTGTAAGTAGGAGTCGTTTGTAAGTCAGATGTTTGAAAATAGGGGACCGCCTGTATATACTATATGGCCTGCCCTATATACTCTGCGTAAAACTGGGCCTTTGGTGTCAGTGGTACCAGAACACTGTAAGCCCTCACAGTTACTCTTGGTGGGCGCTGGAACGGGCCCTGCTGTGAAATGTTATATCAAGAATTGTAATTACATGCCCCTGTTAAACAGGGGCAGAAAAAATGGGCCTTAGGCAGTAGTAGTGGTGGTGGCACAACACTGTAACCCCTTACAGATACTCTTGTTGGGTGCAGGAATCGGCCCTGCTGTGAAATATTAGATCAAAAATTGTAATTACAATACAGTGCAGCCGTAGTGTAGTTGCTTCTACTTTTCTGGTGGTGTACACAGTAGACAATACAGTGTAGTGCGGTGTTGCAAAACAAAATATACATCATGTCCAGAAGGCCACCAAGGAGAGGCAGACACTCACAGGCCACTAAAAGAGGCAAGCAGGCTCTGTGTCTACAGTCAACAGTGCTGGTCGTGGACATAGTGCATCCTCTGCAGGCAGGGGCGGTCTGACAACTCATGGGGCCCCCGGGCAATAGGAGATTTTGGGGCCCCCCAGCAAGCTGCATGCTGTGGGGGGCACTCCAAAGGCGGGAGGGGCGAGGAGCAGCGAAGAGGGACCAGAGAAGAGGAGGATCTGGGCTGCTCTGTGCAAATCCAACTGCACAGATGAGGTAAGTATGAAATTCTTGTTATTTAAAAATAAATAAAAAATACAATCCCTTTAATTAAAACCAGCAACTGTTGAGACAACACCTGGGTCAGGTCTATGTACAGTATAATGTACAGAGTACGTGGGTCAGGAGTAAGTAACAAACAAAACAACATATAGAGTACAGCAGTCGGGATGAGCGCCACGCTCACATCAAAGTCCTCCCTTACATCAAAGTCCCAACATTCTCCCTATACATGACAGTCCGCAGAGTCAGTCCTCCCTTACATCAGAATCTCCCCTTACGACAGAGCCCCCACAGTGGCACCCTATGGCAGAGCCCCCAGAGTAGTACCCTACAGTAGAGCCCCCAGAGTGTCGCCTTTTATCGGTGTCCCTTTACACACACCTTTGCACCTTAGTTCTTGGTGAGGTAGGCAGCTGGCGGGAAAAGGCTTTAAAAAAAAATCCACTTGTTGCAGCCTCTGAACTGCGCAAGTTGTCACTGCACAGGTGTGTACCCAGACCTGCTGCCGGTTCCGAGGCCGAGCTCAGCAGTTCACCAATCAGAAGGCTCCAAATGGCATCAAGTGCATTTTTCATGGGTACGGGATTGTTAGAGTGATTTCTGTTGAGCGGCAGTGGGCACACATGGATCATACGGTATACACACACAGTATACACACAGACACACACACAGTATACATACAGACACACACACAGTATACACACAGACACACACACAGTATACATACAGACACACACACAGTATACACACAGACACACACACAGTATACATACAGACACACACACAGTATACACACACAGTATACACACACAGTATACACACAGACACATACACAGTATACACACAGACACACACACACACAGTATACACACAGACACACACACAGTATACACACAGACACACACACAGTATACAGACACAGTATACACACAGACACACACACAGTATACACACAGACACACACACAGTATACAGACACAGTATACACACAGACACACACACAGTATACACACAGACACACATACAGTATACAGACACAGTATACACACAGACACACACACAGTATACACACAGACACACACACAGTATACAGACACAGTATACACACAGACACACACACAGTATACACACAGTATACAGACACAGTATACACACAGACACACACACAGTATACACAGACACACACACACACAGTATACACACAGACACACAGTATACACACAGACACACACACAGTATACAGACACAGTATACACACAGACACACACACAGTATACACACAGACACGCACATAGTATACAGACACAGTATACACACAGACACAGACACACACACACACAGTATACACACAGACACGCACACAGTATACAGACACAGTATACAGATGCAGTATACAGACACACACACAGTATACACACAGACACAGTATACAGACATGGACACACACACACAGTATACAGACACAGTATACACACAGACACACACACAGTATACAGACAGACACACACACAGTATACACACAGACACACACAGTATACATACAGACACGCACACAGTATACAGATGCAGTATACAGACACACACACAGTTTACACACAGACACAGTATACAGACATGGACACACACACGGTATACAGACACAGTATACACACAGACACACACACAGCATACAGACACAGTATACACACAGACACACGCACAGTATACACACAGACACCTGCACAGTATACAAACACACACTTAGTATACAGACACAGTATACACACACACAGACACACACACACACAGTATACACACACACAGTATACACACAGTATACAGACATAGTATACACATGCACAGTATACAGACACAGTATAGACACAGACATAGTATACACACAGACAGTATACACACAGACTACATACACATACACATTAGGCATATACATACACACACAGTATATACACACCAGCACTTTTCATTTAGAAATCAGTCTAACACACTGCTGCTGCCCCCATCTCCTGACATGCTGGGACTTGTAGTGCCCCAGCAGCTCACAGACACATTCAGTTGTAATACAGGAGAGGAGGATGATGTGTCTGTGTATTGATGGGCAGGTAATCAGTAGGGAGGTGTAGCAGAGATTGGGGGAGAAGTTCAGAACATCCTTCCCCCAGGAGAAGTGCACTTCTCACACACAGAACAACGATCTAACAGGCTCAGTGACAGGAGCTTTGCTAGAGGAAACACAGCCTCCCCCTTCTGCTCACTAGAGAAAGCACTAATAAAATGACATTTAACTTAGCCAAGTTAGTCAGGTTACCTTGCATCAGCCTGAAGTCCATCCCACACTGCAGGCTGTGTCCCCGCCTCCCTCTCCTCTCCTCCAGATGTCGGCATATCCTGCTCTGTATTCAAAGAAGCCGCGCGGGGGAAGGGGGCGTGTACACTGTATTCCCATTGGCTGAGGAGGTAGTGGAGGGGCGGAGCATCTATAGCCTCCGAAATTTTACATCAAAATGATGTCGGTGTCAGACATTTCAGGGACAGATGTAAAAATACACAGATTTTTACAATCTGTCCCTGGTTTTACTGAGGCTGGCAACCCAGATGGGGCCCCCTAGTGGTATGGGGCCCTCGGTCAGTGCCCGAGTGCCAGATTGGTCAGTCCGCCCCTGTCTGCAGGTGGCCGTGGGGCACACTTGTCCTTTTTTTCCTCCTGCTGGCCATGTTATTGAGCCAGAACATGCAGAAGAGTTGTTGGAGTGGATAACAAAACCGTCCTCAACCTCCTCATCCTCTGTCACCCAGGCTCAGAGTAGTTTTCCTTCCTATGCAGCTGCCAAAGCGGCCTATTCCACCGGCTCCTTATCCACAGTCACTCCTTTTGTAGCCCCACCATCATGCACGGAGGAGTCTCCTGAACTATTCGACCACAGTGTCGGGTACATGCTGCTGGATGATGCGCAGCGATTTGAAGGCTCTCATGTTGGTTCCCAGGTTGAGGAAGGGAGTAAAGTGAGGCTAGAGAGAGGGGGTGCCACAGAAGGACAATAAACTGGCAGTCATGTTCCCCCAGCTGCAGCATAGTGCCAAGTTTGCTCCAGTGACGAGGAGGGAGGGGATGATGAGGTCACTAACTCTACTTGGGTGCCTGATAGAATAGAGGAGGAGGAGGCATAACTCCAATGAGACAGGATGTCCTCTAGAGGGCAGCTTAAGGGCAGCCACCGTACTGCATCACAGGGGCAGGGCACTGCTGACTCCCCGCTAATTTGGAAAATTCCTTGGTGTGGGCCTTTTTCGACACGTGTGCAGCAGATCGCACTGTTGCTGTTTTCAACCTATGTCTGAAGCAGATCAAGCGTGGCCAGAACAGCAGCTGCTTGGGAACTACATACTTGACCAGACATATGACGACCTCCATGCAGTCTGTTTCCTTATACTATATTTGAGATTTAATATCTCTCAGATATGATTTGGGTTAAATGAGAGTTCTTTGACCATGTGTGAAAGCTTTAACACAAAAACACAACATTTACTAGTAGTGAGTAGTTGAAAGTCTATCTAATATACAACCATCTATCTGTAGTCTACACCAAGGAAGAAAATATTAGGTTAAAATAAGAGAATTACATGAAGGAATACAGAGTATATTCCTTAACCACTGCAGCCCCGGAAGGATTTACCCCCTTCCTGACCAGAGCACTTTTTACAATTTGGCACTGCGTCACTTTAACTGCTAATTGCGCAGTCATTTGTTCCCACAAATAGAGCTTTCTTTTGATGGTATTTGATCACCTTTGCGGCTTTTATTTTTTGTGCTATAAACGGAAAAAGACCGAAAATTTTGAAAAAAAACTATATTTTCTACTTTTTTTTATAAAAAAAATCCAATAAACTCAATTTTAGTCATACATTTAGTCCAAAATGTATTCAGCCACATGTCTTTGGTAAAAAAAAATGTCAATAAAGGTATATTTATTGGTTTGTGCAAAAGTTATAGCGTCTACAAACTAGGGTACATTTTCTGGAATTTACACAGCTTTTAGTTTATGACTGCCTATCTAATTTCTTGATGTGATAAAATGGCAATGCAGTACAAAACCCCCCAAATGACCCCATTTTGGAAAGAAGACACCCCAAGGAAATTGCTGAGAGGCATGTTGAGCCCATTGAATATTTTTTTTTTCCCAAGTAGTTGAATAATGACAAAAAAAAAAAAAATTAACATAAAGTTGTCACTAAATGATATATTGCTCACACGAGCCATGGGCATATGTGGAATTGCACCCCAAAATACATTTAGCTGCTTCTCCTGAGTATGGAGATACCACATGTGTGGAACTTTTTGGGAGCCTAGCCGCGTACGGGGCCCCGAAAACCAGGCACCGCCTTCAGGATTTCTAAGGGCGTAAATTTTTGATTTCACTCCTCACCACCTATCACAGTTTTGAAGGCCATAAAATGCCAGCACAGTTCAAACCCCCCCCCCCCAATGATCCAATTTTGGAAAGTAGACACCCCAAGCTATTTGCTGAGAGGCATGTTGAGTCCATGGAATATTTTATATTTTGCCACAAGTTGCGTGAAAATGACAAACTTTTTTTTTTTTGCACAAAGTTGTCACTAAATGATATATTGTTCAAACATGCCCATATTTGGAATTACACCCCAAAATACACTCTGCTGCTTCTCCTGAGTATGGGGATACCACATGTGTGGGACTTTTTGGGAGCCTAGCTGTGTACGGGGCCCCGAAAACCAATCACCGCCTTCAGCATTTCTAAGGGCCTAATTTTTTGATTTCACTCCTCACTACCTATCACAGTTTAGAAGGCCATAAAATGCCAAGATGGCACAAAACCCCCCAAATGACCCCATTTTGTAAAGTAGACACCCCTAGGCATGGTAAGTATTTTGCAGCTCTCATTTAGGGGGGGGGGTTGTGCCATCTGGGCATTTCATGGCCTCCGAAACTGTGATAGGCAGTGAGGAGTGAAATCAAAAATTTACAGGGGCGTGGCCGGCAGCGGAAGGAGATGGCCGCATAAGGAGAGAGCTCCGTGAGAACCAGCGGTACCGGCCCGTACAAAGCGACAATAGAAGCCTGCAAACTAACAGCAGAAAGCTCCAGGAGTCCCAGCATCACACAGCCTGCGATGGGTAAGAGAAAACCCATGGGGGGGCCCCGCAAACTAACGGACTTTTACCCCTCGGCAAGCACGCCGGAGATCCAAGATGGCGCCGCCGCACACAGGCAGCAGCGTGCCAGGCAGTCAGACACCAGGGGAAACAAGAGAGAAGATAGCAGACCTCCGTCCTTCTCTCCGGGTCACAGCAGCCGCTCTTCTGCATGCATTACCCCATCCCAGAGCCCACAGAAAGCGGCACCTAAACGCTCTTCTGCCCACACATATGCTGGGGAAAGGAACGAGGATAATTGCACATCCTACGATAGCACAACTGAATTCATAGACCAGATTCAGGAGTTCCCAACATCAGGACAGCCCCTGAGCGACACTACAATGAAAGAGATGTTGGTCTCTTTACGAGGGTCCATGCATAGGGACCTCATGGACTGTATATCGCAAATAAAAACCGACATTAATGACATAGGGGAGAGAGTTAGCCACGTGGAGGACAAAATGGCAGAATTTTCAACGGCACACAATGAGTTAGTGGATGCACATAATGAAAAAGAGGAGGAGTTAGAAGCTTTAAAAAACAAAATGGCGGACCTGGAGGACAGGTCCCGCAGAAATAATGTCAAACTGCGGGGAGTAGCGGAGTCTATACCCCCCCCGAACTCCGGAATTATGTACAGCGGCTAATTAAAGAGCTACTTCCTGACACGCCAGATGGGGAAATTACGGTAGATCGAGCTCACAGATTACCCAAGCCACAATACCTACCAGAGAAAGTACCCCGCGACGTCATAGCTCGCATACATTTTTTTCACGTCAAAGACGATTTGATGCGTTTTGCAAGGCAAAACTCCCCTCTACCCAACCCGTACTCAGGCATAAACATCTACGCTGACCTCTCCCAGCATACAATGCTAGCAAGGAAGAAACTAATAACATTGACAAAAATACTGTGCAACAACAAACTCCCATACTCCTGGGGCTTCCCTACAAAACTTCTTGTAACTAAAGACGGCCGCACATTCACTATCAGATCTTTAGAGGAAGGCATCCAACTGTCAAGAAAATGAGGGCTTCTCCCATTGGATGAGGAAGATACGCCTACTACCAAACCCCCAAGGAGTGTATCCCCTGAATGGGAGTCAACCAAAGTCACTTGACTGACCTTCTACATAAAGAAACAACTTACTCATAGTTTGCCCATTAATCTTTAGGGCCGAAGCTGGTTCAAAGGAGCATGTACCCCCAAGTGTTCTTATGCGATTTTACTCGCACTCTGAGGAAAACCTCCTCACTTTTTTAAGTTTTGTTTTTTGTTTAACTGTTGACATTTTCTACCTTTTATTTTCTACTCTACCACTGATAACCATCTATGGCAAATTTGATGGCAAGATCCTGAAGTATAACCTCTCTACAACTGCATCCCACCTGAGTGAACTTTCTACAAGCAAATCAAAGACACCTCTAACTGCAGGTACTTTTATATTCTACACCACATATCATATTTTGATTGAAACTACAATCAAGCACTTAGCCCACCGCACAAATGGTCCTTAATTTCGTGACCATCAACGCACATGGTCTTAACATACCATTCAAAAGAAGGGCAATGTGGCAGCAAGCGAAATCCCTGAAGAGCGATGTACTTTGTATCCAAGGAACTCATTTTACCCAACAGAAGCATCCCTTATGCAAAGATAAACAATTTCCGCACATTTTCATGGCCTCAGGCCCAAAAAAAAAAGCTGGTGTATTGATAGCTATAAACCAAAATGTAGCATTTAAATTACAGGATGTATTATATGACAAGGCTGGAAGATATATTATTCTAGTATGTGAACTAAACAATACCTGGTATACTATTGTCAATGTATATGCTCCAAATCAAGGGCAACTGTCCTTTTTGGGTGCCCTCAAAAAAAAAGTTGGGAGCTTCAAGAAAGGATTTGTATTGTACTGTGGGGACTTCAATTGTGTTCCTAATAGACAACTAGATTGTTCATTTCCGCATAAATCGAAAGCTACCCGAATTGAACTCCAACACTTTTTACATTCCTCTGATCTATATGACGTATGGCGTTGTGTCAATTCAAGTGAAAAAGATTTTACCTACTACTCAGCTCCCCATAAGTCTTATTCCAGAATCGACTTATTTGTAGCTGATTTACAATGTCTGAACAATGCAGTTTCAGCTAAAATCCACCCAATTACTTGGTCTGATCACGCTCCCGTGTCCCTTTCAATCAAGGAAAATAATGTTGCACCGCCTACACACCTATGGCGGAACAATATATCAATCCTGAAAAATCCTAAACACAGGGAGGGTCTGCGTGATCGGATCAAGGAATTCTTTAGAATTAACGAGACTCCGGGCATGAATGTTTTTACATTGTGGTGTTCACACAAAGCTTTTAGTAGAGGCCTATTAATTCAGACAGCATCAAGGGAAAAGAAAAAGAGATTAAAAAGTTTTACCACACTTATGAATAAGCTTTCATCCCTAGAACAACAGCACAAAGCAAATCCCTCCTCCCAAACAACCACAGAACTAAATCAAACAAGACAAGAGATTAGAACCCATCTCATTTCAGAACATCAGTATCACCTACAGAAATTCAAAGCCACATGTTACACCCAAGGAAACAAAGCGGGCAAATTTCTAGCGGCCTATATCCGTAAAAAACAACAAAAGTCCAAACTATCACATATTACAGACCCTATTACGTCACAGATAGTATACCAACCTAAAGATATAGCAAATGCATTTTGCAATTACTACAAACAACTATATAATCTAAACACAGACCCAGCAACACCACAACCTACTAACACAGGGATCAATAAATTTCTCCACTCAGTTAATCTCCCTACCCTTAATAGTGACCAACTGAATTATTTAAACTCCGCAATATCAGAATACGAAATAGCTCAGGTAATCAGCTCCCTACCCCAAAACAAATCACCAGGTGCAGACGGCTTTTCTGCCGAATATTATAAAGCCTTTTCTGAGACTTTAGTGCCATACATGAATAAACTGTTCCACAAAGCTACAGTAGATAGCACATTCCCAGAAGAAATGCTCCAAGCCATTATAGTAGCCCTTCCTAAACCAGGGAAAAAACCAGATGCCCCACAAAACTTTAGACCCATATCCCTACTTAATACTGATTTAAAAATCTACTCAAAAATTCTAGCTAATCGCCTAGCAGAAGTAACCCCCCACTTAATCAAAGCAGACCAAGTAGGTTTTGTTAAAGGCAGACAAGCCCCAGACGGAACCCGTAGGATGTTCAATCTCCTTAAAATAGCGGAAACAAGGAAGGTGCCCACAGTGTTCCTGACATTAGATGCCGAAAAGGCGTTCGATCGGGTCCACTGGGGGTACCTCCGGGCAACGCTTGCTAAATTTGGCCTTGAAGGTCCTATCCTCTCCGCAATATCAGCACTGTATACAGTCCCAACCGCACAAGTATATACTTCAAATGCTATGTCTAACAAATTCTATATAACAAACGGAACCCGCCAGGGCTGCCCTCTATCGCCATTGATATTTCCTCTGGTGATGGAACCCCTGGCGGAGACCATTAGAAAAGATATACATATCAAGGGTATCGAGGTCTCAGACATAGACCATAAAATAGGTCTATTTGCTGATGACGTGGTACTAACACTAACCACACCAACCACATCTCTTGCAAGAACCCAACATATACTCAACGAATTTGGGAAAATTTCATACTATAAATTGAATATCAGCAAATCCTCAATCCTTCCTATACACATTAATAACTCTAACCTTAAGAAACTAAAAGCTGAGTTTCCTTTCGTATGGGCCCATAAATACTTAAAATATTTAGGGATAAACCTAGCGTACCCCTCTAACTCTATATACGATCATAACTACCCTTCTTTGATAAATACCATTAAAAATGATCTCACACATATCTCCTCACATGAACTTTCATGGATAGGGAGGATAGCAGCGTTCAAAATGACTGTTCTACCAAAAATATTATATTTTTTTAGCACAATCCCCATCACAGTGCCCGACCACTTCTTCACTACAATTGATAAACTTCTAAGGAAATTCATATGGGCTGGGAAAATAGCAAGAATTTCATACTCCACGCTACAAAAAACAAAATACAAAGGCGGAATAGGATTTCCTAAAATAAGAAATTATTATATAGCTGCCATTTTGGACCAAGCCAAATCTTGGTTCCATCAAACAACAGATAAACTATGGGTGCAAATTGAAAAAGCAATGGTTCACCATAGGGACCTACCATCACTTCTTTTAGCTACATTAACAAATAGACCATTGTTTTATCCTAACTTTCCTTCTATCACTGCAACAGTCCAAGCTTGGCAATTATTTAACGCTCATACTAATAGTAATAAAACCAAACAAAAGAGAACAATCACCTTAGGCATGTATGAATTCCTTCTTCCCTCCTTAAAAATGACTGGAAAACACCTTCCGAACAATACGACATATGCACAATTTAAAGACCAAAGCCCAATGACACTTTCATTTGCAAACATCCAACTACACCATTATCATATAAAATACCCAGATCCCTATCTCAGCCATGATCCGGAAGTATGGACATACCTCACCACATCCTACAACAAACCCAAAGGTCTTTCATGGTTCTATAAAAATATACCCAATACGCAGAACCAGGCTAAGTCGGTTGGCATGATAAATTGGGAAAAAGATCTTAAAAGCAAATTTGCTTTATCTGAATGGAACAAAGCTATTCATTCCACCTACCTATACTCTCATTGTACTAATCATTGGGACATTTCCCTCAAGATACTTTACAGAAGCTACTTAACACCGATGAGAATTTCTCAAATCTTTGGTAGCTCTGATAAACTATGCTGGCGAAAATGTGGAAGCAAGGGAACGATATACCATATTTTATGGGAATGTAAATCTGTGAGGAGTTTCTGGAATACAGCTTTCTCCCTAATGGCAAAAATCACAGGGAACGTCATCTCCCCCAATCCAGCATTAGCTCTTCTCAACTTGGGGATAGATAAAATACCCACAAAGCACAGAACCATAATTACCCACATTTTGATAGCTACACGCCTATCTATTACTTCAAAATGGAAATCAGATAATATCTCAAACATTAGTGAAGTAATAGATAGAGTAAATACCCACTACAAGTATGAAATCTTTTTCGCCTACTCAAATAACTTACTAACAAAAGCACAAAACGAATGGGCTCCATGGTGCGCATGTTTTCCAGAGGCTTCTCATTGAGATCTTGCCGCAACCAACCTAACTGAATTAAAAGTCAGTGGTAGGATGTCGACATTGTAAATTTTTTATTTTGTTTTTTGTTCTTCTCTTTAATTTAGAATAATTTCTGTTTCTAAGTTTCTCTTTTCTTTGTACTTTACCTAATTGTACACTGGTTTGATTGTGCTATTGAATGGGGGGGGGGGGGCGCCCTCACGGACACAGTTTGTTCCCAGATGGGGTGTCTGGGGGGGTGACCCATATCCCTGACCTGTTCCTGTTAAACAACGGATGTAGTCCGGAATACTTATTCGCATTTCCTTTATTAGCAAATTATTGTGTAGAGTACATTAAGATATACAATCCACGTACTGGACTCTCATATGTTTACAGTAAGAACCAAGAAAGCAAATGTAATTTGTACCTACTAATTGTTAAAATATACTGTAATGTCCTATTGCTGTTAAAGTGGAAATCTTAATAAAAAACAATGAAAAGAAATCAAAAATTTACACCCTTAGAAACCCTGAAGGTCGGTGCTTGGTTTTTGGGGTCCAATATGCGGCTAGGCTCTCAAAAGGTCTCACACATGTGGTATCCCCGTACTCAGGAGAAGCAACAGGATGTATTTTTGGGTGTAATTGCACATATTCCCATGGCATGTTTGAGCAATATATCATTTAGTGACAACTTTGTGCAAAAAAATAAAAATTTTTCTATTTCCCGCAACTTGTGTCACAATATAAAATATTCCATGGACTCGACATGCCTCTCAGCAAATAGCTTGGGGTGTCTACTTTCCAAAATGGGGTCATTTGGGGGGGTTTTGAACTGTCCTGGCATTTTATGCATAACATTTAGAAGCTTATGTCACACATCACCCACTCTTCTAACCACTTGAAGACAAAGCCCTTTCTGACACTATTTTTTTACATGAAAAACATTTTTTTTTTTGCAAGAAAATTACTTTGAACCCCCAAACATTATATATTTTTTTTAAAGTAAAGGCCCTACAGATTAAAATGGTGGGTGTTTCATTTTTTTTTCACACAGTATTTGCGCAGAGATTTTTCAAACGCATTTTTTGAGGAAAAAACACACTTTTTTTACATTTTAATGCACTAAAACACACTATATTGCCCAAATGTTTGATGAAATAAAAAAGATGGATCATGGATACCAAACATGACATGCTTTAAAATTGCGCACAAACGTGCAGTGGTGACAAACTACATACATTTTTAAAAGCCTTTAAAAGCCTTTACAGGTTACCACTTTAGATTTACAGAGGAGGTCTGCTGCTAAAATTACTGCCCTCGATCTGACCTTTGCGGTGATACCTCACATGCATGGTGCAATTGCTGTTTACATTTGACGCCAGACCAACGCTTGAATTCGCCTTTGCGCGAGAGCAGGGGGGGACAGGGGTGCTTTTTTTTTTATTGCATTTTTATCTTATTTTTAAACTGTTCCTTTCATTTTTTTAATCATTTTTATTGTTATGTCAGGGAATGTAAATATCCCCTATGATAGCAATAGGTAGTGACAGGTACTCTTTTTTGAAAAAAAATGGGGTTTATTAGACCCTAGATCTCTCCTCTGCCCTCAAAGCATCTGACCACACCAAGATCAGTGTGATAAAATGCTTTCCCAATTTCCCAATGGCGCTGTTTACATCCAGCAAAATCTAAGTCATAAAATGCTCATAGCTTCCGGTTTCTTAGGCCATAGAGATGATTGGAACCATTCTGGTCTCTTATCAGCTCTATGGTCAGCTGGCGGAACCACCAGCTGCATTCTCAGGTTCCCTGTTGGGACAGGAGAGCCAGAGAAAAACATGGAGGACAGTGGGAGGGTGGACATTCCCTCCCACTGCTTGTAAAAGCAGTCTAGAGGCTAATTAGCCTCTAGGATTGCTTTTACATGAAAGCCGACCTCTGGCTGAAAAGAATGATACCAAGATGATACCTAAACCTGCAGGCATCATTCTGGTATAACCACTCAAATTCCAGCAACATACCAGTACGTTGCTGGTCCTTGTTGGGCATATATTGTAATCTTTTTTTTTTATGCAGCCTGTGGGCTGAACGAAAAAAAGAGATTGATTGGTGGGTATGCCCACCATTAGAATACCTCCCTTCATCCACCCGCTTCTAATGATGGGCATACATGCACCATTTATATATGCCGAAGCATGGGGGCATCCGCCCCAAAAGTTAGGAGCAAATCGCTCCTCTGCCCCTGCTGACCCCATGCTTCGGCATATATCACCTCCGACAGCGCTGGAGTCACGGCTTTATGTATCATGGGAGCAAACGCTGTTGCTGTCAAGATAAATAAATCCGCGCTGCAGCTGAATGGCGTACCTGAAGACAAAAAAATGGTTAACAATAAAACACAGTAAACAGTAAAGTATAAAAAATTGCATACCTGAAAAGCAAACATGATAAAACATAATAACAATAAAACATTGCAGAATAGAATACAGTAAAAAAAGAGCAGAACAATAGAGAGAGAATAGAGAGAGAGAGAGAACAATAAAATGACAACTATTTTTGTTTTTTTATTTCATATATTTTTTTGTGTTTTTTTTTTTTTTTACACTTTTTTTTGTAACTGTAACTTTTATAACTGTAACCGGTTCCAGGTTCGGGTCTCTCAAAATGCAATGGCATCTTGGGAGACCCTGTGAAAGTGTGCCTAGTCTGTGCAATGCTGTACCCTACGCTAATACTCAACTAGTTTATGGTAGCGTTCAAAACATTCACCAATGCAAAGACCAGGATTGTAAGGACAGGAGGGACAATAATAGTGGGTGTCACGCCTATATCCGTGCTTGCTGCAGACACAACATCTTTTTTGGGGGGGTTCGTTGGGTAGGGGTACTCGGGAGGACATAAAGAAAATGCCTCTCATGCAGCCGACTGCATTTGGTTGGGGACGTGAATGGGGGAAGTACAGGTGCTGCAGAAGTGGTGGGTTCCCAATTAGGATTGGCGAATGCAGCAGGAAGGGCATTATGGGCACAACGGGCCTGTGTTTGTCTTCTTCTTGGTGGCAGCGGGACACTACTTGTGCTTGCCACCTCACCAGCTTGAACTGCACTTATGGGACTCGCCACGTCACCAAGTGTTACTGCAGTGCTGGTTTGACTACGACCGGGGTGTACTAGGCCGTTGGTGCTTGCCAGTTCACCAAAACGCTACCAAAAAAACTGTTAGCGATCGCAGGGATCAGGCCTGACTGCGAACGCTGCAGTTATGTGTTTAGTGTTTTGTAAGTGACAGTGATCGATACTGCACTTGGGTTGGCTGGGCTGGGCTGGGCGGAGGGGCAAAACGCAGGTGCTAGCAGGTATCTGGGCTGATCCCACTAACACTGCGTTTTTGGAAACCCTAAACTGCTGGGGGCGCTAGTATAGATCTGATCGGATCAGATATTGATCCAATAAAAAACTGTTAGCGATCGTAGGTATCAGGCCTGACTCTGCGAACGCTGCAGTTATGCGTTTAGTGTTTTGTAAGTGTATGTGTTGTGCACTTACTCAGATGTCTTCTCTCCTCGGCGCCGGAACGGAAATTACCGACCCGAGGAGAGATGATATCACTTCCTCTGCCGCTGTTTACTATACAGCGGCAGAGGAAGATTCTCATTCTTTGGGAGCGATCGCGAGGGGGTGGCCACGAATGAGTGGTCTCCCCCTCAGCCTGGATCGCTCCCCTAACGAAGCCGACTGCCTCGGGCACCGGTACCAGGTACGTGATTTTGCCTGCCTGTGCCATTCTGCCTCAGTATATCAGTATATCAGTATATAGGCGGTCGGCAAGTGGTTAAAACATTAATCTACAAACATATTTAGTTACAAGTAAAATGCAGACATTTCCCATAATTACCCTTTGCACCAAGGTTTCATTCTGATGGTTGCTCTCCCATAAAAGTGTGTGTTTCCCTCCCATCTAGTCTCTGTATATCATTACAGGCTGATGTATCATTGGTTGGCATAGCTTGGCTCTGATTGGTGAGCTCTCTATTCCTGGTTAAGGACTGGCTACATCTCCATTCACTATACTTTGCAAAACGCAGGTGCTAGCAGGTATCTGGGCTGATCCCACTAACACTGCATTTTTGGGAACCCTAGACTGCTGGGGGCGCTAGTATAGATCTGATCGGATCAGATATTAATCCGTTCAGATACTATACCACTAAGGGAGGTGTACGGTGCGTGCATGCGTGTTAGCGCTACTGGCACTAACCTGACGCTGCCTGGGGCTGGTGCTTGCCAGTTCACCAAAACACTACCAAAAAAACTGTTAGCGATCGCAGATATCAGGCCTGACTCTGCGAATGCTGCAGTTATGCATTTAGTGTTTTGTAAGTGACAGTGATCGATCAATACTGCACTTGGGTGGGCTGGGCTGGGCCAGGCGGAGGGGCAAAACACAGGTGCTAGCAGGTATCTGGGCTGATCCCACTAACACTGCGTTTTTGGGAACCCTAAACTGCTGGGGACGCTAGTATAGATCTGATCAGATCAGATATTGATCCGTTCAGATGCTACACCACTAAGGGAGGTGTTTGGTGCGTGCGTGGGTGTTAGCCCTACTGGCACTAACCTGACGCTGTCTGGGGCGACGCAGATCCTATCTGACCCTAAAACCTAACTTATATCACCGCCGGGCGATTAGGGGGCTAAACCTTTATTAGGTAATAAGTGCTCTGGCACTATAAAAAACAAACTAACTAACCAGTGTCACCCGTAACATATATATGGTGATCACTGGTGAAAGGGTTAACTAGGGGGCAATCAAGGGGTTAAAACCTTTATTAGGTAGTATATGGGGGTCCCTGGCGCTATAAAACGCTGACGGCGAACCTATATATTTACCTCCCTAACTAGCTTCACCAGTGACACTAATACAGCGATCAGAAAAACCATCACTTAGTGACACCGGCGACGGGGCTGATCAAGGGATTAAAACTATATTAGGGGGGGTTAGGGGGGTACCCTAGACCTAAAGGGGGCTAACCCTAACTGCCCTACCACTTCTAACTGTCACAAACTGACACCAATGCAGTAATCAGAAAAAATAAAACTGCCATTAGTGTCACTATGACAGGGGGGGGTGATTAGGGGATGATCAGGGGGTGATCGGGGGGTGATGGGGGGTGTAAAGTGTGCCTGGTGTGTTTTACTGTAAGTGTATGTGTTGTGCACTTACTCAGATCTCTTCACTCCTCGGCGCCGGAACGGAAATTACCGACCCGAGGAGAGATGACATCACTCACTCTGCCGCTGTTTACTATACCGCAGCAGAGGAAGATTCTCATTCATTGGGAGCGATCGCGAGGGGGTGGCCACGAATGAGTGGTCTCCCCCTCAGCCTGGATCACTCCCCTAACAAAGCCGACCGCCCGCGGGAGGCAGATCACGTACCAGGTACGTGATTTTGCCTGCCCATGCCATTCTGTCGCAGTATATCTGCGTTAGGCGATCGGCAAGTGGTTAAAACATTAATCTACAAACATATTTAGTTACAAGTAAAATGCAGACCTTTCCCATAATTCCCATAATTACCCTATCATTACATGCTGATGTATCATTGGTTGACATAGTGTGGCTCTGATTGGTGAGCTCTCTATTCCTGGTTAAGGACTGGCTACATCTCCAATCACTATACTTTGCATAAGTCATCCCCCTTTAATGCAAATCCTTGTGACTATTATGAGCAGGAGATTAACTTGAATTTTCCCGGGAAGTATTGATTACGGGTTGGCCTCCCTTCATTGCATATCCCAGCATGGGATCCTTTGAAGTGAGTATGTGTAAAACAATGAGGTTTGGATCCCATTGTTTGTATACACAAGCCTAGGCACCGACTTGTCTGGTCTACCAGAGATTTCTGTGAAGATAATATGCTCCGCCCTACATAGATACAAGCTAAATTAAATATATTCATAATTACAATATTTTACAGCTATTAATGGAGATTTCACATAAACTCATAAGGCAACAAGTCCGTTGGCAACAGCACTTGAAAGACCCACATCAAAGAAAAAGGCGGACTTCTCCTTCCTGCTCATTTGGGATCTCCAACCCTACTATGCCTCCAGTCCTCTCGAAAACCTGGACTGAGAGGAATGAAGGTATAGCAATAGGTGTCCCAAGTACTTGCAGCCAATCTTCTAGCAGTACACCACCATCTGATTTAGCAGGCAAATTTCCCTACCCCAGTTGCTAAACCATAAAAAGAAATTCAGTCCCAGTCATCCACATGCCCAGCGGCTGAATGCTAGCTTGGATAAATTGCTAGCACTGCAACTACTACCTTTTCAGCTGGTAGACTCTGCCCCCTTTCGTGAATTTGCGGAATGTGCTGTACCTCAGTTGCAGGTTCCAAAACGCCATTTCTTTTCACGGAAGACCATTCCAGCTCTCTACCGGCATGTGGAAGGCAATGTTTTTGTCTTGTTGGACAGGGCGGTCAGCAGTAAGGTGTATATTACTGCTGACTCATGGTCTAGCAGGCATGGACTGGGTAACTCTGCTGGCAGCTGGGAAGGATGCAGGACAGGGTTCAGTATTGTTGGAGCTTGTTCCGCCACCACGCCTCCAAAATGCTAGCGGTGATTCTGCCACAGCTCTCTCCTCCACCCACCTCTTCTTCTTCCTCTATGCCTCTTCTGCAGATTTGTTCACTGAACCAGCGGTGCTTCGTAAGCATTCAAGGGGCTACACAAGCACTCAGGCAAAAAGATGCCATGCAGTGCATGAGTTGGTCTGTTTAGGGAACAGGAGCCACACTGGGGCAGAGATTTTGTCAACTCTGCAGGGGCAGTGTCAGAGGTGGTTGACACCACGCCAGCTTCAGACAGGAATGGCTGTATGTGACAATGGCACCAACCTTGTCTCAACCCTCCGACAGGGACACTTGGCCCATGTTCCATGTTTGGCACACATCCTGAATTTGGTGGTGCATCGATTCTTGAGCAGGTACCCAGGCTTACAAGATCTCCTGAGACAGGCCAAAAAAGTCATTTCCACCGGTCATACAATGCCAGTGATCAGCTGGCTGAATGCAACCTGCCCACCAACCGCTTCATTTGTGACATGTCCACCAGGTGAAACTCAACGTTGGCAATGATGCAGCGGCTGCACGTGCAGCAGAGGGCCATCAATCAGTACCTGTGTGAGTATGGCACCAGGACAAGGTCAGGGGAGCTTGGCTTCTTTTCGCCATGCCAGTGGCTAGTTATCAAGGATGCATGCACTGTCTTGTCACCATTTGAGGAGGCCACATGGATGGTGAGCAGTGACAATGCATGCATCAGTGATACTGTCCCTCTTGTCTTCCTGTTGGAGCACACGCTTCATGGAATAATGGACAGGGCACTTGAGGCAGAACAGCAGGGGGAAGAGTAGGACTTCCTTACATCTCAAGGCCCCCTTTATCCAGATATTATTCCTGCAGGCCCACCAAACACACAGGAAGAAGAGGAGGAGGATTGTGTCAGCATGGACAGGGAGGATAACACTCAGCAGCAGTCTTCAAGGGATGGTTTTCAGTCCCCAGAAACCCAAGGAGTTGTACGTGGCTGGGAGGAGGTTGTTACAGATCATGTGATCCTTAGTGACCCAGAGGACTCAGAATTGAATGCCTCTGCAAACTTTTGCAGGCTTTGCAGAATCAGGGAGGCCATGCAGCGTAAGGACCCTAGGATTCGTAGTATCAAAGAGAGGGATCATTACTGGCTGGCACGCCTTCTTGATTCCACGCCAACAACACACTACACACTACACGGGGCCAATGTATCCTTATATAGTGTGTGGCGTGGCCTTAGTCCCTCTGAGCCATGATTGGCTAAAGGCACCCTGCCTTTGGCCTATTATGGCTCTCTTAGCTGAGGGCGCTGGAATTGGCCAAAGCATGCAGGTCATGGGGCATGCTTTGGCCAATCATCATACAGCAATGTACTGCGCTCATTATGCAGTGCATTATGGGGTGCTACGCGGCGCTCAAATTTGGTGCAAACGCCCCATAATGTTTGGTTTTCGACGAACGGGCGAACAGCCAATGTTTGAGTCAAACTCATGTTCGACCCGAACATGAAGCTCCTCCCTATTCTCAATTACTCCTACATCAGAACTAGCTCTCTTAAATGTTGGCCATGAAAATATTCTCCACTTTATTACCCATGTAATCACTCATTGGTGGCTAGATTAGCCTTAGTGAGACACTGGAAAACTGTTGATCCCCCTCTTGGTTCAGAAATGATCAATATAGTTCACATTTACTGCACTTATGAAATGATGTTAACCTCTAGCAGCGGAAAACGTATACCTGCCGCTAGGGATAAGCCGAACACTCTCCTGTTTGGTTCGCAGCAGAACATGTGAACAGGTAAAAAATTTGGCAGAACACACGAACACCGTTAAAGTCTATGGGACACGAACATGAATAATCAAAAGTGCTAATTTTAAAAGCTTATATGCAAATTATTGTCATAAAAAGTGTCGGCCATTTTTTCGGGAGCAGTGATTTTTTTAATGCTTAAAGTGAAGCAATAAAAATGAAATATTACTTTAAATATCGTGCCTGGGGGTGTTTATAGTATGCCTGTAAAGTGGCGCAATTTTCCCGTGTTTAGAACAGTACCACAGCAAAATGACATTTCTAAAGGAAAAATTGTCACTTAAAACTGATCACGGCTGTAATGAATTGTCAGGTCTCGGCAATATAGATACAGATAATTAAAAAAAAGAGCATGGGATCCCCCGCGTCCATTACCAGGCCCTTTGAGTATTAAGGGGAACCCCGAATCAAAATTTAAAAAAAAATTGCGTGGGGGGTCCCCCTAAAATCCATACTAGGCCCTTCAGGTCTGATGTGGAAATTAAGGGGAACCCTGCGCCAAATTTAAAAAAATATGGTGTAGGGGTCCCCCCAAAATCTATACCAGACCCTTATCTGGGCACACAACCTGGCAGGCCACAGGAAAAGAGGGGGGGTGAGAGAGCGTCCC
This sequence comes from Lithobates septentrionalis, assembly GCA_037952835.1. Taxonomy (NCBI): domain Eukaryota; kingdom Metazoa; phylum Chordata; class Amphibia; order Anura; family Ranidae; genus Lithobates; species Lithobates septentrionalis. The sequence continues at coordinate 6,406,030 of JBBDGP010000284.1, forward strand.
CCTCCTGAACCGTAATAGGCCACATGCCCTCAACATGGGGAGGGTGCTTTGGGGTAGCCCTCCAAAGCACCTTTTCCCCATGTTGATGGGGACAAGGGCCTTATCCCCACACCCTTGCCCAGTGGTTGTGGGGGTCTGCTGGCGGGGGGCTTATTGGAATCTGGAAGCCCCCTTTAACAAGTGGACACCCAGATCCCGGCCTCCCCCTGTGTGAATTGGTAACGGGGTACAAATGTACCCCTACCATTTCACAAAAAAAGTGCCAAAATGGTAAAAAAGACAAGAGACAGCTTGTCCCACGAAGTAAGTTCACGCTGCTCCACGGACCATGGCATCAGAGGGGGGGTCACCCGTTTACATCACTGGGTGGCCCCGGCTCACTCTGACATTGCAGGGAAGCCATGGGGAAGCCCCATGCATAAGAGGCGGCTGGGTCAGATGGTTACATCACCGGGTGGCCCCACCCTCAGTTATATAAGAGCTTTCACAGCGAAGACGCGTCCGATGGCGGGAGCCTCCCATGGAGGTGGGTTGGTTGAGGCTTTTTTCTTTTTTTTCCGGTCTTTCAGGACTTACTTCGTGGGACATTTTTATTTTTTTAATAAAGGACTTGTCCCAAGCTATCTCTTGTCTTTTTTACCATTTTGACACTTTTTTTGTGAAATGGTAGCTGTACAGTTCTAAACACGGGAAAAATGTGCCACTTTACAGACATACTGTAGACACCCTCCAGGCATGATATTGAAAGGAATATTTCATTTTTATTGCTTCACTTTAACGGTGTTCCGGCAGCTTTCGAATTTGCCGCAAACACCGCATATTGTTTGCTGTTCGGCGAACAGGCGAACACTCGATGTTCAAGTCAAACTCACGTTCGACTTGAACATCGGGCTCATCCCTACCTGCCGCATCTATATGGGAACCTTGGATTACTTTGTAAAAGTAGATCTTTAATGTGAGACCTGTTACTCTCTCTAATGCCTCGTACACATGGTCGGATTTTCCGATGGAAAATGTTCGATAGGAGCCTTTTGTCCGAAATTCCGACCGTGTGTAGGCTCCATTGGACAGTTTCCACCGGAATTTCCGTCACACAAAATTTGAGATCTGGTTATCAAATTTTCCGACAACAAAATCTGTTCACGTCAATTCCGAACGTGTGTAGACAATTCCAATGCACAAAGTGCCACGCATGCTCAGAATCAAGCAGAAGAGCCACACTGGCTGTTTAACTTCATTTTCTCGGCTCGTTGTACGTGTTGTACGTCACCGCGTTCTTGATGTTCGGAATTTCCGACAAGATTTGTGTGACCGTGTTTATGCAAGACAAGTTTGAGCCAACATCCAACAAAAAAAACATGGATTTTGTTGAAAATCCTATGTGTGTCTGAGGCATAACTCTCTCTTCCAACTTTGTTGGACCAAATTCAGTGGTATGTATGCTTGAAATACTTCCTTCTCCTTGTTTATGTGGAGTTTGAAAAAAGAGATCAGTAACAGTTACATTCCAATAGTAGTTAAACCTTAATAAAAATCCATTGAAACAAAAATGTTTCATAATTTGTAACCCTGAAATAGTTTCTTACTTTCTGGTTTAATGTTTATAATGCCTTGAAAAAATATTCATCCCCTTGAAATTTTCCACATTTTGTCATGTTACAACCAAAAACGTGAATGTATTTTATGTGATAGACCAACACAAAGTGGCACATAATTGTGAAGTGGAAGGAAAATGATAAATGGTTTCCAACATTTTTTACAAATAAATATCTGAAAAGTGTGGCATGCATTTGTATTCAGCCCCCTTTACTCTGATACCCCTAACTAAAATCTAGTGGAACCAATTATTTTTTTAGAGGTCACCTAATTAGTAAATAGAGTCCACCTGTTTGTAATTTAATCTAAGTATAAATTCAGCTGTTCTGTGAAGCCCTCAGAGATTTGTTAGAGAACCTTAGTGAACAAACAGCATCATAAAGGCCAAGGAACACACCAGACATGCCAGGATATAGTTGTGGAGAAGTTTAAAGTAGGATTAGGTTATAAAGAAAAACCCAAGCTTTAAACATCTCACGGAGCACTATTCAATCCATCATCTGAAAATGGAAAGAGTATGGCACAACTGCAAACCTATGAAGACATGGCCGACCACCTAAACTGCCAGGCCGGGAAAGGAGAGCATTAATCAGAGAATTAGCCAAGAGGCCCATGGTAACTCTGCAGAGATTCACAGCTTTTCTATAGCTTCTATTATAAGTTGTATAAAGCTTGGAATACTGTATCATTTAAGTTAGTTTTAGATTTAACTAAAAATTGAAAGCTTTGGAGATGTAAAATTATTTTAGACGGAGGTGAATTCCAAACCCTTTACCCAGGATTGATTTCTCTGAAAAATAATTTTGCTTATGCACAGGAAGAATATAGAATTATTGCTCTATTGAGTCTGACATTAACTAAAGGGTTTTTCTAGGGAACAGGGAGGAAAAAAAATCAGAGGTCGCGATTATGCTACAGGCAATCTTTAGTTTCATGCAGTGGTGGTTTTAATAAGTAGTTAGACCTGGAGAAACAATTTGATTTTTCATTAACTACTTTGATCAGTCATGGTACACATGAAGATCAGACAGCCCTTTAAAATGAAAATGGTTACAACAGAAGTTATCTTTCAAATGTTAAATGCTTTATAAATTAGGAGTGGAAATGTTTAATTGTGCAATTTAAGAAAACCTTAATGCCACAAATCACAAGTTAATAAAACAATTTATACAGTGACAAAGGATCAATCCACCCAAAACTCATATCTCAGTTTTAACTAGAAACAAGCTAGATGAATTGGCTTATTTTTTCTCACAAAGTCACAAGAAGCAAGGTTTTTATAACATTTTCTTGATACACCAGTGCACCACAGGGGTCTCACACTGCTGAGCAGGGCCATCTTTAATATTGATTGGACCCTGGGCAAAAAATTTCTTTGGGCCCCCCCATGCAATTTCACTCTCCACCTGCTCTGAGACATACAATAAATAGCAGCTAGACTTAAAATCAATTTACTGTATCAGATCAAGCAGCAATTGGTTGCCAGAGGTTAAAGCATATAATTTCCGCTTACTGACTGGTTGCTAGGGGTTACAGCACATATTAAGGCTCACTGATTAATTGCTAGAGGTTACAGCACATGATTTCTGCTTGTTGATTGGTTGCTAGAGATTACTGTACAGTAATACTGCTCACTGATTGGTTGCTATAGGTTACAGCACATCTTCTCCTCACTGCTGGGGGGGGGATGATATACATATGAATGTCGCCTTTATTTACATATCAAAGCTGCCGGCCTCAGCTATTTACATATGAATGCAGATGCTATTTACATATGAATGCTGCCTTCATTTACATATGATTGACGGTTATTTACATGAAAACACAGGGTCTGCAGGTGAGCCATCTGTACACAACAATAGGGCAGAGCTGGGCAGCATTAATAGCAGCACTTCACAATGAGATATCGGAACACAGCACAGGACTAAAGCTTCAAGGGACAAGGGAATTTGAACTGGGATAGTTGGCAAGTATGAGGCAGCTGCTTTGGGCGCCACAACAATGACAGGACCCAGGGCAGCTGCCCCTTTTGCCCTGCCTTAAAGACGGCCCTGCTGCTGAGTAGGGATGAGCCGAACACCCCCCTGTTCGGTTCGCACCAGAACATGCGAACAGGAAAAAAGTTTGTTCGAACACGCGAACGCCGTTAAAGTCTATGGGACACGAACTTGAATAATCAAAAGTGCTAATTTTAAAGACTTATATGCAAGTTATTGCCATAAAAAGTGTTTGGGGACCTGGGTCCTGCCCCAGGGGACATGGATCAATGCAAAAAAAAGTTTTAAAATGGCCGTTTTTTCAGGAGCAGTGATTTTAATAATGCTTAAAGTCAAACAATAAAAGTGTAATATCCCTTTAAATTTCGTAGCTGGGGGGTGTCTATAGTATGCCTGTAAAGGGGCGCATGTTTCCTGTGTTTAGAACAGTCTGACAGCAAAATGACATTTCGAAGGAAAAAAGCCATTTAAAACTACTCGCGGCTATTGCATTGCCGGTCCGACAATACACATAGAAGTTCATTGATAAAAACGGTATGGGAATTCCCCACAGGGGAACCCCATGGGGGGGGCGGGGTCTGACGCATGGTGACTTGACGGGACTTCCCTGTGACATCACGGGGAATGCCACAGGGAAGTCCCATCATGTCCCGTGTGTCAGAGGGGGCGGGGTCACTGGGTGGCCCCGCCCCCCGTTATTTAAGAACCGTCAGACGAGGAGACGCCGTCACACAGCGGGAGCCTCCCTCCATGCCAGCATGGATGTGGAGCGGCCAGGAGAAGAAAATGAAGAAGAGAAGAAAAGAAGAAGAGGAATAAGAAGATGAAGAAGATAAAGAGAAGAGCGGGAGCCTCCCCCCATGCCATGGGTGCGGAGCGGCCCGAGGAGAAGAAGATAGAAGACGCCGCGGAGGAGATGCTGGACGAGAATGCCGGAGGAAGAACCAGAAGAGCCAGAAGAACCAGAAGAAGAAGAAGAAGAAGAAGATGAAGGAAGATAGAAGAAAGGAGAAACATTTAAATAAAGGAATTGTCAAAAACTGTCTCTTGTCATTTTAAACATTTTGGACAGTTTTTTTGTGAAATGGTAGGGGTACTTTTGTAGGGGGGGCCGGGATCTGGGGGTCCCCTTGTTAAAGGGGGCTTCCAGATTTCGATAAGCCCCCTGCCCGCAGACCCCCACAACCACCGGCCAGGGTTGTGGGGATGAGGCCCTTGTCCTCATCAACATGAGGACAAGGTGTTTTGGGGGGCTATCCCAAAGCACCCTCCCAATGTTGAGGGCATGTGGCCTGGTATGGTTCGGGGGGTGCTCTCTCGTCCCCCCCCTCTTTTCCTGCGGCCTGCCAGGTTGCGTGCTCGGATAAGAGTCTGGTATGGATTTTTGGGGGACCCCCACGTCATTTTTTTTTTTAATTTTGGTTCGGGGTTCCCCTGTGGGGAATTCCCATGCCCTTTTTATCAATGAACCTTTATTGTCGGACCGGCAATGCAATAGCCGCGAGTAGTTTTAAATGGCTTTTTTCCTTCGAAATGTCATTTTGCTGTCAGACTGTTCTAAACACAGGAAACATGCGCCCCTTTACAGGCATACTATAGACACCCCCCAGCTACAAAATTTAAAGGGATATTACACTTTTGTTGTTTGGCTTTAAGCATTATTAAAATCACTGCTCCTGAAAAAACATTTTTTTGCATTGATCCATGTCCCCTGGGGCATGATCCAGGTCCCCAAACACTTTTTATGACAATAACTTGCATATAAGCCTTTAAAATTAGCACTTTTGATTTCTCCCATAGACTTTTAAAGGGTGTTCCGCGGCATTTGAATTTGCCGCGAACACCCCAAATTGTTCGCTGTTCGGCGAACTTGCGAACAGCCAATGTTCGAGTCGAACATGAGTTTGACTCGAACTCGAAGCTCATCCCTACTGCTGAGGATATATTTTTCATGCTATATAGAATGTAGTTTGTTGCTCAAGACACATTAACACTTTCCTTTTTTAAGTTCATTTTTTTCTTTCATTTTGGAACAGTGGTACAATCCCCACGTAGACAGTCAAAGCAACACAATTAAAAAATGCCCTCTCTATTCTTGTTCCAATGACAACTTAAATGTTTGGATTTTCATTCTTTTCCAGATCCAGTGACAATGGTCACCAGGACAAAAAAGAATCAATTTCACTAATGCCAGGAGTCTGGCTGGCAAGATGAGAGAACTAGAGTTGCTGTTGTACAAGAAGGATTTAGATTTTGTGGGGATTTAGAGACTTGGTTCAACAGCACCCATGATTGACTGGTAACCATTCAAGAGTATTCCCTATATCACAGAGATAGGGAGGGTAAAAAAAGGGGAGAGGTATGCCTGTATATCAAGAATGATGTGCAAGTAAATATGAGGGACAACATCACTAATGGAGCAGGGGAGGAGGTGGAATCCTTATGGGTAGAGCTTCAAAGGGAGGAAACTAAGGGTAAAGTAATACTGGGAGTATGCTATAGCCCCCGAAACAGGGGAAGGGGGAGGTAGACCACCTATAACAGTTTGGAATGGCGAGAAGGATGGGAAGTGTCATTACAATGGGGGATTTTAATTATCCAGACATAGACTGTGGGCGGAAGGAACCACACATTTGACCAAGGCTTGCAATTTCCTAAATGTCTTGCAGGACAATTTCATGGGTCAGATGGTGAATGCACCAACAAGAAACAATGCATTACTAGACCTACTGATTACTAACAATACAGACCTGATTGCGGATGTGGAAATATGTGGCAGTTTAAGAAAGAGCCACCACAGGTCAATTAGGTTCAGCATAAATCACACAAATAGGAAACACAAGGGTAATGCAAGGACACTGAATTTTAAAAGAGCCAACTTCCCTAAGCTGTGCTCCTTGCTAGAAGATATTAAATGGGATAAAATCCTGAGTACAAAGAACACGGAGGAAAAATAGGAGTGCTTTAAGAGCATATTAAATAAAGGTATTGGCCAGTGCATCCCAATAGGAAATACATTTAAAAGAACTAACAAAAGTCCTGGGTGGCTTAACTCATATGTAAAAATGAATATAAAAGCAAAGGAGAAGGACTTCAAAAATTACAAGGCTGAGGGGACATTGTCAGCATTCCAACTTTACAAAGAATGCAACAAGAAATGTAAGGGTGCAATCAAGGCAGCTAAGATAGATCACAAAAGGCACATAGGGTAGGAGAGTAAAAAAAAACAAGAAATTCTTTAAGCACATAAATAGTAAGAAAGGGAGATTAGAACATATTGGCCCCATAAAGGATGATGAAGAGAATCTGGTTACAAAAGATGGAGAGATGGTGAACGTTTCTGAATTTATTCTTCTCCTCAGTCTTCACAAGGGAAATGGGGGATTCCATAACCAAATCTGCAATGTTTATCTTCATAGCACATCACAGAGGATAAAATTAGAAGTAGATTTGAAAAACATAACATTAATAAGTCAACGGGACTAGATGGCTTTCACCCGAGGGTCCTTAAAGAACTCATGCAGGTGATAGCCAGACCATTGTCCCTAATTTTTATGGACAGTCTACTGACTGGAATGGTACCAGCTGATTGGAGAAAAGCCAATGTAGCACCAATATTTAAAAAAGGGCCACAATATATCCCTGGGAACTACAGGCCAGTTAGCCTAACATCAATAGTTTGTAAGCTCTTGGAGGGGATGTTAAGGGACTATATACAAGATTTTAGTAATAAAACTGTATTTTTAGCAGTAATCAGCATGGATTCATGAAGAATAGTTCTTGCCGGGCCAATCTATTAACCTTCTATGAGGAGGTGAGCGGCCATCTAGATAAAGGAAGGCTTGTAGTTGTGGTGTATCTGGATTTTGCAAAGGCATTCAATACTAGACATGTGAATTCATTTTCGTCCCAATTTCAGGTATTTTTGTTATCGTTTTAACAAATGATAAGGAAAGTGCAGAATCCGAAAAACGAAAGATCCAACATAAACAAATGCTTTATTTTCGTTTTCGTTGTGACAACAGTTCGATATAGATAGAAGATTCGACATGATGCTAACAATAACAATCTGTGTCCATCGAACCTGTGGTTGAACGTGCCTAACCTTAGCTCTATAATGCCCCGTACATACGGTCGGACTTTGTTCGGACATTCCGACAACCAAATCCTAGGATTTTTTCAGACGGATGTTGGCTCAAACTTGTTTTGCGTACACACGGTCACACAAAGTTGTTAGAATTTCCGATCGCCAACAACGCGGTGACGTCAACCACGTACGACGAGACTAGAAAAGGCCAGTTCAGAACCAAGCGCGGCACCCTTTGGGCTCCTTTTGCTAATCTCGTGTTAGTAAAAGTTTGGTGAGAGACGATTCACGCTTTTTCAGACTCGTGGCTTTCAGATCATTTTCTGCAGTTCAGTTTGTGCTTGTGGGTTTGTATCTGCTCTTCAGTGCGTGCAAGCAAGTTCCGCGTGACTTTAATTAGTCATTGTGTTCTTGTTCGTTCGTTACTGTTTTTCAGGTCGCTCTTCACAGGCCTTGCTGTTCTTCAGTGCGTTCTGTTACTTCGTTCTGAGCAGCCGACCGTTTTCTAGCCATGTTTCGTATACGTACTCCTCGTAGAGTTTGTGCTGTGCGGGGACTTGGTGTTGGGGTCCTGACCTTGACACAAGTCCAGTCCATGAACAGGGTGGGGAGGAGTTCATGGACCAAGAATTGGCTGCTTCAGCGTGACCAGTTCTCTCATATAAATAATGATATTTGAAGCGCTTCACAATGTGCATGAAAATGAATATAAAAGTAAATATAAATAGTCAAATTAATCCAGCGGTGAGTAAAAATTCCTAAAAAATCCAACAATCAAAATAGTGTAAAACTATAAAAAATTAGTGACACCAAATGTGTAAAAAATTCACATAAAAAATCCACATAAAAATAAATATATAGGGATGTATTCAGAAGGTTCAATTATACAGGTGTGGAATCCTGATTGGTATAGAGCTTTTGATCACTAGCAAAGCTGTTTAAAAACACTTGCTTAATTAAGGTGCTCATTGATCTTAATAGTACCAAAGTGTTTTTTGCTTCTATTCACAACCAATGTGAGAATCATAAACAGGCAAATAAGAGAAAAAAACAATCATTGTGCAATAGTTAGGATACCAAGGTACACAGGCAAACTTCAATCCACTCACGTGTGCCTTATAATGATAAGGCAAATGCAGGTTTTACTATAGCAGTCAGCCGCCTTAGACAGGAGCAGATTCAGTGCAGTACACTGTGTGAAACTGCTGATCTGCACAGAGCGTCCTTGGCTCCTCCCACGCGTTACATCACAGTCACGTGACTTTTTCAAGGATAATACAAGCTCTGACGGACTCAGCTTTATAGCACAACAGCAGAGTGGTTGCCATGGCTACAGCATGAGTTTATCATCATACTGCTTCCTGCATAAACTTCATTCCTGTTAAAACCTACTTTTATTAGACATGTAATTCATATGAATATCGTTGGTTTATCAAAAACACGATTCCATGTGTAAAAAACGCAGTGTGTAAAAAGTAAAAAATATATATTGATATCTCTAATCACGTTTACTTCTTCAACTCCCTCCAGTGGTCACAATTGGTATAGCATCTCACAGAGGGAGTATATGGCAAAGCTATGTCTCTAATGGTTTTGATAATTGACCAGTGCCCCATGATATCACAAAAATGGGGTATCCACATGCTCTGCTCATAAATGTATGGAAAACGGAGTAAACAAGATGACATGATATATATATATATGTATATATATAAAATATACATATATAAAATTAAAATAAGATATGATATAAGAAATAGGGAAATAATATTAAAATATAAAATTAAAATCTAAAAATTCCATGATAGAATATTGCAAAAATGGATGATGACCATTGTTTATATGCTAGAACTGAACCAAATATTGCCACTCAGAAAAAACTGGTATTGGACAAATAATGAGAATATTGGACCAAAAAATAAATAAAAATAAAAAAATATAAAAAATAAAATATAAATAAAATATATACCATATATATATATATATATATATATATAAATCTGAAAAACCTCTAAAAATCAGAAATAAAACAATTCAGGTCGAATTCAATGTTCAAACCATGGGGTTCTAATGTACCCATCTGGAATATCCATTTGGATTCATTCTTGCTGAGTTCCCTCACTTTATGGGAACCCCTCCAGTGAGCCTTATACTTTTGAATAGCCCAGAATTGGAGACCCCTAGGGTCTCTGTTATGATACCTATCAAAATGTTTTGAAACACTGTGTTTTGGATAGCCTTTTCTAATGTTCTGGATATGCTCTCTTATTCTCTTCCACATTGGTCGCTTAGTTCTGCCAATGTATTGGAGGGAGCAGGAGCACTGTAAAGCATATACCACCCCCTCAGTCCTGCAAGATATAAAATCCTTTATTTCAAATTCTTGTCCAGTATTTGTTGAAGAAAATTTCTGACATTTGTATCCATTTTGATTAGTATTTATGCAGGCATAACACCTTTTACAGGGATAGAATCCTTTACCCTGAAAAAAGGTTAAATCAGTTATTCTCTTGGGTGGGTTGGGTACATTTTTAGCTATGATGTCCCTTAGAGTTGGAGCTCGCCTATAAATGAATCTCGGTTTTTCTGGGAGTATATTTGCCAAAGTAGTATCAGTTTTTAAAATAGACCAATGTCTTTTTATAATCCTCTCCATCCTCCTGTGTTGTACACTGAAGTCCATTATCAGAGGTATGTCATCTGTTTTGTCATTTACCTTGATTTTATCTTGGATCAGCGCTTCTCTTGAGGTTTGATTGACTTCTGTTATTTTTTCATTAAAGAGTTTTATTAGAAGGTTAATAAAGTTTGTCAAACAATGCCATTTATCAAGAGAGATCAACCATACAAGTTCAGTACATCTAATGAGCAGTGTATACATTGGTTAACATCCGTATGAAGGTATTGAGCATAAATTTAAAGTTATATCCGCCCATTCGTGTGCTGGAAAGATAAGTGGTGATCCTGAAGATCAAAAATTTCAGCGACTGCTATTGTAATGGACTTTTTGGATCAGTTACAACATTTCAGGCGGTAAACCTAGCTAACTGTTAGCTTTAAATTTAGTGGAGTTAGCATCATTTCAGTGTTTATCAGGACAGAAAATAGAAATAATTGACAAAGAGAGAAGTGAAGCATAAAGAGATGAATAATGAGAAAGAGAAGCTAATAGAGTAGGGCCTTCCTTTAAGGAAGTGGCGTCCCCACCTCCCCGGCCCCCTGTGCGCCTATTTAACGTATGTGGAACTGTGAAGAGTTCCCATATCCAGGGACCCACTAAATATTCAGTAATTGTTCATAAGCCGCGGAATACTTAAAGATTAGCCAAGGTGTCCATGTTTTGTGATATCTTTCTATGCTATCCGTGGATTGGGCAAGTAAATCTTCCATATGACAGAACTCGGAGACTTTCTGAAGCCACTCCTTGATCAAAGGAGCCTGTGTGCTTTTCCACCGTAGTGGGATCAGTGCCTTAGCAGCGTTTAAGAGGTGCTTCGTTAAGGATTTTTTATATCTCTTGTAGGAAAAGTTTGAGATGTGTAGTAGGCAGCATGCTGCATCCAGATTAATCTTGGTCTCCGTTATCTGTCATATGGCATCCCTCACTTTTGTCCAATAGGTCTCCAGAATTGGGCATTGCCACCAGATATGCAAGAGAGTGCCTGGCTCTCTATTGCATTGCCAGCAACTGTCTGAGGCCTCGGGGAACCATTTTTTAATTTTATGTGGAGTGGCGTACCAGTGAGTCAGAAGTTTATATGCTGTCTCCTGTGTTTTTGTGCTAATGGAGCATTTATGTGCCAATGTACAAGCCGTCAGCCATTGATTATCTGTTATATCCCTCTGCAGGGCACTAGACCATTCTACTCTAAATCTATCGTCTGTAGGTGATTTAGGGTTTTGTAGCCATGAGTAGGCAGCCGAGGTAGTTTTGGAAAAGTCATCGCCTCTGTGGCACACTGTCTCTAATTGAGTCATAGGTCTCTGAAAGTAAGGTAATTTGGTCTTGTCCATGACGTAGCTATGTATCTGGAAATATGACCACCTGGACAAGTGAGGAATACCAGTCTCTTCCTTCAGCTCTGAATAGTTTTTGAATTTACCCTTCCTAAAGCAGTCTCCTGCAGTCAGTAGATTTGATAAGTCTGGGGCTTGGAAGCTCTTGCCTGTCAGACCTGGAGCAAAATCTGGATTATTTTGGATTGGTGTCAGTGGGCTTAATTGTGTCGTCAGATCATATTTTTTAACCACCATCTGGAAGGCCTTCATGGTAGCCCCCGTCAGTGGGTGTTTCTGTGTGGACTCATGGAGTTTTCCCCAGGGAATCCAAGGGGAGAACCTGAGTCTGCTCGAAGTCAATGACCCCTCCAAAAGGACCCAATCTTTTGAATTTCCATGACAGTGCCAATCAATCACTCTGGTAAGGTGTGAAGCTAAATAGTAGTTGTGGAAGTGGGGTATGCCCATACCCCCTCGTTCCTTGGTTCTGGTTAGTAAGGAAAATTTGATTCTTGGCCGTCTATGTCCCCAAAGAAAGCGTGTGAGGGTGGATTGTAACTTCTTAAAAAAGTGTAGTGGGACTTCAACTGGCAATGATCTCAGCAAATATAATAGTCTCGGAAGGATGACCATTTTAAGAATAGCCGCCCTTCCGAACCAAGAGAAGAATTTAGAGTTCCAACTCTGCAAGTCCGAGGCAATGTCTGCCAGCAACGGTGGGAAATTCTTTTCAAAAGTTTTCGAGAGTCTCGAGGGTATCCACACCCCCAGATATTTGAGTTCACTTGTTACCCAGCGGAACGAACAGTTCCCCTGTGTTTTAGCTAGTGTATCCTCTGGTAGCGAAACATTCATTGCCTCGGACTTAGAGTAGTTGATTTTGAGGTTCGATATGTAGCCATAGTGCGTGAATTCCGCCATCAAATTCGGTATTGTGATATGTGGTTTAGTTAAAAAAAACAAAAGGTCGTCCGCATATGCGGCTGTTTTGTAGGTTTTGTTGGCAACTGCAAAGCCTGAGATGGAGTCGTTCTTATTAATTTTTCTAATAAACGGTTCCAGTGAGAGGATAAACAACAACGGTGACAAGGGGCATCCTTGTCTAGTCCCATTTGAGATGTTAACCTTATCTGACAATATGCCATTGACCCTTATCCTCGCACTAGGGTTCTGGTATAGGGCTGCAATCCAAGTCATCATGTGCGTTCCCAGTCCCACATGGCGACACACCTCCAGCATGTAATCCCAGGAGACCCGATCGAAGGCCTTCTCCGCGTCCGTGGACAGGAGAAGGCCCTCGATGCCCTGCGTCCCCGCCGCATGTGTCAAAAGTAGAGCCTTTATAATGTTGTCCCTTGCCTCTCTTCCTGGCATGAATCCTACCTGATCTTGTCCAATTATAGACGTGAGGAGCGGTATTAGTCTATTGGCAAGTATCTTAGTTAGTATTTTGAGGTCTAAATTTAGTAACGAGATAGGTCGATAACTCGGGCACTCTGCAGGGTCCTTTCCAGCTTTATGTATCACTGTTATGTGGGCTGTCAGGAAGTCAGGGGGTACTTGTCTGGGTGAGGAGAGGGAATTTAGGGCTCTTGCTAATGGGTTAGTCAAGATGTCGCCAAAGGTCTTATAGTAAACAGATGTGTAGCCATCTGGTCCAGGGCTCTTACCTGATTTAAGTCCCTTAATGGCACCCTGTATTTCAGTCAGTGTAATCTGTTCTTCTAGGGGAGTCGTCTCTGCGGTCTCTAATCGTGGCAAACCACTCTCAACTAGATATTCTTGTATGGCCTGTATTCTGTCGGTTAGAATTGCGGGGGGTCTGTTTTGTCTCGGTAAGTTATAGAGTTTTGAATAGTAATTATGGAACTGCGATGCTATAGCTTCCGAGGTAACTTCCATGGTCCCCTCCGGTGACCTAATCCCCGCTATCGTATTGGTAGCGTAAGCCTCTCTCAGGGCTCTAGCTAAAAATCGGCCGGTCTTGTCCCCTGACTCATAGTATACCCTCTTTTTAAAAAATAGGGATCTCCGCGTTTTGGTGAGTAGTAATTCTTGCAACTTTTTCCTGGCTTCAAGCAATTCAGTGGCTGTCTGTATGGCTAGAGATTGTTTATGTAAGGCTTCTAGGGAATGTATCCTATTAATTAAGTCTCTCAATTCTTTTTCCTGCTGTTTCTTGCGTTGGGCCCCCAGCCTAACCCATGACGTTTTTATCAATGAGTACTTTTAAAGGGTTTTTTTTCCTTAGAAATGTCATTTTGCTCTTGGACTGTTGTAAACATGGGAAACGTGCTACTTTACAGGCATACTATAGGCACCCTCCAGGTACAAAATTTAAAGGAATATTTCACTTTTATTGTTTCACTTTGAGCATTATTAACCCCTTCCCGACCGGCGCACGCCGATGTACGTCGGCAGAATGGCACGGCTGGGCAAATGGACTTACAGGTAAGTCCATTTGAATTTCCCGCCATGCCATTGTGTGCCGCCCTGGCCGGGAGCTCCGTGAGTCAGGTCGCGGGTCCCGCGGACTCGATCACCGCGGGGATACCCGCGATCGCCGAACGGAGAGGATGAATGGGGAGATGCTGAACTAAACAGCATCTCCCCGCTCTGCCTAGTGACAAGTGTCACTGATCTCTGCTCCCTGTCATCGGGAGCAGTGATCAGTGTAGTGACACTGCTAGCCCATCCCCCCTACAGTTAGTAATCACTCCCCAGTACTGACTTAACCCCTCCCCGCCCCCTAGTGGTTAACTCCTTCACTGCCAGTGTCATTTACACAGGAATCAGTGCATTTTTATAGCAAAAATCCCCAAAATGTGTCAAAAATGTCCGACATGTGTCAAAAATTTCCCACATGTCCACCATAATGTCGCAGTCACAATAAAAATCGCTGATCGCCGCCATTACTAGTAATAAAGAGATGAAAGCTATTGGCCACTGCCCCGTTTATCGTCCCGACGTACGTGTTTTACGTCACCGCGTTTAGAACGATCGGATTTTCCGACAACTTTGTGCGACCGTGTGTAGACAAAACAAGTTTGAGCCAACATCCGTCTGAAAAAATCCTAGGATTTTGTTGTCGGAATGTCCGAACAAAGTCCGACCGCGTGTACGCCCTATAAGACTTTACCCAATCACCCAAAATTATTGACAACAGAAAAAAATTTGTGATCCAAAGGAACATGGAAAAGGAGAACCAGAAAGAACCCTTATAGGCAGCACACCACATGCACAAGCTGCTTACCAGATAGCAGATTCATATAGGCGAAAAATTATACACCCAGCGTGTAAATGTGATGGAATAGCAACAGCGAACCTAGGGGATGTTCTGCTTACCAGACATCCTCATATAATAGCAGATGGGATGGAGCACAGGTAGGCTCCTATCTGGAGCGATGTAGACACGTCCTGGCCAATTCCGCCCAAGCTCAGCAATACATGAGAAGTAGAGAACACCAATAGTGTAATACTGGGTTTTTAAACAGTAGCACGCCTCCCTCCTGGCTGCAGCAACTGCTCCAACACCAACTGGGGAGTTGGTGTTGGAGCAGTTGCTGCAGCCAGGAGGGAAGCGTGCTACTGTTTAAAAACCCAGTATTACACTATTGGTGTTCTCTACTTCTCATGTATTGCTGAGCTTGGGCGGAATTGGCCAGGACGTGTCTACATCGCTCCAGATAGGAGCCTACCTGTGCTCCATCCCATCTGCTATTATATGAGGATGTCTGGTAAGCAGAACATCCCCTAGGTTCGCTGTTGCTATTCCATCACATTTACACGCTGGGTGTGTCATTTTTCGCCTATATGAATCTGCTATCTGGTAAGCAGCTTGTGCATGTGGTGTGCTGCCTATAAGGGTTCTTTCTGGTTCTCCTTTTCCATGTTCCTTTGGATCACAATTTTTTTTCTGTTGTCAATAATTTTGGGTGATTGGGTAAAGTCTTATTTTCACCTGAACTTGCCCAAATAATTTTGGGGTGTTGCTAAATGTCACTTTTATTTCATTCACCCTGTTTTACTGTTTTGCATGATTGCATGACACTCACTTGTCATCCTTAGTTGTAGTGTCATCTTTGGATGATTTATGATATTTATGATTATTATTGCATTGAGTGTTACACCCCTTTTTTTTCACATTTTGAGCATTTTTTTAGCAATAATTATCAGTATTACGCTATGCTTGTGTTATTTATTTTTGGATAAATATCTCTATGGACTGGGCACACGTGACGAGTGCGAATATCTTGATCCGTCCAGGACATCTGTTTAAAGGCCCAGGCTGGGTTTAAGCCATCTGTTTATATTTGGCTTACGTCTGGTAAGCGCAACAATTTGATGTTTTCCAGTTCCACTGTCATTACCTTATTGGATGAACTTTTATGAAATTTGCATAGCAGTCTACCTCCTTCATTTTGATGTGGACACTTTTATAGGATCATAAAGGACTGTATTAATATCACACATTCATTAATTTAGCGCGGTTTCTTGTATATTGTTTTGTTTTGGTGTGCCTCACTTATAACCGCAGCTTTATTCCTTTTTTCTTCTTTTTCTAAGCGCAGTTTTTCTTTTAAAAAAATATTTTGATTTGTCACATCTACCGAAAATGTCTTTATTTTTAAATTTTTTTTTTTTTTTTGGTATTATTTGCTGTATTTTTTTAAAATACAGATCTCCTGTTTTTTTTTTTTTTTTTTTTGTTTTTTGGTGATCTCCAGAATAGTTTTGGGTGTGTTTTGTGTGTCAAGTTACCACAACACCATTATTATCTTGTCTTTTTTAATCTCAAGGAGGCTGGTTGGTGTTGGTATCCCTTGTTAATTTCACATTGCATTTTTGAAATGTACCTGCCTCCTCACAAAAAAAATATCTTTTTGAAGTAAAACACACATAGGCAAGTATTTATTTAAATAATTAATTAAGGTTTCCTAACCAAATAAAGAGGGAGGCAATGCTGGAGAAACAGCAGAAATTGGCAAAGCCTTTGGCCCCCAGGCAGAGGTGGCTCTAGGCTTTGTGAGGCCTTAGGCAAAACTTAGACATGAGGCCCCGCTCACACCCGTAATGAAAAAAAAAATTAAGCGATACAAATTAACTGTATAAACTGCATATATTAAGAACCTTAAAGTGCTGGTGTCAGTTTCCTCTATCTCAACGCTGGCGTCAGTGTACCTACTCAGCACTGGCATCCGTGTGCTCTCAGTGCTGGTGTTGGGGCACTCTATCTCAGTGCAGTGTGTCTTTGAGCTGGTGTCAGTGTCCTCTATCTCAGTGCTGGTGTCAGTGTCCTCTATCTCAGTGCTGGTGTCAGTGTCCTCTATCTCAGTGCTGGTGTCAGTGTTCTCTATCTCAGTGCTGGTGTCATGACACTCTTTCTCAGTGCACAGAGATGGGGTCTCTGTCCCCAGGTGAGATGGGGTCTCTGTCCCCAGGTGAGATGGGGTCTCTGTTCCCAGGTGAGATGGGGTCTCTGTTCCCAGGTGAGATGGGGTCTCTGTCCCCAGGTGAGATGGGGTCCCTGTCCCCAGGAAGGGATCCCTGTCCCCAAGTAAGAAGGGGTCCCTGTCCGCAGGGGAGATGGGGTTTCCCATTCCCAGGGAAGATGGTGGGGGCCCTGCCTAAAGAGAAGAAGGGGTCCCTGTTGCCAGGGGAGATGATGGTGGCCCTGTCCCCAGGGGAGATGAAGGGGTCCCTGTTGCCAGGGGAGTTGATGGGGTCTCTGTCTTCAAGTGAGAAGGGGTCCCTGTCCCCAGGGGAGATGGGGTTCCCATCCACAGGGAAGATGGTGGGGGCCCTGTCCCCAGAGAAGAAGGGGTCCCTGTTGGCGTTGCCAGGGGAGATGATAGGGGCCCTGTCCCCAGGGGAGATGATGGGGGCCTTGTCTCCGAGTGAGCAGGGGGTCGCTGTCCCCACATGAGAAGGTGTCCCTTCCCCAGGAAAGATGAGGTCCCCATTCCCAGGGAAGATGGTGGGGGCCCCATCCCCAGGGAAGAAGGGTCCCTGTAGCCAGGAGAGATGATGGGGGCACTGTCCTCAAGAGAGATGAGGGGCCCTGTCCCCAGGTGAGATGATGCAGCCCCTGCCCCCCAAGGGAGGTGATGGTGGCCCTGTCCCCAAGGGAAACGATGGGGGCCCTGTCCCCAAGGGAGATGACAGGGCCCTGTCCCCAAGGGAGATGACAGGGCCCTGTCCCCAAGGGAGATGAGGTCCCCATCCCCAGGGGAAATGATGGGGGCCCTGTCCCCAGGGGAGATGATGGGGGCCCTATCCCCAGGTGAGAAGGGGCCCCTGTCCTCAAGTGAGAAGGGGGTCCCATCCCCAGGAAAGATGGTGGGGGCCCTGTCCCCAAGTGAGAAGGGGTCCCTGACTGCAGGGGAGATAGGGTTTCTGTCCCTAGGGAAGATGGTGGGGGCCCTGTCCCCAGAGAAGAAGGGGTCTCAGTTGCCAGGGGAGATGATGGGGGCCTTGTCCCCAAGTGAGAAGGGGTCCCTGTCCACAGGGGTGATGGGGTTCCCCATTCCCAGGGAAGATGGTGGGGCCCTGCCTCCAGAGAATAAGGGGTCCCTGTCTGCAGGGGAGATG
This sequence comes from Lithobates septentrionalis, assembly GCA_037952835.1. NCBI lineage: Eukaryota > Metazoa > Chordata > Amphibia > Anura > Ranidae > Lithobates > Lithobates septentrionalis. The sequence goes on from JBBDGP010000284.1 coordinate 6,424,300, forward strand.
ATGGGGGCCCTGTCCCCAAGTAAGAAGGGGTCCCTGTCCGCAGGGGGGGTGGGGTTTCCCATACCCAGGGAAGATGGTGGGGGCCCTGCCTCCAGAGAAGAAGGGGTCCCTGTTGCCAGGAGAGATGAAGGGGGCCCTGTTGCCAGGGGAGAAGGGGCTTCCTGTCCCCAGGGGAGATGGGGTTTCCATCCACAGGAAAGATGGTAGGGGCCCTGTCCCCAGAGAAAAAGGGGTCCCTATTGGCATTGCCAGGGGAGATGTTAGGGGCCCTGTGCTCAGGGGAGATGATGGGGCCTTGTCTCCAAGTGAGAAGGGGGTCCCTGTCCGCATATGAGAAGGTGTCCCTTCTCCAGGAAAGATGAGGTCCCCATCCCCAGGGAAAATGGTAGGGGCCCTGTCCCCAGGGAAGAAGGGGTCCCTGTAGCTAGGAGAGTTTATGGGGGCACTGCCCTCAAGGAAGATGGGGGCCCTGTCCCCAGGTGAGATCATGGGGCCCCTGCCCCCAGGGGAGATAATGGGGGCCCTGTCCCTAAGGGAGATGACGGGGGCCCTGTCCCCAAGAGAGATGAGGTCCCCATCCCCAGGGGAGATGATGTGGGCCCTGTCCCCAGGGGAGATGATGTGGGCCCTGTCCGCAGGGGAGATAATGGGGGCCCTGTCTCCAGGGGAGATAATGGGGGCCCTGTCCCCAGGGGAGATAATGGGGGCCCTGTCCCCAAGTGAGAAGGGGGGCCCTTTCCCCAAGTGAGAAGGGGGTCCTGTCCCCAGGAAAGATGGTGGGGGCCCTGTCCCCAAGTGAGAGGGGGTCCCTGACCGCTGGGGAGTTGGTGTTGGAGCAGTTGCTGCAGCCAGGAGGGAAGCGTGCTACTGTTTAAAAACCCAGTATTACACTATTGGTGTTCTCTACTTCTCATGTATTGCTGAGCTTGGGCGGAATTGGCCAGGACGTGTCTACATCACTCCAGATAGGAGCCTACCTGTGCTCCATCCCATCTGCTATTATATGAGGATGTCTGGTAAGCAGAACATCCCCTAGGTTCGCTGTTGCTATTCCATCACATTTACACGCTGGGTGTGTCATTTTTCGCCTATATGAATCTGCTATCTGGTAAGCAGCTTGTGCATGTGGTGTGCTGCCTATAAGGGTTCTTTCTGGTTCTCCTTTTCCATGTTCCTTTGGATCACAATTTTTTTTCTGTTGTCAATAATTTTGGGTGATTGGGTAAAGTCTTATTTTCACCTGAACTTGCCCAAATAATTTTGGGGTGTTGCTAAATGTCACTTTTATTTCATTCACCCTGTTTTACTGTTTTGCATGATTGCATGACACTCACTTGTCATCCTTAGTTGTAGTGTCATCTTTGGATGATTTATGATATTTATGATTATTATTGCATTGAGTGTTACACCCCTTTTTTTTCACATTTTGAGCATTTTTTTAGCAATAATTATCAGTATTACGCTATGCTTGTGTTATTTATTTTTGGATAAATATCTCTATGGACTGGGCACACGTGACGAGTGCGAATATCTTGATCCGTCCAGGACATCTGTTTAAAGGCCCAGGCTGGGTTTAAGCCATCTGTTTATATTTGGCCTACATCTGGTAAGCGCAACAATTTGATGTTTTCCAGTTCCACTGTCATTACCTTATTGGATGAACTTTTATGAAATTTGCATAGCAGTCTACCTCCTTCATTTTGATGTGGACACTTTTATAGGATCATAAAGGACTATATTAATATCACACATTCATTAATTTAGTGCGGTTTCTTGTATATTGTTTTGTTTTGGTGTGCCTCACTTATTTTTTTTTTTTTTTTTTTTTAAATATAGTTTATTAAGTTTTCACAAAAGTACATCAATAGAAACAAAGGCACATGTCACAGAGTAACAGATAAGCAAGTTAACAGATGTAACATAAGGGTCTGGGTTATACATTACATGGAATAACGTTAATAACAGAGATAATAGGTCTATTTCTTGTTTGTTATCACCAGTAGGTAGAGAGGATGGGGTCGATTGTAAATCTGTTAGAAAGAGTATCAGAATATCGTATCAAACCTTGTGGTAATTGGTGATGGTTCTGGTGTTTCTGGCCTAGGCAGTTCCACTCCCAACACTGGGCACCCCTATGGGGAACTATCTGTGTCCAGTGTGTGGAGTGTATGGAAAGACCTGGTTGTAGCTTGATAGGTCTGGCTATGTATGATATTACAATTTCTGAGGTATTTCCCCAAAAGACTGGGTGGCTTCTAGTTCACCTTTTAAATGGTAGGGAGTGTATTGAAGGGGGGGAAGGGAAATGAAGGAGATAGGGGGGACGGAGATTGATGGCCTGTATTGTGTTAGTGTATGAGGTTATACAAGTATTTATGCGTTTGAGATGTTTCCTGCACCAGTGGGTGGGGGACTGGTAGAATCGGTTTGGGCTTGGGATGATTTAAAATGGAACCAGCATGCCCATGTATTCCTATACTTAGATGGTGCGTCTGAAGCTTGATGGATGAGGTTTTCCATTTCCGCCACTCTATCCACCCTCTGAATCCATTCAGAGATGGTGGGGGGAGATGTGGTTCTCCAGTGCACAGGAACACATAGGCTTGCAGCATTGACGAGGTGTAGAACTAATGATTTCCTATAAGTGTGTTGTGGAATTGACGTGTGATGGAGAAGATATTGGGCAGGGGTGAAGTCTGGAGTATATGTCGTTATTTGTGTGATTAAGCGATGAATTTCGATCCAATAGTTTTGGATGAGAGGGCATTCCCACCATATATGAAGTAGTGTACCTCTCGAGGCGTTGCACCGCCAACATTGGGGAGATAGGTTGGGGTGGAATTTGTGAATTCTGTCGGGAGTCCTATACCATTTTGTAAAGATTTTATATCTATTCTCCTGAGTTGATACATTGAGAGAGCCTTTATGCATATGAGAGAGGGCGTGCATCCACTCTTCGGCGGAGAGGTCTATATACAGATCTTTTTCCCATCTTTTAACTACGTCGTATGTTTTTATTTCCTCAGCTGAAAAGAGGAGCGCGTATAGGGATGAGATGAGGTGTCTTTGGGGTTCAGGGTTATTGCATAAGAGTTCAAAGGGCGTGAGTTCCCTGTGTAAGTTTGTCACGGGTTTGAGGCTATATATGAAGTGACGGATCTGCAGGTAGTTGTGGAAGGGTATGTGGTAGTCCGGAAATTTGCTAGACAGAGCTTGGAATGTTAGAAGAGTTCCTTGGTGGAACAATTGATGCACCTGGAGTCTTGGTCTGTTCGGGTCAGTCACATGGTGAAGGGAGCGTATTCCTGGGGTAAAGTCTGGGTTATTTTCTAGAGGTGTCATGGGACCGGGAACGGGTTTTAGCTTGAGCGTTTTGCATGCTGCTTTGAAATTAGTTAATGTGGAAGTAATAAGTGGGTTTGATGAGGCTGTTAATGGTACTTTTGTTTGATTGATCCAGGGTAATAGTTTTATCGGTATCGGGGTGAATGCGTTCTCGATATGTACCCAATCTTTGCTTGTACTATTAACGTGCCAGTCTACTATTCTAGAAAGGTGACATACCCAGTAGTATTTTTCCATATCAGGTATATGTAGACCCCCCTGAAGCTTGGGGGTCGTTAGTCTAGTCCAGTTTAGTCTAGGTTGTTTGGAGGACCATATAAAATTCCTACAATACCTCTTGAGTGTTGAGAAGAAGGCAGGGGGAATTCGTATGGGTATAGTTTGAAATAAATAAAGCAGTCTAGGTAGCACATTCATTTTTAAAATTGCTGACCTTCCAAACCAAGAAAACGGGCCCGAGGTCCATTTGTGCAGGTCCGTCTGGATAGTTTGTAAGATAGGCAGGAAGTTCATTCGGTAGATTTCTGTCAATTTGGTGGGTATTTTGATGCCCAAGTAAGTGAGTGCTTGTGGTTCCCAGCCGAATGGGAAGTTTCGTTTACATTGTGTGACTGTCTCAGCAGTTAAGGAGATGTTAAGGGCTTTGGATTTGGAAAAATTTATTTGTAGGTTTGATAAGGATTTGAATGTTGCAAAGTCTTTAAGGAGGTTGGGGATAGTAATAATTGGGTCTGTGAGAAATAATAGGATATCGTCCGCATAGGCCGCTACTTTAAAATGTTTATTATCAATTTCTATCCCTTTGATGTTTGGGTTTTCTCAAAGTTTACGGAGTAAAGGTTCCATTGTTAATATAAAAATTAAGGGGGACAGAGGACATCCCTGTCGCGTACCATTAGAAACGGAGAAGGCGTCCGACAGGTGACCATTCACTCTTATTCTGGCCGTGGGTGAGGAGTATAGAGCCATAATCATTTGGACCATTTGTATCGGTAAGCCGATAGATTGTAATGTGGCTTCCATAAAATCCCAAGCCACCCTGTCGAACGCCTTCTCCGCATCCAAGGATAGGAAGAAGCCGCGTGTGTCAGAAGTGGTTAACCAGTGGTGGATATCTAAGGCTTTAGTGGTATTGTCTCGGGCTTCCCTTCTGGGGACAAAACCGACTTGGTCAGTGGAGATAAGTTTGGGAATCAGCGGTAATAAACGGTTGGCGATGGCTTTGGCATATACTTTAACATCTACGTTAAGGAGGGAGATTGGACGGTAGTTCGAGACCATGGTAGTATCTCTACCCGGTTTGGGGATAAGTGTAATGTGCGCTTCTAATGCATCCCTGGATGCTGAACTTGACGGTGAGAGACTGTTTAAAGCTTTGACTAGGGGGGGTATAAGGATGTCCGAAAAGGATTTATAATACCCTACTGTGAGTCCGTCGGGTCCGGGACTCTTGCCTGGCTTCATCTGTTTCAAGGCTATTGTGAGTTCTTCTGCTGTTAACGGGGAATCTAGTGAAGCGGATTCTTCCGTCGTGAGAGGGGTGGGGGCATATTGGGAGAGAAATGTTTCAATTGCTTCCTTTCTGTCTGCTGGTGTGTTGGACTGTAGAGGGGAGCGTAAATTGTATAGGTTTGTGAAATAGTGTACAAATTGTTTTGCAATGTCACTTGAATTGGCAAAGGATTTACCTGTAGGGTCTTTGATTGTATGTATGGTGTGGGCTGCTTTTTTGGCTTGTAGGGCTCTAGCTAAAAGCTTCCCCGATTTGTTACCAAATTCGTAGAAGCATTTCTGCTGCAGTGTGTATTTGCGTTTAATCCTGGTATGTAATTCTTCTAGTAGTTCTGTTCTAGCTTGTGTGAGTTCGACGAGTGCCTCAGAGGCTAGGGATTTTTTGTGTTTTTGTTCCAGTTTAGAGATGCGTGTAGTCAGTTCTACCAGTTTCGCTTGTCTGAGTTTGTTACGATGTGCAGCTATCGAGATGAGAGCGCCCCGTATAACACATTTATGTGCGGCCCAGATTATATCCGGTGACGTGTCACCCGTTCCATTCTCCGTGAAGTAGTTGGTAAGATGTTGGGAAATCTTGCTTGAAATGTCAGTGTCGGTAAGTAAGGAGTTGTCTAATCTCCATAAATGTTGGCGTACTAACGTGTTGGGGAGATGAAGGGTCAAGGTTATGGGGTTGTGATCTGATAAGACCATCGGTTCGATAGTAGCGGTTTTCAGTAGTGGTAGGTCACCTTGGGAGATAAAAAAATAGTCTATTTGTGAGTATTTGGAGTGCGGCGGGGAAAAAAAGGTATAATCCTTTCCGTTAGGGTTCATTGTGCGCCAGGTGTCGTGTACTAGAAGATCATTAAGTTGCGTTTTAATGGCACGAAGTGCTCTGTAAGTGATGGAAGAATGGCCATTTGAGGTGTCAAGAGCGGGGTTGAGAGGTACGTTAAAATCGCCTCCGATTATCAACGTCCCACAGCTAAAAGTCGTGAGAAGTTGTAGCGTGTTGCGGAAAAAGGAGACTTGGTGTGTATTAGGGGTGTATAGGTTTGCAATCGTGATGTGTTTCCCTTGTAAGGTACCTTTTATAAAAAGGAAACGTCCCTGTGGGTCATTGTGTGTATCTGAGACAATGAGTGGGCAGTCTTTAGAAATGAGAATGCAGACCCCTTTTGATTTGGCTTCATTATTGGTTGCATGGTATATTGTTGGGTATTGTTTGTTATGCAGTTTTGGGACTGCGTCTGTTCTAAAATGTGTTTCCTGTACTAGTGCAACATGCGTTTTGGACTTATGTAGCGAGGAGAGTAAGAGGGAGCGTTTTTCGGGTGTGTTCAGACCGCGTACGTTGATAGATTTGAGATTTAGAGAGGTGTGAGGGTGTACCACATCGTTCGATGCTCGATTGAGGTCCATGACCTCCGTCGGGTTGGGGATAAAATAAAATACAAAAAAAGGGGGGGTGGAATACAGGGGTAAGTAAAGGAGCAGGGGGTGGGTTCTGGTTAGAGTCCTTCTGTCTTGAGGAGGGTTGTTGGTATTGTGTTGTGTAAGACTCTGGGGAAAAACCGATGAGTCACCTGGGAGAAGTAACTACCCTGTGTCCTCGATTCAATATAAAGAATCGGTAGTGTACAGCGCAGGGGTAGCGCAAAGCCCACGGTATGTGGGCTAGGGTACTACACCGTTACTGTGTGGGGGTTGGTGAGATCCTGACACGAGATAACTGGTGGATATACATGAGAGGTGAGTGTCCTGCCAACTCTTGACCATGGAAAAGAATGGTAGGAGGGGTGATGAACGAATCTGTACAGTGTAGGTGCACAGCTATGTGTTATAAGTTTGTGTGTACATGCGAAAAGTTGATAGAGAGAAAGAAAAATAAATAACAATAAAACAAATAACTCCGGTATTCTCAGTAACCGCTTTTGTAAGGGAGCACTTTGTGGATGTGGTTTGCAATCTCATACTCTGCATGAGGCAAAATCAGACTGTCGGGGTCACCACCATACCCGTATACGCGTATGGTGGAGAGTCCAGGGTGCGAGTCCGGGTCTGCCATACCACTCCGCGGTCACTGAGGATGTTAGTGTGGTCTAATATTTTATCTAGCAAACTAACCTGAGAGAAACCATAACAACTTACTCAAAGCTCGTGTGAGGCACATAATCACCCTTAGGTGTGGCATGGGGACGTGTCCGTACATGAAAGTCTGTTGCTGAAGTCTGTTACGATTAAATGACACTGTATGATTGTATCCCGTTCTATGTTGAGTACTCCCCTCACACAATTGTCTTATGTGAGGGGAGAACTCAAGACATATTGCTGATGTAAATTAATGTCACATCGTAGAGTTTGGAGTGGATCCTGGGAGTCAGTCTGAGATATGCGTGTGGGGTAACCACATACCTCTAGGAGCCCCTCGCCTTTCCCGACATTAGGTACCAAGGTAACTGCTGTACAAGTTGCCTGAGAAGAGTAGTCCGCCAGCCTTCAAGCAGTTGCTTCATCAGTAGAATGCTGGTGTATTGCTTGAGTCCATAGCAGGAGAGGTGTGCGTTGTGTGTTCTTGCCTGCAGGGGTCCCTGGCGTAATCGTCTAAGAAGAGGCAGTCGACTTGAGGATTAGGATGGTGTCGCGTGTTCTCTGACGTCCGGTGTAGTTGCCTTGTAAGAGGTGTGCAGCGCAGTTCCGTTGTGTCGATCACCTGTTCTTGAGCTGTAGCTGTGGTTGTGGATCCAGGTGAGTGTTGTGCGGGTTAGGCTGTGTCAGGTGTCACATTGCGCACGGAGCGATCCCCCTGTGGTGATGGGTACGACATGAGCCAGCAGGAGAAGAGGTAGACTTCTGCGTCGAGTACGTAAGCAGGTACGTGTTTCCGGCTCTGGCTCCCGAGGCAGTATGGGGATTGTAGTTTACCGGTTATGTGTTGGAACCTCAGTGAAGGAAGCGCGGTGTGAAGAGATTATTCCAAGTCCCGGTAGAGTACTCGCTCCGAGTACATACGGCCCGGATGTTCTCCGCACACAGCGCTGGTTAATGATAGCTGCAATAGGATCAGGCACTTGTGCGTTGAGTCGAGTAATTAGATCAGTTTAAATGTAAAAACAGTGAAAAAAACAAAAACAAATAAAGAACAAGGGTAACCTAACATGGCGTAATAGAAAAAGTAGAATGCTGTGACATGAGGTGCTTCCCTGTAATCCTAGCGGTCTCGTCTGGCTCTCCTCGAAGAGGGCGAGTCGGCGGTGTTGAAGTTACGGTGGCGAGTATTGTGGGTGCCGTGATGCGCTGTAGTGGAGGGCGATCTCCTCCTCCTATAGCCTGAATTGGAGGCTTCCATAGATTCTGCGGGCTGCTGTTCCCTCCTCACAGCCGAGCGACGAAAGTCCGCGTACCAATTAGGTACCTCCACATTGGGGATGTTCAATGCCTCACAAAAGAAAGGAAGGTCCTCAGGCACTTTAAGGAAGGCTGTGCGGCCTTGCGAGGTGGCAGCCAGGCAGAAAGGATACTTCCATTTATAGGTGATGCCTTTGGCTCGGAGGGTGTCTAGCAGGGGTTTCAGATCTCTACGGTGTTGGAGGGTTATACCTGACAGGTCTTGGAATATCTGGATGTTCTTTCCCTCATGAACGATCTGTGGGATACTTCTAGCCTGTCTTAGAATTTCTTCTTTAACCTTATAATCAGTCAGGCAGCATATAATATCCCTGGGCGGTTCAGTGTCTCTTCCTTTGGGTCTCAGTGCTCGGTGGATTCTTTCAAAGTCGATGGGCGTCTGGAGAGGTTTGTGTAAGATGCCATTGAACAAGCTGGTGATAGAGGGAATCAGTTGATCTCCTTCAATGGACTCAGGGAGACCCCTGACCCTCAAGTTACGTCTTCTGCCCCGATTATCGAGATCCTCGAGGTGTCTCTGCATTTCCCTCATCTGCAGGGTATGGGTATCTACATGGCGGGTGGTTTTGCGCAATTGGAGATCGTGTTGTTCGGCCATTTGTTCCGTTGCCGTGACTCTGTCAGACAGGGCGCGGATGTCCAAACGAAGTTCCGATATGGCCGCGGAGAGAGTGTCTTTAATATCGGTTGCGATCATTCGTAGATCATTTATGTTGAGTTGGTGGGGTTGTTCCTCCGGAGTAATGTCTCCAGGCAAGCTGACGGGGGGAGTGAGAGACGGCTCTCTTAGTTGAGAGGAAGATGCGGCCTGTGAGGTCCTGTAACGGGAGGACGCCATGTTTCCTCTGCCCGTCCTAAACATTTCGGGGATATTGTGTCCCGTGGGCTCCGGGTGTTCCCTCGGTGATCGGGAGCGTGAAGTTGAGGTATTCCTAGAAGCCGTCCCCATAATTTGAGGCAGGTATCGCGCTGTTGAGCCTCCTGTACGCTGATATTAGGTCGTGAGGTGGCAGGAGCTGTGGAGTTAAGCAGCCATCTTCGTGTCAGGTCAGGCCACGCCCCGTGTGCCTCACTTATAACCGCAGCTTTATTCCTTTTTTCTTCTTTTTCTAAGCGCAGTTTTTCTTTTAAAAAAATATTTTGATTTGTCACATCTACCGAAAATGTCTTTATTTTTAAATTATTTTTTTTTTGGTATTATTTGTTGTATTTTTTTAAAATACAGATCTCCTGTTTTTTTTTTTTTTTTTTTTTGTTTTTTGGTGATCTCCAGAATAGTTTTGGGTGTGTTTTGTGTGTCAAGTTACCACAACACCATTATTATCTTGTCTTTTTTTAATCTCAAGGAGGTTGGTTGGTGTTGGTATCCCTTGTTAATTTCACATTGCATTTTTGAAATGTACCTGCCTCCTCACAAAAAAAATTATCTTTTTGAAGTAAAACACACATAGGCAAGTATTTATTTAAATAATTAATTAAGGTGTCCTAACCAAATAAAGAGGGAGGCAATGCTGGAGAAACAGCAGAAATTGGCAAAGCCTTTGGCCCCCAGGCAGAGGCGGCTCTAGGCTTTGTGAGGCCTTAGGCAAAACTTAGACATGAGGCCCCACTCACACCCGTAATGAAAAAAAAAATTAAGCGATACAAATTAACTGTATAAACTGCATATATTAAGAACCTTAAAGTGCTGGTGTCAGTTTCCTCTATCTCAACGCTGGCGTCAGTGTACCTACTCAGCACTGGCATCCGTGTGCTCTCAGTGCTGGTGTTGGGGCACTCTATCTCAGTGCAGTGTGTCTTGGAGCTGGTGTCAGTGTCCTCTATCTCAGTGCTGGTGTCAGTGTCCTCTATCTCAGTGCTGGTGTCAGTGTCCTCTATCTCAGTGCTGGTGTCAGTGTTCTCTATCTCAGTGCTGGTGTCATGACACTCTTTCTCAGTGCACAGAGATGGGGTCTCTGTCCCCAGGTGAGATGGGGTCTCTGTCCCCAGGTGAGATGGGGTCTCTGTTCCCAGGTGAGATGGGGTCTCTGTTCCCAGGTGAGATGGGGTCTCTGTCCCCAGGTGAGATGGGGTCCCTGTCCCCAGGAAGGGATCCCTGTCCCCAAGTAAGAAGGGGTCCCTGTCCGCAGGGGAGATGGGGTTTCCCATTCCCAGGGAAGATGGTGGGGGCCCTGCCTAAAGAGAAGAAGGGGTCCCTGTTGCCAGGGGAGATGATGGTGGCCCTGTCCCCAGGGGAGATGAAGGGGTCCCTGTTGCCAGGGGAGTTGATGGGGTCTCTGTCTTCAAGTGAGAAGGGGTCCCTGTCCCCAGGGGAGATGGGGTTCCCATCCACAGGGAAGATGGTGGGGGCCCTGTCCCCAGAGAAGAAGGGGTCCCTGTTGGCGTTGCCAGGGGAGATGATAGGGGCCCTGTCCCCAGGGGAGATGATGGGGGCCTTGTCTCCGAGTGAGCAGGGGGTCGCTGTCCCCACATGAGAAGGTGTCCCTTCCCCAGGAAAGATGAGGTCCCCATTCCCAGGGAAGATGGTGGGGGCCCCATCCCCAGGGAAGAAGGGTCCCTGTAGCCAGGAGAGATGATGGGGGCACTGTCCTCAAGAGAGAAGAGGGGCCCTGTCCCCAGGTGAGATGATGGGGCCCCTGCCCCCCAAGGGAGGTGATGGTGGCCCTGTCCCCAAGGGAAACGATGGGGGCCCTGTCCCCAAGGGAGATGACAGGGCCCTGTCCCCAAGGGAGATGACAGGGCCCTGTCCCCAAGGGAGATGAGGTCCCCATCCCCAGGGGAAATGATGGGGGCCCTGTCCCCAGGGGAGATGATGGGGGCCCTATCCCCAGGTGAGAAGGGGCCCCTGTCCTCAAGTGAGAAGGGGGTCCCATCCCCAGGAAAGATGGTGGGGGCCCTGTCCCCAAGTGAGAAGGGGTCCCTGACTGCAGGGGAGATAGGGTTTCTGTCCCTAGGGAAGATGGTGGGGGCCCTGTCCCCAGAGAATAAGGGGTCTCAGTTGCCAGGGGAGATGATGGGGGCCTTGTCCCCAAGTGAGAAGGGGTCCCTGTCCACAGGGGTGATGGGGTTCCCCATTCCCAGGGAAGATGGTGGGGCCCTGCCTCCAGAGAATAAGGGGTCCCTGTCTGCAGGGGAGATGATGGGGGCCCTGTCCCCAAGTAAGAAGGGGTCCCTGTCCGCAGGGGGGGTGGGGTTTCCCATACCCAGGGAAGATGGTGGGGGCCCTGCCTCCAGAGAAGAAGGGGTCCCTGTTGCCAGGAGAGATGAAGGGGGCCCTGTTGCCAGGGGAGAAGGGGCTTCCTGTCCCCAGGGGAGATGGGGTTTCCATCCACAGGAAAGATGGTAGGGGCCCTGTCCCCAGAGAAAAAGGGGTCCCTATTGGCATTGCCAGGGGAGATGTTAGGGGCCCTGTGCTCAGGGGAGATGATGGGGCCTTGTCTCCAAGTGAGAAGGGGGTCCCTGTCCGCATATGAGAAGGTGTCCCTTCTCCAGGAAAGATGAGGTCCCCATCCCCAGGGAAAATGGTAGGGGCCCTGTCCCCAGGGAAGAAGGGGTCCCTGTAGCTAGGAGAGATGATGGGGGCACTGCCCTCAAGGAAGATGGGGGCCCTGTCCCCAGGTGAGATCATGGGGCCCCTGCCCCCAGGGGATATAATGGGGGCCCTGTCCCTAAGGGAGATGACGGGGGCCCTGTCCCCAAGAGAGATGAGGTCCCCATCCTCAGGGGAGATGATGTGGGCCCTGTCCCCAGGGGAGATAATGGGGGCCCTGTCTCCAGGGGAAATAATGGGGGCCCTGTCCCCAGGGGAGATAATGGGGGCCCTGTCCCCAAGTGAGAAGGGGGGCCCTGTCCCCAAGTGAGAAGGGGGTCCCGTCCCCAGGAAAGATGGTGGGGGCCCTGTCCCCAAGTGAGAGGGGGTCCCTGACCGCTGGGGAGTTGGTGTTGGAGCAGTTGCTGCAGCCAGGAGGGAAGCGTGCTACTGTTTAAAAACCCAGTATTACACTATTGGTGTTCTCTACTTCTCATGTATTGCTGAGCTTGGGCGGAATTGGCCAGGACGTGTCTACATCGCTCCAGATAGGAGCCTACCTGTGCTCCATCCCATCTGCTATTATATGAGGATGTCTGGTAAGCAGAACATCCCCTAGGTTCGCTGTTGCTATTCCATCACATTTACACGCTGGGTGTGTCATTTTTCGCCTATATGAATCTGCTATCTGGTAAGCAGCTTGTGCATGTGGTGTGCTGCCTATAAGGGTTCTTTCTGGTTCTCCTTTTCCATGTTCCTTTGGATCACAATTTTTTTTCTGTTGTCAATAATTTTGGGTGATTGGGTAAAGTCTTATTTTCACCTGAACTTGCCCAAATAATTTTGGGGTGTTGCTAAATGTCACTTTTATTTCATTCACCCTGTTTTACTGTTTTGCATGATTGCATGACACTCACTTGTCATCCTTAGTTGTAGTGTCATCTTTGGATGATTTATGATATTTATGATTATTATTGCATTGAGTGTTACACCCCTTTTTTTTCACATTTTGAGCATTTTTTTAGCAATAATTATCAGTATTACGCTATGCTTGTGTTATTTATTTTTGGATAAATATCTCTATGGACTGGGCACACGTGACGAGTGCGAATATCTTGATCCGTCCAGGACATCTGTTTAAAGGCCCAGGCTGGGTTTAAGCCATCTGTTTATATTTGGCTTACGTCTGGTAAGCGCAACAATTTGATGTTTTCCAGTTCCACTGTCATTACCTTATTGGATGAACTTTTATGAAATTTGCATAGCAGTCTACCTCCTTCATTTTGATGTGGACACTTTTATAGGATCATAAAGGACTATATTAATATCACACATTCATTAATTTAGCGCGGTTTCTTGTATATTGTTTTGTTTTGGTGTGCCTCACTTATAACCGCAGCTTTATTCCTTTTTTCTTCTTTTTCTAAGCGCAGTTTTTCTTTTAAAAAAATATTTTGATTTGTCACATCTACCGAAAATGTCTTTATTTTTAAATTATTTTTTTTTTTGGTATTATTTGTTGTATTTTTTTAAAATACAGATCTCCTGTTTTTTTTTTTTTTTTTTTTTTTTTTTGGTGATCTCCAGAATAGTTTTGGGTGTGTTTTGTGTGTCAAGTTACCACAACACCATTATTATCTTGTCTTTTTTAATCTCAAGGAGGTTGGTTGGTGTTGGTATCCCTTGTTAATTTCACATTGCATTTTTGAAATGTACCTGCCTCCTCACAAAAAAAATTATCTTTTTGAAGTAAAACACACATAGGCAAGTATTTATTTAAATAATTAATTAAGGTGTCCTAACCAAATAAAGAGGGAGGCAATGCTGGAGAAACAGCAGAAATTGGCAAAGCCTTTGGCCCCCAGGCAGAGGCGGCTCTAGGCTTTGTGAGGCCTTAGGCAAAACTTAGACATGAGGCCCCACTCACACCCGTAATGAAAAAAAAAATTAAGCGATAAAAATTAACTGTATAAACTGCATATATTAAGAACCTTAAAGTGCTGGTGTCAGTTTCCTCTATCTCAACGCTGGCGTCAGTGTACCTACTCAACACTGGCATCCGTGTGCTCTCAGTGCTGGTGTTGGGGCACTCTATCTCAGTGCAGTGTGTCTTGGAGCTGGTGTCAGTGTCCTCTATCTCAGTGCTGGTGTCAGTGTCCTCTATCTCAGTGCTGGTGTCAGTGTCCTCTATCTCAGTGCTGGTGTCAGTGTTCTCTATCTCAGTGCTGGTGTCATGACACTCTTTCTCAGTGCACAGAGATGGGGTCTCTGTCCCCAGGTGAGATGGGGTCTCTGTTCCCAGGTGAGATGGGGTCTCTGTTCCCAGGTGAGATGGGGTCTCTGTCCCCAGGTGAGATGGGGTCCCTGTCCCCAGGAAGGGATCCCTGTCCCCAAGTAAGAAGGGGTCCCTGTCCGCAGGGGAGATGGGGTTTCCCATTCCCAGGGAAGATGGTGGGGGCCCTGCCTAAAGAGAAGAAGGGGTCCCTGTTGCCAGGGGAGATGATGGTGGCCCTGTCCCCAGGGGAGATGAAGGGGTCCCTGTTGCCAGGGGAGTTGATGGGGTCTCTGTCTTCAAGTGAGAAGGGGTCCCTGTCCCCAGGGGAGATGGGGTTCCCATCCACAGGGAAGATGGTGGGGTCCCTGTCCCCAGAGAAGAAGGGGTCCCTGTTGGCGTTGCCAGGGGAGATGATAGGGGCCCTGTCCCCAGGGGAGATGATGGGGGCCTTGTCTCCGAGTGAGCAGGGGGTCGCTGTCCCCACATGAGAAGGTGTCCCTTCCCCAGGAAAGATGAGGTCCCCATTCCCAGGGAAGATGGTGGGGGCCCCATCCCCAGGGAAGAAGGGTCCCTGTAGCCAGGAGAGATGATGGGGGCACTGTCCTCAAGAGAGATGAGGGGCCCTGTCCCCTGGTGAGATGATGGGGCCCCTGCCCCCCAAGGGAGGTGATGGTGGCCCTGTCCCCAAGGGAAACGATGGGGGCCCTGTCCCCAAGGGAGATGACAGGGCCCTGTCCCCAAGGGAGATGACAGGGCCCTGTCCCCAAGGGAGATGACAGGGCCCTGTCCCCAAGGGAGATGAGGTCCCCATCCCCAGGGGAAATGATGGGGGCCCTGTCCCCAGGGGAGATGATGGGGGCCCTATCCCCAGGTGAGAAGGGGCCCCTGTCCTCAAGTGAGAAGGGGGTCCCATCCCCAGGAAAGATGGTGGGGGCCCTGTCCCCAAGTGAGAAGGGGTCCCTGACTGCAGGGGAGATAGGGTTTCTGTCCCTAGGAAAGATGGTGGGGGCCCTGTCCCCAGAGAAGAAGGGGTCTCAGTTGCCAGGGGAGATGATGGGGGCCTTGTCCCCAAGTGAGAAGGGGTCCCTGTCCACAGGGGTGATGGGGTTCCCCATTCCCAGGGAAGATGGTGGGGCCCTGCCTCCAGAGAATAAGGGGTCCCTGTCTGCAGGGGAGATGATGGGGGCCCTGTCCCCAAGTAAGAAGGGGTCCCTGTCCGCAGGGGGGGTGGGGTTTCCCATACCCAGGGAAGATGGTGGGGGCCCTGTCTCCAGAGAAGAAGGGGTCCCTGTTGCCAGGAGAGATGAAGGGGGCCCTGTTGCCAGGGGAGAAGGGGCTTCCTGTCCCCAGGGGAGATGGGGTTTCCATCCACAGGAAAGATGGTAGGGGCCCTGTCCCCAGAGAAAAAGGGGTCACTATTGGCATTGCCAGGGGGGATGTTAGGGGCCCTGTGCTCAGGGGAGATGATGGGGCCTTGTCTCCAAGTGAGAAGGGGGTCCCTGTCCGCATATGAGAAGGTGTCCCTTCTCCAGGAAAGATGAGGTCCCCATCCCCAGGGAAAATGGTAGGGGCCCTGTCCCCAGGGAAGAAGGGGTCCCTGTAGCTAGGAGAGATGATGGGGGCACTGCCCTCAAGGAAGATGGGGGCCCTGTCCCCAGGTGAGATCATGGGGCCCCTGCCCCCAGGGGAGATAATGGGGGCCCTGTCCCTAAGGGAGATGACGGGGGCCCTGTCCCCAAGAGAGATGAGGTCCCCATCCCCAGGGGAGATGATGTGGGCCCTGTCCCCAGGGGAGATAATGGGGGCCCTTTCTCCAGGGGAGATAATGGGGGCCCTGTCCCCAGGGGAGATAATGGGGGCCCTGTCCCCAAGTGAGAAGGGGGGCCCTGTCCCCAAGTGAGAAGGGGGTCCCGTCCCCAGGAAAGATGGTGGGGGCCCTGTCCCCAAGTGAGAGGGGGTCCCTGACCGCTGGGGAGATGGGGTTCCTGTCCCCAGAGAAAATGGTGGGGGCCCTGTCCCCAGATAATAAGGGGTCCCAGTTGCCAGGGGAGATGATGGGGGCCCTGTCCCCAGGGGAGATGATGGGGTTGCCGTCCCCAGGGAAGATGGTGGGGGCCCTGTCCCCAGAGAAAAAGGGGTCCCAGTTGCTAGGGGAGATGATGGGAGGCCTTGTCTCCAAGTGAGGCGGGGTCTCTGTCCACAGGGGAGATGGGGTTCCCATCCCCAGGGAAAATGGTGGGGCCCTGTCCCCAGGGAATAAGGGGTCCCTGTTGCCAGGGGAGATGATGGGGTCTCTGTCCCAGAGTGAGAAGGGGCCCCGGTCCTCAAGTCAGAAGGGGTCCCTGTTCTCAAGTGAGAAGGGGTCCCTGTCCTCAAGTGAGATGGGGTTCCTGTCCCCAGGAAAGATGGTGGGAGCCCTGTCCCCAAGTGAGAGGGGGTCCCTGACCGCAGGGGAGATGGGGTTCCCATCCCCAGAGAAGATGGTGGGGGCCCTGTCCCCAAAGACTAAGGGGTCCCAGTTGCCAGGGGAGATGATGGGGCCCTGCCCCAAAGGGGAGATGATGGGGTCCTTGTCCCCAGGGGAGATGATGGGGGCCTTGTCCCCAGGGGAGATGATGGGGGCCTTGTCCCCAGGGGAGATGATGGGGGCCTTGTCCCCAGGGGAGAAGATGGGGGCCTTGTCCCCAGGGGAGAAGATGGGGGCCTTGTCCCCAGGGGAGAAGATGGGGGCCTTGTCCCCAGGGGAGAAGATGGGGGCCTTGTCCCCAGGGGAGACGATGGGGGCCTTGTCCCCAGGGGAGACGATGGGGGCCTTGTGCCCAGGGGAGATGATGGGGGCCTTGTGCCCAGGGGAGATGATGGGGTTCCCGTCTCCAGGGAAGATGGTGGGGGCCCTGTCCCCAGGGGAGATGATGATGGGGGCCCTGTCCTCAAGGAAGATGGTGTCACTGTCTCCAGGTGAGATGATGGGGGCCCCTGTCCCCAGGGGAGATTATGGGGGCCCCTGTCCCCAGGGAAGATGATGGGGGCCCCTGTCCCCAGGGAAGATGATGGGGGCCCCTGTCCCCAGGGAAGATAATGGGGGCCCCTGTCCCCAGGGAAGATGGTGGGGGCCCCTGTCCCTAGGGAAGATGGTGGGGGCACTGTCTCCAGGGGAGATGATGATGGGGCCCTGTCCTCAAGGAAGATGGGGTCCCTGTGCCCAGGGGAGATGATGGGGGGCCCCTATCCCCAGGGGAGATGATTGGGGGCCCCTATCCCCAGGGGAGATGATTGGGGGCCCCTATCCCCAGGGGAGATGATGGAGGGGGAACCCTGTCCCCAGGGGAGATGATGGGGGGCCCCAGAGGAGGAGGGGTGGGGTATTGGATGGTGTGAGGGGATATGGGGTCAGCTCACTTACCATATCCAAGCTGCAGGGCACTCATCCATGGTTGCCTGGCTGGGCTCGCTCCAGCAGCAGCACAGACAGGGCGATCAGGTTATCTTCAAGGCGAGAGAGATCTGTGTATGACGGGGGGAGGAGGTGGGGGCTGGCAGACAAGCCTGCAGTGTCCTCCGGCTCTCATAGGGCTGCTGCACATGTTTACTTAAACTTCTTTAGCGCGGGGGAAGTGTGCAGAGCATCTCTGGAGCACTGCAGAAAGGAATGGATGCAGCCGACTTGGGGGGGCGGGACTCTGGCTGGGGAGGACACTGAGCTGGGCGGCGCTGCATTAAGCAGGAGAGAAGAACCCGGAGGAGCTGGCTAAGGACAGGGAATGAGAAGAAACATAGCAGCTACAGAGCAGACTCTTCAATTAATCAAATTAGGAGCCTGCGGGGCCCCTATGTGTTGCGAGGCCTTAGGCGGCCGCCTATTTTGCCTAATTAGAGAGCCGCCTCTGCCCCCAGGGCACACATCAACTATTTTCAGCCAAAATTGGTGGCCTGAGGAGTCCTTATCTAAGGGAGTACAATCTGGTCCAGAAGTCCAAGAGATCATGAACAGCAGTAGATGACATGTATGCCCCCAGGCTGTGGTCATACAAGAGCCTGCATCTTTTTTCAGACCAGACTGAACCCAGGCCATCACTTTCTTTTCTTCCTTCCACTCTTCCTTCCAGGCTGTGGCTGTGGTGTTGGAGGTGTGGCAGGAGGAGGAGGATGATGCAACTCACACAGGGGGTATTGGGTGTGATTTTGCCCCTCAGCCCCTTATTTAATGTTTTATAAATGATTTCCTCACACATGAGGCGTTGCCTCTCCTGCATGTCCTGCAGTTTTCTGGCAGCCATGGAGGTAAAGGCCTCTTCACGATTGGGGTGGCTCTGAGGGACTCAGAAGCCTCCTGAATCAGCCTGAGTGCTGACTCCTCCACGTTACTCCCCTTCATGGGTCTTTTGTTTGGAAGGCGGAGGGGAGGAACCTGTGAATGTGTGAGGCTCCTACTGGGCCCGGCCACCTCCTGGCTGCCACTTACCCCGGCCTCCTCCTGGCTGCAACTAACCCCTGCCTCCTCCTGGCTGCCACATTCCACAGCCTCTTCCTGTGTGCCACATTCCACAGCCTCCTCCTGGATGAGGTCTTCCTGTGTATGAAAAAGGACATAGTTTTAGTTTTTTCTTCATCAATCACACACAATTTTCATCTCATGACTGTTGCAAATTGAATGTTAATAAATAGAAAAGACTATCATTCTGAGCCCATCATTTTTCATTCTTGTCCCAATTGTTTTTGCCCACTACTGTCTATTGATATGTAAACACCTTTATCAAATCAGCAATTAGTGATCAATAATAGCATCTAGTAAACATCATGTACGTTTTTTTTAACATTCAATTTTTTTTTTTATTTAGTTATCAGAACATAAAATAACAAATAAAGACATTAAGAAAGGTATAACAGGATTCACACTATTACAGTTACATAGTATAGCGAATGCATTTTTGATAAATACATTAAGTCAGTATAATAATTGTGAATAATCCTTCAAATTCATATCTTTAATTCAGTTTCTAGCTAGTAAACCTCCAAGAATAAACCTATTCACCCCTAGGGGAGCAAACTGTGAACAGGCCTATTCTAACTAGACATGTGCATTTGTTTTCGTCCAAATGCATTTTCGTCCGAATTTCAGGTATTTTCGTTATTGTTTTAACAAACGATAACGAAAGTGCAGAATCCGAAAAACAAAAGATCCGACATAAACAAATGCTTTATTTTCGTTTTCGTTGCTACAACAGTTCGATATAGATAGGAGATTCGACATGATGATGACAATAACAATCTGTGTCCATCAAACCTGTGGTCGAATGTGCCTAACCTTAACTCTATTAGTCCAAGATTATTCTACATAGAGAGAAAAGATTTGACGTAGGGGAGAAAGATTCAACGTAGGGGAGAAAGATTCGACGTAGGGGAGAAAAGATAAATAAAAATAATGATGATGATGAATGTTATTGTCTGATTGTAACCAAAGAGGAGGAGCAGTAAAATAGCTAGAACTAAGTACACACGTACTTTGGCTTATGGTGTCTGTTGAAAGTTCTAAGAAGATTCGATGGAGCAGGTTAACTATACGGCATCGTACAGTTTAGCTGCTCCGTCGAATCTTCTTTGAACATTCGACAGACACCATAAGCCTTCAATGACAGATTCGACCTTAATTTGGATTTTCGGATGAATGCAATTTTTAACGAAAAACAAAATAAATAAAAAGGAATTTCGGGAGTAACTAAATAAATGTATTTTTCAGACGAAAATGAAATTCCGAAACAAAATACTTCAGTGTGCACATGTCTAATTCTAACTTGAATAAACAAAAGAGAGAACAGGATGTCGTCTAGTAAATCAATGTATTCTAGCGAGTCAAACCAATCAGGAAATGAAAGCAGCATAAGTCTCTACAAGGAATAAGTGATACCAACAGACTACCTAGTGGTAGTTAAAGTGGTGTTCCGGCCGAAATTATACTTTTTAAATAAAAATACCCCTATAATACAAAAGCTTAATGTATTCTAGTAAAGTTAGTCTGTAAACTAAGGTCTGTTTTGTTAGTTTATATCAGTAGTTTGTTATTTTATAAACTTACAGCAGGCTGTGGCCATCTTAAGTGTGGGCATCTGAAGCCAGACTGTATTTTTTCCTGGATCTCATCCTTGCAGATCTCGCACATGCTCAGTGCAGCACAAGCAGTGTAATAGGTTTCAGGTCAGGTTTCCATAGCAACGGCAGTGTCAGAGGAAGTTGCCGCCCCTTCCCAGAAGGCAATGCAAACAGGAAATGATGCGATGGGCCACGGCCAGGGAGGAGGAAGTGAAAAATGAATACAGCAGATATAGAGTAGGTGCTGAGAATTTTTTTTTTAAATATCCAATTTGTTTACAGTGCACAGTTTAGTGAGGGATACTGAAGAGTTGTAAAAGTGGGTGGAACTCCACTTTAAGACTGCGCGTACAAGTCTTTTAGTACTGTAGATGCTTTAGGATGTATGATCCATACATACCAGTGCTTCTTAAAGTGAATTACGTTATAATTTTTAAGTGCTAACAGTAATTCATAGTACGCCTGGGTGTTGACTCTAAGAATGACATCACACAGGTTAGGGGCCTCAATTGATTTACACATTTTCGTTATGGTAAGTCTAGCCGCTATAAGAATATTCGCCACTAATATTCTGTATTGAAATGGGAAAGTGTCAAGGTTGATACCTAAAAGGGCCATAGCAGGTGATAGTTTTATCAAGTTGCCTGTGAGAGAGGCAATAAAGGTGGATATCGAGTTCCAGAAACTGGTCAGATTTTTACAACTCCATAAAATGTGGTATAAGGAACCAACTTGATCCGTACAACGCCAGCATAGTGGTGATGTAGATGGATATATTTTAGCTAATTTGTAAGGAGTTAGGTACCATCTATTCAATATTTTCTGATAGTTGTCCCAATGCTCTAAGCAGGATGTTGCAGTTTGGTTTATTCTCATAGCATTGTACCAACATTCATCCGAAAAGGATTGTCCTAAATCTTTTTCTCATTTATACATATTAGGGTTTTTCTCATATTTAGGATACTGAGAAAAAACTTTATAGAAGAAAGCTATACTTTTATGTTTTACAGGTTTGTTAATGGTGAGGTGTGACCAAATTAAAGATGGAATTTCAAAATCTTGATGTGGATTTAAGCTTTGCAGATGATTAAGCTTATTTAACTTATCATCAATCGTGGCTTTGTATCCTGAGATGGGTGTACGTAAAAGTTAAAGCCCTCAGCAATCCATTTGTTCATCGAGAGTCGGCCTCACAGTAGTCAAGGGCTCTGAGTGGTATAGGTATCTTTTGTAAATGCCCTAGAGCATGGAAGTTTGAGACAAGACACTTCCATGCTAACAGGGCAGCTTTAATGGAAAGCAATTTAGGAACTATGACCTTAGGGAATATCATGTAAGCCACTGACAGGGCAAACAATCATTTCCCTTGGTGATTTCTCTTTCAATGGATAACCACAGCTTATCGTCATTTGGGAAGAACCAGTATTTCATTTGATCCAAAAGTGTTGCGTAGTAGTATTTATGCATATCAGGTAAGTTCATACCCCCTTTGTTTTTAGAAGATGTTAAAATAGAGAAAGCTACCCTTGGTTTTTTGTTATTCCAGACCAGGTTTCTCAATTTAGTATTTAGAATCTTGAAAAAGCTTGAAGGTATTGGAATAGGTATGGCTCTAAAAAGGTAGAGTATCTTGGGTAGGGTTTGCATTTTAAATGCTGCAATTTTGCCTATCCAGGATAGGTGCGTTTGTTTTATATTTTGAAAATCTTTAGAAATCAAGTCTAATAACTTAGGAAAATTAGCTGCATATAGTTTTTTTGCAGCAAATGTAAGGTTGATACCTAGATAGGTGAACGAAGATGCATCCCAATTATAATTATATTTTTCTTTGAGGATGGTAGAGGTATCGTTAGATATATTCATAGGCAGGGAAAAGCTTTTACTATTGTTAATTTTGTAATAAGATACTTTACTAAAGGAGTTAAGTATTGATTGTAGCACATGCAGGGATTTGTTGGGACTAGTTATAGATAGAATGATGTCATCGGCAAATAGCCCAATTTTATGTATTCTATCACCTATCTTTATTCCTAAAATATTTTCATTGGACCTAATGGTTTCCGCTGAGGGTTCAATTACCAAAGAAAATATAATGGGTGAGAGTGGGCAACCCTGTCTGGCGCCATTCGTGAGGTTAAAAGTCTTAGACAACATTCCCGAGATGGAAACTTTTGCTGATGGTTGTGTATAAAGTAGCATAATTGCTTCATGGATAAATCCTGAAAATCCAAACTTCTCAAGAGTCCTGGAGATATAGTTCCAATGCACTCTATCGAATGCCTTCTCTGCGTCCAGACCTAGGAGCAGAGAAGGCGTTCGTGTGTTCTCAACGTAGTTAATCAAATTGATCATCCTTCTCGTGCTGTCCGGGGCTTGACGACCCTTAACAAAGCCTACTTGGTCAGAGTCGACTAGGTAAGGGGTAATTTCTAACAAACGATTGGCCAATATTTTGGCATAAATTTTAATGTCCGAATTGAGCAACGAGATTGGTCGATAGTTTAAAGGAGATGTCAAGTCTTTGTCAGATTTCGGGAGAGTAATTATTACCGCTTCTAATAGTTCTTTTGGGCAACATTTGGCTGTAGCTATGCAATTAAACAGGTTTGTTAAGTGCGGAGCTAAAATATTAATGAATGTTTTGTAATATTCGTTGGATAGACCGTCATTACCTGGCGATTTATGCAGCGGAAGGTCTTTTATAACTTTCTGGGTTTCCATTAACGATATGGGTTGATTTAGTGTGTCAAGTGTTTTAGAGTCAATTTTGGGTAAGTTCACTTTGTCTAAGAATACTGTAATGTCTTTTAACGTTGGTTGGATAATATCCTTGTCATTTTTTAAGTTGTATAAATCTCCATAATAATCTGAGAAAGCATCTGCTATTTCTTGTGGGTTTAGTAAAGCTTTCCCAGATTTATGATGAATTAGTCTATCGATTTTTTGTGTTCTTTGGTGGTGACATAGTACAGAAGCCATCAATTTGCCTGCCCTATTATTTTGGGAGTAATAATTCAATTTCAGTCGTTTGAGGTATTTGTCATGGTTAGTTAATAAAGTTGTCCTAAGCTCATTCCTTTTGTTGTTAAGTTTTTGTAATAAGTTAGAATTTTCTGGAGAATGCTTATGTTCTTTTTCAAGACTAGATATATCTTTTAAAAGGGTATCAACAAATTTTAGCCTTTCTCTTTTATCCCTAGATGCCATCTGGATAAGGATACCCCTAATAAAGGCTTTGTGTGTACACCACAGATTTGTAGTGGATGGAGAGCCATTATCATTAAAACCAAAGAATTCTGTCAATTTGTTCTTCATTGCAAACACGTATCTCTCTTGAGAGAATAGAAATGTATTATTCTTCCAAAGGGTTGATGTTAGGCCTTGTTGGCCTGTCGTAATAGATAAAGTGATTGGTGAATGGTCCGACCAAGTAATATTATGAATTTTTGCATCTGAAATTTTTTGCAAGAGCATTTTGTCTGCAATGAAGAAATCAATTCTGGAATAAGTTTTATGTAAATTAGAGAAAAATGTGTAGTCTTTTTCAGTAGTATGTAAACACCTCCATAGATCATATAAATCTTCCTCAGCGAAAATATTACCAAGACTCAATCTATTTGTGCGGTCTCTTTTAGTAGTATCTACATTAGGAAACATCATTACGATCAACTATCAATTTGGTTGGGAAACCCCATCTATATTTGAGATTATGAGTACGGAGTAACTTGGTAATGTAATTCAGGTTTTTCGGTGCCAATAAAGTTGCTTGTGAAAGGTCTGAGTAGAAAAAAATACCTGCATATGGATCAGGTAGTGGGACATGTCGTGCGCTTTGCATCAGGAGATCTTTAATATGATAGAAATGAATTCTCGCAATAACATCTCTCTGGAGTTTTTCTGGTATATGTGAAGGTTTTGGCAATCGATGAGCCCTGTCAATTGTCAGCTCCTGATGCGGGATTTTGGGGAGTAGGTCAGACATAATTTTTTTCAAAAATCCCTGTAATTCAGTATTTTTGACAGTTTCTGGGATCCCTCTGAATTTTATATTATTGCGTCTGGATCTGTCCTCGATTTCTGACACTTTCAGCTTAAGTTGCCTCAATTCTTCTATTAGCTCAAAATGGGAGTCTACCAATTCATTATGCGCGTCAGCGACATCCTCCATTTTGTTTTCCATGTCATCAATTCTTACTCCTATACCTTCTATTGCCACATTTGTTTTGTGCATATATGACTGCACATCTTGTTGAATCGCTCCTCTCAGGGACAGAAGCATTTCTTTGATATCTGTATCAAGTATAGGCTGTCCAGATGTGGGAAAGGCAAGCAGTTTATCAGCACAAGGATTATTAACAGGTGGCTGGTCATAATCAGGCAGTGAACTACTGGCATGTTCACCTGAGGGGGAAATCCTCCTTCTTTGTCTCTGAGGTCCAATAATTTCCTCCCTCATGTCAGGGTCAGTCACATATCTGGCGTTTTCAGTGTTACCAAGCTCACTGTCTCTGTCACTGAGGCGTGCTGGCTGCTGTTCAACCCTAGAGTGCTGAGGTAAAGCTGTGCCATTTTTCCTCACAGAATCACTATAGTGATTCTTAAATGACCCCTGGGTCCTCCGTGATCTTTCCTTTTCCCCATTGTGACACCTTATTACTCCAGATATTCCAGTATCTTTTTGTGCCCTCAATACCTCTTTTAGTTGCCGTGTGTCACTTCAGGGAAAGTCAGTGCTGCAGAGCTCAGATAGATAGCAGCCATCTTCCTCCACTGCTGGCCACATCATGTATGTTTTGCCAAGAAATCTGTAGAAGAATGCTATACCTGGCTCAAGCTGGGCTCCTCCACTTCTTCCTGGCTGGAAGTCCCAGTTTGGACATCGGAAGCCTCAGCTGGGGTGGAAGATAGGGTGGAAGGAAGAGTGGAAGGAAGGGTTGAGAGGGATTCCCTGACTTCAGTCTGGTCTGACAGAAATCGCAGTTTCTCATAGTACCACAGCCTGGGGACATAAATGTCATCTGCTGCAGCTCCTGATCTCTGGGAATCCTGGACCTTCTTGCGCTCCATAAGATAAGTGCTCCTCAGGCCACCAATTTTGGCTTTTAAATAGGGGATGGTTGCCGTGGGGACCACCGGCTTCACCAACTCCAGCAGTTTCTCCAGCGCTGCCTGCCTCTTTTGTTTATGATTATAATGCAGGTGTTTGACCTGCCACAGACAGGGCAGCTCCCTGTACTTGTCTATGAACAGGGGGAGGAAGTTGTGATCATTGAAGCCATCCATTTTCTATGCAAGACACAACACAAGACAAACCCTAATATCAGGCTAAACTCTCCTAATCTTCTCCCAACATAGGCCTCAATCCATAAGCAGTATAGGCCCAAGTTAAACTTGTACCTTCGTTATCACGATTGGCGCTTCCGATACTCCTTCCTCTGCTCACAGATCGTACGTATGACACACACGTGTTACGCATTATATACACTGCGCATGCATGAAACTCCGCCCGCCCCTGACGTTCTTTCTAGTCTATTCTCCGCCCCTTCTTTTTCGGCGCAGTGGGGGAGAGCACATGGCGGAGAGACAATAGGTGCATGATAATAGCAGCAACGAGAAGGAGGAGGAAGGCCCGGTGCCAGAAACGTCACAATCCTGGAGGAGATTTAAGGCCTCAAATATGTCCTTTGTTGAGATGGTGGGGATGGTGGACATATTGAAGAGGGCCGACTATGACGGGAAGTATGGACCTTACCCCAACCCAAATGTGAGAAAGGCCAAGATGATGGCTAAAGTTGTGAAGAGTCTGCAGAAGAATTTTGGGGTATGGCGATCCAAGGATCAACTGAGGAAACGGTGGTCGGACCTCAAATTAAGGGAGCACAATCAGTATAGAAGGATCAGGAGAGTGCTGCAAAAAAGTAAGTAGTTGTGCTGTGTTCCCATTCTTTCTTTTTATGATGGTCGTGCTGCTCCATGTGCTTTTCTTTACTGTTATACATTTTAAAATGGCAACTTTCATGTTCCTGGGCACAATAATCATTCGTAGGAAACATTGTTTGTTTGGCCACTAAAATACGATGTTTTGGCAAGATGCAGTTCAATAATTTTTTTTTTTACGCCCCTACTTCTATTAATAAAGGTTTGTTGTCTAGATGGGTTTGTAACTAGAATGAAATGCTAACTAGATTCTGTGTAAGGAGAGGACACTCATCATCTGTTTACACATCTGGACGCTGGAGCACTAGTGTGGGACAAAAGAACACCCTTTTTATTAGGGGGCCCACACAGGTGCTCCAGTGAATACTATGGGGGTGTCTCCATCTGTGAAGCTTGCATAAAACAGGTAAGTATTCAAGCTTTACAAAGGACAAAAAATTTCTTCAGCTTGGAACTCTGCCAAAACAGACAATTGTACCCCACTTCCAAGCAATGTTTCATATTCCTATTTCTGCCATCAAATATCTGTGTGCTCAGTATACCTATTTTTGTTCACATAGGGGAGAAAAGACTCGGAGGACACCACTCATCAGAGGAGACCAGGGACTCCCCACCTCAGGAAGAAGGGGAAATCCCCCAAACCCAACCAGAGGAGGAGGAGGGAGGCGTTGTAGAAATTGTCACCACAACAGGTGAGTGTCTACGACCACAGCTTCAGGTAAAGTTTGTTGTCTAGATGGGTTTGTAGCTAGAATGAAATGCTAACTAGATTCTGTGTAAGGAGAGGATACTCAGCAGCTGTTTACACATCTGGACACTGGAGCACTAGTGTGGGACAAAAGAACACCCATTTTATTAGGGGGCCCACACAGGTGCTCCAGTGAATACTATAGGGGTGTCTCCATCTGTGAAGCTTGCACAAAACAGGTAAGTATTCAAGCTTTAAAAAGGACCAAAAATTTCTTCAGCTTAGAACTCTGCCAAAACAGACAATTGTACCCCACTTCCAAGCAATGTTTCATATTCCTATTTCTGCCATCAAATATCTGTGTGCTAAGTATACCTATTTTTGTTCACATAGGGGAGAAAAGACTCGAAGGACACCACTCATCAGAGGAGACCAGGGACTCTCCACCTCAGGAAGAAGGGGAAATCCCCCAAACCCAACCAGAGGAGGAGGAGGGAGACGTTGTAGAAATTGTCACCACAGCAGGTGAGTGTCTGCAACCATAGCTTCAGGTAAGAGATGGATGCCTGCATATTTATAGTACATGGTGTGTTTTTTTGTTTTTTTGTAGGTGATCAGGATGTTGTGGAAGACTAATGTCATTTCACCAGTGAAAGTGCCCAGATCCTCATTGGGGAGATAATGGGGTGTAATAGAGATTTAGAAAACCTAAAGCAAAACATCAATGATGTTCAAAACAAAATGAAGAACATCATTGATGTTTTAGGGAGAATCTGAAACACCCAGAAATCCCTAAATTTCTTCTCTTTTTTGTGACAAAAATGTTTTACGTATGTTAAAAGCCAAATTTAGAAGATGCACACAGTGTGCCAACATGTGCTATCTGCCATCACGGGAGATCAATGTACGGGTTTTGTGGGTGCAACCCCTTCCTCAATAATAAAGTAGCTGAGAGGAAGGGATTGCACCCACAAAACACGTCCATTGATCCCCCATGATGGCAGCTAGCACATGTTGACATTAGGCAATTTGTGTGCATCTTCTAAATTTGGCTTTTACAGGGGTGACAACACCCCATCTGCTGAACGCAGTATCAAATACAGTTTGTACATAATCATGTCTTATTATTGCCTTCACTTTATAAAAGTCGAACATTGTAAGTTCCAGAGTTGTGTACTGTTTTATGGGTTTAAACATGCCTGTTTTACCTTAAAAGGCAATTTCTACTTAATGTGACCTAAAAAAATGTTATACAACAAACATGTTGGTTTGTTCAAGAACCCTTTTAGAAACGCACTTGTGATTGTGCTTTGATTAAAAAGATTGGTAATCAACAATGTGTGGCTTCCACTTTGCACTACAAAGTGCAGTTTCAGTGCAGTCTCGCAGTCTCAAGTGCACTTTTAGTGCAAAGTGTATTTTCCTTTAGTAAATAACACCCAACAGTGCTTTCTAATTTTACACAATCATGCCATTTTCATGACTCCCCAAATTTCGGTCATGGTGTTGAAAATTATTAATATTTTTGTCAGTAATGCATTACATGCATTAACTAAAAAAACAAAGTTTGTGTAGCAGACCCACAACATAATAATAATAGTTAGCTGAAGAAGAGATTGTCACCTCATGTGTCAACGAAATTTCGTTTGCACTGTTGAAGAAAAAGGTAAAAAAAATAGAACATTAATAAAAGATAACCAAGGAGACAGCTAAAAGAAAGCCAAGCAGTAAATCAAAGCAAATATTTGT
This sequence comes from Lithobates septentrionalis, assembly GCA_037952835.1. NCBI lineage: Eukaryota > Metazoa > Chordata > Amphibia > Anura > Ranidae > Lithobates > Lithobates septentrionalis. The sequence goes on from JBBDGP010000284.1 coordinate 6,452,812, forward strand.
TCAGTTTCAAATATATTTTTATTTTAAAAACGTCTCAGACATTGTCTGGCATATCGATGGCCCCCCTACCCACAAAGTATTCCATGTATTTTATATGGACCTCGCGGGCACTCTGGGTGGGCACGCCAGGATGGCCAGTTTCAAGCGCTATCGGGGTTGGTTCATTAATATGAATTCCGGCCTCAGGCCCAACTGAGGCAGCATAGTTTAAAGAATTTCTCCTTAAAAAGTTGTGGAGAACACAGCAATACAGGATGATGGGATTGAGTATATATTCCGCCATGTGTATTGGTGTAAGAAATAGGTGGAACCGGCTGGCCATTATTCCAAACATATTCTCCACCACTCTTCTAGCTCTGGCCAGCCGGTAATTAAAAACCCTCTGGTCCGGGGTGAGGGTCCTCATAGGGAATGACCGCATAAAATGGTCCCCCAGCGCAAACGCTTCATCCACAACGAAGACGAATGGGAGGCCTTCCGCATTGTCTTCTGGAGGTGGCAAGCCCAAGCTGCATTTCTGGAGATGCCTGTAGAACTCGGTCTGGGCGATGACTCCACCATCCGACATCCCGCCATTCTTCCCCACGTCCACCTACAGGAAATCGTAAGTAGCCAACACCACCACCAACATCACAATACTATTGAACCCCTTGTAATTATAATAGTATGACCCCGAGTTGGGGGTGGAACTATGTGGACGTGTTTCTAATCAATTGCCCCGACGCAGTTGGGAAAGTCCCACCGCTGGGCAAAGTGGGAGGCCACAGTCCACCATTCCTGTGGGTTGCAGATTAGACACAAACATTCTTGGCTAACATCAGTATAACATTTATTTTAGGGAAGTCCCCGTCAAGGCCCCGTGCGTCAGAGGGGGCGGGGTCACTGTTTGGCCCCGCCCTCTGTTATTTAAGACAAGTCAGAAGATGAGAAGCATCACACAGCATAAGCCTCCCATCATGGATGCGGAGCGGCCCGAGAAGAAGAAGGGAAGAAGACGCAGCGGAGGAAGATGCCAGACGAGAACACCAGAGGAAGAACCAGAAGAAGAAGATGGAGGAAGAAACCAAAGAAAGATAGAAGAAAGAAGATGGAAAAAATAAGACTTTAAATAAAGGAATTGTCAAAAACTGTCTCTTGTCATTTTTAACATTTTTGACACTTTTTTGTGAAATGGTAGGGGTACTTTTGTACCCCCTTACCATTTCACACAGGGGGGGGCGGGATCTGGGGGTCCCCTTGTTAAAGGGGGCTTCCAGATTCCAAAAAGCCCCCCGCCCGCAGACCCCCACAACCACTAGTGTCAGGGGATGTTATACACAACATCCAATGCAGGTGATCAGATCGCTGGGCTGCACCAAGGAATCAGGGACAAACGAGTAAATAAAGAAAGTATGTTTATTGCCAATGATAAAGATACATGTGAAAACAAGACAGCAAACCAAAACAAGTAAATGGTGAAAACACAGCAAAACCCCAAAACCCACCTAACTATCTATCTAACTAATATAATACACAAGCAAGGAAACCAACATGAAATAAAAAATAAGGCATGAGCCAAAGCGACAAGGGAACAGAAAACAGGAATAATGAAGCAGACCAAGGAGTAGGGAAGAGGAAACAGGGTTCAAGGTCAGGATACACAAACGGGGTTCAGGAACAGGCTGGAACAGGCTGGAACAAGAGCAGGTACTGGCAGGGACAAGGGCTTAGCAGAGGAATACTGAAGCACTGGAGGTTAGTTCAGGGCGGGTTTATATAGTCCAGCAAAACCATGACAGGTGTGCTTGATGGCAAGTCTGCAGTCCAGGCAGGGAGACCCCTGCTGGTGGCCACTGGAATTACACCCTTTTGGTGCTGAATGTAATAGTGCCACCAGCAGGAGAAACCGGAGATGACACCGTTCCTGACAGTTCCCCCTCCTAAAGGAGTGGCCTCCGGACACTCCATTCAGCCCTGGGTACGACAGTCCAAGTGGGTGCAGAAACACCTTAAAATGTTTCCTTACTGAGTCTGCGGACTTCTTCGCACTTCCAAGGCCAGAGTCTTTTAGTTCACTGGGGAACGTGCCATCAGAGTCTGAAAATAGGACACGTACCCCACCTCCCGGGTCAGGAAGTTTGGATCTGGAAATGAAAATTAGCAGGGTAACGGGAAAGAAACCATCGCAGGCAGACCACACAGGAGCATTACATTTAAGCCAGGCGACAGACAGGATTGACCCAGCGGCAAGATGGCCATCAGTCAGGAACAGTTTTAGCAGGCCCCATGTCATCAGGCTGAGCAGAAAGCAGAGGTACATCACGCTGGGTAGTGGCACATCCGCATCAAGCTGGGCAGCAGGCATGGGCACTTCAAGCTGGGCAGCGGGCTCATCAAGCTGGAGAGCAGGCACCGAGACATCAGGCTGGAGGGCAGGCACTGGAACTTCAGACTGGGCAGTAGGCACATCAGGCAGAACAGCAGGTGCTGGCACAACAAGCTGAACAGCAGGCACATCGGACTGGATAGCAGGTACTGGAACTTCAAACAGGGCAGCCGGTACTGGAACTTTAGACTGGGCAGCAGGCACTGGCACAACAGGCTGAACAGCAGGTGCCTTGGACTGGATAGCAGGTACTGGAACTTCAAACCGGGCAGCTGGTACTGGAACTTCAGACTGGGCAGCAAGCACAAACACTGGCACATCAGGCAGAACAGCAGGTGCTTTGGACTGGATAGTCGGTACTGGAACTTCAGACTGGGCAGTGGGCACAGGCGCTGGCACATCAAGCAGAACAGCAGGTACTGGCACAACAGGCAGAACAGCAGGTCCATCGGACTGGATAGCAGGTACTGGAAATTCAAACCGGGCAGCTGGTACTGGAACTTCAGACTGGACAGTGGGCACAGGTGCTGGCACATCAGGCAGAACAGCAGGTGCAGTGGACTGAATAGCATGTACTGGAACTTCAAACCGGGCAGCTGGTACTGGAACTTCAGACTGGGCAGCAAGCACAAACACTGGCACATCAGGCAGAACAGCAGGTGCTTTGGACTGGATAGTCGGTACTGGAACTTCAGACTGGGCAGTGGGCACAGGCGCTGGCACATCAGGCAGAACAGCAGGTACTGGCACAACAGGCAGAACAGCAGGTCCATCGGACTGGATAGCAGGTACTGGAACTTCAAACCGGTCAGCTGGTACTGGAACTTCAGACTGGACAGTGGGCACAGGTGCTGGCACATCAGGCAGAACAGCAGGTACTGGCACAACAGGCTGAACAGCAGGTGCATCGGACTGGATAGCAGGTACTGGAACTTCAAACCGGGCAGCTGGTACTGGAACTTCAAATTGGACAGTGGGCACAGGTGCTGGCACATCAGGCAGAACAGCAGGTACTGGCACAACAGGCTGAACAGCAGGTACATCGGACTGGATAGCAGGTACTGGAACTTCAAACCGGGCAGCTGGTACTGGAACTTCAGACTGGACAGTGGGCACAGGTGCTGGCACATCAGGCAGAACAGCAGGTGCAGTGGACTGAATAGCAGGTACTGGAACTTCAAACCGGGCAGCCGGTACTGGAACTTCAGACTGGACAGTGGGCACAGGTGCTGGCACATCAGGCAGAACAGCGGGTACTGGCACAATAGGCTGAACAGTAGGTACATTGGATTGGATAGCAGGTAATGGAACTTCAAACCGGGCAGCTGGTACTGGAACTTCAGACTGGGCAACAAGCACAAACACTGGTACATCAGGCAGAACAGCAGGTGCTTTGGACTGGATAGTCAGTACTGGAACTTCAGACTGGGCAGTGGGCACAGGCGCTGGCACATCAGGCAGAACAGCAGGTACTGGCACAACAGGCAGAACAGCAGGTCCATCGGACTGGATAGCAGGTACTGGAACTTCAAACCGGGCAGCTGGTACTGGAACTTCAGACTGGACAGTGGGCACAGGTGCTGGCACATCAGGCAGAACAGCAGGTACTGGCACATCAGGCAGAACAGCAGGTGCTTTGGACTGGATAGTCGGTACTGGAACTTCAGACTGGGCAGTGGGCACAGGCGCTGGCACATCAGGCAGAACAGCAGGTACTGGCACAACAGGCAGAACAGCAGGTCCATCAGACTGGATAGCAGGTACTGGAACTTCAAACCGGTCAGCTGGTACTGGAACTTCAGACTGGACAGTGGGCACAGGTGCTGGCACATCAGGCAGAACAGCAGGTACTGCCACAACAGGCTGAACAGCAGGTGCATCGGACTGGATAGCAGGTACTGGAACTTCAAACTGGGCAGCTGGTACTGGAACTTCAAATTGGACAGTGGGCACAGGTGCTGGCACATCAGGCAGAACAGCAGGTACTGGCACAACAGGCTGAACAACAGGTACATCGGACTGGATAGCAGGTACTGGAACTTCAAACCGGGCAGCTGGTACTGGAACTTCAGACTGGACAGTGGGCACAGGTGCTGGCACATCAGGCAGAACAGCAGGTGAAGTGGACTGAATAGCAGGTACTGGAACTTCAAACCGGGCAGTCGGTACTGGAACTTCAGACTGGACAGTGGGCACAGGTGCTGGCACATCAGGCAGAACAGCAGGTACTGGCACAATAGGCTGAACAGTAGGTACATCGGACTGGGTAGCAGGTACTGGAACTTCAAACCGGGCAGCTGGTACTGGAACTTCACACTGGGCAGCAAGCACAGACATTGGCACATCAGGCAGGACAGCAGGTACTGGCACAACAGCAGGCATCGGAACATCAGGCTGGGCGGCATACAGGAACACATCAGGCTGGAACAGATCAGCTGGTGGGGAGGCAGGATTGGATACTGGCATGATGGTATGGGTTGGAAAAAACTTCCGCTTCTTTTTGGTTTTAGCCACTGGGGATCTATAAGTGGGTACAGGGCTGTAGGTAGTGAATGCAGCTGGTAGAAGCGAAGAGTGAAAGGATGGCAAAACAGAGGGAGTAGGTTTTGAGGGGAGATTTAGTGGAGCTGATGGAGGTAGTTGAGAAGCAGCTGGGAAGTTAAAAGCAGGGTAGGTGCAACAGGAGGAAACAGGGTACTGGTATTTCATTGGTAGAAAGATATATTGGGAGCTAACAGAAGCTGAATGCGACAGACTTGACCAGGCCTGTATTAATGATTGCACTGCATCAGGTTTGCACTTGGCTTGTCTGACCAGAGACTGCACTGATTCAATGCATTTTGCAAGCACCTGCTGAGAACAAGCTGAATATTGTTCAAAAAAAAATGCTGAGTCATCCTCCAACAGCCAAACTAAAGATTCTACCTGAGCTGCACTAAAAGGGGGTGTATAGTCATCACCTCCCTCAGCGACATCAGACAGGGCCAACTCAGTACAGATCTTAATTAATGGTTGCACATCTCCAAACAAAAAACTGCCTTGCTCAATAAAAACATGAGCTAGGCGGATGCATTCTAACAATTGTTCCTTAGTGTATTCAGCCAATGTCTGATAACAAAAGTCTCTGTCATCAGTTGCCAGGAGCGATAAATACAAAATACTTTCAAAATCCATCTTTCAAAAATAGCTGGGACTCAGGCCCCAATTCCCAGGTGCAACCGATCTGATTGTATGGCTTCAGTATTCTGTCAGGGGATGTTATACACAACATCCAATGCAGGTGATCAGATCGCTGGGCTGCACCAAGGAATCAGGGACAAACGAGTAAAATAAGAAAGTATGTTTATTGCCAATGATAAAGATACACGTGAAAACAAGACAGCAAACCAAAACAAGTAAATGGTGAAAACACAGCAAAACCCCAAAACCCACCTAACTATCTATCTAACTAATATAATACACAAGCAAGGAAACCAACATGAAATAAAAAATAAGGCATGAGCCAAAGCGACAAGGGAACAGAAAACAGGAATAATGAAGCAGACCAAGGAGTAGGGAAGAGGAAACAGGGTTCAAGGTCAGGATACACAAACGGGGTTCAGGAACAAACAGGAACAGGCTGGAACAAGAGCAGGTACTGGCAGGGACAAGGGCTTAGCAGAGGTATACTGAAGCACTGGAGGTTAGTTCAGGGCGGGTTTATATAGTCCAGCAAAACCATGACAGGTGTGCTTGATGGCAAGTCTGCAGTCCAGGCAGGGAGACCCCCGCTGGTGGCCACTGGAATTACACCTTTTGGTGCTGAATGTAATAGTGCCACCAGCAGGAGAAACCGGAGATGACACCATTCCTGACAATTAGGCAAGGGTTGTGGGGATGAAGCCCTTGTCCCCATCAACATGGGGATAAGGTGCTTTGGGGGGCTACCCCAAAGCACCCTCCCAATGTTGAGGGCATGTGGCCTAGTACGGTTCAGGAGGGGGGGCGCTCTCGTCCCCCCCTCTTTTCCTGCAGCCTGCCAGGTTGCGTGCTCGGATAAGGGTCTGGTATGGATTTTTGGGGGGACCCCACGCCATTTTTTAAAAAAAAATTGACACGGGGTTCCCCTTAATATCCATACCAGACCTGAAGGGCCTGGTATGGAATTTAAGGGGACCCCCCACTCCATTTTTTTAAAAATTTGGTTCGGGGTTCCCGTGTGGGGAAATCCCATGCCGTTTTTATCAATGAACCGACAATTCATTAATAGCCGCAAGTAGTTTTAAATTACTTTTTTTCCTTTGAAATTTCATTTTGCTGTTAGACTGTTCTAAACACGGGAAACATGCACCCTTTTACAGGCATACTATAGACACCCCCCAGGTACGAAATTTAAAGGAATATTACACTTTTATTGTTTTACTTTAAGCATTAAAATCACTGCTCCCGAAAAACAGCCGTTTTTTAAACTTTCTTTTGCATTGATCCATGTCCCCTGAGGCAGGACCCAAGTCCCCAAACACTTTTTATGACAAAACCATGCATATAAGCCTTAAAATGAGCACTTTTGATTTCTCCCATAGACTTTTAATGGGTGTTCCGCGGCACCCCAAATTGTTCGCTGTTCAGCGAACTGGCAAACGAACAGCCGATGTTCGAGTCGAACATGAGTTCGACTCGAACTCGAGGCTCATCACTAATCAAGATAATAATAGGATCCAAAAACTTTAAACAGTACCATTTGAAAGTATTCAGGCAGGTTCTTGCACTACATGCTTTGGGGAATTCATACAGAAATCTGAGGTAGGTATAGTGTGTATGGGTTTAGCAAAAGTCAGCAGATAGAGGATTGGTATGGGTTGACTTAGCGGTTGGGGGGAGGGAGGGTTCCAATTGGGTTTTTTCTTCCCCCCAAAAAATACCTCTGGCACTCTGCCAGAATTTAAGGACACAAATAACATTTGTACACATTTTAGGAGGTGTTTAGGGTAAAGCACTACTATGGAGCTGACAAAATACATTGTTAAGTGACTAGACGAGGTGGATATAGGCCCAGGAGAGCATGCTGGGGAGGTAAGTGAAGGCAAATATGTATGAAGGACAAAAAAAACGTTAAAACATTCCAGCATGCATGAGGACAAAGGGGACATTCACAGCATATTACAATCATGGTAATTAGGGAATGATGAAAGAAATACAATATATTATCAGACATTAAATACAATAAAATGTGATGTTAAAGGATAGAGGTCCTGCAGGCTTCTCCCCATCGCCAAGTACCGTAACATGGGGACTAGCCTCTGCTCCGTAGTGATGGCTTGTCGCATGCAGGTATCCTGCCTGCTGATATAAGGAGTCAGCAAAGCCAACAAACGGTGAAAAACAGAGTCTGTCATTCTGAGAAAGTTCCAGAAATCGTCAGGATTATTCTCACGGATCTCACGGGGCAAAGGCATGTGACAGAATTGGTCACGCTGGAGCAACCAATTCTTGGTCCATGAACTCCTCCCCACCCTGTTCATGGACTGGGCTTGTGTCAAAGTAAGAACCCCAACACCATCCCCCATACAGCACAAACTCTCTGATGAGTACGTACATGCAACATGGCTTCAAAATGGTCGGCTGGTCAGAATGAAGTAACAGAATGCACTGAAGAACAGCAAGGCCTGTGAAGACCTAAAAATCAGCAACAAGCGGACAAGAATACAATGATAAATCAATGCGAAATCACTACACGTTGTCAGAAAAGGTCTCCTCCGCTGGTAATATCGATCATTTGGTGTGCAGTACTGAGGTCCACCAGCAGGTGTCTCCTGGCAGTTCGGAGCTGTCAGAAGAGCTCTTTCCTGCAAGTATTCTGTCACCTTTGGGCCGCAGTACTGGTGTCAGAGGAGGAATCCTGGCAGTATGGAGCAGGTATTCCCCTCTGCAGACAGGTGTCACCTGACCTTAATTAGCAGAGCTGCAGTATAAATACCTGGCAATTGCAAACTTATGTTGCCCTGGTATTGTCCTTGAGCCCTGACCTGCATCCTGTTACTCTGATTCCTGATTCCTGAACCTGAAGCCTGAATCTGAATCCTGATTCCTGGAACCTGTTGATCCTGTTTCCTGTCTGTTACCTGAACCCTGGACCCTGAGCCTTGTACCTGACCTGTCCCTCCTGTGATCCATCCATCTTCTCTTGTCCTGTTTATCTCCCTTCCCAGCTACTGATTTCCTGTTTATGACCCCGGCCTGGCTTGACTATGATTCTGGTACTCCCTCTTGCTACATATGCTGGTTGGTTTAATATCACTGTTTGTTTGGTTGTTCACTCTGTATTGGTGGTGTGTTCACATATGCATTTTCCTTAATAAACTTACTTTCACCTATTTATGTCTGGTTCACTCTGTCGCAGTCACACAGTTCTGGTCACATCTGGTTTATGACACACGCACTGAAGACCAGATACAAACCCACAAGCACAAACTGAGCAGCAGAAAAACTAATTGAAAACCATGAGTCTGAAAAGCGCGAATCGTCTCTCACCAAACTTTTACTAACACGAGATTAGCAAAAGGAGCCCAAAGGGTGGCACGCTTGGTATTGAACTGCCCTTTTATAGTCCCGTTGTACCTGTTGTACGTCACCGCGTTCTTGACGTTTGGAAATTCCGACAACTTTGTGCGACCGTGTGTATGCAAGACAAGTTTGAGCCAACATCCGTCAGAAAAAATCCGATGGATTTTGTTGTCGAATATCCGAACAATGTCCGATTGTGTGTACAAGGCATTAGTGTGCTGTGTCCTATGCACAGTGTGCACCTAAAGCTACCTGGAGAAAATAGGTGGTGTTCTTCTGATCCTATTAATACCACAGGCAGGCAGCTACAGTATTTACAGTTAGTGAAAGGATATTTTAGCTTGCTGTCCACCATTTTAAAAGACTGTATCCATTTTTAATGTTTGTGAGAAGTTAAGTTTTGTTTTCTTATACATGGCCTGACTTCTTTCAAATGACGTGTGAGTCCTTTCCTGTTAGCCTTTTCCTGTTATAAGTTTCTATATGAGTTATTAATATTCTATTTTTGCTTGTTTTAAAACATCCTGTATGTCTGTATCTTTATCATATATTAATGAAAGGGTCGGACTTTTGTTGTGATGTCATTTTGCTTATATAAGATTGAAGCCTAACTGAAATGTCTTGTATGCGTGTCAAAACCTTCATCAGAATGGTCTCCAGATCTGAATGGGTTTGAAGGAACACTCTAGGCAGGATATCATACGAGGGTTCACTTGCTTTTAGAACATCCCTACACCCCTTCAGCTTTGGTGTCAGAAAGTGGGGCGGTCATCATTATCTAAGTCCGGTAAGTCTGATTTTAATTATCATTATTTCTCTTACGTGACTTTTAGTTTAAAAGACCATTTCCCTACATGGGATTAACAGAAGGTGTAGTGTTAAAAACATTTATGTAAATGTATGACCCTCGGTAGAAGTCCATTCGGATGACGGCAGTGTAAGGAACTCTGAAATAGTTCCAAGGGGTTCTGAGAAGCCCAAAGTAATATAATACAGTACTGTAAGAAGTTTGATAAAGATATCTGATAGAGTGTGCCAGAAAAACCCAAACCTCTTTGCTTGCCTTTTTGTCGCTTAGAAGTAAATAAGGAGATAAAATAAGTAGATAAAATAAGGTAATCTGTTTGTGTGGAATTTGTCAGGTGTCGTAAGGTAAGATGACACCTTTCCACTGCGTTGTATTATAATGAAACATAGAGTGATGCTACAATATTCCGTGATGTATTGATGCTGACTTTTAATGATTTACCTATGAATGCTTTGACTCAAGATGTAACCTGTATCGTATTATAGTCGGCAGGATGACTCGGGCATTGATTCAGTGAGTAAAAATATTTTCTTTTCCTTGCTGTAATCAGACGTTCAGCGTCATCTTAGGGAAAGTACTAAAAAAATGTCTCAAAAGTGTCCTGATTGTATTACTGGTTTGTTATTCTGTTATACTGGTCCTCAGTAAGGATGAGCTTCGAGTTCGAATCGAACTCATGTTCGACTCGAACACTGGCTGTTCGCAAGTTCGCCGAACAGCGAACAATTTGGGATGTTTGCGGCAAATTCGAATGCCAAATTCGAACCCTTTAAAAGTCTATGGGAGAAATCAAAAGTGATAATTTTAAAGGCTTATATGCAAGTTATTGTCATAAAAAGTGTTTGGGGACCCGGGTCCTGCCCCAGGGAACATGGATCAATGCAAAAAAAAGTTTCAAAAACGGCTGTTTTTTCAGGAGCAGTGATTTTAATAATGCTTAAAGTCAAACAATAAAAGTGTAATATCCCTTTAAATTTCGTAGCTGGGGGGTGTCTATAGTATGCCTGTAAAGGGGCGCATGTTTCCCGTGTTTAGAACAGTCTGACAGCAAAATTACATTTTGAAGGAAAAAACCCATTTAAAACTACTCGCGGCTATTGCATTGCCGACAATACACATAGAAGTTCATTGATAAAAACGGCATGGGAATTCCCCACAGGGGAACCCCGAACCAAAATTTAAAAAAAAAATGATGTGGGAGTCCCCCTAAATTACATACCAGGCCCTTCAGGTCTGGTATGGATATTAAGGGGAACCCCGGCCAAAATTTAAAAAAAAAATGATGTGGGGTTCCCCCTAAATTCCATACCAGACCCCTCAGGTCTGGTATGGATTTTAAAGGGAACCCTGCACCGAAAAAAAAAAAAACGACGTGGGGTCCCCCCAAAAATTCTTACCAGACCCTTATCTGAGCACGCAACCTGGCAGGCTGCAGGAAAAGAGGGGGGAACGAGAGTGCGCCCCCCCCCCTCCTGAACCATACCAGGCCACATGCCCTCAACATGGGAGGGTGCTTTGGGGTAGCCCCCCAAAACACCTTGTCCCCATGCTGATGAGGACAAGGGCCTCATCCCCACAACCCTGGCCAGTGGTTGTGGGGGTCTGCAGGCGGGGGGCTTATCAGAATCTGAAAGCATCCTGTAAGAAATGGTAAGGGGGTAATTACCCCTACCATTTCACTAAAAATGATAAAAAGTACAAGAGACAGTTTTTGACAAATCCTTTATTTAAATGCTTCTTCTTTCTTCTATCTTCCTTCATCTTCTCCTCCTTCTGGTTCTTCTGGTTCTTCCTCCGGTGTTCTCATCCAGCATCTCCTCCACGGCGTCTTCTATCTTCTTCTCCTCGGGCCCCTCCGCACCCATGGCATGGGGGGAGGCTCCTTCTCTTCTCTTCATCTTCTTCTTCAACTTCTTCTCTTCTTCCTTCTTCTCTTCTTCTCTTCTTCATTTTCTTCTCCGGGCCGCTCCGCATCCATGCTGGCATGGAGGGAGGCTCCCGCTGTGTGACGGCGTCTCCTTGTCTGATGGTTCTTAAATAACGGGGGGCGGGGCCACCCGGTGACCCCGCCCCCCTCTGACGCACGGGACATGACGGGACTTCCCTGTGGCATTCCCCGTGACGTCACAGGGAAGTCCTGTCAAGTCACCATGCGTCAGAGGGGGCGGGGTCACCAGGTGGCCCCGCCCCCCGTTATTTAAGAACCGTCAGACGAGGAGACGCCATCACACAGCGGGAGCCTCCCTCCATGCCAACATGGATGCGGAGCGGCCCGGAGAAGAAAATGAAGAAGAGAAGAAGAGAAGAAGAGAAGAAAAGAAGAAGATGAAGAAGATGAAGAGAAGAGCGGGAGCCTCCCCCCACGCCATGGGTGCGGAGCGGCTCGAGGACAAAAAGATAGGAGATGCCGCGGAGGAGATGCTGGACGAGAACGCCGGAGGAAGAACCAGAAGAGCCAGAAGAACCAGAAGAAGAAGATGAAGGAAGATAGAAGAAAGAAGAAGCATTTAAATAAAGGAATTGTCAAAAACTGTCTCTTGTTATTTTTAACATTTTTGACAGTTTTTTAGTGAAATGGTAGGGGTAAGTACCCCCTTACCAATTCACACAGGGGGGGCGGGATCTGGGGGTCCCCTTGTTAAAGGGGGCTTCCAGATTCCGATAAGCCCCCCGCCCGCAGACCACCACAACCACCGGCCAGGGTTGTGAGGATGAGGCCCTTGTCCTCATCAACATGGGGACAAGGTGTTTTGGGGGGCTACCCCAAAGCACCCTCCCAATGTTGAGGGCATGTGGCCTGGTATGGTTCAGGAGGAAGGGGGGGCCGCACTCTCATCCCCCCCTCTTTTCCTGCGGCCTGCCAGGTTGCGTGCTCGGATAAGGGTCTGGTATGGATTTTTGGGGGGACCCCACGCCGTTTTTTTTTTTTTTGGCGCGGGGTTCCCTTTAAAATCCATACCAGACCTGAAGGGTCTGGTATGGAATTTAGGGGGAACCCCACATCATTTTTTTTTTAAATTTTGGCCGGGGTTCCCCTTAATACCCATACCAGACCTGAAGGGCCTGGTATGGAATTTAGGGGGACTCCCACGTCATTTTTTTATTTTAAATTTTGGTTCGGGGTTTCCCTGTGGGGAATTCCCATGCCGTTTTTATCAATGAACTTCTATGTGTATTGTCGGCAATGCAATAGCCGCGAGTAGTTTTAAATGGGTTTTTTCCTTTGAAATATCATTTTGCTGTCAGACTGTTCTAAACACGGGAAACATGCGCCCCTTTACAGGCATACTATAGACACCCCCCAGCTACGAAATGTAAAGGGATATTACACTTTTATTGTTTGACTTTAAGCATTATTAAAATCACTGCTCCTGAAAAAACTGCCATTTTTAAAACTTTTTTTTGCATTGATCCATGTCCCCTGGGGCAGGACCCAGGTCCCCAAACACTTTTTATGACAATAACTTGCATATAAGCCTTTAAAATTAGCACTTTTGATTATTCATGTTCATGTCCCATAGACTTTAACGGTGTTCGCATGTTCGCACAAACTTTTTTCCTGTTCGCATGTTCTGGTGCGAACCGAACAGGGGGGTGTTCGGCTCATCCCTAGTCCTCAGACATATGTTGTAGCCAGTGTTGCGGGAGGTTATCATTTTAAACTAGGAAAGGGACCCTTATTTAGAAAAGGCAAACCACGGGTTTAACCACTTCCGGACCGCTGCACGCCAATGTACGTCCAAACTTTGAAGGGGGATATCGTTGTTATGGCAACAGCTAGCTGCCATAACCCTGGTATTCCCGTTTTCGTGCGGCGGTCCTCTTTCTGATAAAAGTGGTCCCTGCGGCGGATTCGCCGTGAGATCACTTTTATCGGTGGCGGGAGAGGGGGCCCCTGCTGCGATCCGGTGCCCTCCGCCGCTTACCGGAGCTGTCGGTAGCGGCGGAGGCGATTGCGTCCGTCTCCCTCCTGTGCCTGGAGATGAGTGAGGCTAAGATGGTGCTCACTCGTCTCCATGACACTGCTGGGTGGAAGCGACGTCAAAACGTCACTTCCGCCCACGCCTCTTAAAGGCATATTTTTTCAATGTCATTTTTTTAAATGACTTTTTTTTTTAATTGCATTTTAGTGTAAATATGAGATCTGAGGTCTTTTTGACCCCAGATCTCATATTTAAGAGGTCCTGTCATGCTTTTTTCTATTACAAGGGATGTGTACATTCCTTGTAATAGGAATAAAAGTGACACATTTTTTTTAAACAGTGTAAATAAATAAAATAATGTAAAATAAATAATAAAAATAAATTATTTTTTTTTTAAAAACCCCCCGTCCTGACGAGCTCAGAAGCAAACGCATACGTGAGTAGTGCCCGCATATGAAAACGATGGTCAAAACACACATGTGAGGTATTGCCGCGACCGGTAGAGCCAGAGTAATAATTCTAGCCCCAGACCTCCTCTGTAACGCAAAAGATGCAACCTGTAGAATTTTTTAAACGTTGCCTATGGAGATTTTTGAGGGTAAAAGTTTGACGCCATTCCACGAGCGGGCGCAATTTTGAAGCGTGACATGTTGTAGTATCAATTTACTTGGCATAACATTATATTTCACAATATAAAAAAAAATTGGGCTAACTTTACTGTTGTCTTATTTTTTTATTCAAAAAAGAGAGTTTTTTCCAAAAAAAAGTGCGCTTATAAGACCTCTGTGCAAATACTGTGCAAAAAAAAGTATTGCAATGACTGCCATTTTATTCTCTAGGGTGTTAGAAAAAAAAACATATATAGTGTTTGGGGGTTCTAAGAAATTTTCTAGCAAAAAAAACTGTTTTAAACATGTAAACACCTAAAATCCAAAACGAGGCTGGTCCTTAAGTGGTTACATTTTAAGGTTTAGTTTACATAACAAATTTGTGTTTCAAGAAGGATTGATAGTGCAGGGAGTAATATCACTTATTCAAAGAGCAGGGGAGACTTATCAAGTCTGTCCAAGGTCTTTGAAGTGTTGTGACATTAGGGACGTTTTTACCAATTAAAATACGGGTAGATCGTTAATAACACTTTCTTAAGGTAATACATAAATTGGTGAGGCTAACTTTTAATTAAAACATGCTATTTGAATAATTATTTTTGCTACTGACATCTCTTGTGAAGGGGAAGTCAGGTGCAACATTTGGATATTTGGCTTTTTGGCAACAGGGTTCAAGTACTAATATCTCACTGACCGTAATAGATAGTGGGGAATTGTTTGCGGCATTAGTACTACCGCAATTGAAGGCACTGTTTGAACCTGTTGGCACACTACAGAAAAAATAAAAAATAAAAAATGTGAAATGATCAGAATCCCAAAACTATACCTCTCACACGTGTACAGATAGAGATAGCGGCACTAATATAAATTGTGTAACATAATGGGTCAGAGCAGCATAATGCCTATGACCCTCTACTTATACATAAAAATAATAATAGTGTCATGAAAAATATTATTTTTATCATGAAAAGAAATTTCTTTAAAACCCAGTGAAAAGTGTCACTATAAATAATAAATTACAAGAAATGAATGAATAAGTTCAACAGTTGTTTTTCAATCTTCTTGTGTGAAAAATCTTCTACTCTTCCACCAGTGACACCACTCCCTCTGAAGAGCGCACTCACCAGATTGTATAGCCTCCCAGCAATTGAACCACACCTGGGTTGCATGTGATGAACCGTGAATCCAATCAAGCCAGCTCCATATGTGAAAAAATTAATAAAGTGCTCCACATAGCGTGATACCATTTTGACAGATTTATTAAAATCACTTCAAACACACTTCAATGGTTACACTCACTTTTAAACTGAAACATAAAAGCCTTTAAAAAAATCCACAGCAAGCACAGCAAGCAACAGGATCAGTGAAGAGTAGAAGATTTTTCACACAAGAAGATTGAAAAACAACTGTTGAACTTATTCATTCATTTTAACACTGGGTGTTAAAGAAATTTCTTTTCATGATAAAAATAATATTTTTCATGACACTATTATTATTTTTATGTATAAGTAGAGGGTCATAGGCATTATGCTGCTCTGACCCATTATGTTACACAATTTATATTAGCGCCGCTATCTCTATCTGTACACGTGTGAGAGGTATAGTTTTGGGATTCTGATCAGTTTACATATTTATTTAAGTGGCAGCTTTTTTCACTGTATACTGTGTGTACACGCATTTTGTATTCATTTACACATCTTTTATATAGCTTTGCACTTTTCTTTGGCGCAGTGGAGTAAGAGAGATTCAGGGGCGGTTTATTTGTATATCTCTTGCTACAAACCATTGTCTATATTTATTTACCACCTGCAGCCATGGATGCCATTAATTGTCTGTCTAACAGACGGATAATCCCGGAAGATATCTTCTCCGCTAATCAGATAATTACTGATGGCGAGGAAGATGTCCCGGAATCTCTAAAGAATTTGGAAAATCTTTTGGAGAAACAAGTTAAAACTTGGTGGGTTGTTTTCACATTTGAGGTGGTTTTATTCATTGACCACTGATGATATATTATTATTCCCCTTTTTTTTAGACTCGCCTGCAGTCATCCATATTTTTTATTAATAGGATCAGAATGTGTTTCAGTCATTGTTTGTCCTATGCAGCTATATGATAGTATCATGACTAATATATATATAGCTTTTATTTTAAACTAGACAAATTAATTATCTCCTGTTGACATGTTCATTTTAATTTATTAATATTCATTTTTATTGGTTACTTTTCCACATTAGCACTGTAACTAGTGATGAATTATCAGTTAGGATATGTCATATGTCATATATGGTAATGCTGGACGCAGCATTCTAACTACACACCGTAAAAATGTTTGGGATCCACTAATTTATTCAGTCTTTGTACCTGTGCTTCACGGTCAGGGGGACATGAAGTGTGAGCATGTGCAGAGCAGGAGGTCACATGACTGATGATGATCACATGACTGATGATGATCACATGACTGATCATAGATAGTATATAAGGATTGATGAACCATCCGTGTAGCCAATCCCATTTGAAGAAGTCTTTTCGACGAAACATGTCTTGGGCATGGTTACACGGCATTCCATCACGCTGACATTAGATGCCACTGTCTGAGGAGGACTACACCGATCGGATGGCTGGGCCTTAGAAGGTTGGGTGAGAGATACACCAGTTTACACTTCAGGTCCGCTGTGACTGTGGTGCACCATTGGATCACTGATCCTGTTGCTTGCTGTGCTTGCTGTGGATTTTTTTAAAGGCTTTTATGTTTCAGTTTAAAAGTGAGTGTAACCATTGAAGTGTGTTTGAAGTGATTTTAATAAATCTGTCAAAATGGTATCACGCTATGTGGAGCACTTTATTCATTTTTTCACATATGGAGCTGGCTTGATTGGATTCACGGTTCATCACATGCAACCCAGGTGTGGTTCAATTGCTGTTTTGCCGAACACGAGAGTGGGAGGCTATACAATCTGGTGAGTGTGCTCTTCAGAGGGAGTGGTGTCACCATCACGGTGGTGTGGTGGAAGAGTAGAAGATTTTTCACACAAGAAGATTGAAAAACAACTGTTGAACTTATTCATTCATTTCTTGTAATTTATTATTTATAGTGACACTTTTCACTGGGTGTTAAAGAAATTTCTTTTCATGATAAAAATAATATTTTTCATGACACTATTATTATTTTTATGTATAAGTAGAGGGTCATAGGCATTATGCTGCTCTGACCCATTATGTTACACAATTTATATTACCGCCGCTATCTCTATCTGTACACGTGTGAGAGGTATAGTTTTGGGATTCTGATCAGTTTACGTATTTATTTAAGTGGCAGCTTTTTTCACTGTACACTGTGTGTACACGCATTTTGTATTAATTTACACATCTTTTATATAGCTTTGCACTTTTCTTTGGCGCAGTGGAGTAAGAGAGATTCAGGGGCAGTTTATTTATATATCTCTTGCTACAAACAAAAAATGTGAAATGTAAATAAAAATTGTTTGGTTATAAATATAAGAAAAGTAATAACGTACAAAGCTTGCTTATGATTAGGTGAACCTCTGGCCATAAGGAGTGTTTATTGGCATTTTGCCAAGAAAGGAAAACAAAGAGACTCAGTATCTAATTAGAATGTTTAGAAGGAAAAATAAATATGTATGTTGTGGAGATCCCCGGCTGGACCGAGGCTCCCTATAGTATTCTAGCCCATATGTTGTTCACGATGGGTTTAGAAGAGTCATAGGATGGTAAATTAAGGGTTAAATCAACCTTCTCTATGCCTGTACCATGTGCCCTAGCTCCTGCCCTAGTTCCCTGTGCCCCACCACCTCCATCTTACATATCATATAGGGACAGAGTACAAAACACGCAGTTTTAAAGCAGGCAGCAGACACAGAGTTAAAAGAGGAAGTGACTATGCAGTTATGCAAAGTTTTCCTTTCATGACTGTGAGCGACGTCATGATAACGAAACCTATTGATATTAAAGACATAAATCGTATTATTAAATACTGCCCCAAACCCACAATGTCAGCTTTGGGAGCTATAGCTTATTTAAAGAAAGCTTGTAGGGGTAGAAATTACACGCAAAGACGACATAAGGCTCATTACAGATAGTTTGGTGGGAACTACCTCCCCTTGGGATTGGACTAAAGTGCCTGCCATAAATGTTTTGGAGGCACCCACCACCAAGGCAGAGGCTTATTCACTAAACACTGTTCATGTAAGGAATACTATATGGGAAGAGTTAGAGAAGGAAATGAAAAGCGCTTTCACTAACAAATCATCACTCCCTACTGCAGTAGCTTGCAAACAAAAATCATCAGAGTCAGTGTTGGAATTTTGGAAGAGATTCCAAGAAGTCTGGACACAAGACGCCAGACTTAACACTCAAGATGGAATGCACAGTCTTTTAATACAGACTTATCTCAGTAACCTTGTCCCTAAATATGCACTCACTGTGAGACAGCAGATATCAGACTGGGCTACAAAGAGTATGACTGACTTTCAAAAATTGTTGACTGAAAAAGACACAGCAGGATGTTTTGACATCCCAAAACAAACACAGTACCATTTTTTGTTTCCCCCTACAATACTCCCATTACCATGGTAAAGAGGGCAAATGGTGACTATAGGTTTGTACAAGACCTAAGGGCCATCAATAGCCTAGCGGTACCGATTGCCCCAATAGTTCAGAGTATTTTTCTGTGATTTATTTAAAGAATGTTTTTTTTTTTTTTCCCCATTCCTGTAGACGATGAGAAACGGCCACTGTACTCCAAGCCATCCTTGGGCCCTGGACTGTCCCTCATGGTTCTGTACTGTTGCAGTATGTTGATCATTTTTTGATTTGTAATTCTTCAGAGGAGGACTGCCGAGCTGATAGCCTATCTTTATTGAAATGGTTACATGTATGTGGTCACAAAGTGTCTAAGAAAAAGTTATGCCGCGTACACACGGTCGTACTTTTCGTCTACAAAAGTCAGACAGCCTGTCCGACAGACTTCCGGCAGACTTTCGGCGGACTTGCGGCGGACTTGCGGCATACTTTCTAACGAACGGACTTGCCTACACACGATCACACAAAAGTCCGTCGAATTCTTACGTGATGACGTACACCGGACTAAAATAAGGAAGTTCCTAGCCAGTAGCCAATAGGTGCCCTAGCGTGGCTTTTTGTCCGTCGGACTAGCACACAGACGTGTGCTAGAAGCATGTTTCAAATCTAAAGTACGTCGGATTTGAGGCTAAAAAAGTACGTTGAAAGTCCGGAGAAGCCCACACACGATCGGATTACCAGCCAGCTTTAGTCCGTCAGCGTCCGTTGGACTTTTGTAGACGAAAAGTACGACCGTGTGTACGCGGCATTACAATGTTGTAAAAAAAAAACAGTTGAATATTTGTGCTCACAAAAGGAGAAAGAAGAGTCAGTCACAAAAGAGCTGCGGCTCTGATGGGTCTGCCCCGCTCACTTAATAGGAAGGACATGCTCACCTTCCTAGGTGTGATTGGTTACTGCCGCCAATGGATACCTGACTGCTCTTTTAATGACACTATATTGAGACAAGCAACCCTCTCTGAAATGTCTGATACTGTAAAACGGTCTGATGAAATGTTAAATGCTTTTGCCATGTTGAAATGTGCAATGGTTACCAGCCCGAGCCTCGGCCTCCTTGAATATGACAAAATGTTTCACTTGTTTGCCAGGGGAAATTGCAGAACCATGGCGGGATTACTGGACCAGGAACATGGTGGGAGACTGCGCCCTGTATTTTTTTTCTCAAAGATGGTCCCGGTGCGTGTTCAGGGCATGCCCGCGTGACTCAGAGCTCTAGCGTCCTGTGCGATGGTGGTTGGTGGCCACTTCTTTCACTCTGGGACACGACACACCACCCACAATGTGTCAATCTTGTTGAAAAATGTACATACACAGCACATGTCTGCTCAGAGGTTGAGCGGATATGAGGTGATTTTTCTGTCCAATCCAAAATTGCACATCAAATATGCTTCTCCCACTGCAGGCCCAGCACCAATTTTAAACGCCCTTTTAGGATTTAAAGGAGAACAGGATGAGGTCGTGCCACAACATGACTGCATAAACCTCATTCACCAAGACACATTACCCAGGTCTGATTTATCTTCCACAGCACTACCAGACACACAGAATGTTTTGTGGATGATTCTTACTCTAGGCTATAGTACACTGCAGAGCACACAAAGGCCAACAGACAGAGATAGCCAGGGAAAATGAGCAGGTCTGGCTGACCTTGCTGCTAAACAAGCTGCTATTTCACAGACAGCAGACATCCAAATTGCTATGCTGATACCTGACCTATCCCCATTTGAACAGTCACTTGCAGATCTCCAGGATTATGCATCAAATTATGAGTTAAGGGACTGGAATGGAAAGGGTGTGTAGAGAGATCCAAGGGCTGGACTTCTCTGCAAAGAGGGGAAACCATGTATACCAACGGCAAGTGCATTCACAGTACCACGGAATAGGCCACGCAGGTATACAAGTCACGGCTGATCTCACACACATGCCCAAACTAGGCAAAAGACAGGAATATATTTTGATAATTGTGGACATGTTCTCAAATGGTCCAGCTTTTATAGCCAGGGTCTGCCAGGACTTGGTAAAAACTCTCAAGATAGAATGGAAGTTTTACATTCCTTACCACCCTCAAACTTCAGGAATAGTAGCAAGAATGAATAGAACAATAAAAGACAAGATAAGAAAGGCCACAGGAGGAACCTTTGCCAACTGGAGAAAGGTCATCCCAGCAGTCCTGGCAGAAATAAGACAGGGTATTCACCTTTTGAAGTTTTGATGGGTAGACCTTTCCCAACCCCATAGGCCAGAGCACCTTTAATGGTAGAAAAGGGATATTTAGACTTAATACAGGAAGAATATGTAAGAAAACTGGTTGAAATATTGGATACAGTCAAAGAAATGTTGCTCGCACCTCTCCTTTTTCTTCACAGGAAGCTACTCACCTCTTCAAGGGAGGAGATACCATGGTGGTCCAACAGCTGAACAGAAATAAGAAGCAAGAGTATCCCTTTGGACCTCCTACCACAGCGGTTGCAGTGACCAGAACAGCTACGCTGGTGAAAAACTGAAGATGAGCTCGCTTATTTCATCACAGACTTCTGGAAAAGCATTTTGCCTCCTGTTCCTGATCACCCTGATGGTGTTCCCACCCACTTGGATCATCACTAACTGTATTTACCACCCTGAAGATTTGGGTGCCATCAAAAGTATTTGTGGGAACACACATACACAGGAGAACATTACAGTGATACAAGTTAGAAACAAAAGAGACATTGAGGATAATTCTGCTGATAAAATTCTTTTGCTAAAATTTAAATATGCTTATGCTCAGAAATCAGGATTTCAGAAATGTTGGATTTGTAGCAAATTGCACCCTAGCACTGGTAGGATACCATTAATGGCCATGCCTTTGAATATCACCCCCCTTTTTAAAGGAAAGACTCCCCTTGATCTCATAAATATCAGTAGAAGAACAAATAATACCATTACCTTTCACATTATTAGTAGAATCCATAATCCTACTTGGTGTTTTAACTTAGGAAATTCCACTAGAAATGCTCACACTTGTAGTATGTATTATCAGAAACAGACTGATTGCACCATCATGACAAGGAAGTGAGATCATACAAATATGATCAAAGAGGGGATTGAAAGGATATTTTAGCTTGCTGTCCACCATTTTTAAAGACTGTATCCATTTTTAATGTTTGTGAGAAGTTAAGTTTAATTTTCTTATAAATGGCCTGACTTCTTTCAAATGACGTGTAAGTCCTTTCTGTTAGCCTTTTCCTGTTATTAGTGTCTATATGAGTTATTAATATTCTATTTTTGCTTGTTTTAAAACATCCTGTATGTCTGTATCTTTACCATATATTAATGAAAGGGTTGGACTTTTGTTGTGATGTCATTTTGCTTATATAAGATTGAAGCCTAATTTAATCAGATCAGATCATTCTGAGAACTGAAATGTCTTGTATGCATGTCATAACTTTCATCAGAATGGTCTCCAGATCTGAATGGGTTTGAAGGAACACTCTAGGCAGGATATCATACGAGGGTTCACTTGCTTTTAGAACATCTATACACCCCTTCAGTTAGTGTACTGCATCCTCTGCACAGTGTGCACCTAAAGCTACCTGAAGACAATTGCCGTTGTTCTGCTCCTATTAATATCACATGCAGGCAGCTACAGTATTTAGAGTTAGTGTACTGTGTCCTCTGCACAGTGTGCACCTAATGCTACCTGAAGAAAATTGGCGGTGTTCTTCTGATTCTATATTAATACCACAGGCAGGCAGCTACAGTATTTACAGTTAGTATACTGCGTCCTCTGGAACAGTGTGCACCTAAAGCTACCTGAAGACAATTGCTGTTGTTCTGCTCCTATTAATACCACAGGCAGGCAGCTACAGTATTTACAGTTAGTGTAATGTGTCCTCTGCACAGTGTGCACCTAAAGCTACCTGAAGAAAATTGGTGGTGTTCTTCTGATCCTATTAATACCACAGGCAGGCAGCTACAGTATTTACAGTTAGTGTACTGTGTCCTCTGCACAGTGTGCACCTAAAGCTACCTGAAGACAATTGCTGTTGTTCTGCTCCTATTAATACCACAGGCAGGTAGCTACAGTATTTACAGTGAGTGTACTGTGTCCTCTGCACAGTGTGCACCTAAAGCTACCTGATGAAAATTGGTGGTGTTCTTCTGATCCTATTAATACAACAGGCAGGCAGCTACAGTATTTACAGTTAGTGTACTGTGTCCTCTGCACATTGTGCACCTAAAGCTACCTGAAGACAATTGCTGTTCTTCTGCTCCTATTAATACCACAGGCAGGCAGCTAAAGTATTTACAGTTAGTGTACCGTGTCCTCTGCACAGTTTGCACCTAAAGCTATCTTAAGACAATTGCTGGTGTTATGATACTAATAATACTACAGGCAGGCAATTGATTCTGCTAGCTGCAGTATCAGTATATATATACATCCCAGCTTTGTGCAGCTACATCTCACTGCAGGCCATTAGTATGTCTGGAAGGCCAACAAGGTGAGGCAGACAGTCACAAGCCAAAAAAAGAGGGCAAGCAGGCTCTGTGTCTAGAGGCAACAGTGCTATTCGTGGAGACGGTGCATCCTCATCAGCACGTGGCTGTGGGACATGCTTGTCCTTTTTTTCAGCAGCTCGCCGTGTTGAGCCGCAACATGCGGAAGACTTGGTAGAGTGGATGACCAAGCCATCCTCATCCTCCTCATCCTCTCTCACCCGGACTCAGAGTACTTTGTCTGGCAAAGCAGCTGCCAATGTGGCCTCTTCCCTCGGCTCAATGGCATCAGTCACTCCTTCCCTAGCCCCACCATGTCCTCCTGAGGAGTCCCCCGAACTGTTTGACCACAGTATTGGGTACATGCTCCAGGAGGATGCCCAGCATTTTGAAGGCTCTGATGATGGTAAACAGCTAGAGGAAGGCAGTAACGTGAGCCCAGAGAGAGGGGGTGCCCAAGAAGGACAGCAATCTGGCAGTCATTTTCCCCCAGCTGCAGCATACTGCCAGCTTTGCTCCAGTGATGAGGAGGGAGGGGATGATGAGGTCACTGACTCCACATGGATGCCTGATAGGAGAGAGGAGGAGGAGGAGAAGGAGACATATCTCCAACGAGGCAGGATGCCCTCCAGGGACCAGCTTAAAGGCAGCACACCGACTGCATCACAACGCAGAACTCCGCATGTGCAGGGCGCTGCTGTCTCTGCGCATTATTTCAAAAGTTCTTTGGTGTGGGCCTTTTTTGAGACGAGTGCATCAGATCCCACCGCTGCTATTTGCAACACATGTCTCAAGCGTATCTAACGTGGCCAAAACATCACCCGCTTGGGCACCACATGCTTGACCAGACATATGTCGACCTGCCATGCAGTTTGTTGGCAAGCGTACCTAAAAGACCCACACCAAAGAACAAAGTAGACCTCTCTTTGCTCCTCATCAGCTGGGATCTCCAACCCCACTATACCTTCAGTCCTCTCTGAAACCTGCACTGAGAGGAATGAAGGTGTAGAATTAGGTGTGTCACAGCCAAGTACTTGCGGGCAATCTGCTATCAGTACACCGACATCAGATTGTACCAGGGAAATTTCCCTGCCCCAGCTGCTGCACCGCTGAAAGAAGTTCGCTCCCAGCCATCCACATGCCCAGCGGTTGAATGCTAGCTTGGCTAAATTGCTAGCACTTCAACTGCTGCCTTTTCAGTTGGTAGACTCTGCCCCCTTCCATGAGTTTGTGGAATGTGTGGTTCCTCAGTGGCAGGTTCCCAAATGCCACTTTCTCACAGAAAGCAATTCCGGCTCTCTACTGGCATGTGGAAGGCAATGTCTTGGCCTCGCTGGACAGGGCGGTCAGCGGTAAGGTGCATATTACCGCTGACTCATGGTCCAGCAGGCATGGACAGGGACGTTGCCAATCTTTCACCGTGCACTGGGTGACTCTTCTGGCAGCTGGGAAGGATGCATGACAGGGTGCAGTAGTGTTGGAGGTTGTTCCGACACCACGCCTCCAAAATTCTACTAGTGGTGATTCTGCCACACCTCTCTCCTCCACCCCTCCTCTTCTTCTTCCTCCATGGCCTCTTCCTGTACTGATTTGTCCTCGGAACCAGCGGTGCTCTGTAGACGTTTAAGGGGCTACGCAAGCACGCAAGATGCCATGCGGTGCTTGAGCTGGTGTGCTTGGGGGACAGGAGCCACACTGGGGCAGAGATTCTGTCAGGTCTGCAGGGGCAGGTTCAGAGGTGGTTGATGCCACACCAGCTTAAGGCAGGTATGGTGGTTTGCGACAATGGCACCAACCTCCTCTCTGCCCTCCGACAGGGACAACTGACCCATGTGCCCTGTTTGGCTCACGTCCTTAACTTGGTGGTGCAGCGGTTCTTGGGCAGGTACCCAGGCTTACAGGATGTCCTGAGGCAGGCCAGGAAAGTCTGTGTGCATTTCCGCAGATCATATAATGCCAGTGCTTGGCTGGCTGACCTCCAAAAGGAATTTAACCTGCCCAAGAACCGCCTAATCTGTGATATGCCCACCAGGTGGAACTCAATGTTGGCCATGCTGCAGCGGCTGCACACGCAGCAGAGAGCCATCAATGAGTACCTATGCAACTATGGCACCAGGACAGGGTCAGGGGACCTTGTTTTTTTTCCCACACGCCAATGGGCTATGATCAGGGATGCATGCACTGTCCTGTCACCATTTGAGGAGGTCACGAGGATGGTGAGCAGTGACAGTGCATGCATCAGTGACACTGTCTCTCTTTTCCACCTGTTGGAGCACACGCTGCATGGAATAATGGACAGGGCACTTGAGGCAGAACAGAGGAAGGAAGAGGAGGACTTCCTTACCTCTCAAGGCCCCCTTTATCCAGACAGTGTTCCTGCGTGCCCGACGATCACACAGGAAGAGGAGGAGGAGGATTGTGTCAGCATGGAGGTGGAGCCTGGCACTCAGCAGCAGTCTTCAAGGGATCATTTACAGTCTGCAGAAACCCATGGACTTGTACATGGCTGGGAGGAGGTGGCTGCGAATCATGTCATTCTTAGTGACCCAGAGGACTCTGGGCTGAATGCCTCAGCAAACCTACGCTGCATGGCCTCACTGATCCTGCAAAGCCTGCGGAAGGATCCTCGTATTCGTGGTATCAAGGGGAGGGATGATTACTGGCTGGCAACCCTCCTTGATCCACGTTACAAGGGTAAGGTTGCGGACCTTATCTTGCCATCGCAGAGGGAGCAGAGGATGAAACATCTTCGGGAGGCCTTGCAGAAAGGTTTGTGCAACGCGTTTCCAGAGCCTGGGAGGTTACAATATCCTGGTCCTCCTGGATGTGTTGCTGAGGCTTCGGTCAGTCACAGAAGGAGCGGTGTAGAAGGTGGCCATCTGACCGATGTGTTCAGACAATTTTTTAGACCGCAGCCCCAAGGTCTGATCGGTTCCAGCAACCATTGCCAGTGTCTGATTCACTTGATGCAGGATTACCTAGGGGCAAGATCAGACTTGTACACCTTTCCCACCGAATTGGTCGATCGGCTGACCTTAATTAATAAAAATGAATCAGTCTTGGATCACCAGCTACCAAGCACCTGATGCTGATGTAACCAATTGTTTTTTTTAATGTGAGATCCCTTCAAGAAGACTGCCTATGCTGATGCTGAGTGATTATCCTGTTATGCTGAATCACAATCCTCTTCCTCCTCAATTTTCATGCTGAAAGCTTGTAAGAACATTTCTGGTTCTGGGCACCGCCACCAGTGGCCAAGGCCCAATTATTCTGCCCCTGTTTAACAGGGGTGTGCAATTACAATTTTTTATGCAATACTTTGCAGCAGGGCTCATTCCTGCGCTCCAACTAGAGTATCTGTGAGGGGTTGCAGTGTTGTGGCACCAGCACCCAAGGCCCAATTTTCCAGCCCCTGTTTAACAGGGGCGTATTATTACAATTTTTGATGCAATACTTTGCAGCAGGGCTCATTCCTGCGCTCCAACTATAGCATCTGTGAGGGGTTGCAGTGTTGTGGCACCAGTGCCTAAGGCCCAATTTTTCTGCCCCTGTTCAACAGGCACATGTAATTACAATTCTTGATCTAATATTTCACAGGAGGGCCCATTCCTGCGCCCACCAAGAGTAACTGTGAGGGCTTACAGTGTTGTGGAAAATTCTACTTAACAACAAACCTACAGTCCCTGTCTTGTTTGCACTGCCTGTATACTGCTGTTCAGAGTATATAGGGCATGGGGGCCCCACGCCTTTCCTTTTTTTAATTTGGGTGCGGGGTTCCCCTTGATAACCATACAAGACCCAAAGGGCCTGGTAACGGACTGGGGGGGTACCCATGCCGTTTGTCTCACTGATTTTCATCCATATTGCCGGGACCCAACATTACATTAAAGCCACAAGCTGTTTTAAATGACTTTTATTGCTTTACAAATGTCATTTTGTGCAGGGACTGTTCTAAGCTTTGGAGACACGTGCCACTTTACAGGCATACTATAGACACCCCCAGGTATGATATTTAAAGGAATATTTCACTTTTTTTTCACTTTAAGCATCATTAAAATCACTGCTCCTGAAAAAACGTCCGTTTTTAAAACTTTTTTTTGCATTGATACATGTCCCCTGGGGCAGGACCCGGGTAAATTAGCACTTTTGATTTTGAAAGTTTGAGTCCCATAGACTTTAATGGGGTTCTAATGTTCGCGTGAACTTTCGGTCCGTTCGCAGGTTCTGATGCAAACCGAACCGGGGGGTGTTCAGCTCATACCTAATCTATACACACTGAAGCAGGAAGCAATATACATTGGCCCGGAAGTGAATCTGTACACAGGAAGGCCAAATCATTTAGACATACACTCATGACCCACACAAACATCACCCCGTGTAATAATAAATAAAAATTATCTTAATTTGCAAATAAGGATCATCTCTTCCTTAGAGAACAGTGAGCCGGGTATGGTGGTGGGAAGAAATTAGCAGCATTACAAGCAACTTCCTGGAGGGGCGTGATGTCATTCCTGTGTGCTGGCCACCGCTTCCGGGGCCCATAACTTTATTGGCAAATAATAGGAAAGCAGATGCAGATTTCCAGGACTGGACTAACAAATGTTTCTAGTGAAAGGCAACTGGCGTTTTCTATTAAACAAGGTCTAAATGGGCCATTGACATGCATCACAGTTGAACTTAGGAATGTGTCTTTGCAAGGATAAACTAAATTAAATCCTTTCTTATTTTTGCTAGGGGATAGAGTGCAGAGGGATTTGAAGTCTTGTCAGTTTTTGGGGATGTCTGCACCCTTGATAGGGTGAAGAAACCTCCCAAATTTTGCCAGTTTCTTCAAATTTATTCATTGCCTGTCACATAGCCAAACAGGAAGTGAGAGTAAAACCCTACCAATGTCTTTCCTTGGGGACACACAGGTCCATCTAAATGGTGTCCCCATTAGATAAATTGCACGCTAGAACTTTGCTGTGTACACCCCAAATTATTAGGTATCTTAGACTTTGGGGTTTATTTACTAAAGGCAAATTCACTTTGCACTACAAGTGCACTCGGTAGTGCAGTCGCTGGAGTTAGGAGGGGGACATGCAAGGAAAAAAAAACAGCATTTTTGCTTCTGCATGATTAGATTATAAAATCAGCAGTGCTTCTCCTCAGATTTACAGCGAGTACAATTGTAGTGCAGAGTGGATTTGCTTTTAACCACTTCAGCCCCGGAGGATTTTACCCCCTTCCTGACCAGAGCAGTTTTTGCGATTCGGAACTGCGTCACTTTAACTGACAATTGCGTGGTCGTGCGATGTTGTACCCAAACAAAATTGACGTCCTTTTTTCCCACAGATAGAGCTTTCTTTTGGTGGTATTTGATCACCTCTGCGGTTTTTATTTTTTGCGCTATAAACAAAAAATTGCGACAATTTTGAAAAAAACACAACATTTTTTACTTTTTGCTATAATAAATATCCCCCAAAAATATATATAAAAAACTTTTTTTTCCTCAATTTAGGCCAATATGTATTCTTCTACATATTTTTGGTAAAAAAAAATTTGCAATTAGCGTATATTAATTGGTTTGCGCAAAATGTATAGCGTCTACAAAATAGGGGAAAGTTTTATGGCATTTTTATTTTAAATTTTTTTTTATTAGTAATGGCGGCGATCTGCAATTTTTATCGGGACTGCGACATTATGGTGGACAGATCGGACATTTTTGACACTATTTTGGGACCATTGTCATTTATACAGTGATCAGTAGACATGTGCATTCATTTTCGTCCGAATGCATTTTCGTCCGAATTTTGGGTATTTTCGTTAATGTTTTTACAAACGATAACGAACGTGCAGAATCCGAAAACCGAAAGATCCGACATAAACAAATGCTTTATTTTCATTTTCGTTGTGACAACAGTTCAATATAGATAGGAGATTCGACATGACGCTGACAATAGTGATCTGTGTCCATCGAACCTGTGGTCCAATGTGCCTAACCTTAGCTCTATTATTTCAAGATTATTCTACATAGAGAGAAAAGATTCGACATAGAGAGAAAAGATTCAACATTATAGAGACAATAGCAAAAAAGGTCAAATGTGCCTAACCTAACTCTATTAGTCCAAGATTATTCGACATAGAGAGAAAAGATTCAACATGAAGATTCGACGAAGCAGTCACAGCGAGCGGACATTTATGGTCAAATGCTCCGCCCATAGGCTATAGAAGAATTCTAATGTTGGTTGACTAGTAATAATAATTAATAAATATAATTATTACTAGTGTCATACAACATCAGAATTCTACTATAGCTTGTAGGCGGAACATTCAACCAGAAATGTATGATTGCGGCTTTGTACAGTTTAGCTGCTCCGTCAAATCTTCTTAGAACATTCGACATACACCATAAGCCTTCAATGACAGATTTGACCTTAATTATTTCGGATTTTTGGACGAATGCATTTTTTAATGAAACTAAATAAATAAAAACTAATTTCGGGAGTAACTAAATAAATTAATTTTTCGGATGAAAGCGAAATTCCGAAACAAAATATTTCAGTGTGCACATGTCTAGCGATCAGTGCTATAAAAATGCATTGATTACTGTGCAAATGACACTGGCAGTGAAGGGGTTAATCACTAGGGGCAGTGAAGGGATTAAGTGTGTCCTAGGGAGTGATTCTAACTGTGAGGGGGCTGGGCTTCAACACACAGGACAGTGATCCCTGCTCTCAATGATCTCTGTCCTGTCACTAGGCAGAATGGGGAAATGCTTTGTTTACAAAAGCATCTCCCTGTTCTTCCTCTCCGTGACATGATCGCAGGCACCCAGCAGACATCGAGCCCTTTTGCCTACCAGTGACATCCTGCCGACGTAAATCGGCATGCGCTGGTCGGCAAGCGGTTAATAAACCCCAAAATAGCAAAGTGCTAGAGTGCTAGAGTGCAATTTAACTAATGGGGACACTAGTTAGATTGACCTGTATGTCCCCAAGGAAAGACATTGGTAGGGTTTTACCCTCACTTCCTGTATGGCTATGTGACAGGAAGTGAAGCCAATTTTCAGAAAAGGGACACAAAGCCCAACCTAAAAAGACAAGCAGGGGTACTAACACTCACTTGGTTTCCCTCAAATGCCCACAATTAGAATAGGATTGTGTTGAGCTAGATTTTAGCTCAGTGCTTTAAATCAGTAGTTCTCAACCCTGTCCTGTCCTCAAGTACCCCCAACAGGCCATGTTTGCAGGTTTTCCTTCATCTTGCACAGGTGCTTTAAATCAGAGTCAATGGCTTGGTATTGTGGACAGCTATTTTAGCTAAGATTAATTCCCAAAACGTGGCCTGTTGGGGGAACTTGAGGACTGAGGCTGAGAACCACTGCACTAAAATGGAAAATTGAATACTTACCTCTGTAGTTTTCCTTTCCTGGTGCCTACCCATGGCAGCATACGCAAAATCCATGCATATGCTACCATGAAGGCACCAGGAAAGTAGCTTTTAGACAAATCACACCTTTTTTTTTTCCATGCCAATCAGCCTAGTTAAGCTGCAGCTGGGAAATCTGTTCCATGAAAATTGTTTAGGGGGAGTGTAAAATGCATTACTTGGATTAAGCATGCATCTGCAAAACAAATAATTAACAAAACACATAAAACATAAAAAATTACTACAAATTGTATTGGTCAACAAAACAGGACTTGGAAAAGAGCAAGGAAAGCAAAAAACACATGTATGTTAATTTGAGGCACTAACAGAATATGTTTTTTAGGCCTGACCATTTTGCAGAGGAAAGTAACAGGAGTTAGAAGGACCGCACCCACAAACAGACAGTCTTTTAAGGATTTAAACATTTATTAGTCACAACATCTTGAGGAAGATTTTGCAAAAAAATACAGCACAGACAGTTAAATCAAAATGAAACTAACAACCTACAAACGACACACATTGACAACATCAAAAATATTTCTGGGAAAAATATCCCCCCCCAAAAAAAATACAAACAAAAGTAAAAAATACTTGCTCGAAAACACATTTGTTTTGCAAAGACATAACAAACATAATACAAACAGAAAATACATGTGTTAAAAAAGCTGTAAGGACACCCAAATGTACTCTTTTTTTTTCCACTTCATAAAATTCTATTGAGAGACTATTCAGCTTGACGCTCATTCACTGTCTCCAACAAGGTCTTACATCATGGTGAAAGAGACTTAATTTTTAATCAACATCCTCCATTTTTTAAACTTCCAGATGCCTTTGGCATCCACATCCTTCTTTTTATCCAACACGAAAAAGAAGTATAGCTTGATTAGCCATAATCCTATACATTGTAATGAAACCTTTTTATATACAGTGGCTTGCGAAAGTATTCGGCCCCCTTGAACTTTTCAACCTTTTGCCACATTTGAGGCTTCAAACATAAAGATATAACATTTTTATTTTTTGTGAAGAATCACCAACAAGTGGGACACAATTGTGAAGTGGAACGAAATCTATTGGATTTTTGAAACTTTTTTAACTAATAAAAAAATAAAAAGTGGGGCGTGCAAAATTATTCGGCCCCCTTGCGTTAATACTTTGTAGAGCCACCTTTTGCTGCGATTACAGCTGCAAGTCGCTTGGGGTATGTCTCTATCAGTTTTGCACATCGAGAGACTGAAATTCTTGCCCATTCTTCCTTGCAAAACAGCTCGAGCTCAGTGAGGTTGGATGGAGAGCGTTTGTGAACAGCAGTTTTCAGCTCTTTCCACAGATTCTCGATTGGATTCAGGTCTGGACTTTGACTTGGCCATTCTAACACCTGGATACATTTATTTGTGAACCATTCCTTTGTAGATTTTTCTGTATGTTTGGGATCATTGTCTTGTTGGAAGATAAATCTCCGTCCCAGTTTCAAGTCTTTTGCAGACTCCAACAGGTTTTCATCCAGAATGGTCCTGTATTTGGCTGCATCCATCTTCCCCTCAATTTTAACCATCTTCCCTGTCCCTGCTGAAGAAAAGCAGGCCCAAACCATGATGCTGCCACCACCATGTTTCACGGTGGGGATGGTGTGTTGAGTGTGATGAGCTGTGTTGCTTTTACGCCAAACATATCGTTTTGCATTGTGGCCAAAAAGTTCGATTTTGGTTTCATCGGACCAGAGCACCTTCTTCCACATGTTTGGTGAGTCTCCCAGGTGGCTTGTGGCAAACTTTAGACGAGACTTTTTATGGATATCTTTGAGAAATGGCTTTCTTCTTGCCACTCTTCCATAAAGGCCAGATTTGTGCAGTGTACGACTGATTGTTGTCCTATGGACAGACTCTCCCACCTCAGCTGTAGTTCTCTGCAGTTCATCCAGAGTGATCATGGGCCTCTTGGCTGCATCTCTGATCAGTCTTCTCCTTGTCTGAGCTGAAAGTTTAGAGGGACAGCCAGGTCTTGGTAGATTTGCAGTGGTCTGATACTCCTTCCATTTCAAAATGATCGCTTGCACAGTGCTCCTTGGGATGTTTAAAGCTTGGGAAATCTTTTTGTATCCAAATCCGGCTTTAAACTTCTCCACAACAGTATTACGGACCTGCCTGGTGTGTTCCTTGGTCTTCATGATGCTCTCTGCGCTTTCAACAGAACCCTGAGACTATCACAGAGCAGGTGCATTTATACAGAAACTTGATTACACACAGGTGGATTCTATTTATCACCATCAGTCATTTCGGACAACATTGGATCATTCAGAGATCCTCGCTGAACTTCTGGAGTGAGTTTTCTGCACTGAAAGTAAAGGGGCCGAATAATTTTGCACGCACCACTTTTCAGTTTTTTAATTGCTAAAAAAGTTTAAAATATCCAATAGATTTCGTTCCACTTCACAATTGTGTCCCACTTGTTGGTGATTCTTCACAAAAAATTAAAATTTTATATCTTTATGTTTGAAGCCTGAAATGTGGCAAAAGGTTGAAAAGTTCAAGGGGGCCGAATACTTTCGCAAGCCACTGTACATACAAGTTGCGTGCATCCCACAACACTTCATGTAATGCACATAACACTAACCACAATACTCTCTTTTTATCTTTTTCCAGTTTCCCCAAGCCATACATCATCATTTTCCACTCACTCACCTTCACACCTGTTATTTCTT
The DNA here is from genome assembly GCA_037952835.1 of Lithobates septentrionalis. Lineage (NCBI taxonomy): Eukaryota > Metazoa > Chordata > Amphibia > Anura > Ranidae > Lithobates > Lithobates septentrionalis. Next base: position 6,486,245 of record JBBDGP010000284.1, read on the forward strand.
TCACGAGATCTTGACTCTTATTGATCACATCTTTCGCTACACCACACCCCCAGAACACATGCTCAGTGTCTTCTATACCCCCCACAATTCATTCTTGGACAAATATCAGACACACCCAAATCCCTCCTTTTCATAAATAGCCTTGTAGTTAGACATTCATGCAAACTCATCCATACTATCTGTCTCTGCACATTTGTCACCCCATATACACTCAATTTATTCCATATTTCCCCAACCACTGACAAATTAACTCCCTTAAGGTTACACACATACTCCTTCTCTATCAACCACTTTCTCACCTTCATTTTATCCCTCTCCCCTTCTCCTAAATCTGCCAACTTAAACTCTACCCTAAACTTTTCTAATACCCAGTAGTCGCGTGCCACCACGTAGGCCACCAGTATCCTTGAATCCCTTCCCACCCACCCCCATCTCCTAAACAACCACCCACCCAAAAAAGATATCATCCTTGCACACACTCCACCATTCCTCAAAATTTTCACCACGCAAAACCAATAATGCATTACCAAAAACACTCTCACATTCGGAAAACCCAACCCACCATTACATTCACATCTACACACATATTCTCTCTTGACTCTTTCCATTTTCGACCCCCATAAAAAAAGTAAACAATAACTTATTAATTTTCCTCAACCTTATCTCCCCAGGAGGGAAGATATTGCTTGCATACAAAATTAAAAGTAAGATTACTGCCTTGACTACTAAAACATTCCCATAAATCGAAAATGTAATTTTCTTAGACACCAAAACCTCAACTACTTGGCTATCTTTTCTCCCACTTCATTCCAGCATGCTTACCCTTTCATTCCATGGTCAACCACAATACCCAAAATCCTCACTCCATCCTCAACCTTCCCAATCTGAACATTCACACATTCTACTTGTCTCCCATACACACCCAAGCTACACTTATTCCAATTCCCACTCATTCCCGCACACACACAAAAAATAGACAAAAGTAACTTCACCCTTCTTACGCCCACCACCAACTGACACACTGCCACCACGTCATCCATATAACCTAAACATTTCACAATTTTTCCCCCACTCCCAGGCACCAAAAAGCCCCTCACCACCTTATCCCTCTGTATCATCCTTAACAGCAGATCAATAAAACAAATAAAAAGAATAGGGACAGGGGACACCCAGGTCTCACCCAAGATTTAACCAAAAAAGCCCACCCCAAACTCCCATTAACCAGAACCTGACTACTGATCCCCCAATACAACCCTTTTATTACATTAATGAGCTGCTGTGGTATACCCATCCGCTTCAAAACCTCCCACAAAAACCCATGATTCACTTTATCATATGCCTTCTCTAGGTCAAAAGATGTCAGGATATTCAAACTATTCCTACCTTTACAAAAATTATTTATATCCCTAACTAAAATTAAATTCACCGAGATCATTCAACCCAGCACTGCACAGGTCTGCATCTTGCTAACCATCCTACTAATGACCTTAGATAATCTCCCCGCCACCATTTTGTAGTCTGAATTTAACAAAGAGATAGGCCTCCAATTTCGAATATCCTTCCTATCCCCCTACTTATAAACTAATACCACTACCCCTTCTCTCATAGATTTGGATATAATACCTTCCCTCATCATGTAACTAAATAACTTCCCCCTTAATAATATCCCAAAACAATTTAAAAAACTCACCTGGTAAGCCATCCACTCCTGGGTTTTATTAGCCCCCATGCTTGTCACAGCTTCCCACACCTCCTCCTCGTTCACCTCTTTCTGCAAAAAAACCTCATCATCCTCATCTAAATTATCCTCTACCATATCAATCATTCTAGTATCTGACTCATCAACACACACTCCCTCATACAACCATTTATAAAATTTAGTTACGCATTCCAGCACATTCTCTCCCTTACATTCCCTCCCTTCTTCATCATACACACCCTCAAACACTCCTTTTTCCTTACAAACCTTCTTGAAAAAAAATCTAGAGCATTTTTCATCCTGCTCCAGATGTTTTACTCTCGCTTGAAAAATAATTTGTTTTCCTCTTTCAGTTAATACCTCGTTAATCTTTTTCCTAACATGGTCTATTTAATCGGCCATGTTAAAGCCCATATTCCTAAATGATTATAATGTAGCCAACCTAACTTGTAACCTAGAATATCTCCTTTTCTCACTACTCTTTTTTTGAAAAAAATTATTTTCCTTTTGACCCAATCCCGCCACCCCAAAATATTACAGAAATCTTTTTTCCTATTAACCCATCTACTATAAACATTACTAAAATGGACTTTGACATGCTTGTCCTGCAACAATAAACTATTTAACCTCCATACCCCTAAACCAAACTTAATACTATCCCCCATACTCAAATCAACATACACTGGAAAAATTACTGGCCTGTGCTTAACATTAGCACATTTGAACACATCAGAAAACAAACATATATCAATTCTGGATTTGGTGTGCCCACAATCCGAAAAAAAAGTGAAATATGGATCCACCAAACCCAGAACAATATGAGAATCATTGAGATTTAAGTCCTGAATTACCCCATTCAGCATGGTGCTACCTACATCTAACTTAGTCTCTGCTACTCCTATCCGATCTTTCACAAAACGGATTGTATTAAAATCACCAATTATCACAGTAGGTCTTCTTCCCACTGCATGTAACTTCAAAACTTCAAAAAGCTCAAGACGTTCCTGTCAATTCACAGGATCATATAAATTAAAAAGCCTAAACTTCTGGTTAAACAAAACTAAATCTGCCATAATTAATCTTCCTGGCATTAACACATGTGACATAATGTGAATATTTCTATTTGTAATGGTAATGCCTACCCCAGCATTCCTATTGTCCCAAACTGCCAACCATATGTAATCCACCACCCACTCCGGAGGCTTGGGCGGTCGATTAAAAAAACATTCCTATAGGCGGCAATGTCTCCTCCATTGACCCTTAAGTCCTCAAAAACGGTACTCTGTCTAGCAGGAGACCCAAAACCCCTCACATTGAGGGACACCAGCTTGATGCTCATTCACATGAAGATGTGCATCATTCACCCCCAGTCCTATCACTTAAGCCAGAAAACTAACATACATTCCTCAAAGCCACAACGCTTTCATCATCCAGAAACTCCTGACTAGGCTGAAAAATTCCTGGAGTCCCCAGACTTAGTGCTGGTGATTCTACCTCTACTCCGACATCCCTCAGGACCTCAAAAGGGTTACTTGTTTCAATTCCAGTTGCCTCTACTTTCAATTTCTTAGCCCTTCTCTTCTCAGGGCTCTCCAAAGCGTCCACCTTGGTCTTGGCACCCAGTGTCTCCATCTTTTCCACCTCCTCTGCTTGGGCTTCCTGCACCTCCGTCTCCCACTGTAAGGCTGCTGCCAACTCCTCCATAGCCTCCTCCACTGCCCTCTCCACCTCTGCTCCACTCTCCGCTGTTAATGACTCCACACTGGTGGGTGACACTTCTACTCTCTCCTTCACTCTCTCCTCCACACCCTGGTGTCCACTTTCTTCCTCTTCCACCTCCACCTCCCCCTCTTCTCCCTGTCTTTCAGGAGAGTCAGACAGCACCTGTGTGGACACTGGTCATCCACTCTCAGCAGTGCCCCTGACAGCTTCAGCATAAAAGACATAGGCCCTTCTTACTTTTGGACAATTCTTCACTGTGTGTTCATGCTGTCCACATATATCACAGGCCCGCTTAACCAAGCAAGCCCCAGGCTCATGTCCCTCCTCCCCACAGTTCCGGCAGTGCATCTCCACATTACATTCATCTCTGGTATGCCCAAACTTATGACATCTCCTGCAGTATGTTGGTTGACCAGGATAGTAGAGAAACCCTCCATTTCCTGCTATTGAAAAATTAGCTGGTGGATGCCGCACTCCACCAATCCCTTCAGAATACACCTTCAGTTTGACAAAAAACTTCAATTTGCCATTAAAGATCCCCAGACGATTAGTCAGCCTGAAGCCTGCCTTCACTGAAGAGCAGTATTTCTTCAAAAAGGCCACTACCAAGGCAATATACGTGAAGGGGTTAAACAGATGAACTACCAATGGCTTCTCCTCCATAGCATACAAGGGTTCCACTATGAAAGGCCTTATAGACTCATGGTTAGCTTTTTCCAATTCCTTACACTTCACAATAACTCGTGCAAAAATTGCTATGCACAAAAGAAACATCATAGTACCTTGGTGCTGCATAGTCCTGGATACAATAGATGTGTCGTTGTTCCACTCCAACTGATTTCTCCAGCAAATCCTGCACAAGGAACTCCAAATTCACTTTATGCAAATGACCAGGCATAACCTGAAACCGCAAGGAGTTCTGAATCCCCCTTCGCTCCATCAAGCTCAGCAAAGAAAACTCAGGCCATCAAGCAATCTTAACCCTTTTCAGGGCAAGGTAAAGGATGCTATCTGCAAGCTTTATATAACACAGGTTTTTGTGCTAATGAGGCAATTGAAAACACATGCACAGTCCATGAAGCACAGTAGTCGAGACACTACTTCAAAGTGGGTACACCTGTTAAGGATTTCCTTAAATTACTAACCTAATAAACACACTCTCTGAGCATGCCCAGAAAAATCCAAGTGCTGTTCACACACAAAAAACCACTCCAAAAAACCAAAGTCCCTGAGCATGCCCAGACCAACCTAAATGCATTTCACACACCAAAAGCTGCAAAAACCCCCCCCAAAAAACAAAGTCCCCGCGCATGCCCAGACCAACCCAAATGCAGCTATCACAAAATAAGTCACCCCCTGTCCAAAATTAAGCAAATCATCCAGCATTCTACAAAATTACAGATGGGATAACCACCCCCCCAGTCCGGGGAGCAAACAAAGAACCTAACAGGGGCAAAAGTTATTCAACAAATACCATTGCAGTCTATGTGAACTAACCTGTTAATTTTGCTAGTCCCCACTTGGCTTGCTTATATTCTAGTTATTTGCCTTAAAATAGGTATAGGGGCCCAGATCCCATCATGAGGAACATATATTAATGTCAACCCCAACAATGAAACAAGGAGAAGTGCCTTTAAAAATGCAAAATTGCTTAAAAGCTAGTAACTTTGGGGGGCTTACTCTGCCTTTAAAATGGTGCATCTGTAGCATGTATCCAAAATGCTGCTTCAAAGATGTACGGCTTTAGAGAAAACTTACAAATCTACATTGCAACTGCAAAAATGCCCCCCCCCCCCCCCCCACAATACATACAAGGACACTTGAGTCTGTTAAGGTTTAAAATGAGAACCCCCGGGGGCGGAGCCGGCGGCCGGAGCTGATGTTGTAGTGTGAGACGAGCTCCGTCACATCAGGAGACTATAAGCAACTAACAGCGGCGTGTGACACCCGAAAACCGGCCACACAGGCGGCGGAACACAAGGGGATACCGATCAATGGCCAAACGCAAGGAGAGAGAGGGACCCAGGAAACTGACAGACTTCTACACCACAGTCCCGGGCAGAGTCTCTCAAGATGGCGCCGGCGTGGGAGACATCTCTCCTCAGCACAGCCGTCCTCACAACGAAGCTGCCTGTACTGGCACTGGTGTGTTACCTGTGTCAGGCACAACTCCTCTATCACCCCCATCAGCCTCAAACAGTCCCCTTAAACAAAAAAGGAGACTCAGCTCTCCCGCTGATGACACAAATCAGCAAGACACAGAGGTACAGGACATGGAGCAAACTGATATGTATTCACAAAAGCTGGACGCCCTGCCTGCCTCTGGTCTGCCCCTGACTGATATTATGATGAAGGAGATGATCCTTACCCTGAGAGGAGCAATCCAGCAGGATATTACTAAAATTACACGCTCCACAAATAGAGATCTGACAGCTCTGGGGGACAGGGTTAACTATGTGGAGAATAAAATGGGTGATTTCTATGAAGCTTACAATGAACTTGTGGATGCTCACATGGAACTAGAAGACAAGTTCACAGCTCTCCACCTAAAAGTCACAGACCTCGAGGACCGCTCACACAGAAATAACGTGAAATTTAGGGGGATCCCCGAATTGGTAAAACCATCTGAATTGCGCACTTTCCTCCAACAATTAATGATAACAGCTATGCAGTCCCTTACACACGCAGATGTCATTATTGACAGAGCCCACAGACTGCATAAACCACCTCATCTCCCTGAGAAGATCCCTAGAGACGTCATTGCTAGAATACATTTCTTCCACATCAAAGACCAACTCATGAGATTCTCCAGACAAAATAATACACTTCCAGACCCCTATGCAAGGATCACAATATATTCAGACCTCTCCCAAGCCACCATGAAGGCCAGGAACAACCTGATTCCAATCACAAAACTGCTGAGGAATCATAAAATACTTTACAGATGGGGCTTCCCCACTAAGCTCATGCTGGAAAAAGATAACGAATGGTATACCATTTCATCCCTGGAAAAGGGCTTGGAACTAATGCGCAAATGGGGACTCCTTCCCCGTGAAGCCTACCCAGAACCCTAGGATCCTGCGACTTCCAGATCAGGCTCTAATTCATACCGCACCACTAAAGGGTACCGTGACGGCTAATCATCACCGTGATCAACATTTGAGGCCAACTACCTGGAAAAATTTCAAAAGAATTTCCCCCTGGTTCACCAATTGAGAACATGCATATATATTCTACCATACAAGTCGCCTGATGTTCGGCTGCACTGGATATTATCTTCATGATTTTACCCCACTATTGTTTTTGGGATATTCCCGAATCCATCCAATTGAAGTTGACTGTTTTGAGTTCCTTTTTTCTGTTTCTCGTTTTTTTCTTTTTTGCTAGTCACTCCTACATTCTTGTGGAACATTCACATAAATGTACTAGCCCACTCCACTGCACTGGAATCAATTCCTAGATCACTTCAAATACCTCCATGCACCACTAGATGTCACCAGAGCACCATTGAAATTAACAATGTCCATTAAAGTGGTGTTCCGGCTGAAATTATACTTTTTAAATAAAAATACCCCTATAATACACAAGCTTAATGTATTCTAGTAAAGTTAGTCTTTAAACTAAGGTCTGTTTTGTTAGTTTATAGCAGTAGTTTATTATTTTATAAACTTACAGCTACAGCAGGCCGTGGCCATCTTAAGTGTGGGTGTCTGAAGCCAGACTGTATTTCTTCCTGGATCTCATCCTTGCAGATCTCGCACATGCTCAGTGCAGCACAAGCAGTTTAATAGGTTTCAGGTCAGGTTTCCATAGCAACAGCAGTTTCAGAGGACGTTGCCGCCCCTTCCCAGAAGGCATTGCAAACAGGAAATGATGCAATGGGCCGTGGCCAGGGAGGAGGAAGTAAAAAATGAATACAGCAGATATACAGTAGGTGCTGAGAAAAAAAAATAAAAATATCCAATTTGTTTACAGTGCACAGTTTAGTGAGGGATGCTGAAAAGTTGTAAAAGTGGGTGGAACTCCACTTTAAAGTGATGTCCATCAACGCAAGAGGTCTCAACAGCCCATGTAAACGTCGTACGCTATGGAAGACGGCCTTAGAAAAGAACTATGACATTCTTTGTGTGCAAGAAACACATTTCTTGGATCAGAACCCCCTCGATGCTCCCACAACAAATTTTCACATGTCTTTACAGCAAATGACTCTGGTAAACATAATGGTGTCCTTATAGCCATTAAGAATTCTGTTACCTTTAAATTAATAGATAAATAGCTAGATAGCCATGGTAGGTATATTATCTTAATTGCTGAAATCAATAACAATCTTTATACATTAGTAAATCTGTATGCCCCTAACAAGAAAACGATGAAGTTTCTCCGTCAAACTCTAGAAAAAGCTAAAAGGCTGAAAAAGGGTAACCTGTTGATATGTGGAGATTTTAATTTAATTTTAAATTATGTACTTGACTCCTCCTCTGTGGGGCGGAGACGCAGACCATCCCTGGGTAACTATTGCCTAGAAGTAGAGTTATACGATCCTTGGCGATGTCTCCGCACCACAGAGTGGGATTACACTTATTTCTCACCAGTCCATAGAAATTATTCCAGGATAGATTTCTTTCTCACAGACAAATACACATTACAGAAGGTGACAAAGGCAGATATCCACAATATTACCTGGTCCGACCATGCCCCCATTACGATCGAATTACTAGACACAGCCAAGACTAATTTTACACCTCTATGGCGCAATAACACTTACCTCCTCTCCCAACCCCGAATTCGAAAAGAAGTCAATAAACAACTTGAAGAAAATTTTACATTTAATGAGCAACCAGGAATTCACCCGACTACAGTTTGGTGTGCCCATAAAGCCTTCTCTAGAGGCTTACTGATTCAAATAGCAGCCAGAGAAAAAAAGAAAAATCGCAACTTATATCGAAACTTCATGAACGAATCGCTGACCTAGAAAATAAAAACACAAAAAACACAATGACCACTCCCTATTACAGCAACTAAACTCCTGTCGGGAAGAACTAAAACAAACATTGAAAACTGACTATGACCTCTACTTTAAAAGGCTCAAACTTTCACATTATTCCCAGAACAATAGGGCAGGGAAACTACTAGCCTCTCAACTAAAGAAGAGGCACAACCACACAAACATCTCGGTGATTAAACACCACAATAATAATCAATCATATCACAATCCTAAAGATATTGCCAATACCTTCAAAGATTATTATGAATCTTTATATAATCTTAAACTAGACAAGAATATTCACCAACCCACTGAGACTGAAATTAATGAGTTCCTCAGAAATATTGACCTCCCCTCCATAGACACAAATTCACTACAACTAATAAACAAACCTTTTACTGCAGCTGAAGTACATGAAGTGATTAAACATTTACCTAAACATAAAGTCTGGAGCAGACGGCTTTTCAGCCGAATACTATCAAGCGTTCTCATCAACACTCGCCCCCAAACTGGTAGACCTCTTCAACGTTGCTGCAAATACTGGTACATTTCCAAGTGAAATGCTTCAAGCTATTGTAGTAAATATATACCAAAACCAGGCAAAGACCCCTCCTTACCACATAATTACAGACCCATCTCATTACTAAATTCTGATTTAAAAATCTTTGCCAAAGTACTAGCAAACAGATTATTGAATATAACCCCCACCCTTATAGGACTGGAGCAGGTGGGATTTGTCAAAGGAAGGCAGGCCCCGGATAGTACTAGAAGAATGATTAACTTAATGAGATACGCAGAAATTACACGTAAACGTAGTATATTCGTAACCCTAGATGCAGAAAAAGCGTTTGAAAGAGTCCACTGGACATACCTATCTCAAACGCTCTCCAAATTTGGCCTAAACGGATTCTTACACTCAGCCATCATGTCACTTTACTCGAAACCCTCCGCCAGAGTATATGCATCAGGAATACTTTCTGACTCTTTCAACCTTACCAATGGTACCCATCAAGGTTGCCCCCTATCCATTTGCAGATGATATAATCCCTACACTGACCTACCCTGAGAACTCCCTACCCAGAGCTGCGGAACTCTTACATAACTTTGGGGAAATAACATATTACAAACTGAACACTTCCAAATGCTATGCACTACCTCTAAATATAATTGAGAACAGTAAAGACAATCTTAAAGAAATATTCCCCTGCAATTGGGACTCACCCTCTATCAACTATCTAGGTATCCAATTGACTCACCCTATATCTAAATTATACACTACCAACTTCCCTCCCCTTCTAGCACACATACAGACGGAATTCTCCCAAATCTCTAAATTTCACCTAACCTGGGTTGGACGTATAGCTGCATATAAAATGCAAATACTTCCCAAACTACTCTACCTCTTCAGAACCATCCCGATCCCAATTCCACAAAAACTTTTCTCTGAATTGGCATCGCTCTTGAACAAATTTATCTGGCAACACAAAAAACCCAGAATTGCACTGACGACTCTATATAAACCGAGAACAATCGGAGGAGGGGGACTGCCAAATGCTTATGGCTACCATCAAGCTTCCTTATTGGATCAACTGAAGTTTTGGTTCTCCTGTCGAGAGCACAACCTATGGTCCCACATGGAACAACATATCACGCCAGGTCATGATCTAACAGTGCTTCTTATGGCATCCACCATTAGGGATGAGCTTCGTGTTCGAGTCGAACCCATGTTCGACTCGAACATCGGCTGTTCGGTCGTTCGCCGAATTGCGAACGATATGGGCCGTTCGCGCCAAATTCGTGTGGCGCGTCACGGCCCATAATTCACTGCGGCATCGCAGTGCATTGCTGGCTGATGATTGGCCAAGCATGCACTATGACACGCATGCTTGGCCAATCACAGCGCCGCCTGAACCCGAGAGCCGTAATTGGCCAAAGCCAAGGAGGCTTTGGCCAATTATGGCTCAAGGGATTTAGTACACGCCCCACACTATATAAGGCCGCCTGCACGGCGGCCCTGTGCAGTGTGTTCCGGTGTGCTGAGAGATAGAGAGAGAGAGAGACAGTGTCATTTCATTTGAGTTAGCTAGATTAGGCAGGACAGTCAGTCAGTTAGCTGCACTTACAGTGTATTGTGTATATATATATGCATCCCAGGTGTTGCATATATATATATATACACTGTATTCAGTTTAGCTAGATCCGTTCCTGTTATCTTCCTACTGACAGGCAGGCTTGTCTTGTTACAGTATTTACAGCTACCTGAAGAAAATTGCTGGTGTTCCTTTAATCCTATTAGTACCACAGTCAGGCAGCTAGACTATTTACAGTTAGTGCAGTGCGTCCTGCTCACAGTGTTCAGCTAGATCCGTTCCTGTTATCTTCTTACTGACAGGCAGGCTTGTCTTGTTACAGTATTTACAGCTACCCGAAGAAAATTACTGGTGTTCTTTTGATCCTATTAGTACCACAGTCAGGCAGCTAGACTATTTACAGTTAGTGCAGTGCGTCCTGCTCACAATGTTCTGCTAAACCTACAAGTTAGTGGGGTGCGTCCTGCTCACAGTGTTCAGCTAAACCTACAAGTTAGTGGGGTGCGTCCACCTCACAGTGTTCAGCTAAACCTACAAGCTAGTGGGGTGCGTCCTGCTCACAGTGTTCAGCTAGATCCGTTCCTGTTATCTTCTTACTGACAGGCAGGCTTGTCTTGTTACAGTATTTACAGCTACCTGAAGAAAATTACTGGTGTTCTTTTGATCCTATTAGTACCACAGTCAGGCAGCTAGACTATTTACAGTTAGTGCAGTGCGTCCTGCTCACAGTGTTCTGCTAAACCTACAAGTTAATGGGGTGCGTCCTGCTCACAGTGTTCAGCTAAACCTACAAGTTAGTGGGGTGCGTCCACCTCACAGTGTTCAGCTAAACCTACAAGCTAGTGGGGTGCGTCCTGCTCACAGTGTTCAGCTAGATCCGTTCCTGTTATCTTCTTACTGACAGGCAGGCTTGTCTTGTTACAGTAAATACAGCTACCTGAAGAAAATTGCTGGTGTTCTTTTGATCCTATTAGTACCACAGTCAGGCAGCTAGACTATTTACAGTTAGTGCAGTGCGTCCTGCTCACAGTGTTCAGCTAGATCCGTTCCTGTTATCTTCCTACTGACAGGCAGGCTTGTCTTGTTACAGTATATAAAGCTACCTGAAGAAAATTGCTGGTGTTCTTTTGATCCTATTAGTACCACAGTCAGGCAGCTAGACTATTTACAGTTAGTGCAGTGCGTCCTGCTCACAGTGTTCTGCTAAACCTACAAGTTAGTGGGGTGCGTCCTGCTCACAGTGTTCAGCTAAACCTACAAGTTAGTGGGGTGCGTCCACCTCACAGTGTTCAGCTAAACCTACAAGCTAGTGGGGTGCGTCCTGCTCACAGTGTTCAGCTAGATCCTTTCCTGTTTTCTTCTTACTGACAGGCAGGCTTGTCTTGTTACAGTAAATACAGCTACCTGAAGAAAATTGCTGGTGTTCTTTTGATCCTATTAGTACCACAGTCAGGCAGCTAGACTATTTACAGTTAGTTCAGTGCGTCCTGCTCACAGTGTTCAGCTAAACCTACAAGTTAGTGGGGTGCGTCCACCTCACAGTGTTCAGCTAAAGCTACCTGTAGAAGGTTGGTGGTGTTCTCATACTACAGGCAGGCAGTTGATTTTGCTAGCTGCAGTATCAGTACATATATATATATATATATATATATATATATATCCCAGCTTAGTGCAGCTACAGGCCATTAGTATGTCTGGAAGGCCAAGAAGGAGAGGCAGACAGTCACAAGCCAATAAGAGAGGGCAAGCAGGCTCTGTGTCTAGTGCTGGTCGTGGAGACGGTGCATCCTCATCAGCATGTGGCCATGGGACACGCTTGGCCTTTTTTTCGGCAGCTGGCCGTGTTGAGCCGCAACATGCGGAAGACTTGGTCGAGTGGATGACCAAGCCGTCCTCATCCTCCTCATCCTCTCTCACCCATGCCCAGGGTACTTTGTCTGGCAAAGCAGCGGCCTCTTCCCTCGGCTCAATGTCATCAGTGACTCCTTCCCTAGCCCCACCATGTCCTCCTGAGGAGTCCCTCGAACTGTTTGACCACAGTGTTGGGTACATGCTCCAGGAGGATGCCCAGCGTTTGGGAGGCTCTGATGATGATACTGAGCTCGATGAAGGCAGTAACATGAGCACGGACAGAGGGGGTGCCCAAGAAGGACAGCAATCTGGCAGTCATGCTCCCCCTGCTGCAGCATACTGCCAGGTTTGCTCCAGTGATGGGGAGGGAGGGGATGATGAGGTCACTGACTCAACGTGGGTGCCTGATAGGAGAGAGGAGGAGGAGGAGGAGGAGGAGGAGGCACATCACCAACGAGGCAGGATGCCCTCCAGGGGCCAGCCTAAGGGCAGCACATTTACTGCATCACACCCCAAAGCTCCACATGTGCAGGGCGCTGCAGTCTCTGCGCGTTATTCAAAAAGTTCTTTGGTGTGGGCCTTTTTTGAGACGAGTGCATCAGATCGCACCGCTGCTATTTGCAACATATGTCTCAAGCGTATCTCGCGTGGCCAAAACATCTCCCGCTTGGGTACCACATGCTTGACCAGACATATGTTGACCTGCCATGCAGTTCGTTGGCAAGCGTATCTAAAAGACCCACACCAAAGAACAAAGAGGACCTCTCCTTGCTCCTCATCAGCTGAGATTTCCAACCCCACTAGACCTTCAGTTCTCTCTGAGACCTGCACTGAGAGGAATGAAGGTGTAGAATTAGGTGTGTCACAGCCAAGTACTTGTGGGCAATCTGCTTTTGGTACACCGACGTCAGATTGTACCAGGCAAATTTCCCTGCCCCAGCTGCTGCACCGCCGAAAGAAGTTTGCTCCCAGCCATCCACATGCCCAGCGGTTGAATGCTAGCTTGGCAAAATTGCTAGCACTTCAACTGCTGCCTTTTCAGTTGGTAGACTCTGCCCCCTTCCGTGAGTTTGTGGAATGTGCGGTTCCTCAGTGGCAGGTACCCAAACGCCACTTTTTCTCACGGAAGGTGATTCCGGCTCTCTACCGGCATGTGGAAGGCAATGTCCATGCCTCGCTGGACAGGGCGGTCAGCGGTAAGGTGCATATTACTGCTGACTCATGGTCCAGCAGGCATGGACAGGGACGTTACCTAAGTTTCACGGCGCATTGGGTGACTCTGCTGGCAGCTGGGGAGGATGCAGGACAAGGTGCAGTAGTGTTGGAGGTTGTTCCGCCACCACGCCTCCAAAATGCTAATGATTGTGACACACCTCTTTCCTCCACCCCTTCCTCTTCTTCTTCCTCCATGGCCTCTTCCTGTGCTTTGTCCTTGGAACCAGCGGTGCTCCGTAGCCGTTCAAGGGGCTATGCAAGTACGCAGGCCAAAAGATGCCATGCGGTGCATGAGCTGGTGTGCTTGGGGGACAGGAGCCACACTGGGGCAGAGGTTCTGTCAGCTCTGCAGGGGCAGGTTCAGAGGTGGTTGACGCCACGCCAACTTAAGGCAGAAATGGTGGTTTGCGACAATGGCACCAACCTCCTCTCTGCCCTCCGACAGGGACAAATGACCCATGTGCCCTGTTTGGCTCACGTCCTTAACTTGGTGGTGCAGCGGTTCTTGGGCAGGTACCCAGGCTTACAGGATGTCCTGAGGCAGGCCAGGAAAGTCTGTGTGCATTTCCGCCGGTCATATAATGCCAGTGCTCGGCTGACGGACCTCCAAAAGGAGTTTAACCTGCCCAAGAACCGCCTAATCTGTGACATGCGCACCAGGTGGAACTCAACGTTGGCCATGCTGCAGCAGCTGCACACGCAGCAGAGGGCCATCAATGAGTACCTGTGCGACTATGGCACCAGGACAGGGTCAGGGGAGCTTGTTTTTTTTTCCCCACGCCAGTGGGCCATGATCAGGGATGCATGCACTGTCCTGTCACCATTTGAGGAGGCCACGAGGATGGTGAGCAGTGACAGTGCATGCATCAGTGACACTGTCCCCCTTGTCCACCTGTTGGAGCACACGCTGCGTGGAATAATGGACAGGGCACTTGAGGCAGAACAGAGGCAGGAAGAGGAGGACTTCCTTAGCTCTCAAGGCCCCCTTTATCCAGACAGTGTTCTTGCGTGCCCGCCGATCACACAGGAAGAGGAGGAGGTTGAGGAGGAGGAGTAAGATTGTGTCAGTATGGAGGTGGAGCCTGGCACTCAGCATCAGCAGCAGTCTTTAAGGGATCAGTCCCAAGAAACACATGGACTTGTACGTGGCTTGGAGGAGGTGGCTGCGGACCATGTCGTCCTTAGTGACCCAGAGGACTCCGGACCGAATGCCTCAGCAAACCTACGCTGCATGGCCTCCCTGATCCTGCAAAGCCTGCGTAAGGATCCTCGTATTCGTGGTATCAAGGAGAAGGACCAATACTGGCTGGCAACCCTCCTTGATCCACGTTACAAGGGTAAGGTTGCGGACCTTATCTTGCCATCGCAGAGGGAGCAGAGGATGAAACATCTTCGGGAGGCCTTGCAGAAAGGTCTGTGCAACGCGTTCCCAGAGACTGGGAGGTTACAAACTCCTGTTTCTGGACAACGTGTTGCTGAGGCTTCGGTCAGTCAAAGAAGGAGCGGTGGAGAAGGTGGCCGTCTGACTGATGCGTTCAGACAATTTTTTGGTCCGCAGCCCCAAGGTATGATCGGTTCCAGCAGCCATCGCCAGCGTCTGTTTTACATGGTGCAGGAATACCTAGGGGCAAGATCAGACTTGGACACCTTTCCCACCGAAAATCCTCTGGGTTACTGGGTCTTGAGGATGGATCACTGGCCAGAGCTTGCACAGTATGCAATTGAGCTACTGGCCTGTCCTGCATCCAGCGTTCTTTCGGAACGCACATTCAGTGCTGCTGGAGGCTTTGTAACCGATCACAGGGTGCGTCTGTCCACCGACTCGGTCGATCGACTGACCTTCATAAAAATGAATCAGTCTTGGATCACCACCAGCTACCAAGCACCTGATGCTGATGTAACCAAATATTTTTTTTTTAAATCTCAGATCCCTTCAAAGACTGCCTATGCTGATGCTGAGTGACTATCCCTGAGTAATTATCCTCTTCCTCCTCAATCATCATGCTGATAGCTTGTAAGAACATTTTTGGTTCTGGGCGCCACCACCAGTGCCTAAGGCACAATTTTTCAGCCCTTGTTAAACAGGGGCGTGTAATTACAGTTTTTGATGCAATACTTTGCAGCAGGGCTCGTTCCTGCGTTCCAACTAGAGTGTCTGTGAGGGGTTGCAGTGTTGTGGCACCAGTGCCTAAGGCCTAATTTTTCAGCTCCTTTTCAACAGGGGCATGTAATTACAATTCTTGATCTAATATTTCACAGCAGGGCCCTGTGAGGGCTTACAGTGTTGTGGCCACAACAACACCTAAGACCCAAATTTCTGCTGAGTATATAGGGCAGGACCCTACTTTCAAACATCTAACTTACAAACGACTCCTACTTGCAAACGGAAGGAGACAACAGGAAGTGAGATGAAATCTACCCCTAGGAAGGGAAATTCTCTCCTGTAAGAGTTAATATGGGAAAAACATTTCTCCTTTCCACTGATGCTTTCCAATCCTTGTTCCACAAAAAAACCCCAAATTTTCAAAAAACATTTTTCATTGGGACAAAAAGTGAGGTGAAATCTTCTGAAGAGGAGGAAAGACAGCAAAACAAATGTCACAGGGGTGATAACCCTTCCCTATGTTTTCCAAAAAGCTTAAAAAAGATTTTTTTGGCTGGAGCTAAACACGTTAAAAATGTACCCGTTCAAAATTACAAACAGATTCTACTTAACAACAAACCTACAGTCCCTGTCTTGTTTGCACCGCCTGTATACTGCTGTTCAGAGTATATAGGGCCTGGTGGCCCTACACCTTTCCTTATTTTAATTTGGGTGCGGGGTTCCCCTTAATATCCATACAAGACCCAAAGGGCCTGGTAATGGACTGGGGGGTACCCATGCCATTTGTCTCACTGATTTTCATCCATATTGCCAGGACCCGACATTACATTAAACCCGCAAGCAGTTTTAAATGAGATTTTTTCCTTTAAAAATGACATTTGGTGCAGGGACTGTTCTAAACACGGGAAACACGCGTCACTTTACAGGCATACTATAGACACCCCCCAGGTACGATATTTAAAGGAATATTTCACTTTTTTTTTTTTACTTTAAGTATCATTAAAATCACTGCTCCCGAGAAAACGGCCGTTTTTAAAAGTTTTTTTTGCATTGATACATGTCCCCTGGGGTAGGACCCGGGTCCCCAAACTCTTTTTAGGACAATACCATGCAAATTAGCCTTTAAAATGAGCACTTTTGATTTCGAACGTTCGAGTCCCATAGACGTCAATGGGGTTCTAACGTTCGTGCAAACTTTCGGTCCGTTCGCAGGTTCTGGTGCGAACCGAACCGGGGGGTGTTCGGCTCATCCCTATCCACCATTCATCATAAACCCGCAATACCGGACTACCCAACGGTACAAGCATCACTCGAGGCTTGGTCCCTCCTGACTAAAAATAATTTTACAGATGAACCATCCCACACACTGCATATACCTCTCACAGCCTATGCATACCTCATACCAAACTTTTCAACCCTACCACTGGAAACAAAAAGGCATCCACTACGACACTGCAGATCTAGTGAACCCTACAGCAGTGGACACCTTTATGATTCAGCAAATCAAACAATATAATAAAAAATACCCAACCACTACCACGAAAATTCTATTAATTATATGGAATTTCCTAATGAACAAGCACAAACCTACTGCTAAGGATATATCGCTGTGCTATAGATACTGCAACCCCCACACTACACAAACCAAGCTTCCAACCATGAATAAGTGGGAAATAGAACTGCAAAAGTCCTTTACACTGCCACAATGGCTCACAGCTATTAAATACAATAGTACATCTTCAGCGTGTGGACCACTGGGACAACTTCCATAAAATTCTTCATAGATGGTACATAACTCCCATGCATCTACACACTATGAACTCCTCTTTATCCCCACTATGCTGGAGGAATTGTCATAATAATGGAAACCTATTACACGTCATGTGGCACTGTAAGGTTCTGAAAAAAATATTGGACAGACGTATTCTCTCTAATCTCAGACACAACTAATTCCCAATGTATTCCCTCTCCAGAATTAGCACTACTGTGCCTGGGGATAGACTCCTTCCCATATACACACAGAAAAGTCGTGGTACATATACTATTTGCAGCTCGTATAACCATAGCAGCGAAATGGAAATCCACTACCCCACCAGATATAAAGGAAGTTATCGCCAGGGTGAATTCACAAAGCCTCATGGAAAGTATGCTGGCATACAAGGAAGGTCGAGCACATACCTACCATAAATTCTGGGATATCTGGCTATCAAAGCACAATACCGTCTTGCATTGATGAACCTAAAATTAATTAGTAATTGGAAAAAGACCACTTCTATTGGTGTTGCATTACATCCAGTGCAGAAAATTAAATTTTATCAATACTGAATAGTTATGTTTGGTTATATGTTTATTTTGGTTTGATTAAACAATTAATGTTTATACAAAGCTGTTACAACTACTACACTCTAATTGATGTTGGTATTATTATCAATGGCTTTAGGTTCAAGTACTTTTGTTGTTATCAATTTGTGACCAATTCGAGGCGACCATATCCTGGGTCGCATTCACCAGTCCTGGAAGGGCATACATATAGCCTGCTCACAGTGTGTTCCCGGTAGGGGTGACGGGCTCGTAATGCTATTTTTTTTTTTTTTTTTTTATCATTTCAAGTTTATTGAAAGAAGGATAGTAACAAAAGAATACACTGTATATTGCATATTTTGCAGGTGCAACTGCGTACTTTTCGTCTTTTTACAGAATAAACAATTAGTGTGAAACTCGTGTAGAAGTCTAATTGCTGTACAGACACCGCACGACTAAGGTTATTTCCACTAAGCTGACTTTGTGACTGTATAAAATATAGTTTTTCTATCTACACTGCGCAAACCATTGCGACATACATTTCTTATCAGTTGTTCAGATTATTTATTATTGAAAACAAGCAAAAATGCGGTCTCTATGATTCTCTGAGACAATCTAACTCACATCTATAAGAGAAGTACGTATTTCAAAGGTATATACCAGTAAGGACATAGGCTATAGATCAGCCATGAAGGGCTAAGAAATTAGATGTAGAAAAAGAAGTAAGTAAAGATGTAGGAAATAATAATGTGAAGGGCACAAATAGGGTACAGAGGCAGGGCACCCGCTCAAGACCACAACGTCCTCCCCAGACCTAATTCAGGTAGGGAAATCTGCAGAGTATTTGAAAAGCAACCAAGGTTGCCATGTTTTGTGGAATCGTTCAATATGGCCTTTGTCTTGGGCCAGTATGTCTTCCATTTCGTGGATTTCACTAACCCTCGACAGCCAGTCCCTAACAGTGGGAGTAGACGTAGACAGCCAATGTAGAGGTATTTGAGATTTAGCTGCATTGAGGAGATGAATCGTCAACGAGCGTTTGTAGCGTTTAAAAGAGGTATTGGACAGGTGTAATAGACAACATGCTGGGGTCAGTTCTACTCTGGTTTCTGTAATTTTTTAAATTAAGACCTTAACTTCATTCCAGAATGGTTCAATTTTGGGGCAATACCACCAAATGTGGGCTAGTGTGCCTTTTTCAGAGTGACATCTCCAGCAAGTGTCTGGTTTTTGTGTATCCCATTTGTGTAATTTGTCGGGAGTGCTGTACCAATGGGTCAGGAGTTTGTAATTTGTCTCTTGCAGTTTTGTGCTTATGGAACATTTATGTGCTAGAATAGCCACGTACCTCCATTGTTTGTCTGAAATCTCCAATTCAAGTTCTTCCGACCATCTCCTCCTGTGCCCGTCCGATATCTCAGTCCCCGAGCAATTCAGCCACTTGTACGCAACAGAAGTGGCCTTTTCAATTGGAATTCCCTCCCGACATACCGACTCCAATGCCGTCAGGGATCTATGTAGTGTTTGGGGTTCTTTAATGTTACCTAAATAACTTCTTATTTGGAAATATGTCCACAGTTTCAATTGGGGTCGGTTTATTTCTGTCTTAAAAGACGACCAATCTCTGAATTTGTTTTCAGTATAGCAGTCTCCGGCCAACAGGGGATCACCCGCCGGAATCGTCTTAAGAGTCGGGTTATGTAGGCCTGGGGTAAAGTCTGGATTGTCTGTCAGGGGCGTTAGGGGGCTGGGTGTTGTGGTCAGCTTTTTTTGTTTAGCTAACCAGTTAATGATCTTCAGCGTCGTGCCAGTGATCGGATGCATCCTAACAACATGAGGAAGTGTTTTGATAGAGGACCATGGCAGGTATTTAAGCGGAAGCGTGGCGAGCGTTGACTCTAGTGATACCCAATCTTTCTCCGAATCATGGCAATGCCAGTCTATGATTCTGGTTATGTGTGAGGCCTGATAGTAACTGCGGAAGTTCGGGAATTGAATTCCTCCTAGATCTTTGGGTTTGACCAGGGTGCCTAGTTTGATTCTGGGTTTTTTATGTTGCCAGAGAAATCTCGTGACCATTGTATTAAGTTCATTGAAAAATTTCTGAGGTATCTCTATCGGTAATGTGCGGGTCAGATACAAAAATTTGGGCAATATGACCATTTTTACTATGGCCGCTCTGCCGAACCAAGAGAAAAACTTCTCATTCCAATTTGTTAGATCTTTCGCACAATTCTTTAGAAAGGTCACAAAATTTCTCTCATATGCCATTTTTAGAGATGGTGTAAGCCAAATTCCTAGATATTTTAGTTTGGTCCCATCCCAGGTAAATGTTGAGTTCGCCTGTGTTAACTTGAGTACACTGTCTGGAAGGGAGAAGTTCAGGGCCTCTGACTTTGTGTAATTAATTTTTAGATTGGATACAAATCCGTAATGTGCAAATTCTTGTAACAGGTTAGGGAGTGTTGTAGTCGGTTTCGTTAAGAAGAACAATAAGTCATCTACGTATGCAGCTATCTTGTACTCTCTATTTATAATCTGGAAACCTTGTATTGCTGTATTCTTTTGCACTGTTCTAATAAAGGGCTCTAGTGAAAGAATAAATAAAAGGGGCGATAGGGGGCAACCCTGTCTAGTCCCATTTTTAATATATACTTTTTCTGAGAGAATTCCGTTTATTTTTAATTCCGCTGTCGGGTTCTGATAAAGGGCCGAGATCCAGTGCAACATGTTTGGACCTAAGCCCACCCCTCCACACACCCCCAGCATGAAGTCCCATGCTACGCGATCGAAGGCCTTCTCCGCATCTGTTGAGAGGAGAAAGCCCTCGATCTTCCGCTGTCTCACAGCCTGTGTTAGCAAGAGGGCCTTAGTTACATTGTCTCTGGCCTCCCTGTTTGGCATAAAGCCCACCTGTTCCAAACCAATTAGTTTTGAGAGCAGCGGCCCCATCCTCAATGCAATGATCTTTGCGAACAGCTTGACATCGAGGTTCAGCAAAGAGATGGGACGGTAGCTAGCACATTCCTCAGGGTTCTTGCCCTCTTTCGGTATAACCGTGATATGGGCAGAAAGGAAACCAGGAGTAATACGTCTTGGCTTGGATAAGGCGTTCAATGCATCTTTTAAGGGTTCAGCCAGAATCTCTATGAAGGATTTGTAATATGTGGCGGAATATCCGTCAGGACCCGGGCTCTTGCCTGGTTTTAGTAATTTAATGGCCAGTTTGACTTCTTCTGTTGTGATTGGGGCTTCTAGGAGATCTGTATCCTCCGTGGGGAAGGATGGTAGTCCGCTATTTCGTATGTAGTCTTGTATGATTTGTGTCCTATCCCCTAGCATTTGTGGAGATTTATGTTGTGGGGACAGGTTTAAAAGCTTCATATAGAAAGTGTGGAAGTGTTTAGCTATTGCCTCAGGTGTTACCTCGAGCTTTCCCTCTTTGGATCTGATTCCAACTATCTGATTGATTGAGTTTTGTTCTCTGAGGGCCCTCGCCAAGAACCTCCCAGCTTTGTCGCCTGACTCATAATAGAGCCGCCTCTTAAAGAAAAGAATCCGTTTGGCCATAGTGTGGAGAATCTGCTGTAGATCTTTCCTTGCCTCCTGGAGGCTCTTGGCTGAAGTCTCTGATAGAGATTGTTTATGTGACAGTTCCAGTGACTCAATTTGGGTGAGTAATTTTCTGATCTGGGCATCTCTTTCCTTTTTGCGTCTAGAACCCATCCCTATCAGAACTCCTCGTATGGTACATTTATGTGCTTCCCACACTAGTAGGGGGTCTATCCCAGGTGTGTGATTATGTTTGAAGAAATCAGTGATGTTGCTTGTAAGTACAGGTAGGAGTGTCTGATCTGTTAATAAAGACGTGTTCAGTCTCCATGTCTGCTGTTGTCTGCCTGTGTTCTGTAGATCCAGTGTCAGTGAGATAGGTGCGTGGTCCGATATTGTTTGTGTACCTATTTTCGCGGCGGAAATTTTTGATAGGTCTCTCTGAGGAACAAATATGCAATCCAGACGGGCATATCTGTTGTGTGGTGTCGAGAAATGAGTGTAATCTTTACCATCGGGATTAAGAAAGCGCCAGGAGTCCACCAATTGGAGTTTGTGTAGGAGTGATTTAATCTTTTTCAAAATTTTATAGGTAATGCAAGTCCTACCATTGGACGTATCCAGAAGTGGATTTAGAGGTACATTAAAATCTCCCCCAAGTATAATACGTCCACTGGCGAACTCCTGTAGCTTCCTCACGATGAGTTGGCAAAAAGTTATGTGAGACTTATTTGGGAAGTACACATTGGCGAGAGTCAATGGAAAGTCGTTGTATGAGCCCTTCAGGAACACAAATCTGCCCTCAGGGTCACATAACTGTTCATTTAGTTTAAATGGTGTGTCTCTGCCTACTAGTATCGTGACCCCTTTCGACTTAGAATCGGCTGTGGTAGCATGGAAAGCTCTCGGGAACTGTGGGGATGTTGTTTGTTTTAAAATGGGTCTCTTGTAGGAATACAAATTGAGGTTTACCTTTTTTAAGTTCTCTCAGCAGAGTGGAACGTCGCTCGGGTATGTTTAAACCTCTGATGTTGTGAGAAATCAAAGGGGACGGTCCCCCAGCGATGAGTATACCATAGTGTCGGCAGGGGAGGAGACGGCCGGAATTCGAATCTGTAAAGACAAGACTGTTATATGCGGTTTGACACTTGAACTTCACTCAGAAATAAAATATCTCTAGTAGCCCGGGCGGGTGCCCCCCCCCCCCTACTAAACAAAAGGAAAAGTAGAGAAGAAGAAGGAAAGAAGGTGAGTAGGAAGAGAGAAAAAAAAAAAAAAGATCAGCAGGGAGTTATTACTATGGGGGTCAATCTCCAGAAATACCTAAACCGCCCCAGATGGAGATGTACCCCCAGACGTAAAATGAATATCAAGTAAAATTTGTGGGGTCTGTGGGAAGCGACTACGACTAAGTGTAGCCTAGGCTCCAAATAATTGGAGTGCTGTGGAATCTATATAAGTACGGTCTCAACGTGACACACACGGAGGCTCAAGTTAGTAAACATATTGATATTATAAAGGTCACACCCGACCAGGATGTGTAATAATTAAAAATGGGTCTAAGCGTGAAAACCAAAACCTGAACTCACAGAATGTAACTTTAGCAATTATGTCATCAGACTATCATCTAATTAGGTAGTCTTAGCTGTCACCCATGGAAACGCCCCCCGGATATATACACAACCAGAACTAATCTGCACACATTAAATCTGTTCAGGGCGGTATGAATAAAAAAAAAAAAAAAAAAAGAGAGGGGAGGGGGGGGGGGAGAGGAGGTGACAATAAAACAACCTTTACCCCTATTAACCCTCCCCCATCCACTCCTCCCGTTCCCGTACAGTTATGTAAATCTTCGTGTTTTGCAACCGGAATCCCTGTGCTTCAGGGCTGGGTGTTAGTGTAACAGTGAGCCACGTCCAGGGCACATCTGACATCGCATCTGGAAACAGTGCCACTTCTTCAATCAACAAGAGATGTGGATCTGGAGGAGTAAATCTCCTCCCGAACAAGCTTCAAAGCCCGCATCCTGAGTTCAATGGCTGTGCAGGGAGCTATGGGAAGTTGTCATAACTACCCCTCCGAGTGATGCTTGTGGAAGTGTTCATCCCTTTTTCTTTCCTCTACTGTCCTTCCCCCCTGGGGGGGATATCCCATAGGCGACAGCAAGTATGACATGAACATCAGTGTGGTAAGAGTTATGCTTTGGACATCAGTTTTGTTAAGGGCATGTCCAGGATGGTATAAGGCATCTATTCACATTCCTGGGCTCTGGATGGACCGGCCAGTCTCCACGGGGTATCTGCGTGAGAGCTGTTTCCTTTATTCTGTTTGTGTTTTTTCGGTAATCATTTGTCTGGAGAAGAGAGTGGAGAGGTGGGAGGACTCCTGACCAAGGGTGGTTGTAAGATTTCTTCATACCATTCCGGCAAATCTATTGGTTCCAGGTCTAATGCTTCACAGAACTCTGGTAAATCAGCTGGCGAATGAAGGATAGCTTGATGACCATTATATGTGACTGTGAGAGCGAAGGGAAATCTCCAAGTATATCTCAAGTCTTTTGCTCTCAGTTTCTCCAGCAGGGGTCGCCGTGCACGTCTGTTCTTCAGAGTGATCTGAGATAGATCCTGAAACAGCATAATCGTGGCGCCATTAAATATAATTTGATCATTTTGTCTCGCTTTCCGCATAATCTCTTCTTTGGTAGCAAAGCTTTGTAGGCAACAGATTATGTCACGGGGCGGTGCGGTATCTGAGCCTCTGGGCCTGAGAGCTCTGTGAGCTCTTACGAAATCAATTTCAGCGTCTTCCTGCCTCTCAAGCAGGCTGTTGAAGACTCTCCGGAGTGCTGTGGTGATCTGATCTTGATCCACTGATTCCGGAATCCCCCTGACTCTGATATTGCATCTCCTCCCCCGATTGTCAAGGTCTTCAATGTGTCTATTCATGTTAATAAAGTGCTGCATATGGTTTGATGATACCAGCTCTAGCTTGTGAATTGCTTTATCTCTCTGTCTGCCTGCACTTTCGACCGCTGCCATCTTTTCATTTATCACCATCATGCTTGTTTTCAGATCCGTTATGGCGGCTGAAAACGTAGCTTTTATGTCTGCAGCAAATACCGACATGTCCGCGAACGTGAGCGGGTGGTCTGGTTTGGACTTACCCCTGCTGATGTCTTCAGAGGCGGACAGTGAGTCCTCGCTCTCTCCTTCCTCCTGTGGCGTCGGCGCCATCTTGCTTCTCGGGGTCCCGCTACGGGCCGCTGATTTATGTCTGAAGATTTCAGCGATGTTGGCGCTGGCAGAAGCCGAGTTTCGGCGTGTCCGTGGTCCAGGTGTCCAGTGTAACTTTCTGCCCGGCATTTGTAAGCTGTAGGTCGGGTGTTAGGGCTTAGAACCTCTGCGTGTGCCTCAGAGCCTCTTCAGTGAGCAGCCATCTCCGCCGCGCGCCAAGCCACACCCACCGCTAATTTTATCTTCCTAACTGAACTCTCCAGGCACTACAACTCAGATTAACCACTTGCCAACCGCCTACGCAGATATACTGTGGCAGAATGGCACGGGCAGGCAGAATCGTGTACCCGTACATGATCTGCCTCCCGCGGGCGGGGGGTCCGATCGGACCCCCCCCCGGTGCCAGCGGCGGTCGGCACTTCACTGGGAGTGTTGGGAGGCGAGGGGGAGACCATCCGATCGTGGCCCCCCCTCGCGATCGCTCCCAGCCAATCGGAATCCTCCCCTGCCTGTGTGTAGTTTCACACAGGCAGAGGATGTGATGTCATCTCTCCTCGGCTTGGCAGTTTCAGTTCCAGCGCCGAGGAGAGAAGACATGTAAGTGCACAAAACACAAACACACACAGTAGAACATGCCAGGCATACTTTACACCCCCGACCCCCCCCCCCCGATCGCCCCCCGATCCCCCCCAATCACCCCCCCCTGTCACAAACTGACACCAAGCAGTATTTTTTTTTTTCTGATTACTGCATTGGTGTCAGTTTGTGACAGTTACAGTGTTAGGGCAGTGAGTGGTAGCCCCCTTTAGGTCTAGGGTACCCCCCTAACCCCCCCTAATAAAGTTTTAACCCCTTGATCACCCCCTGTCACCAGTGTCACTAAGCGATCATTTTTCTGATCGCTGTATTAGTGTCGCTGGTGACGCTAGTTAGGGAGGTAAATATTTAGGTTCGCCGTCAGCGTTTTATAGCGTCAGGGACCCCCATATACTATCTAATAAATGTTTTAACCCCTTGATTGCCCCCTAGTTAACCCTTTCACCACTGATCACCGTATAACCGCTACGGGTGACGCTGGTTAGTTCGTTTATTTTTTATAGTGTCAGGGCACCCGCCGTTTATTACCGAATAAAGGTTTAGCCCCCTGATCGCCCGGCGGTGATATGCGTCGCCCCAGGCAGCGTCAGATTAGCGCCAGTACCGCTAACACCCACGCACGCAGCATACGCCTCCCTTAGTGGTATAGTATCTGTACGGATCAATATCTGATCCGATCAGATCTATACTAGCGTCCCCAGCAGTTTAGGGTTCCCGAAAACGCAGTGTTAGCGGGATCAGCCAAGATACCCGCTAGCACCTGCATTTTTCCCGCCCGGCCCAGCCCAGCCCACCCAAGTGCAGTATCGATCGATCACTGACACTTACAAAACACTACACGCATAACTGCAGCATTCGCAGAGTCAGGCCTGATCCCTGCGATCGCTAACAGTTTTTTTTGTAGCGTTTTGGTGAACTGGCAAGCACCAGCGGCCTAGTACACCCGGTCGTAGTCAAACCAGCACTGCAGTAACACTTGGTGACGTGGCGAGTCCCATAAGTGCAGTTCGAGCTGGTGAGGTGGCAAGCACAAGTAGTGTCCCGCTGCCACCAAAAAGACAAACACAGGCCCGTCGTGCCCATAATGCCCTTCCTGCTGCATTCGCCAATCCTAATTGGGAACCCACCACTTCTGCAGCGCCTGTACTTCCCCCATTCACATCCCCAACCAAATGCAGTCGGCTGCATGAGAGGCATTTTCTTTATGTCCTCCCGAGTACCCCTACCCAGCGAACCCCCCCAAAAAAAGATGTTGTGTCTGCAGCAAGCACGGATATAGGCGTGACACCCACTATTATTGTCCCTCCTGTCCTGACAATCCTGGTCTTTGCATTGGTGAATGTTTTGAACGCTACCATTCACTAGTTGAGTATTAGCGTAGGGTACAGCATTGCACAGACTAGGCACACTTTCACAGGGTCTCCCAAGATGCCATCGCATTTTGAGAGACCCGAACCTGGAACTCGTTACAGTTATAAAAGTTAGTTACAAAAAAAAGTGTAAAAAAAAAAAAAAAACACATACAAAAATATAAAATAAAAAAAAATAGTTGTCGTTTTATTGTTCTCTCTCTCTCTATTCTCTCTATTGTTCTGCTCTTTTTTACTGTATTCTATTCTGCAATGTTTTATTGTTATTATGTTTTATCATGTTTGCTTTTCAGGTATGCAATTTTTTATACTTTACCGCTTACTGTGCTTTATTGTTAACCATTTTTTTGTCTTCAGGTACGCCATTCACGACTTTGAGTGGTTATACCAGAATGATGCCTGCAGGTTTAGGTATCATCTTGGTATCATTCTTTTCAGCCAGCGGTCGGCTTTCATGTAAAAGTAATCCTAGCGGCTAATTAGCCTCTAGACTGCTTTTACAAGCAGTGGGAGGGAATGCTCCCCTCAACGTCTTCCGTGTTTTTCTCTGGCTCTCCTGTCTCAACAGGAAACCTGAAAATGCAGGTGATTCAGCCAGCTGACCATAGAGCTTATCAGAGACCAGAGTGGCTCCAAACATCTCTATGGCCTAAGAAACCGGAATCTACGAGCATTTTATGACTTAGATTTCGCCGGATGCAAACAGAGCCATTGGGAAATTGGGAAAGCATTTTATCACACCGATCTTGGTGTGGTCAGATGCTTTGAGGGCAGAGGAGAAATCTAGGGTCTAATAGACCCCAATTTTTTCAAAAAAGAGTACCTGTCACTACCTATTGCTATGATACGGGATATTTACATTCCCTGAGATAACAATAAAAATGATTTAAAAAAAAAAAAATGAAAGGAACAGTTTAAAAATAAGATAAAAAAAATAATAATAATAAAGTAAAAAAAAAAAAAAGCACCCCTGTCCCCCCTGCTCTCACGCTAAGGCGAACGCAAGCGTTGGTCTGGCGTCAAATGTAAACAGCAATTGCACCATGCATGTGAGGTATCACCGCGAACGTCAGATCGAGGGCAGTAATTTTAGCAGTAGACCTCCTCTGTAAATCTAAAGTGGTAACCTGTAAAGGCTTTTAAAGGCTTTTAAAAATGTATTTAGTTTGTCGCCACTGCACGTTTGTGCGCAATTTTAAAGCATGTCATGTTTGGTATGTACTCGGCCTAAGATCATCTTTTTTATTTCATCAAACATTTGGGCAATATAGTGTGTTTCAGTGCATTAAAATTTTTTCCCCAAAAAATGCGTTTGAAAAATCGCTGCGCAAATACTGTGTGAAAAGAAAAATGAAACACCCACCATTTTAATCTGTAGGGCATTTGCTTTAAAAAAATATATAATGTTTGGGGGTTCAAAGTAATTTTCTTGCAAAAAAAAAAAAATTTTTTATGTAATCAAAAAGTGTCAGAAAGGGCTTTGTCTTCAAGTGGTTAGAAGAGTGGGTGATGTGTGACAATAGCTTCTAAATGTTGTGCATAAAATGCCAGGACAGTTCAAAACCCCCCCAAATGACCCCATTTTGGAAAGTAGACACCCCAAGCTATTTGTTGAGAGGCATGTCGAGTCCATGGAATATTTTATATTGTGACACAAGTTGTGGGAAAGAGACAATTTTTTATTTTATTTTTTTTTTTTTGCGCAAAGTTGTCACTAAATGATATATTGCACCCCAAAATACATTCTGTTGCTTCTCCTGAGTACGGGGATACCACATGTGTGAGACTTTTTGGGAGCCTAGCCACGTACGGGACCCCGAAAACCAAGCACCGCCTTCAGGCTTTCTAAGGCCGTAAATTTTTGATTTCACTCTTCACTGCCTATCACAGTTTCGGAGGCCATGGAATGCCCAGGTGGCAAAACCCCCCCCCAAATGACCCCATTTTGGAAAGTAGACACCCCAAGCTATTTGATGAGAGGTATAGTGAGTATTTTGCAGACCTCACTTTTTGTCACAAAGTTTTGAAATTTGAAAAAAGAAAAAAAAATTTTTTTTTTCTCGTCTTTCTTTATTTTCAAAAACAAATGAGAGCTGCAAAATACTCACCATGCCTCTCAGCAAATAGCTTGGGGTGTCTACTTTCCAAAATGGGGTCATTTGGGGGGGTTTGTGCCACCTGGGCATTCCATGGCCTCCGAAACTGTGATAGGCAGTGAAGAGTGAAATCAAAAATTTACACCCTTAGAAATCCTGAAGGCGGTGATTGGTTTTCGGGGCCCCGTACGCGGCTAGGCTCCCAAAAAGTCCCACACATGTGGTATCCCTGTACTCAGGAGAAGTAGCTAAATGTATTTTGGGGTGCAATTCCACATATGCCCATGGCCTGTGTGAGCAATATATCATTCAGTGACAACTTTGTGCAAAAAAAAAAAAAAATGTGTCACTTTCCCGCAACTTGTGTCAAAATATAAAACATTCCATGGACTCAACATGCCTCAAAGCAAATAGCTTGGGGTATCTACTTTCCAAAATGGGGTCATTTGGGGGGGTTTTATGCCATCTGGGCATTTTATGGCCTTCAAAACTGTGATAGGTAGTGAGGAGTAAAATCAAAAATGTACGCCCTTAGAAATCCTGAAGGCAGTGATTGGTTTTCGGGGCCCCGCACGCGGCTAGGCTCCCAAAAAGTCCCACACATGTGGTATCCCCATACTCAGGAGAAGCAGCTAAATGTATTTTGGGGTGCAATTCCACATATGCCCATGGCCTGTGTGAGCAATATATCATTTAGTGACAACTTTTTGTAATTTTTTATTTTTTTTGTCATTATTCAATCACTTGGGACAAAAAAAATGAATATTCAATGGGCTCAACATGCCTCTCAGCAATTTCCTTGGGGTGTCTACTTTCCAAAATGGGGTCATTTGTGGGGGTTTTGTACTGCTCTGCCATTTTAGCACCTCAAGAAACGACATAGGCAATCATAAATTAAAGGCTGTGTAAATTCCAGAAAATGTACCCTAGTTTGTAGGCGCTATAACTTTTGCGCAAACCAATAAATATACACTTATTGACATTTTTTTTACCAAAGACATGTGGCCGAATACATTTTGGCCTAAATGTATGACTAAAATTGAGTTTATTGGATTTTTTTTAGAACAAAAAGTAGAAAATATCATTTTTTTTCAAAATTTTTGGTCTTTTTCCGTGTATAGCGCAAAAAATAAAAACGGCAGAGGTGATCAAATACCATCAAAAGAAAGCTCTATTTGTGGGAAGAAAAGTACGCAAATTTCGTTTGGGTACATCATTGCATGACCGCGCAATTAGCAGTTAAAACGACGCAGTGCCGAATTGTAAAAAGTGCTCTGGTCAGGAAGGGGGTAAAACCTTCCGGGGCTGAAGTGGTTAAAGACTCCACAATTGTTCTTCTTTGTTTTACCTCAAGAACCTAATCTACTCAGATGTGCTTACACTATTTCTTTATTGAAAATATGAACATCATTGTACACCTGCTATATTTGTATTTGTACAAAAAATGTTTAATAAAAATCTTAAAGTTGAAAAAAAAAATGAGAACCCCCGTGTGAAAATTACCACCCCAAACTAAAAAAAGATTGATCCCCTCCCACACACTAACAAATCCCTAGCCAAACACACAGTAAGCCAGCCTATGAAAGGGGGTGGATGCTTGGAGGCAGGAGGGGCTCTGGCACCACAAAAGTCTACCACCTTGTTGCCATATTCAGGGGGACAAGGGGCTCTTCCTCACAACCCTAGGCTGGGGTTGTGGGGGGCTGCAAACAGGGGGTTTTACAGAATGTGGAAAGCCCCTTTAAACTAGTGGGTACAAGGTGCTTTGTGGTTGGTATTGGGCTGAGCCCAACATGCCCCAAAGGCAGCCAGTTATGTTGAGTGCATGTGGCCTTGTATGGTTCAGGAGGGGGTTGGGCGCTCGCTCTTCTCACCCATTTCCCAGCTGGCCCTGTTGTATGCTCTGAAAAAGGATGTGGTTTGGATTGGTGAAGGCAGCTCACAGCCTTTTGAGGATGGAGTAAAGTGTGGAGTTCCCCTTTAAAAGCAAAAGTTAGCCCGAGGAAATACAAAGAATTAGAGGGGGGGAGACAAGAGCATTGGAGAATGGAGTGGAGTGTGGAGTTCCCCTTTAAAAGCAGAAGTTAGACCATGGAAATCCAAGGGGTTAGAGGAGGGAGATGAGCATTGGAGAATGGAGTGCGGTGTTCCCCTTTAAAGGCAAAAGTTAGCCCAAGAAAATCCAAGGGATCAGAGGGGGAGACAAGAGCATTGGAGAATGGAGTGGAGTGTGGAGTCCCCCTTTAAAAGCAAAAGTTAGCCCAAGGAAATCCAAGGGGTACCACATTGGCTTTTCTCCAATCAGCTGGTACCAATCCTGCCATTATGCTGTCCACAAAGATTAGGAACAATGGCCTGGCTATAACCTGACTAAGTTCTTTAAGGAAAGGTGTAAGCCATCTGGTCCAGGTGATTTATTTGTGTTGAGTTTATTAAGTCTTTTCCTGACTCCGGCCTCAGTTAGCCATGAGGGAATGTCCTCTGTTGTGCCATTAACAGTATAGTCGTGGTCGGTAAACCCTTGCTTTTTGTGCGTCAAAACTGAGGAAAAGAAGGTAATTAGTACAGTTTCTTTCTTTGTGTCATCTGTAACCATCCTACCATCCTCATCTATTATGTGTGCAATGTGTTCTCCTTGTCCTTTTTACTGTTAAAAAGGCTACCCTAATAGGGGACCATCTTTTAGTGTCCATCAGCTCTACCTGACAGTGCCAATCAGTGCCACTTATCAGTGCTGCCTATCAGTGCACATCAGTGCTGCTGGTCAGTGCCCATAAGTGCCGACTGTCAGTGCCCATCAGTGCCACCTATCAATGCCCATTAGTGCCACCTATCAATGCCCATTAGTGCCACCTATCAGTGCTGCATATCAGTGCTACCTATCGGTGCCCATCAGTGATGCCTATCAGCGCCATCAGTGCTGCATATCAGTGCCGCCTATCAATGCCCATCAGTGCTGCATATCAGTGCTGCCTATCAATGCCCATCAATTCTACATATCTGTGCCTCCTCATCAGTGCCTGTCAGTGCCGCCTAATCAGTGCCTGTCAGTGAAGGAAATAACAAAATGTTATGACCGAAACTAAGAAAAACGTTTTTTTCCAAAAATTGTGGCTTTTTTTTAGTTTGTTTAGCAAAAATAAAAAACCCAGAGGTGATCAAATACCACCAAAAGAAAGCTGTATTTTTGGGAAGAAAATGATAAAAAATTTAGTTTGGGTACAGTGTTGCATCACCACGCAATTGTCATTCAAAGTGCGACTGAAAGCTGAAAATTGTCCTGGGCAGGAAGGGGCGAAAGTGCTTGGTATTGAAGTGGCTAAACATCAGGCTCTAATGCTGGCCACACACAGTAAAGTTGTAAAGTGACTCACCTGGTCTTCATTTCCTGCTCGTCAGCTAGAGCTGTTGGTTATATAAACTTCTTGGATCAGATCGTCTGTGCATTTGCCTTGGTCAACATATCCGGACTCTCTTCTGTGTTTTCCTGTGAAAGACATTTGCTTGGCTGACTTCCCTTCTGGCTCCTGATCCTGATCCTGTTTGCTGCACCGACTTCGCTGATCTCTGGACTCCTGTTTCTCTGGCCTGTTCTGACTACCCTTCCTGGTTACCAAACTCTGGCTATGTTTTGACTATGTTTGCTCTGTTTATACCATTTTACCATTTTATTAAATAGTTTGATTTTTTTACTGCACTTCTGTCTCATGCTGCATACACACGAGTGGACTTTTCGACGGAGTTCCAATGGAGTTCCAACTAAACGGACTTGCCTACACATGATTACACCAAAGTCAGACTGATTTGAACGTGATGACGTATGACTGGACTAGAATAATGAAGTTCATAGCCAGTAGCCAATAGCTGCCCTTGCATCGTTTTTGGTCCGTCGGACTAGCATACAGCCGAACTGATTTTTCGATAGGACTCGAGTCCGTAGTAAAGATTTGAAATATGTTCTATTTCTAAAGTCCGTCAGATTTTTTGACATAAAAGGTCCGATGAAGCCCACACACGATCTAATTGTCCGGCGGATTCGTTCCGTCTGACCTTTGCTGTCGAAGAGTCCGGTCGTGTGTATATGGCATCAGTCTGATTCATGGTTCCTGACAGTAGGCAAAGGCCATGATTTCAGAAGTTGCAGGCAATCCACTAGTTGGTAACATTTTTTCCAGATTGGATGAGCAGGATCATCGGATAGATCAGTATGCCATAGCATTACAGATGCTCCTGAATCGCATTGCTCACCTGGAACCTCCCCCTGTGGCTGCTCTGGTGCAACCTGTGTTGCAGGCTGTCCCTGCTACTGCTCCTGGTCTCGGTGCTGGCACCCGCCTCAAATATTACCTCTATAAGAGGTATGTCTGGTTCCGCTCCGCTTCTACAGTGATTCGGGGGCAATCCAGTTTAATGCAGAGGGCTTCTCAACCAGGTTAAGATTTACTTTGAGACGCTGCTTCAGGCGTTTCCCACGGAGAGAAGCAAAGGCCATAGGCTGAGAGGCATGTTGAGTCCATGGAATATTTTATATTTTGCCACAAGTTGCGGGAAAATGACAAACTTTTTTTTTTTTTGCACAAATTTGTCACTAAATGATATATTGCTCAAACATGCCATGGGCATATGTGAAATTACACCCCAAAATACATTCTGCTGCTTCTCCTGAGTATGGGGATACCACATGTGTGGGACTTTTTGGGAGCCTAGCTGCGTACGGGGCCCCGAAAACCAAGCACGCCCTTCAGGATTTCTAAGGGTGAAAATTTTTGATTTCACTCCTCACTACCTATCACAGTTTCGAAGGCCATAAAATGCCAAGATGGCACAAACCCCCCCCCCCCCCAAATGACCCCATTTTGGAAAGTAGACACCCCTAGCTATTTGCTGAGAGGCATGGTGAGTATTTTGCAGCTCTCATTTGTTTTTGAAAATGAAGAAAGGAAAGAAAAATGTATTTTTTTTCTTTTTTCAATTTGTGACAAAAAGCAAGGTCTGCAAAATACTCACCATACCTCTCAGCAAATAGCTTGGGGTGTCTACTTTCCAAAATGGGGTCATTTGGGGGGGGGGGGGTTGTGCCATCTGGGTATTCTATGGCCTCCAAAACTGTAATAGGCAGTCAGGAGAGAAATAAAAAATTTACACCCTTAGAAAACCTGAAGGCGGTGCTTGGTTTTTGGGGTCCCATATGCGGCTAGGCTCCCAAAATGTCTCACACATGTGGTATCCCTGTACTCAGGAGAAGCAACAGAATGTATTTTGGGGTGTAATTTCACATATTCCCATGGCATGTTTGAGCAATATATCATTTAGTGACAACTTTGTGCAAAAAAAAAAAAATTGTCTTTTTCCCGCAACTTGTGTCACAATATAAAATATTCTATGGACTCGACATGCCTCTCAGCGTATAGCTTGGGGTGTCTACTTTCCAAAATGGGGTCTGGGGGGGTTTTGAACTGTCCTGGCATTTTATGCACAACATTTAGAAGCTTATGTCACACATCACCCACTTTTCTAACCACTTGAAGACCAAGCCCTTTCTGACACTATTTGTTTACATGAAAAAATATTTTTTTTTGCAAGAAAATTACTTTGAACCCCCAAACATTATATATATTTTTTAAAGCAAATGCCCTACAGATTAAAATGGTGGGTGTTTCATTTTTTTTTCACACAGTATTTGCAAAGTGATTTTTCAAACGCATTTTTTGGGGAAAAAACACATTTTTTTAAATTTGAATGCACTAAAACACACTATATTGTCCAAATGTTTGATGAAATAAAAAAGATGATCTTAGGCCGAGTACATGGATACCAAACATGACATGCTTTAAAATTGCGCACAAACGTGCAGTGGTGACAAACTAAATACATTTTTAAAAGCCTTTAAAAGCCTTTATAGGTTACCACTTTAGATTTACAGAGGAGATCTACTGCTAAAATTACTGCCCTCGATCTGACCTTCGCGGTGATACCTCACATGCATGGTTCAATTGCTGTTTAGATTTGACGCCAGACCAACGCTTGCGTTCGCCTTTGCGTGAGAGCAGGGGGGGACAGGGATGCTTTTTTATTTTATTTTTTTAAATTTTTTTTTGCTTTTTTATCTTGTTTTTAAACTGTTCCTTTCATTTTTTTTAATCATTTTTATTGTTATGTCAGGGAATGTAAATATAGCAATAGGTAGTGACAGGTACTCTTTTTTGAAAAAAATGGGGTCTATTAGACGCTAGATCTCTCCTCTGCCCTCAAAGCATCTGACCACACCAAGATCAGTGTGATAAAATGCTTTCCCAATTCCCAATGGCGCTGTTTACATCCGGCAAAATCTAAGTCATAAAATGATCGTAGCTTCCGGTTTCTTAGGCCAGAGAGATGATTGGAGCCATTCTGGTCTCTGATCAGCTCTATGGCCAGCTGGCGGAATCACCGGCTGCATTCTCAGGTTCCCTGTTGGGACAGGAGAGCCAGAGAAAAACATGGAAGACGGTGGAAGGGGAGGACATTCCCTCCCACTGCTTGTAAAAGCAGTCTAGAGGCTAATTAGCCACTAGGATTGCTTTTACATGAAAGCCGACTGCTGGCTGAAAAGAATGATACCAAGATGATATCTAAACCTGCAGGCATCATTCTGGTATAACCACTCAAAATCCAGCAACATACCAGTACGTTGCTAGTCCTTGTTGGGCATATATTGTAATCTTTTTTTTTCATGCAGCCTGTGGGCTGAACGAAAAAAAGAGATTGATTGGTGGGTATGCCCACCATTAGAATACCTCCCTTCATCCACCCACTTCTAATGATGGGCATCCATGCACCATTTATATATGCCGAAGCATGGGGGCATCCGCTCCAAAAGTTAGGAGCAAATCGTTCCTCCGGACGCTGCTGCCCCCATGCTTCGGCATATATCACCTCCGCTGGAGTCACGGCTTTATATATCGTGGGAGCAAACGCTGTTGCTGTCAAGATAAATAAATCCAGCTAAATGGAGTACCTGAAGACAAAAAAATGGTTAACAATAAAACACAGTAAACAGTAAAGTATAAAAAATTGCATACCTGAAAAGCAAACATGATAACACATAATAACAATAAAACATTGCAGAATAGAATACAGTAAAAAAGAGCAGAACAATACAGAGAGAGAGAGAATAATAAAACGACGACTATTTTTTTTTTTTTTATTCTATATATTTTTTTGTGTTTTTTTTTTTACACTTTTTTTTGTAATTGTAACTTTTATAACTGTAACCAGTTCCAGGTTCGGGTCTCTCAAAATGCGATGGCATCTTGGGAGACCCTGTGAAAGTGTGCCTAGTCTATGCAATGCTACACCCTACGCTAATACTCAACTAGTGCATGGTAGCGTTCAAAACATTCACCAATGCAATGACCAGGATTGTCAGGACAGGAGGGACAATAATAGCGGGTGTCACGCCTATATCCGCGCTTGCTGCAGACACGACATTTTTTTTGGGGGAGTTTGTTGGGTAGGGGTACTCGGGAGGACATAAAGAAAATTCTTCTCATGCAGCCGACTGCATTTGGTTGGGGATGTGAATGGGGGGAAGTACGGGTGCTGCAGAAGTGGTGGGTTCCCAATTAGGATTGGCGAATGCAGCAGGAAGGGCATTATGGGCACGACGGGCCTGTGTTTGTCTTCTTCTTGGTGGCAGCGAGAAATTACTTGTGCTTGCCACCTCACCAGCTTGAACTGCACTTATGGGACTCGCCACATCACCACGTGATACTGCAGTGCTGGTTTGACTAGGACCGGGGTGTACTAGGCCGCTGGTGCTTGCCAGTTCACCATAACGCTACCAAAAAAACTGTTAGCGATCGCAGGGATCAGGCCTGACTCTGCAAACGCTGCAGTTATGTGTTTAGTGTTTTGTAAGTGACAGTGATCGATCAATACTGCACTTGGGTGGGCTGGGCTGGGCGGAGGGGCAAAACGCAGGTGCTAGCAGGTATCTGGGCTGATCCCGCTAACACTGCATTTTTGGGAACCCT
The DNA here is from genome assembly GCA_037952835.1 of Lithobates septentrionalis. Taxonomy (NCBI): domain Eukaryota; kingdom Metazoa; phylum Chordata; class Amphibia; order Anura; family Ranidae; genus Lithobates; species Lithobates septentrionalis. The sequence goes on from JBBDGP010000284.1 coordinate 6,523,074, forward strand.
AAACTGCTGGGGATGCTAGTATAGATCTGATCGGATCAGATATTGATCCGTTCAGATACTATACCACTAAGGGGGGTGTATGCTGCGTGCGCTGGTGTTAGCGGTACTGGCGCTAACCTGATGCTGCCTTGGGCGACGCAGACCCTATCTGACCCTAAAACCTAAGTTATATCACCGCCAGACGATCAGGGGGTTAAACCTTTATTAGGTAATAAACGGCGGGTACCCTGACACTATAAAAAATAAACTAACTAACCAGCGTCACCCGTAACAGTTATACAGTGATCACTGGTGAAAGGGTTAACTAGGGGGCAATCAAGGGGTTAAAACCTTTATTATGTAGTATATGGGGGTCCCTGATGTTATAAAACGCTGACGGCGAACCTATATATTTACCTCCCTAACTAGCGTCACCAGTGACACTAATACAGCGATCAGAAAAACGATCGCTTAGTGACACTGGCAACGGGGGGTGATCAAGGGGTTAAAACTTTATTAGGGGGGTTAGGGGGGTACCCTAGACCTAAAGGGGCTAACACTAACTGCCCTACCACTTCTAACTGTCACAAACTGACACCAATGCAGTAATCAGAAAAAAAAAACTGCTTGATGTCACTGTGACGGGGGGGGGGGGGATGATTAGGGGGTGATCGGGGGGTGATGGGGGTGTAAAGTGTGCCTAGTGTGTTTTTTTCTGTAAGTATGTGTGTGTTGTGCACTTACTCAGATGTCTTCTCTCCTCGGCGACGGAACGGAAAATACTGAGCCGAGGAGAGATGACATCACTTCCTCTGCCGCTGTTTACATTACAACAGCAGAGGAAGATTGACATTGTCTGGGAGCAATCATGAGGGGGTGGCCACGAATGGATAGCCTCCCCCTCACCTCTGATCGCTCGGGGACAGATGCCGACTGCCTCGGGCACCGGGGGGGTCCAATCGGACCCCCTGCCCGCGGGAGGCAAATAATGTACCCATACATTACTTTGCCTGCCCGTGCCATTCTGCTGCAGTATATCTGCGTGAGGCGGTCGGCAAGTGGTTAAGAGTGTATTTGATGTTCCCGCACCATCCACGTCTGCTGCCAAAGGCCTGATGTCCGTCAAACTGGGTACGAGAACTGTTGCTGATTACAAAATTGAGTTCCATATTCTGGCAGCAGAGGTTGCTTGGAATAAAAAGGCCCTTTTGGCTGCTTTTTCTCATGGTCTCTCGGATCACATCAAAGATGAGATAGTAGCCTGAGACATACCCACTGAGCTGGATAAATTGATCATGTTTGCCATCCTCATTGCCTCCAGACTCAGAGAAAGACTCTCTTTTAAGGAGCACTTGCAGACGCCTCCTGTACATTTATCTCCGAGCTTTGCAGTAGCACCCTTGCCTCCCTCACCTCAAATGCCTCCAGGTACCGAGTCGGTCAGTGAAGTGGAACCCATGCAGTTGGGCTTCACACATCTCTCTGCGGATGAGAGAACCCTTAGGAGGAGGGAGAGATTGTGCCTTTATTGTGGCCAGGCAGCTCACTTTTTTAAGTCTTGTCCTACCCATCCTGGGAAGGTCCTGTAGGGAACAGACCTTAGGTGTCGTTGTTTGGTCCCCAGCTATCCAGAAGGATAAGCCCCTGGTTCCGGTTACCCTTTCTTGAGTCGTTGGTCGAGATACAGGCTTTAATCGACTCTGGGGCTGCTGGCCTGTTCATCGATGCTGCCTTTGTGTCTAAGCACTCGATTCCGCTGCAGCTTTGTGCCACTCCACTTGCCATTGAGGCTCTTGATGGGAGACCTCTACAGCCTGCCCATGTGACTCATGAGACAGCTCCATTGTCCATGGCTGTAGTGGCTCTTTACCATGAGATTATCCAATTCCAAGTTATTTAATCAACTAAGTTTCTGGTGGTTAATGGTCATCCTTAGTTACAGAGGCACAACCCATCTTTTGATTGGCTTTGTGCTGAGGTTCTTTCCTGGTCGCCACAATGCAGCAAGACATGTTTTCAGAATGTGGCTAAGGTCCTGTGCACCTTTTCACTCTCCGCCCTGCCAGAGGACTACTGCAAATTTTGCGATGTCTTTGACAACGGTCAAGACAAGTTTGCATCAACAACAGTCATATGATTGCGCAATTGACCTTCAACCTGATGCCATACCCCCTCGTGGTCGGGTCTACCCTTTGTCTGTCTCAGAGGACAAACCATGGAGGAGTATGTGGCCGATGCACATCTGTAGATCCTCGTCTTCTGCTGGTGCTGGTTTCTTCTTTGTGAAAAAGAAGAATGGTGAACTGGGACCTTGTATTGATTATAGGGGTCTCAATCGCTTCACTATTAAGAACGCATATTCGATTCCTTTGATTACGGAGTTATTTGACTGCCTTAAGGAAGCAACAGTGTTTATGAAGCTCGATTTGCGAGGGGCATACAATCTTGTGAAGAACAAGGAGGGCGACGAATGGAAAACTGTGCTTAATACCAGAACAGGCCATTATAAATACCTAGTTATGCTGTTTGGTCTTTGCAACGCTCCAGCAGTTTTCCAGGAATTTATCAACAATGAGATTTATTGCAGCTATGTGTAGTGGTTTATCTCAATGATATCCTCATATTTTCTAAGTCCCTAGAGAGCCGTCACACAAATGTCTGCCGTGTGCTGCAGAGGTTGAGAGATAATAACCTGTATTGCAAATTGTAGAAGTGTGAGTTTCATTGTGAAAAGGTTCAATTCCTTGGTTATGTCATTTCCGCTGCTGTTTTTTCGATGAACCCAGAGAAACTTTCGGCAGTACTACAGTGGCCCGACCCATGGATTTATGACCATAAATGGCTTTGCCAATTATCGAAAGTTTATTTGTGCATGAACTAGAAGAAAAGGGGTTAATTGGCGCTACCTAGAAACCCAAATGCTAATACATATATAGGAAAAAACCATACAAGTGGTTTTATGTTGATACAGTGTTACACACCAAGGTGCATATCATCCCAGTCTGTAGGTTAAATGAAATACCTCAGTGACTGGTAGGGGTGAGGAGTCCTAGGATCCCTAATCAGTAGGATATTTTGTTGTATATATAGGCATAAATTGTATAACAGATAAACAAGGTAATATATAGATAAATTGCCTGAGTTGGTGCAATGTACTACCAGAGATGATCCGCTCTGTACATGCTAATATACACTGTGCCAACTGTATAGAGCATGGACAAACAGTCATTTAATTCAGTACATTTTGACTTATATCAACCACACAGTTGCGTATAATAGAGCTGGAACAAAACATATGCCTTAATGAGTATATCCAAGTAATGTATATTAGTCCCATCCGTTTGTGTACATGGCTTGGGCATAGGCTGTGGACCTCATGAATACCCTACAGTTCATATATTAAAGACTGGACCCCTGACTTGAGGGGCGTGACCGGATGTTAGAGTGAGAGCGAGTGAGCCTCCCCCAGCCCAATGCCTCCGTGATCACTGGATCCAGCCCAGCGTTCCGGCCCGACTGACGGAGCTTCTCTTACCCCGCAGACCTCGGCGTCTTCCTGGCCGCCTGGCTCTCCTATTACTCCCCGCTCTAGTGTGCCGGCAGTGCACTGACACAACCGCTCGGGAGAGGACACAGACCTGAGCTCACGGAGCGGCGTGGAGGAGCTCAGGTCGTTTGTTTGTGACAGTTGCCCGGGCAACGGCCTCGGTGTCGGCGGGGAGAAGCAGCGGGGATGGCGTGTATCATCGGCGAGGGGATTAAGCCCCAGAGGCGTCCCTGCGCTGCCCAGGCATCTGGCAGCATCAAGGTATTAACCTCTGCAGCTACACCAGGGGTGGACTGTTCTCTCTTATTTTTTTTTAAGGGTTAGTTTTCTACCACGGACAAGGGGAGGGGGAGGTTCAGGTGGGCCCAGGCAGCCTGACATACTGTTATTTAACGATTAGCCTTGGCACTTAGACAGGCTTGGGCTACCTGACATTCTGATACATAGCGATCTGTGCCTATTAGTAGAGAAGACACCCCCTGATGGCTAGCGGAGGGTTGCATCAAAAAGAGAGACACTAACCCTACGCCATACCACACTAATTGAATAGAGCTGAAATACCGCCTAGTCTTAAAAGTGGATAATTACCCTAGTGGTACTCGCAAACGGGAAAGGTGAAGAGAGGGAGAAGGGAAAGCATCAATCCCACGAGCGGCTCAATCCTTCTATATACTTCCCTGACTTACCTAATAAGCCATGACCAGGAAAAAGGGAGAGGAATTGCAACAGCAGGACAATGCTAGCTCCCAAACGACCTGCACATCAAAGGAAAAGGCGAATCAGGTAGCAGCTGCCGCTGCGGCCAAACTGGAAAAATTTGCGCATCTCTCTACCTCATCGCCATCTAAAAAGACCCAGCAGCAGCAGGACGGCCGCATGCAGGGGGCTTAGGGGACAGGAGGAGCCTAGGAAAAGGACCAGCGGCAACACACACAACAAAAATGGTGAGCAGCAATAGATCTGCTGGCGAGTCCGCGGGATTAGCAGCTAATAAGACTGCGGCGCAGGACGCATCATCAGAAGCTGAACCCACATTGAAAGACGTTCTATGTGCTGTTAATTCTTGTAAGGCTTCCCTAAGCGACCTGTGCGATCAGCTGACGGGATTAAAAGAAGAGATAACTACGCTAAGCCAAGAACTGCAAAGGACTATCGTTAGAACAACTGCATTGGAGGAGAGAGTTAGCCAGGCTGAGGACGAACTAACCCCATTGAAGCAAGAGCTCAAGTCATTAAAAATGCAGATGGGCTTACACAAAGTTAAAATAGAGGAAATGGAAAATAGGTCTCGCAGGAACAACGTGAGGATGGTAGGCCTGCCGGAGCGGTGTGAGGGCCCCCACCCAGAGGAGTTCCTGGAGAAGTGGCTTAAGGGAATATTTGGGACGGAAACCTTCTCCCACCTCTTTGCTATTGAAAGAGCTCACAGAGTCCCAACTAGGGCCCCACCACCCGGAGGGCATCCCAGGCCAATAATAATGAAGCTTTTTAATTACAGAGACAAGGCAACATTGATGCGCAGGGCCAGAGAGCTGGGGGACATTCTATATAATGGAGCTAAGATTTTATTTTTCCCTGACTATTCCCCAGACCTACAGAAATGGAGGGCTGAATTCAGGGACGTTAAGCGCAATCTGCGGACCTATAATTTAGAATACGCTCTGTTGTACCCTGCACGACTACGTATCACTGCCTTAGGGTCCACCCACTTTTTTGACACTACAGCGGGGGCAACAAAGTGGCTGGATGATAACAAAGCGAACCTGCAGAGCTAGGGGTTAAACAAGGCTAAATTTGGATAGGAAAAGAGGATAACGCGACTCTTTTTTTTCTGTGTTCGCTTTTTTTTTTTTTTCTTTTTTTTATCCCTTTTTGTCTCTTTTTTCATAACAACTAGTAGTTGACACGGGGGACGCGGGAGGGGGGAAGGGGGGGGGTATGTGAGATGGAAGCACGGAGGAAGGATATGAATTCACTAGTTTTGTACGTTTTAAATGTTGTCTTGGGAGTCTGGAGGAGGGTGGAGGGAGGGGGGGAGGGGGGGAAGAGTGTGGTAGTGAGTCACAATATATCTTCTCAGCACAAGTATGGGGAGGTATTTTTTGTATGGTTGGGAGGGGGAAAAAAGGTCACAAGCACAGCCCCTAGGGCTAGCCTAAACAGGCAGAGGGGGGGGTCACGAATAAGGGCGGTAACAAGGGGGATGCACAAAGCTGAGGGCGGGGGGGAAGGGGGGTCTATAGCGAGACATAGGGTTAGGCAATGGGGTAAATGCAAGGCACATATAGTCACGAAGGGTGGGTTTGCAAAAATAAACGTAAAGCATATTAGCACGTGGGGTTTGTATTTGCAGCTAGGAATTATGGGGGGGGGGAGCCCCCGGACGCGGGGGCCCTTTGCCCTTTCCCATTTTACTTATTTTTTATTCCTTGTCTTTCTTGGTCAACACAACCACAGTGTTCACGAATAATTTGGTATTCACTAGTACACAAATGAAACGCCCTTTCCTTTTGGACATTTTTTCCTTTCTCTTTTTTTGGCCTTTTTTTTTTTTTTCTCTTCTTTTCTTCGTTACTCTCTTGCCTTTTCTACCAAAATACCTTTTAAAATGCTAAAGATAGGCTCTTGGAACATCAGGGGCATGAGTGACTCAGCTAAAAGGGCAGCAGTTTTCGCAGCAATGGAAGCTCATGGCGTTGGACTGGCTTGCCTGCCGGAAACTCACCTCACTAATGATACCAAACTACATGTTCGGAACCATAAATTTCAAGAACAGTATCACTCAGTTTACACCTCATACTCAAGAGGGGTGAGCATATTGGTGGGGAGAGGTATCTCGTTTTCCTGCAGGGAAGCCAGAATCGACGCGTTGGGTCGCTATGTCTTTTTGAGTTGCGTCGTGGAAAATAAGCCTCTGGTAATAGCAAATATTTACATCCCTCCTCCGTTTAAAACAGAGATCATTTTGGAGCTGCTGGAATTTGTGGAGAGCAAGCTAGACGTACCGATAATATTGGTGGGGGACTTTAATGCAGTTTTGGATAACAAAATGGATCGATTTCCGCCTATAAATCGGGCGGAAAGGCTATCGGAGGGCCGCTTAGGCCAACTCCTGGAAGAGGTTGGGTGGTGCGACCTGTGGAGATCCCATAACCCAAAAATCCGACAGTATTCTTGTTATTCGGGTTCACATTCCACCCTCTCACGTATAGACATGGCAGTAGGCAATAGTGAAGCTCTGCAAATAATAGGGGACATAGAGTATAAGCCGAGGGGTATCTCAGATCACTCCCCCCTGATCCTGACTCTGAACTTAAATGCTAGATCTAGCCGGAAAAGGTGGACAATAAAACCACTATGGTTGGATTTAATAAGCAGCCCAGTAGAAGTTTCTTCCAAACTAAAAGAGTTTGTAACATTTAACGTAGGCACAGCCCCTGCGGGGGTAGTGTGGGACACTCTAAAAGCGTTCCTTAGGGGACTATTACACCAACAGGTTGTCATAGTAAAGAAAAAGTCATGGGAACAGGAGGTGAGGGCTAGTAGGGAGGCTACGGAGTCAGAAGCACAATATGTGGCGGACCCAACCCCTGCAAAACAGGAGGTCTGGCTCAGTAAACAACAAGTATACAGGGAATTAATTAATAGAAGAGCAGAAAATAAAAGACTGTTTCAGAAGCAAAATTATTATGGCGAAGGGGAGAAAGTAGGTCGGATGCTGGCACTTATAACCAAGTCTAACTAATCCCCATCGGCCATTCTCTCAATCAGGACACCGGCTGGAGAGATTACTTCTGACCCTGCCGAGGTCCTAGAGACCTTTACCACGTTCTATAGGGACCTGTACAGGTCGCGCCGGGGGTCGGACCGGCGCGATATGGACGGGTTTGTGGAGGGGGTGGATTTGCCCATGCTTTCGGAAGGGGACAGGAGCGAGATGGAGTCTCCCCTGACCCTGGTGGAGTTGCAAAAGGCTGTTGCAGAGCTGTCAGGCCAGAAATCCCCTGGCCCGGACGGTCTGCCATTGGAGATTTACAGAAAGTACGGGGAGGTCCTACTTCCGGAGCTTCTAAAAGTACTGGAACAGACGACTAAGGACGGGAGGTTACCCTCATCAATGTCGGAGGCTGACATAGTGGTGATACCAAAAGAGGGAAAAGACCAATTGGAAGTCACCTCATATAGACCGATATCATTACTGTGCTCGGACGCCAAGATCGTAGCAAAGGTGCTGGCGTCCAGATTAAACAAGTGTATCGCAAAACTCGTGCACCCAGATCAATCGGGATTCATCCCAGGTCGGTCTACCAGCACCAACATCAGAAGGGCATACTTGAACCTCCAGGTCCCAACGGAGAATGCGGGGCCTAGAGCCATACTGTCTTTAGACACCGCCAAGGCCTTTGATAGCCTTGAGTGGGAATATCTTTGGTGGGTGCTGGAGAGGTTTGGATTTGGCCCCGTATTCATTAATTGGTTAAAAATTCTTTATAATCATCCAAGGGCAAGACTCAAGATAAACAATGACTATTCGGAAAGCTTCCCCCTTGAAAGAGGGACAAGACAGGGCTGTCCCCTATCCCCGTTGTTGTTCGTCTTGGCTATGGAGCCATTGGCGGGAGCGGTGAGATCATCGCCTGAACTACAGGGCTTCCATAGAAAAGGCGAGGAAGAGAGAATAGCCCTTTTTGCGGACGATGTCCTATTCTTCCTTGGGGATACGTCCTCTTCACTGAAGAAAGTAATGCACCTAGTGGAGGACTTTGGAAAATTCTCAGGGCTGACTATCAATTGGGAGAAATCATCGCTCCTGCCGGTCGACCCATTGGCCAATCCTATCTCAATGAGCTTACCCCAACTGAGAGTTACGGGGAAAATGAAGTACCTTGGTGTAGTGCTGTCCAAGGACCCTGGTGCGTTCATCGAAGACAACCTGGTCCCTCTCCTATTAAAACTTAAAAAAAAATGCGACATCTGGTGTAGACTCCCTCTATCTGTGGCGGGCCGGGCTAACTTGATCAAGATGGTATGGCTGCCCCAGCTATTATACCTGCTCCACAACTCCCCAGTATGGATCAGGGAGAAGTGGTTTCAAAGAATCCAATCCCTTTTTAGGGAATTAATTTGGAAAAAAGGACAGGCCAGGATAAGCCTACAAAAGTTGCAGTGTCCCGCCACGGAGGGGGGACTGGGGGTCCCCCACCCGTTTACCTACTTCCTGGCAGCCCAGCTACAGCAACTTGGGGGATGCGCCAGTGATGGGGGGGGAAGTAAGAGTGCCCAGATCATTCTGCAGGGAAGCCCACACAGTTCATTGGTTGAGGCATTGGAGGCAGACTCATTACAGGGAGAGACTTCGACACTTAAAATGATTACCAGGGTCTGGCAGACAGCTAAGCGAATAATGGGGTACAAGGGAATCTCAGAATATTCACCAATCTGGAATAACAAGAATCTGCAGGAATTATTATCCGTTGACAGGAATAAGCTTTGGGAGAGGAACGGGATTCGTCGACTGATACAGATATATGAGGGGAATACCCTGAAACCCTTTGAGGAACTGAGGCATGAATACGGGCTACCAAGCTGTGTACTCTACAGCTACTTACAGATTAGACACACCTTAAGAAAGCAGTTTGGAAGGCAACCCCCCACATGGTGTAAGATCCCACTATTACAAACAATAATCAAGTCAGAGACCTCTAAGGGGTTAATCACAGAGATATACACTCAATTAATAAAGAAAATAAACACACATGTAGGCTCTTTCGGGGGTAGGGACAGGTGGGCGGCCGATGTGGGGGAGATAACGGACACACAGTGGAAAAGGATCTTGGAACTTGGAACGGAGGTGTCGGTCTCTCCCTCACAAAAGGCCTCTCATCTGATGCTATTGCATAGGTCCTACTACACACCAAAAAAGCTCTTTATGTTTGGTCGTCGAACCAACGATGAGTGCCCCAGATGCAGAGGAACAGGCGATCTGATCCATATGTTCTGGAGGTGCCCAAAACTAGTGAGGTACTGGCCCGAGATCGTAAAGAAAATAAACACTACGTTTAAAACCAACCTAGAGTTAGATCCCAGGGCCTGCGTGCTGGGGCACATAACCAATGAACCGAGAGACAGGAATACGGCGGTAGCGGTAGCAAAATGCCTGTTCCAAGCTAGAAAACTAATGGCACAGTCTTGGCAATCAAGAACTCCTCCCACCCCGGAAGATTGGTTGGGAACTGTCAACTCCACAGTGTGGAGCGAGAGAACATTCTACACTAGGTCAGGCAGCTATAATAAATTTGTAAGTATGTGGAACCTGTGGATTCAAACAATGCCGTGCCCGTCATCCGTGCTATCCTAGTGCCGAGATTATCCGCTCTCTATTAATGGGGTGGGTCGAGCTAAGAGTAGCACAGAGGTTAGAGCCGAGAAAAGAATAATGCATGGAACCTATGTCGGCCATCGGATGTGCCTCGAATATATAGGGGGTTAATAGGGGGGGCCACAGGAGGGAGGGTAGGTGGGCTCATTAGAAAGAAAAGTATTAATACATAGATATGCACAATAGTTACATGAGAATATGCGGTTAATCGGCTTTGTATGCTATGCACCTTGCAATGTGGAACTATTGTAACTATTTATACATTGTTATCTATATTGCAATATAATACCTTTATAGTAAAAAAAAAAAAAAGGGAAAAAAAAAAAAAAAAAGGGGAAAGCTTTGAAAGGCCACAATGATGTGACTGGATTTGGGACACATGTGAATAACATTCTGATGATAGTCTCTGGACAAAGTTAACTGAAGTGGCAAAAATAAATAAATAAATAAAAAAAAAAGACTGGACCCAGCATATACTGCAATACTTCAATCAAAGATAATATACAATAGTCCCAAAAGCTGGTATCTGCATCAAAACAGGAATTCCCAGGGGTGACTTTGGTGCTTAGAAGGTTGCCAGGTGACTTTTGTGGCGCATAGTAGTGGGTCTTTACCCGGCTTAGGGATCACAGATATAGAGCATGTCTGCAGGGAGATTGTGTCCATCTAACACAGAATTAAAGGCTGCAAGAAATGAAGGTGCCAAAGTGTCCAGGTATAATTTGTAATATGGGAGAGTAAAACCATCCGGTCCAGGAGCCTTACCGGGCTGGGTGTCAGCTATTGCGGCTGCAAATTCCTCCATGGTAATAGGTTTGGACAAGTCTACTCGCTCTTCAGTCGTCAGCGTAGGAAGGTCAGTCTCTTGAAGATATTTGCGAATGTCTATGGCTTTTTGGGGTAGCAACTGAGGGGTGGAAATTGGATCCAAGTTATACAGCTTGTAGTAAAAAGCACGGAAAGTGTCCGCTAGCTCCGGGGACGAATGGACTCTGGAGCCCGATGACGAGAGAAGAGCGGGCACGTATGTCTGAGAGCGTTTCGCGCGTAAGGCGTTGGCCAGTAGCCAGCCACATTTATCGCCGTATTCGTAAAAAGAACGCCGGGCCTTCAGTAGTACATGTTTCGCCTCGTACATGGAGTGGTCTCGTATAGCTTCCCGAAGACGGACAAGTTCCGTCTCGGTAGCACTATCGGGCCGACTCTTATGTTGACGTTCCAAAGTGTGAAGTTGCGTCAAGAGGTCAGTCAAGGTTTTAGCATGACGTTGTTTGGCCGCATGACCGTGTTTGATTAGTATGCCTCTAATGACGCACTTATGCGCTGACCATACAATGGCTGGGTTGTCTACAGAATCTTTATTGACAGAAAGGTATGACTTGAGTTCCCGAAGGACGTCAGCGGCAATCTCGGGGTCTTTTAGGAGCGTCTCGTTAAGTCGCCACGTGGATGTCCTGGGGGATGCTTGTGAAATAGACATCTCCAACAGAATTGGAGCGTGATCGGAAAGTGCTATATGGCCTATGTCCGTCTTGGTGACCATGGGGATGGCTGAGTGTTTTAAGAAAAAAAGGTCGATTCTGGAGTAAGACCCATGAACGGTGGAATAGAAGGTGTAGTCCCGTTCTTGAGGGTGCATTATTCTCCAGATATCGATTAGTTGGTGTGAGTGTAAAAGATCTTTTAGGCGAAGTCGGGTTCCCCTAGGGAGGGAAGACAGGTTCGAGGAGGAGTCTTTATGAGGGTCCAATGTTAGGTTGAAATCCCCACCTAGGACAAGTGTTCCCTCAAGGAAGGAGCCTAGAGTGGATAAGAAAGCCTCAAGGGTGGGGAGAGGATTTGAATTCGGAAGGTAGATGTTCGCGAGAATGAAGGTCTGAGAACAAATTTTCCCTTTTATGAGGAGGAACCTACCCTCCCGATCACGGAACTCCTCGAGGAACTGCCATTGGAGGGACTTAGAGATGAGTATACTCGTCCCTTTTGATTTAGAGGACAAAGACGGACTGTGATAGGCCGTTGGGAAGTGTTTGTTAATTAGTTTAGGTATCCTGTCTGCCCTAAAGTGAGTCTCTTGGAGGAATGCAATATGCGCTCTTTGCCTCCAGAGCTCGGCGAGACAGCTAGTACGCTTCTCCGGGGAATTCAGCCCCTTTATGTTCCATGAGAGGATTTTGACAATCATGTTGTCTAGGTCTAGGTCAACTTGCGTTGACTCCCGGGGTGCACAGGGAGGTGAGGAGAGGAGGGGAGGGAAATGGGTGAAGAGAGATGGGAGTGGGAAAAAAAAAAATTGAAGATTGACAAGAGAAAGAAGAAGAAAGATAAGAAAAGAAGAGATCTAGTAGTCCAAAATGTAAACTCCGCAGAGAGAAACTACTGCCACCTGGGCAGAGTGTGCCTAGTGCGGGGAGTAATAAGGCACAGCTTAGTTCCGGGCCCCGGCCATATGGGCCCCCGCAGCCTTTGTGGTCAGCCATTAAGGCACCTTTATTGTTACCCGGCTGGGGAAAAAAAAAAAAAAAGGGTTGGTGAAGACGGATTAACGGGCCGTAAACACAAAGTATTTGTCTTGCAGGCAAGTCTTAAACTAGGGCAGCACCGGTCCCGCGTCCCAACCCCGAAGCCGCACAGCACCAAAATCTAGACACCAGGGCCACTGCATCTCAGCGTAACCCAAAAAAGACTGTAATCATAGTGTACAACCTGTAAAAAGGGCAAGGTGTTAGTTGAAGAAACAGTTACCTGATCGCATTTGCACATAAAACAAAAAAAAAAAAAAAAAACAAAAACAAAATTTTTAAAGGAAGAAAACCCTTCGTTAGAACATAGATATCCCTAGTTATATACATATTTATATGCTCATCATCATAGGGAACATGAATACGTATAGTCTCTATGGCAAATAATACGATGTTATGTCTACGGTTCCATCATCAGGCAGTCAGAGCCACTTCATTATTCCAATACTCTGGGCGTGGTAAAAAAAAAAAAAAGAGAGAGATTGCTCTTGCGTTTAGGCTAGGAAGCATTGTTCCAGTTGTACTTTGAAGGCAATGGGTCAGAGTTGAAGGTACCAAGCGTAGTACTGGGTTTGACACATTAGAAGCAAGCCAACTATTATGTGGGATGATCGGTGCATAGGGGAGGCCTATTTTCGTTCGTGGATCAGTGTGTGTTGAATGTCAAGCTGGAAGGCCTCTAGTTTGCGGCCCTTACACATAATGATCCTGACATGTCATCAAGCAACAGAAAAGTAATTTAGACTCAAAGTTCAACCCGAGAAACAAAAAATAAGGCAAGACTGATCTGGGTGCGTGTCAGCAACCCGCGTGTGCAGGTTCAGCCCACCACTTCTGCATTTGGGGGTTGTGAGCGAGAGTTTCCCACCCGTCTAACTTGAGAGTGGTTCCCTCGGCCACAGCGACTGTAGTGGGCCCTTTGTGGTCTACCCGGGAGAGCTTGGCGCATCGGATCTTTGGCAATAACTGTCAGCAGCCAGTTGGGCACTGGGAACGGTTCCATGTCGGCAAAGGAGAAGAGGTCTGGGAGCTCCGAAGGGTGACGCAAAGAGAAGGTATCTGGACCCTTACGAACTATGAGGTGAAACGGGTGCCCCCACTTGTACGTCAGTCCTTTCTCCCCAAGACCATCCAGGAGAGGTTTGAGCGATCGTCGCATAAGGAGGGTTTTTCTGGAAACATCTGGTAGAAGGTGGACAGCTGCACCATCAAATTCCAGGACCCCCACCCTCCAAGCCTGCTGTAATATATCCTCTTTAAGGCTGAAGGAGTGTAAACAGCATAGGACGTCTCTTGGTCTGTCAGATGTATCCGATCTAGGGCCCAGGGTCCTATGAACTCTGTCAATGATGATCTCAGAGTCTGGCGGGCGGTCTAGGTAACGGTTGAAGACATTAACCACTGATGAGCGCAATTCTGAGTTTGGAACACTCTCGGGCAACCCCCTCAGCCTGATGTTCTGCCTGCGGCTGCGATTTTCCAGGTCGTCCTGAAGTAGGTGCAGCTGTATGATTTGGTCGGTAAGTTCGGATTGGGATGTCTGCAGGGTTTGCACAGATTGTGACACAGTGATCTGTTCCTGCTCTACTACAGTGACACAGGAGTCCAGTGCCACTGCATCCTGTCTGATAGATTGTATTTCGCCCTTCAAGGCTGTCTCCATCCTGTGAACAATTGATTCTAGGTCAGTTCTTGTGGGTAGCTGCTGCAAGAAATCCCACAGTCTTTGTTCAGAGGAGGCATGGAGAGGGAGACCCTGTGCTTGCTGTGTACAATATAGTGTACTCACTGCGTTCTGGTGCATGGTTAGTTGTCTCTGTTCCTCCATGTCTCCTGGGCTGAAACTCAGAGCGCTGGATGGGATAGGAGCTGTGGGTGAAGCTGGGAGCGCTGGGCTGTGCAGGGTGTCTTCTCTGTCTTCTCTGTCTGGTGATGCTGCCAGAGATCTAGGAAGACAGGGCGAAAGGTCACTGGGTGGTGAGAAGGGCGGCATGGTGTGATCGTCTGCCGTCTGTAGAGGAGGATCAGCATTGCCGGAGATTTCTGCTGTGCCCTGTGCTGTGTGGCGGGCCGGCGCCATCTTTGCGGCCGTTGGTGTGGAAGCCGCCAGCTGCAGTGGACGTAAGTAGCGGTCCATGCCGGCTCCGGAGCGGTTGTGTGGCGATCAGGTTTCTCGGGTGTCTGAGGAGGCAGGGGGGAGCCGTTAAATGCCGGTAATGTGCGGTAGTGTGCTGCGGGAAAACCACCGGCCGGGAGCCCTGTAAGGATGCGTCCTCACGCCGCCATGCCTAGGCCACGCCCCGGGCTCCTTCTGTTAATTTCATGTTAGTAGAAGTTTGGTGAATGTTGATTCACACTTTTTATTTAGGACTTTTTAGTTCGTGCTTTTTATTTCGTGCTTTTCAGTTTGTTTCTGAATGGCTGTTCGTCAATCAGACATGTTGCGGAATCGGAGGAGATAATGTGTTATTTATTATTGGCCTTGGAGTTATTGCTTTGACCCAAGTCCAGTCCAGGAACAGGAGGAGTTCTTGGACCAAAAATTGGTTGCTTTATTAATCATGACCAATTTTGTCATATGCCTTTGCTGAGGGAGCTCCAGGAGAATAATCCAGATGTTTGTCAGAATTATCTCCGGATAACGCACCCCTGCTTTCACCAACTCTTGGTATTGTTGACCCCCTATAATAAGAAGCAGGACATATGCATGAGGCTTTTATTTTATTTTTTGGTTGAATAATAATGATTTGATTTGTTATATTTTTGGATGTATAGAATGCACTTTTTGGTTAAGTTCTATTGGAAGATAGCATGTCTAATTGTATTTGTTTTATTTTTTAATGCTCAATAAAAAAATTGTGGAGAATAATACTTGGCTATGTGTTTTATTTCAAATGACAGTTTGGGACTAGGCAGTTACATTTAAAAAAATGCAATGTAAAATTGACAAGGGACACCAACCTAGTTGTATCGTTTATCGTAAAAACTACGGGATAATGGTGCTGTGGTGACTTGCCCAAATAAAAAAAATTAAAAAAGCATAATAATATTATTCTTGATATCACTAGAAAAGCCTTTGAAAATGTGTTTGCAATAACTCCATCAGTATCACCAGCAAAGCAGCTTCATTATTATCCCATTAAAGAAGAAGAGAATGTGCGCTGCATTTCGAGATTTCATAATTTGGCACGTCACGTATGTTAATACTTTATTATGAATGCTAGTTTACAAGACCGCTTTTACAAGCTTTTGTCTTGTCCTTGCTTCCGAGCATGCGTGTCTGTACTTTGGACTTTTGTCTGACGGACTTGTGTACACACGCTCGGAAAATCCGACAACAGACATTTGTCCACGGAAAATTTTAAAACCTGCTATCCAACATTTGTCCATGGAAAATCCGACAACAATTGTCCAATGGAGCATACAAACGGTTGGATTTTCCGCCAACAGCCTGTCATCACACAATTCCTGTCAGAAAATCCAATCATGTGTACGAGGCTTTAGACACCATGACACCTTCCAGTAGGCCTCCTACAACCCATACCTAATGGAGAGAGGCCCTGGACCCACCTGTCTATGGATTACATTGTGGAGTTACCTTACTCTTAGGGCAACACAGTTATCCTTATGTTGGTTGACCGAAGATGTCTCATTGTATTCCACTTAAGAAGTTGCCCACATCTAAAGAACTGGCTTCCATTTTTGCTCTGGAGATCTTTTGCTTACATGGGCTACTCAAGGTGATCGTCTCAGACAGGGGTAGCCAGTTTGTGTCCAGATTCTGGTGAGCCTTTTGTGCACAGTTGGGAATTAAGCTTTTTTTCTTCTCTGCGTATCACCCGCAGTCCAATGGAGCCGCAGAAGGAGCCAACCAGTTTTTGGAACAGTTTTTACATTGCTACATTTCTGACCACCATAACAACTGGTCAGACCTCTTACCTTGGGCAGAGTTTGCTCACAATAGTGCCATCAATACAGCTTCCCGATTGTCTCCATTCATGGCGAATTATGGTTTCCAACCATCCATGTTGCCTGACTCATTTGTTCCTTAGTGCATTCCTGCATTCCTTCGTGGTCTTCGTTACACTTGGGTACAGGTCCAAGAGTCATTGCAATGTGCCAATGATAGGTACATACTCCATTCTGACTGCAGACGCCTACCTGCACCTTCCTACCAAGTTGGGGACAGGGTCTGGCTGTCATCTCGCAACTTCCGACTCCTTGTTCCCTCATTAAAACTGGCTTCACAGTTTATTGGGCCTTTCCGTATTCTCTGTAGGATCAACCCAGTCGCTTACCCTTTAGACGTTCCTTCTAATATGTATATTTCAAATGTATTTAATGTCTCCTTATTAAAACCTTTGGTATGCAACCGTTTCACCGCTTCACTACCATATCCTCACCCAGTTCAGGTTGAGAACCATGAGGAATATGACATATAATCTATCATTGATTCCCGTAGGTTCCGTGGGCGCATACAGTACCTGGTTCATTGGAAGGGGTACGGTCCAGAGGAATGCTTTTGGGCCTCATCCTCGGACATACATGCTCCTGTCCTCCTTCGTGCCTTCCATAGACATTTTCCCCTCAAACCTGGTGGTCCTCCGAGGGGGAGGGGTCATTGAGGAGGCATACTGTCAGGGCTGGTCTCAGCCCTTCCTTCTCTGAGCTCTGTGCTCAGCTGTCGGTTAATTGCCAAAGACTCTTCCTTCCACAGTGACTCACCTGGTCTTCATATCCTGCTCGTCAACTAGACCTGCTGGTTATATAAACTCTTTGGATCAGATCTTCTGTGCCTTTGCCTTGGCCAACATATCCAGACTCTCTCTGCTGTGTTTTCCTGTGAAAGACTTTTGCTTGGCTGACTTCCCTTCTGGTTCCAGATCCTGTTTGCTGCACCCGACTTCGCTGATCTCTGGACTCCTGTTTTTCTGGCTTGTTCTGACTACCCGTCCTGGTTACCAATCTCTGGCTATGTTTTGACTACGTTTGCTCTGTTATCATTTTACCATTTTATTAAATAGTGTGATTTTTACTGCACTTCTGTCTCAGTCTGATTCATGGTTCCTGATAGCCATCTCTGATATTTCTATATTGACTAATACGTTGATGCTTTGAGCTACCTGAAGCTTTCTTTACAAAAATACATAAGTCATTGCAATTAAATCATAATTGTCATAAATATAATTGTAATTAAGACTTAAAGGTTTTGTAAACCCTCGCCGTTTTTCACCTAATGCATTCTATGCATTAAGGTGAAAAATATTTTTTAATGCAGCAGCGCCCCTGAGCCCCCCTTATACTTACCTGAGCCCCGAAATTTGCGCGACGGGAATGAGCACACCAGCTCTGGCTGGTGTCTTGTGTCCTGATTGGATAGATTGATAGCAGCGCAGCCATTGGCTCCCGCTGCTGTCAATCAAATCCAATGACGTGGGTGCTGGGGGGAAGGGCCATACACGTGTCATCTGTGCAAAAAAAAAAACAAACCCTTACAATCACTTTAATTAGAAAACATGAAACATCTGGTTGTAGAGATTGCTTTTGTCCTTTTTTGCCTGGCCACCAACAGATAGGCTCATTTAACAAAACAATTCCAAAAGTATTGATGGGGCCAAAAGGCAGTAACCTATATAAGCCATTCAGATTAAGGCCATTTTGACACAGGCGTTTTGTCTGGCCATTTTCCATCCGTCTACTGATGGATGAAAAACAGACAGGAATGCATTCCTATGGGCAAATGGATGTAAATAAATGTTTACATCAGTCTTTCATCTTTTTTTTAAAACAGAATAAGTCTGCATTTTTCTTCCATTTAGAAGACGGAAGTTAACAAAAACAGATGGAAACAGATCAAAAATGAATGTAACCGGAATCCATTTTCTTAGCAAAAACTTGACTGAACAAATGATTAGGGATGGGTCGAACGGACCCCTGTTCGCTTCGGACCAGAAATTCCGAACATCGCGAACGTTTGGACCCGAACACGAAACCCATTAAAGTCAATGGGACCCGAACGTTAAATATCAAAAGTGCCAATTTTGAAGGCTTATATGCAAGTAATTAGGCATACAATGTTTATAGGGGTCCGGGTCCTGCCCTGGGGGACATGGATCAATAAAAAAAAAAGTTTGTGAAAAACGTCATTTTTTAATGAGCAGTGATTTTTTGATTTTTATAGTGAAAGTCTAAAAATGAAAAATTCCTTCCAATATAGTGCTAGGGGGGTCCCCTTAGTCTATCTGTAAAGTGGCAGATCTGTACCATGTCTAGAATCTGCTGCAGCAATAATTGAATTTATAAAGTAAAAAAATGACATTTTTCCTGCAAACTGCCTTTATTTTGCTCAGCAACAGCTGG
This sequence comes from Lithobates septentrionalis, assembly GCA_037952835.1. Taxonomy (NCBI): domain Eukaryota; kingdom Metazoa; phylum Chordata; class Amphibia; order Anura; family Ranidae; genus Lithobates; species Lithobates septentrionalis. Next base: position 6,541,861 of record JBBDGP010000284.1, read on the forward strand.
GGAGCCATTGTGTATGATGAGGCCACAATGTAGTGCACTGGGAACAGGATTAGAGATTTGTTGGATACATTCTGGTGTCACTTTGACTTTGGATAGAAGTAACGGGTGCGTTAAAATTGGTCTTTGGGTGTCGGTGGCATCTTCCCACCGTAATACTATAGAGAAAATCTTGATGAAAGCAAGAATTTACCTTGCTGTAAAAAATTGCAATGCTATGCACCTGTCAAACAGGTGCAGAAAAATTGATCTTTGGGTGTCAGTGGTTCCTTCCAACTGTAACCCTATAGAGGTACTCTTGATGTAAGCAAGAATTTGTCTTGCTGTAAAAAATTGCAATGATATGCACCTGTCAAACAGGTGCAGAAAAATTGGTCTTTGGGTGTCGGTGGTGCCTTCCCACTGTAACCCTATAGAGGTACTCTTGATGAAAGCAAGAATAGTCCTTGCTGTAAACAAATTGCACTGATATGCACCTGTCAGACAGGTGCAGAAAAATTGGTCTTTGGGTGTTAATTGTGCCCATGCAACCTATACTAAAAACATTCTTCCAGTTGAAATGATTGAACACCCTCAAAGCTAGGCAGCCTCGAAGTCCTGCAGAGATTCCACATCCCAAAAAGACTTATTCAGTGACATCAGCATCAGGGGCTTCATAGCTGGTAATCCAGGACTGATTCATTTTTATAAAAGTCAAACGGTCCACAGAGTCTGTGGACAGAGGCATTCTGTGACCAGTAACGAAACCTCCTGCAGCACTGAATGCCCGTTCTGAAAGCACACTGGATGCAGGGCAGCCCAACAACTCAATAGCAAACTGGGCAAGTTCTGGCCAGTGGTCTATTCTCATGACCCAGTAAGCCAGTGGATCGTCAGCTGGCTCTCCATCTCTGTTCTGGCCCCGAGGTAATCATCCACCATGTGATGCTGATGCTGCCGATGGGATGTGGAAGCTGACAGCCCTGGGCGGCGAGGACTAAAAAAATTCCAAAATGCCTCACTTAGGCAGATGCCTTCTCCAACGCTCCTTTCTTGACCAACGGAAGACTCAAAACAACGTTTTCAACCACACTGTAACCTACTAGAGTCAGGAAAAACGTTCAATAAAATCCTCTTTAATGTGTCCTCAAGAGATTTTATCCTCTGCACTCTCTGTGGGGACAGGATGAGTTCAGAGACCTTCCCTATGTTAACTTTCCCTGTCTAAGGGCGGACAGGCGGTTTGAGCCATTATTGGACATCACCATTCCTGGCTCCAGCTGGCATGGTGTGAACCACCTCTGGGCCTGTCCTTGCAGAGCTGCAAGAATCTCTGCTCCGGTGTTGTCCCTGTCCCCTAAACACACCAGCTGAAGCACTGCATGGCACCTTTTAGCCTGACTCTGGGAAAAGCCCTTTGAACACTTAGGGGGTACCTGATGTTCATAGGACAATTCTGCAGAGGAGGGTATGGAGGTGGCGGAGTAGGAGAAGGGGGTAGAGCTCAAAGGTCTGGCATCATCACCACCAGCTGTATGGAGACATGGGGGCACAACAAGCTGCAGCACTGAGCCCTGTCCTGCATCCTTTCGAGTTGCAAGCAGCGTTAACCAGTGTGCTGTGAACTAAATATATTGTCCCTACCCATGCTTGCTGGACCACGTGTCAGCAGTAAGGTGGATTTTACGGCTGACTGCCTTGCCCAACAATGCCAGAACATTCCCTTCCACGTGATGGTAGAGAGATGGAACGGCCTTACGTGAAAAGTTGTGGTACAGCACATTGTGCAAATTCACAGAAGGGGGCAGAATCCACCAGGCTGAAAGGCAGAAGTTGGAGAGCCAACAGCTTTGACAAGCTTGTATTCAGGCACTGGGCATGTGGGTGGCAGGGACTGTATTTTTTTTTCCGCTGCAGAAGATGGGGCAGAGAAATTTGCCAGCTACAGTCTACAGCTGGTGGTGTGCTGCTGGTAGATGAGCTGTTGGGACCTTGGACACCCTGTGTTATACCATCATCCCTGTCAGTGGAGGCTGCTGAAAGGTAATGACTCAGTATCGCAGGGGCAGACTGAAGTTTGTAAGGAGGAGGAGGAGGAGGGACAGATTTGTGCCCCTTTTGTGTGGCTTTTAGGTGCTCTTGCCAATGGGCTGAGTGGTTGGATGTTAAATGCCTTGTTAGGAATGTAGTACCCAAATGGTTGGTGTTTTTGCCACATTTGATGTGCCTGTGATACAGTTTGCAGATAGCAACAGTGCGATCTGCTGCAGATGTGCTGAAAAAGGCCCAGACAGCTGAGCTATGGGGAGTGGGCCAGGAGATAACAGCTGCAGAATGTGATGGAATAGGGTGACTGCTCTCTACTCTTTCTTGATGCCGACCTCCTTGGGGTTGTGCCACCTCACCTTCAGTTTCCTCCTCTGCTCTATCTGGCACCCAAGTCGCATCAGTGACCTCATCATCATCATCCCCATCTCCTCCATCTTCATCATTCCCACTGGAGACAACTTGGCAATAGGCTGTGGCTTGGGGAACATGAATGCCAATTTGTCTACCAGTGTTCCTCCCTCTCTCTAGGCTCATGTTCCTGTCATCCTCAACCTCAGAACCAGCATCTGAATCCAGTAATGGCTGGGCATCATCAAGGAGCAAGTGGCTGACGCTGTGGTCAAATAACTCAGCTGACTCCTCAATGGCTGATGTTAGGGCTTTGGCAGGAATAGATGTGGACAAGGAGGCAGATTTATCCACTCTGGCAACTGCAGGCTGCACACTTGTCTCTGCTTGTGTGACAGAGGATGAGGAGGATGAGGAAGGTTTAGTAAGCCAGTCCACCACCTCCTCTGCATGCTGTGGCTGGATAGCATGGGAAAACTCACTAAACAGAGGAAATTATGCCCTGCCTGAGGACTGACCACCTCATCCACCTTTGCCTGTGGACACATTTGTTGCTGGCCCCCTTACAGTGCCAAGGGAACATCTGCCTCTCCTTGTTGTTCTCCCAGACATTATTGGGAGGGAGGGGGCTGTGCTTATAAGCAAATGTAAAGGAGAAGTATGTATGTAGATGCACTTTAATCAATGTAAAGAGGTGTTTGGTGCCCTTTAATTTGAGTACTCACACTACACAGACACACTCCACGGATACAATATAATATACTGCAATATAATGCGCCAAATGTACAGTGATGCACAGAACTATATGGCGTTAAACTGGCAGTAATGCACACAGAAGTAAATGGCGTTAAACTGGCAGTAACGCTCAAAACTATATGGCATTAAACTTTTAGTAACGCACACAGAACTATATGGCGTTAAACTGGCAGTAATGCGTGCAAAACGACATGGCGTTAAACTGGCAGTAACGCACGCAAAACGATATGGCATTAAACAGACAGTAACGCTTGCAAAACCATATGGCATTAAACTGGCAGTAACGCACGCAAAACTATATGGCATTAAACTGGCAGTAACGCACGCAATACAATATGGCGTTAAACTGGCAGTAACTCACGCAAAACTATATGGCGTTAAACTGGCAGTAATGCACGCAATACGATATGGCGTTAAACTGGCAGTAACGCAATCAAATAGATGGTGTTCAACCGTCACTACACTGAAGCTATCTGAACTGTCCCTTCTCTAGCTATATACTAATGTCAAGATTACTGACACGGTCTCACTACACTACACTGAAACTATCTGAGCTGTCCCTACTCTAGCTGCACTCTATGAAAAGCTGAATGATGGTCCTCCTCACTACACTCACACTACCACTAGACTGACACTAAACTAATATTCTACACTGACAATTGAAGCAAAATAGCACAGTATAGCACACTAAATAATAGCACTGAACAGAGCCTTGTTCTATCTCTCTCCACACCAAAATCACACTAAAAATGGCTGCCATTGAAAGAATACTTTTATAGTGTGGGGCGGGAATGAGCCATGATTGGATAAAGTCATGATGACAGTGTCCAATCATGACTCTGACAGTGCTCTGTGCCCTTATTGGCTGAAGCTTTCATTGCTTCAGCCAATCAGGGCTTGCTGTTCTCCAAACGTCCAAACAACGAAAGTTTGGCCGGAACTTATGCTCGGGCCGAACCGTTCGCCCATCCCTACAAATGATGCCTATGTGAAAGAGCCTAAATAGTCAGCTTCTATCACAACAATAAAATATATTTTCAGATGTGTTGATATTTGTGGCTGTCCAGTGACATAAGCTAGAAGTCTACAGAAATGAACATTGAATCATTCTAAAGAAAAATATAGTGCCTTTTCAATAGTCATTCTTATGGTAGACCAATATCACTATAAAAAAAATCCTTCTCTGCAGCTATCTAGCTTGCACATCATACATAGCACTCTTGCACATAAAAAGCATAATTTTGTATTTTCTGGTTTTGCTTTGTGTACCTTGAATACATACACATTTTTTGGTAGCAAAAGTTTTATGGAATGATGAATTTATGCAGTTCTGAAATCTTATGAGAAGATCCGGTGAGGTCTGATGAGAATTGCTTAATGGCTATAAGTAGCCTTTGTCATCTTTTGTCATCCAAATAATAAACTTTCAGACTGTTGTATAAACATTATTCTGCTTTTTCTGCAAAGGTACGTTTGATTTTTTAAGCCAAACAGGAATGATAAACATCTACTAAATACCTACCGTACCTGTCTCCTGGATAGTGTCCAAAAATGTCAAATGACTGCATACATAAGTAAAAGGGTCCAGCTTGATTTATTGTAAAATGCAGGCCCTAAACAATACTTATGCCGCGTACACACGAGTGGACTTTACGGCGGACTTTGCCCGGCGGACTGGATTTCGTCGGACAATTCGATGTGTGTGGGCTCCAGCGGACTTTGTTTTCTCAAAAGTTGGACGGACTTATGGGGCGTACACACGGTCGGACTTTTCAGCTACAAAAGTCCGACAGCCTGTCCGACAGACTTTCGACGGACTTTTGGCGGACTTTCGACGGACTTGCGGCGGACTTTCGAACGAACAGACTTGCCTACACACGATCACACAAAAGTCCGTCGAATTCTTACGTGATGACGTACACCGGACTAAAATAAGGAAGTTGATAGCCAGTAGCCAATAGCTGCCCTAGCGTGGGTTTTTGCCCGTCGGACTAGCATACAGACGAGCGGATTTTTCGACCGGACTCGAGTCCGTCGGAAAGATTTGAAGCATGTTTCAAATCTAAAGTACGTCGGATTTGAGGCTAAAAAAGTCCGTTGAAAGTCCGGAGAAGCCCACACACGATCGGATTACCAGCCAGCTTTAGTCCGTCAGCGTCCGTTGGACTTTTGTAGACGAAAAGTCCGACCGTGTGTACGCGGCATTAGATTTGAAACTTGTTTAAAATTAATCCGTTGAAATCGAGTCCGGTCGAAAAGTCCGCCGTCTGTATGCTAGTTCGACGGACTAAAAAGCCACGCTAGGGCAGCTATTGGCTACTGGCTATGAACTTCCTTGTTTTAGTCCGGTCATACGTCATCAAGTACGAATTCGACGGACTTTGGTGGATTGTGTGTAGGCAAGTCCGTTCATTCAGAAAGTCCGTCGTAAAGTACGTCGAAAAATCCACCGGGCAAAGTCCGCCGTAAAGTCCGCTCGTGTGTACGCGGCATTACAACAGCTGCGCACATCCAGATGGTAATATAAAAGGAGGTACCTTATGTTTTTATCATTCAGAGGTGAATCAATAATTCAAATACATTTTTTTCATTTCATATTCCAGTAAAGGGTAAATGCTCTTATCAAAACTTTGACTGACCTTTGAAATGTGATCAGATAAAGTTCTAGATGTAATGCTGTACCTTGCTGACATTACGTTGTGAGAAACATACACATTTTCCTGTATAGAAAAAGGTGACTTTATTAATTTAGCTTTTCTTTAATCTGTTCTACTTTTTCAGGATAATTTTCCCCAGATTTGAGAGAGCAGTCATTTATACAGGCACAATCTAACTGCTTTAGTCTAGTCATACATGACAATTTTTAAGTGTCATGGTTATGCAGTAATGTTTGTCTGTCAGCTTACCTCTCCATGTGTTCAGATTAAGAGGCCAGCCACTCTCACCTGGCTGCTTAAGTAATCTCTCCTCAAAGCATGGCTCCACCCCAGCCCCTATCAGGGAACTCTATATTAACCTGTAGACTGCAAGCCAGCCCTGCTGATCAATATTGTGTGTTTTGACTTCTGTGTGCTCATTGCTCTGTATCCTACGTCTGATCCTTTTTACCAACCTTGGCTTGTTCTTGACTGTCCTCGTCTGCTTCAAATCCTGACCTTTGGCGCAGTGGCGTAGCATGGGTTGTGAGCACCCAGGGCAAGGCAAGTAATTTGCGCCCCCCAACCTGTGGACTTTTGGCACCCAAGAATGGGGGCCCAAGTTTCTCCACTCACAGCCTGAGCCTCTGATTGGCTGCCTGCAGCCTTTTATTATTGGTTAGATCTGAGATATCTCTTTGATTACAGTAGTCAAGGAGATATCTTCTCAGTATCAACCAATAATAATAGGCTGCGGGCAGCCAATCAGAGGCTTAGGTTGCAAATAACGAGGAACACCTATATACAGCGGAACACCTATATACAGCAGAGCATGCAGCCAAAAATAAAACCAGACATAAGGGTTGTGCATATTATTTAGTGATAGATATACTACAGGAGACAGTCAGAAACTGCAGGCATACTATAGAAGATATAAAACAAAAAATTCCGCGCTAGAAGCACAAAAGAATAAGCAGCAGTAAACAGTGCGACAACACCAACAAGACAGAAGAAATTAAATAAACTGCGCTAAACAAAGGTTATATGTGTTGGGGTGAATTAATAGTGTGACCTAACACCAACAAAAATATAATACACAAATCCAATAAATAAAGTCCAAATTCCCAAAGTAGTAGGTATTCAGTATAAATGTGGATGCTGATCCAAATGAGCTATGATTGCTCTTACCAGAACTCCAAAGATATAAGCGGATGGCAAAAAACCCTTGCCAGGGCCTCTGGGGTATTGGACCAATCAGCACCGTCCGTGGTCAGATCAAAATCCCCTCAATGGATACAGGAGAAAAGCAAACACAAGAAAAAACTGGCCATAGTTTAGTATGTTAAATGCTAGACATGGACATACGAACATACCAATCACCCTGGTGTGCACATAAAAACAACCAAAAAGAGGGGGGGAGGGAAGTGAAAAACCCCACCACCGTGGCTGTAGATTGTGCTTACCGACTCACGGTGATAAACAGGCTCTTAGTAGGTTAGGAGCTGACATATAGCTGGCAAGGAGCACCTTGATACGTCCTCATTAACCCGAAGTCCACATCATCAGTAAACCACCCAGAATATAAATAATAAACTCTCCATGGTGAAGTACGTTTAAAAACAAATTTAATAAATAAAGTATTACACTTACAAGATAAAAGCACTTATATCGCATAAGTATATGTCGCCGGCCGGCATACAAGCATGGAAGCGAAGCTCGTCCTACTTCCTGGTCTCGTGGTAGCGTCGCTGCGTGCGTACCCAGCTGCCAGCTATATGTCAGCTCCTAACCTACTAAGAGCCTGTTTATCACCGTGAGTCGGTAAGCACAATCTACAGCCACGGTGGTGGGGTTTTTCACTTCCCTCCCCCCCTCTTTTTGGTTGTTTTTATGTGCACACCAGGGTGATTGGTATGTTCGTATGTCCATGTCTAGCATTTAACATACTACACTATGGCCAGTTTTTTCTTGTGTTTGCTTTTCTCCTGTATCCATTGAGGGGATTTTGATCTGACCACGGACGGTGCTGATTGGTCCAATACCCCAGAGGCCCTGGCAAGGGTTTTTTGCCATCCGCTTATATCTTTGGAGTTCTGGTAAGAGCAATCATAGCTCATTTGGATCAGCATCCACATTTATACTGAATACCTACTACTTTGGGAATTTGGACTTTATTTATTGGATTTGTGTATTATATTTTTGTTGGTGTTAGGTCACACTATTAATTCACCCCAACACATATAACCTTTGTTTAGCGCAGTTTATTTAATTTCTTCTATACTATAGAAGATGGTCAGAGACTGCAGAAATTCTACAGTAGGCAGTAAAAGACTGCAGACATAGTACAGGAGATGGTCAGAGACTGCAGACATACTACAGGAGATGGTCGGAGACTGCAGACATACTACAGGAGACGTTCAGAGACTGCAGACACACTACAGGAAATGGTCAGAGACTGCAAACATACTATAGGCAGGGTGTTTTTTCTCAGAGAATAAATCCAGGACCTTAACCACACCACCACTGCCTAACAGTGAGAGAGTCTTAATGGGGCATTGTTAAATACTAGTGGTGCATTCTGCACAGAGTGCAGCGTTCAGGAGTGCAGTACATACAGAATTCATGAGTGTACTGCGAACAGAGTGCAAAGATCAGGAGTACCCTAAGTACAGAGTGTAAAGTTTAGGAGAGTGCTAAGTACAGCGTTCAGAGTGCACTTCATACAGAGTGAAGAGCTCAAGAGTGCACTGCAAACAGAGTTCAGGAGTGCACTGCATACACCGTGCAGACTTCAGAGGTGCGCTACGTACAGAGTGCAAAGATTAGGAGTGTGCTATATACAAAGAGAAAAAATTAGGATTCTACTACGTACAGAGTACAAAGTTTAGGAGAGCGCTAGGTACAGAGTGCAGGGTTCAGGAGTGCACTATATACAGAGTGAGGAGCTCAAGAGTGCACAGAGTTCAGGAGTGTGATACGCAGACTGAGCAGAGTTCAGAAGTGCGCTACGCAGAGTGAGCAGAGTTCAGAAGTGCACTGCGTAGAGAGTGCACTGCAGAGTTCATGAGTGTGCTAGGTACAGATTGCAGGGCTCAGGAATGCATGTCTCACAGGACAGTTTACAACCCCCTTCCAGTAAGAGCTCTTCTCTCAACCCCAAATCCCCTCTTCCCCACCTACAAAGTATCAGAGAGAGGGGCTGCTACAGAAGAGCAGCTATAACTTACAGTAGGAGTGCAATGTTATGTGGGGATAGGGGGCATTAGTGCAAAGAGAGGGTATAGGCGATGATATTGGTGCCAAGTTAATGGCGCATTGGTGCTAAATGAGGGGGGGGTGGCAATGTGCTAATTTCTAACTTGGGGGAGAGTTGGAACATTGGTGCTAAGTGGGGGGAGGGGGGAATTGGTGCTAAGTGGGGGGAGTGGGGGGTGTTTGGGATAAGTGGTGGGACAGGAGGGACATTGGGGTAAAGTGGGAGGGGAAAGGAACATTTGGGATAAGTGAGAGTAGAGGAGGGGCATTGGGGATAAGTGGGAGGAGAGGGGGGACATTTGGGATAAGTGGGGGGAGAGGGTAGACATTTTAGGATAAGTGGGATAACTGGGATAAGTGGGGGGGGCAGGAGGAACATTGGGGGGACGGGAGGGACATTGGAGATAAGTGGGGGGGACAGGAGGAACATTGGGGGACAGGAGGAACATTGAGAGGACAGGAGGGACATTGAGGATAAGTGGGGGGGAAGGAACATTGGGGGACAGGAGGGACATTGAGGATAAGTGGGTGGACAGGAGGAACAATGAGAGGACAGGAGGAACATTGGGGATAACTGGGGGGACAGGAGGAACATTAGGGGCCAGGAGGGACATTGGGGGTTATTTGGGGGACAGGAGGGACAGGAGGAACATTGGGGATAATTGGGGGGACAGGAGGGACATTGGGTATAAGTGGGGGGGACAGGAGGAGCATTGGGGGGACAGGAGGGACATTGTGGATAAGTGGGGGGGCAGCAGGAACATTGGGGGACAGGAGGAACATTGGGGGGACAGGAGGGACATTGGGTATAAGTGGGGGGACAGGAGGAGCATTGGGGGGACAGGAGTGACATTGCGGATAAGTGGGGGGGCAGGAGGAACATTGGGGGACAGGAGGAACATTGGGGGGACAGGAGGGACATTGGGTATAAGTGGGGGGACAGGAGGAGCATTGGGGGGACAGGAGTGACATTGCGGATAAGTGGGGGGGGCAGGAGGAACATTGGGGGACAGGAGGAACATTGGGGGGACAGGAGGGACATTGGGGATAAGTGGGGGGACAGGAGGAACATTATGGGGCCAGGAGGGACATTGGGGATAATTGGGGGGACAGGAGGAACATTGAGAATAAGTGGGTGACAGGAGGAACATTGGGGGGGGGACAGGAGGGATATTGGGGGGAAAGGAAAGACATTGGGGGGACAGGAGGCACATTGGGGGGACAGGAGGGACATTGGGGGGAAAGGAGGAACATTGAGGATAAGTGGGGGGACAGGCGGAACATTTGGGAGGACAGGAAGCACATTGGGGATAATTGGGGGGACAGGAGGAACTTTGGGGGACAGGAAGAACAGTTGGGGTAACAGGAGGGACATTGGGGATAATTGGGGGGACAGGAGGAACAGTGGGGATAATTGAAGGGACATAGGAGATTAGTGGGGGAGATGGTGATGCTCTGTGTATAGTAGTGTACACTGTGTGACTGTACTGTACATCTGTGTCACATACCACAGTTCACTTGGTCAGGAAGATCCCCGGAGATGTCATTTCATCACATGTGCTGCCCTGTAGTGTAGAGTAGAGCAGGCGCCGCCGCGCAAGTCCCAGACTGGCTGCCACAAAGGGGAATAGGGAAAATCCAGTCCGGCGCAGAGGAGGAGAAGATGACAGTGAGGGCTCACACAGCGAGGCAGAGGCGGGACTCCCAGAGCAACCCAGCCCCTGCCACCGCACATGACACGCGTTCGCCCAATCACCGGGCAGCAGTTGCCCATCTCTGAGCCGCAACATGGCGGCTGGAGTGCAGCAAGTGACACCGTCCATAGGACGGAGTGACACTGGCACCGGATGCTGCGCCCCCCTAAATTTTGCGCCCGGTGCCACGGCCCCCTCCGCACCCCCCACGCTACGCCACTGCTTTGGCGTGTTCTTTGGATATCCCTATCTGCTTGTTGCCCTGACCTTTTGGCTTATCTCCTGACTATCCTTTGTTGTCGCAGTCTTCTGTTTCCTCTCTACCTTACTGTACTCTTCTGTGAGCTTGAGCTGGGAGACCCTGCGGGCCACCATCAGGGGCCCTGGTGAACACCCGCTGGCTCTTATATTCCGCACCCTGGGAAATCCCATGCTCTGGCTCCCAGTGTCATCCGTGTTGCTGCTCCAGAGTGCCTGCTTTCCTAAACCACCCAGGGCTCCATCTGCAGCAGTCAGCCGTATCGTCCACTACCCTGCGGTGCACTCCAAACCCCAACAGGGTACATCTGTCAGCTGGACTTTGGTGACCTGACAAAGAGATTTTAATTACCCTTCAAAAATAGCAATCTCTCTCCCACCAGACAGGCTTTGTAACTTGTTTGTTTGACTGTTCTTCCATTTACAGGCCCACATAGACATGACATTGTCTCCAAGTGTGGCCAAAAACATATCAAGTGATATTTCTGTTCTGCACATTGTCATAAATGTCTGTACCCCATTGACATATACAGTGCTCAAAAAAATGAAAAGAGCACTTTTTAATCAGAGTATAGCATCAAGTCAACTAAACTCCCAGGATATTGATCTGGTAGTAGTAGGGGGTGCACTAGATGGGCAACAATGAGACAACCCCCAAAACAGGAATGGTTTTACAGGTGGAGGCCACTAACATATTTTTTCCCTACTCATCTTTTCTGACTGCTTTTCACTAGCTTTGCATTTGGCTAGGGTCAGCGTCACTACTGGTGGCATGAGGCGATACCTGGACCCTATAGAGGTTGCACAGGCAGTCCAACTCCTCCAGAATGGCACATCAATACGTGCCTTTGCCAGAAGGTTTGCTGTGTCTCCCAGCACAGTCTCAGGAGCGTGGAGTTTCCAGGAGACAGGCAGTTACTCTAGGAGAGCTGGACAGGGCCGTAGAAGGTCCTTAACCCATCAGTAAGACCGGTATCTGCTCCTTTGTGCAAGGAGGAATAGGATATGCACTGCCAGAGCCCTACAAAATGACCTCCAGCAGGCCACTGGTGTAATTGTCTCTGATCAAACAATCAGAAAGAGACTTCATGAGTGTGGCCTGAAGGCCCGACGTTCAATTTGCCATTGAACACCAGAATTGGCAGGTCCACCACTGGCACCCTGTGCTTTTTACAGATAAGAGAAGGTTCACCCTGAGCACATGTGACAGATGTGAAAGGTTCTGGAGAAGCCGTGGAGAACATTATGCTGCCTGTAACATGGCATGACCAGTTTGGTGGTGGGTCAGTGATGGTCTGGGGAGGCATATCCATGGAGGGACGCACTTAAATCCAATAGAACACCTCTGGGACATTATGTTTTGGTCCATCTGGAGCTGCCAGGTTGCATCTCAGTCTGTTCAGGAGCTCATTATGCCCTGGTCCAGTTCTGGGAGGAAAAACCCCAGGACACCATCCGTCGTCTCATTAGGAGCATGCGCTGACATTGTCAGGCATGCATACTAGCATGTGGGGGCCATACAAACTACTGAGTATCATTTTGAGTTGCTGCAATGAAATTACAGCAAAATGGACTAGCTTGCTGCATCATTTTTTCACTTTGATTTTCTGGGTGTCTTTGAATTCCACCCTCCGTAGGTTGATAATTTTAATTTCCATCAAACGATGTGGCATCCTTTCTTTCCTAACACATTACCCAGTCCATATCAGTATAGATATCCAGCATGATAGTTTTCCCCATTGAGATCTAATGTGTTTTCAAAGTGTTCCTTTAATTTGTCTGAGCAGTGTATTGTATTCAGCCAACTATAATGCCGCGTACACATGGTCGGACTTTTCGTCTACAAAAGTCCGACGGACGCCGACGGACTAAAGCTGGCTGACAATCCGATCGTGTGTGGGCTTCCCCGGACTTTCAGCGGACTTTCAGCGGACTTTCAGCGGACTTTTCCAGCCTCAAATCTGACGGACTTTAGATTTGAAACTACGCCGGACCCAGAAATCCGCTCGTCTGTGTGCTAGTCAGACGGGCAAAAACCCACGCTAGGGCAGCTATTGGCTACTGGCTATCAACTTACTTATTTTAGTCCGCTGTACGTCATCACGTACGAATCCGTCTGACTTTTGTGTGATCGTATGTAGGCAAGTCCGCTCGTAAGAAAGTCTGCCGCAAGTCCGCCAAAAGTCCGCCAAAAGTCTGTCGAAAGTCTGTCGGACAGGCTGTCGGACTTTTGTAGACGAAAAGTCTGACCGTGTGTACGCGGCATATGACTATTGCAAATAGTTCTGAAAGTCTAGCATTTGCACTTTAGCTTGATTTTTGGAAAGTCATAGAGGCATTTAAGTGAACTAGTCTGCATCATAGTGGGTGGACACAGCATACTTGCACATTATGGCACACTTTCTAAATAGTCCTACTCTGGTGATTACACGTCCAGGAACCTGTAGCTACTCTGTCCACGTTTGCTTCTTGCAGGTCATGCAATGCTCCTCTTTGGTCTTTGTAGGGCATACACACAGGTTGTATATTGTTCCTGGTATGCCTCAAATAAAGCAGGAATGTTCACTGTGCACAGTAGCCTTTTTATGAAAATCAATGGGCCTGTGTGCAAGATCATAGTGCCCCATTGCTTAAAAAAATGACATGGTTTGTCCACTGTATTAAAGAGAGGGCATTGTTTTCTTTGTGGCTTTGTGGGTGTTGCTAGGGTTGTAAAAGATCTGGGGCATGTTTGGGAAACCTAATTGGAGTAGCGCACCTAGCGCACCAAGATGAATGGTGAGTGTGGCCAAATTGCAATAATAGTGGTAGGGGCTTAAAGGGGCATAGATAACTAAAACAAAAGCCTTGCTGTACCTATAAAATATGCTTACATTGCTGTGCCAAAAGCAAGAGTCTCATAGGCACGTATAAACCTTGACAAAATCATTAAAAAAAATTAAAAAAAACTCTTCCATTGCAATGATTTTTGTGTACACTGAAAATAGTCAGAGAGCTAACATTATATCTGAGCCTAACTTACAGAAAAAGTTCACTAGAATAGTCAGGAACTGCTCAACTTCCAGCAACTGTTGAGACAATAAACACTTTCATAGGAAGTATGTCATGTATAATATAGTGTATACAGTGTAGGAGTTAGAATGTCTTTGTCTTCACAGCCCACCCCCCAGTCTTGGGCTTCATAATCCCCCATTATTGGGCTTTACAGTCCCCCCCATCCACAGGTTTCACAGTCCCCACTGTATCCTTAGCATTCACAACCTTCCCCATCCTCTGGCATCCCACATCCTCTGTCCTCACAGTTCCCCCATCCTCAGTTTTCCCAGCTCCTTCCAGCTCATCTGAACATTTCCCCTCCCTCCCTAAGTTCACAGACCTCACATCAGCATCACCCGTCCCTGCTCCAGCTGCTCTCAGCTCCAGTAACAGGGTCTGTGTGTGAGTGAGAATAGAGGCACACAGATCCAGTGACATGAACTAGAGAGCAGTAGTGACAGGCACGGCTGCAGTGCCCCAGGCTTGTCTCATTTATGGGTGCAAAGTCGGTCAGAGCACAGTGGTCCCCATCCTCCTCAGGGCCTGTGTGCCATGCACACTTTGCACCTATGGCTGATACACAACTGACTGTGCATCACATGGGCTGTAAAATGTACACAGAAGAGAAAAGATCACAATAACTAGGTAAAAGTATTTTTTTACTTTTTTGTAAATTGCAACTTCTAGAGATTTGTTTTATTTATTATGGGACTTAAGTATCACTTCCGTTTCTGAGCCTTTTATCCTTTTCTTCACATAACTTGTTCTTATCTTCAGTAAGTGGTTTAATCCTCAGCACACTGCCCAGTGCATAGGCAGCATTAATCAACTCTATATTTTCACAACTAGGTGCACAGTGTAGTGTAGTGTGCTTTTACACAGTAATCCCATGGCTTTGCTAGTAAATAGCTATCAACACAGCAAAATAATAATAAATGCTAAGAAAAGAAAACCAAATGAATCAGGGTATTTAATAAAGCAGGGTACTAAATAAAAGTGAGATTTGCGCTATGTGCTACTCTGCTCTGTTTTCCTTTTGAGTATGGATGGAACATGCCCTGGAGATATTTCTCAGCCTATGGGTTTACGAGCTTTGTGGATTCTAAGCTTATGTGACCTATCTGATGTATATTAGTATAGGTCATTAACAGAAGGTGAGTGGTGTACAAAAGGAGATTCGCTAGACTCCTCACTAGGAATGTTTGTGCTGTTCACATTTAATATACAGAGGAATCTTCTTTTCCTTTCTGAAAATATATTACATTGGAGAAACCATCCATCCGGTTTCCTGCCTAATATCTACCCAATTGAGGTTCACTGTCAGAGTTGGTCATCTGGCTGGAGGTCATGTCTGCTGAGGCAGTTTCTCCTGGGTGTGTTGCCCCATAAGCTTGATTGACCCACTAGGTGTATACCTATTTGGGTTCAATCTCTCCGGTAAGCCTTTTGACTCTCTGGTGGTGAATCACATATCAGCAAGTTCGTACTAACAGTTCAGCTGAGATTAACCAATCTAGTAATGTTCAGTTGAAGCCTCCACAGACACCTAGTGGGGGTATACACAAATATAAAGGTTACCCATCTCAGTCCAGAGATAGATACCCTAGTTACCAAACTCCACCATATTCACATAGAGGTGGAAATAATAATTGTAACAAAAGAGGAGGTAGAGGCCACCCTAGAGGTAATCAACGTGACATTAAAACCCCACATCAATATGAACAGGGTAGCCATGTCCAAAGTGCCTCCCTTGGGAGACCCAACAATTACACAGCCCCTTATAATACTGATTCCCGCCATTATTATCGCCCCCCAACAACCAGGTACAATAGATTTTCCCCTCTTCTTGATACATATAAAGGTGATGACCAGAATTATATGGAAGAGGAGTATGATCGATTCCCATATGACCATGATCATTATGACCATAATACTTATGGCAAATGGGATTTTCATCAGGACACCCAAGGGAGAAAAAGGTCCTCAGACCCAAGAGAGGCTCTAGAGGGGGGAGGTGAACTCAGAGAAAAAAGAACTTATTAGGCCAAGGTGTTTTTAATCTTAGTACCAAGGAATTAACTACTGAAGAACTAATGATTTTGGATAAGGGCTTGAAATTTGCCCCTCCAAAAAAATGAGACAGATTTAACACGTTCAATGACATTCATAAATTTGTTAGAAAGATTAATATTCAACGTTATCTTGTGTCTAACAACTCTGACAGTTTTCAACGAGCTGCTACCTCGGGGACGATGCATTCTGGGTTATCCAACCCTTCGTTGTTCAGCCCACCCATCCCTGTGGCCCCAGCCATTACCATTTTTAGAGACTTGGTCCTTAACGACTTAGCTGAATTGCCTCCAAAAAAAATCTATAGTTATTCCCTTCCTAAAGCAGGTTTCAAAACATTGTGTAATAGGAAATAACTGGTTGTCTGCCCTGCCGAGAAGGGCGGCGGCATGTTGTATTGGACAAATTAGACTATGTAAATTAAATGTATAGAGTCCTTGTTGATCAGGATACATATAAATTACTTCCTACTAATCCTACCATGTCTTTTAAAAGAGATTTAGAGGAACTTGTTACAAAGGGATATCATGAATATATTTTGAATAAGAAAGAAAGAGCATTTTTAGTTCCAATTGCACCCAGAATTCCTACAATGTATTATTTGCCTAAAATCCACAAGTATTCCACCCACCCTCCTGGGCGACCAATAGTAAGTGATATAGACTCAGTCACCTCTCGCATTGGCCGTTATATCAATTTTTATCTTCAACCACTAGTGAGACAAACTCCATCATACCTTAAAGACACTGGGGACACATTAGACTTCTTGAAAATCTGGAGATACATGGGGACTATTTACTGGCGCCTGCTGATGTGGCATTATTATATACTTGTATCCCCCATACGCTAGGGGTTGAAGCCATCAGACATTTCTTAAATCAGGATGAATCCATTACAGAGAAACAAGGTGGTTATGTTATAGAACTATTATGCCCCGTACACACGATCGGACATTCTGACAACAAAATCCATGTATTTTTTCCAACGGATGTTGGCTCAAACTTGTCTTGCATACACACGGTCACACAAATCTTGTTGGAAATTCCGAACGTCAAGAACGCGGTGACGAACAACACGTACGACGAGCCGAGAAAAAGGAAGTTCAACAGCCAGTGTGGCTCTTCTGCCTGATTCCGAGCATGCGTGGAACTTTGTGCGTCGGAATTGTGTACACATGATCAGAATTTATGACAACGGATTTTGTTTTCGGGAAAATTTGAGATCCAGATCTCAAATTTTGTGTGACGGAAGTTCCGATGGAAAATGTCCGATGGAGCCTACACCAGTCGGAATTTCTGACAACAAGCTCCTATCAAACATTTTCCATTGGAAAATCCTATCGTTTGTACGGGGCATTAGGGTTCACTACTAAATTTAATTACTTCTGGTTCGACCAAAACATTTTTATCCAGTAGAGAGGTTATGCTATGGGCACTAAATTCGCCCCTAGTCTCGCCAATCTGTTTATGGCCAAATGGGAGGAGGATGTTGTCTATTCTGAAGATAGACCATCATTGATCCTTTGCTCCAGACGACATCCTCCTCCTATGGGGTGGCACCCAAGAATCCCTGCAACAATTTTTTTCTTCTTTGAATGATCGAGGCATATCTCTGTCTTATGAATTCAGCTCTACTAAAATTCATCTTTTGGATCTTGAGATTTAGATTAGTTCACATCAATTTAAATTTCAGACGTATTTCAAACCTACAGACTACAACAGTTTTATTCCCACAGATAGCTGCCACCATAGATCTTGACTTTGTTCAGTTCCCTGCAGTCTATTTTTAAGACTGCACAGAAACTGTTCAGATATTGATACAGCACAGGCCTCAATTCTCAAACAGAGATTCATAGAGAAGGGGTATAATCCAGCTTCAGTCGACTTGGAACTACAGAATATTGTACAAGTTGAGAGAAGTTCTCTATTAACTGTTAAACCTCCACGTGAGCTTGACGATTCTTTTAAATGGTCGATGCTCACTACATTCTCAGTTCAACATAGAGAGATCAAGGCCATTACTTACCATCATTGGAATATTCTCAGGAATGATCGTGTTTTGGGCTCTATACTGCCAGAACATGTTAGGGTCAGTTTTAGGGGAGCCCCTTCCTTACAAAGTAAAATTGCCCCCAATATCATCAACCCCCCAGTTCCTCCCTCTCTTTTTCACAACCAGGTGCTTTATTACCCTTGCAAGAAGTGTAAAGTCTAGGCATGTGCAATTCGTTTCGTTCCAAATTAGTTTTTTAACGAATTTCGACAAATTCGTTAATTCGGGAATATCCGAATTAACGAAAACCCGTTTAACGAATTTTTTCCGAATATTCGTAAATTCGATAAAATTGGACATTGGTAAATTCGGGCATTCGTACATTCGCAATTTACGAATGTACATTCGTACATTCGTAAATTAGTGAATTCGTAAATTTGTAAATTCGAAAATTCGGGAAATCTGAAATAATAGTTAACTAATAATAACTTATCTATTAGTAATTACTAGTAACTTTTAAATTATAGGTATTGTAATTTCCTTTCAAATTTGGCTGTTAGTGAACGTAACACATACAAATTTATCTGAAGTTATGAATGATCCGAAAAAATGGAATGGAATGTAATGAATTAATAATAATAAATAACAATAATAATAATAACAACGTTTTATTATTATTATTTATTATAAATTTGTTCCGTTCCATTTGTTTAGATGCAGCATTCATTTTGGATAATTCGTAACTTCGGATAAATTCGTATTTGTTACGTTCACTGACAGTCAAATTTGAAAGGAAATTACAATACCTATAATTTAATAGTTAGTTACTATTTCAGATTTTTGAATTTTTGGGTTTTTGGATTTTCAAACTTCGAATTTACAAATTTCCTAATTTTCTAAGTTACAAATGTACTATTTTACGAATGTACAAATTTACGAATGTACAAATGTAAAAATGTACGAATGTATGAATTAACGAATGTACGAATGAATGAATGTTCGAATTTGCGAATGTACGAATGTACGAATGAACGCATTTACGAATTTACGAATGAACAAATTTACGAATCGCGATCATAGCGAATGACCCGAAAAACGAAAAAAATAAATAAACTAATGGAACGAAAACGAAAATGAACTAATTTTTTGGCTGTGCACATGTCTAGTAAAGTCTGTCAATTTAACACACATAAATAAAAAAAAAATGTCACTAACCGTGTTTATCCGGTCACACTATTCTGTACATGTGCTACTAAATATGTTGTGTATATGATTACATGCCCTTGCAGCAAGCAATATATGGGCAGGACAATACGTGCATTCACCACCAGGGTTGGAGAACATATCGCCAAGTAAAAAGTGGCGATACCAAGCATAATGTACCTAGACATTATAGAGAACACCATAACTGTGACACACAAGGTTCTGAGTTTATTATTATTGATAAATACATCCCCCCCATGGAGAGGAGGGGCCATGACTAGGGGCGTTTCACACCTTGAAATGTATTGGATATATGAACTGCAGTCCGACTCTCCATTTGGGTTGAACGTAGAGTGGGACATTAAGGCCTTCATCAACAAGGGTTAATGTTTATCATGCACATTTTTTTGTTATTTTGAATTCTGGGTGCAATTTAGGTTTAGTCCTCATAATGCTTTTTATCATTCTGCTTATTTAATACTCTTTTGATGTTTAAGTATTTTTATGGCTATATGTATGTTATATACATTTAAATTGTATTACTGTATTGTAAGGTGAGCCCGTGTTGAGGCTTATTTTTTTGTGAAATCTCTGACAGCGGAGCTCTGCTATTTCGCTCTAGGTTTCAATCAGATGACCTTTTTACACTTAAATTCTTGTTACCTTTTGTTTTTTTTGTCATTTTTTTCAAAGGCAAGATTAGTATTATATTTGGCCCTATTATATGTGTATGCATTATTTCCGTTTTTTAGAAACGAGGCTTGTCCCACATATGGCCGCATCATACGTGGTGACTAGGGATGAGCTTTGAGTTCGCGTCAAACCCATGTTCGACTTGACCATCGCATGTTCGACTGTTCGTCGAATTGCGAACGATATGGGGCGTTCACGCCAAATTCGAGTGGCGCGTCACGGCCCATAATTCACTGCGGCATCGCAGTGCATTGCTGGCTGATGATTGGCCAAGCATGCACTATGACCCGCATGCTTGGCCAATCACAGCGCTGTCTGCACAGAGAGCCGTAATTGGCCAAAGCCAGGGTGGCTTTGGCCAATTATGGCTCAGGGGGTTTAGTACACGCCCCACACTATATAAGGCCGCCTGCGTGGCGGCCTTTTGCAGTGTGTTGCTGGGGCGGAGAGAATTAGACAGAGAGAGAGACAGTGTCATTTGATTTAAGTTAGATAGAGTAGGCAAGCGAGTCAGTTAGCTGCACAGTGTATTGTTTATATATATGCATCCCAGGTGCTGTGTATATATATATATATATATATATATATATATATATATATATATATATATATATATATATACACTGTATTCAGTTTAGCTAGATCCGTTCCTGTTATTCTCTTTCTAATATACTGACAGGCAGGCAGCTGTTTTTACAGTATTTACAGTTAGTGTACTGTGTACCCTGCACAGTTGCACTTATAGCTACCTGAAGACAAGTGCTGGTGTTCTTCTTCTGATCTTATTAATACCATAGGCAGGCAGCTTGAAGTATTTACAGTTAGTGTACTGTGTACCCTGCACAGTTGCACCTATAGCTACCTGAAGACAAGTGCTGGTGTTCTTCTTCTGATCCTATTAATACCACAGGCAGGCAGATTGAAGTATTTACAGTTAGTGTACTGTGTACCCTGCACAGTTGCACCTATAGCTACCTGAAGACAAGTGCTGGTGTTCTTCTTCTGATCTTATTAATACCATAGGCAGGCAGCTTGAAGTATTTACAGTTAGTGTACTGTGTACCCTGCACAGTTGCACCTATAGCTACCTGAAGACAAGTGCTGTTGTTCTTCTTATGATCCTATTAATACCACAGCCAGGCGGATTGAAGTATTTACAGTTAGTGTACTGTGTACCCTGCACAGTTGCACCTATAGCTACCTGAAGACAAATGCTGGTGTTCTTCTTCTGATCCTATTAATACCACAGGCAGGCAGCTTGAAGTATTTACAGTTAGTGTACTGTGTACCCTGCACAGTTGCACCTAGAGCTACCTGAAGACAAGTGCTGGTGTTCTTCTTCTGATCTTATTAATACCATAGGCAGGCAGGTTGAAGTATTTACAGTTAGTGTACTGTGTACCCTGCACAGTTGCACCTATAGCTACCTGAAGACAAGTGCTGGTGTTCTTCTTCTGATCCTATTAATACCACAGGCAGGCAGATTGAAGTATTTACAGTTAGTGTACTGTGTACCCTGCACAGTTGCACCTATAGCTACCTGAAAACAAGTGCTGGTGTTCTTCTTCTGATCCTATTAATACCATAGGCAGGCAGAATGAAGTATTTACAGTTAGTGTACTGTGTACCCCTGCACAGTTGCACCTATAGCTACTTGAAGACAAGTGCTGGTGTTCTTCTTTGATCCTATTAATACCACAGCCAGGCAGTTTGAAGTATTTACAGTTAGTGTACTGTGTACCCTGCACAGTTGCACCTATAGCTACCTGAAGACAAGTGCTGGTGTGCTTCTTCTGATCCAATAATACTACAGGCAGGCATTCTGCTAGCTGCAGTATAATCAGTATATATACATCCCAGTTTTGTGCAGCTACATCTCACTGCAGGCCATTAGTATGTCTGGAAGCCCAACAAGGAGAGGCAGACAGTCACAAGTCAATAAAAGAGGTCAAGCAGGCTCTGTGTCTAAAGGCAACAGTGCTGGTCGTGGACACTGTGCATCCCCATCAGCACGTGGCCGTGGGACACGCTTGTCCTTTTTTTCGGAAGCTGGCCGTCTTGAGCCGCAACATGCGGAAGACTTGGTAGAGTGGATGACCAAGCCATCCTCATCCTCCTCATCCTCTCTCACCCAGGCTCAGGGTACTTTGGCTGCCAATGCGGCATCTTCCCTCGGCTCAATGGCATCAGTCACTCCTTCCCTAGCCCCACCTGAGGAGTCCCCCGAACTGTTTGACCACAGTGACCTCCAAAAGGAATTTAACCTGCCCAAGAACCGCCTAATCTGTGGCATGCCCACCAGGTGGAACTCAATGTTGGCCATGCTGCAGCGGCTGCACACACAGCAGAGGGCCATCAATGAGTACCTGTGCGACTATGGCACCAGGACAGGGTCAGGGGAGCTTGGTTTTTTTCCCCCACGCCAGGGGGCTTTGATCAGGGATGCATGCACTGTCCTGTCACCATTTGAGGAGGCCACGAGGATGGTCAGCAGTGACAGTGCATGCATCAGTGATACTGTCCCTCTTGTCCACCTGTTGGAGCACACGCCGTGTGGAAAATGGATGGGGCACTTGAGGCAGAACAGAGGGAGGAAGAGGAGGGCTTCCTTACCTCTCAAGGCCCCCTTTATCCAGACAGTGTTCCTGTGTGCCCACCGATCACACACAAAAGAGGAGGAGGAGGAGGATTGTGTCAGCATGGAGGTGGAGCCTGGCACTCAGCATCAGCAGCAGTCTTCAAGGGATCATTTACAGTCCAAAGAAACCCATGGACTTGTACGTGGCTGGGAGGAGGTGGCTGTGGATCAAGCTATGATTAAGCACTAACTATAGTGTGAAACGTGTCAGATTTCCTGTACTTCTTGCTGTGGCATGTACTTTTGTTGTTTTTATTAATAAAGGCGATTTCATTTTGAGTGTGGCTGTCCAGGACTTTTCTCACATTCATTGTGGCTGTGGATCATGTCGTCCCTAGTGATCCAGAGGACTCTGGACCAAATGCCTCAGCAAACCTACGCTGCACGGCCTCCCTGATCCTGCAAAGCCTGCGGAAGGATCCTTGTATTCGTGGTATCAAGGGGAGGGATGATTACTGGCTGGCAGCCCTCCTTGATCCACGTTACAAGGGTAAGGTTGCGGACCTTATCTTGATGTCGCAGAGGATGAAACATCTTCGGAGGCCTTACAGAAAGGTTTGTGCAACGCGTTTACAGAGCCTGGGAGGTTACAATTTCCTGGTTCTCCTGGACAACGTGTTGCTGAGGCTTCGGTCAGTCACAGAAGGAGCGGTGGAGAAGGTGGCTGTCTGACCGATGTGTTCAGACAATTTTTTAGTCCACAGCCCCAAGGTCTTATCGGTTCCAGCAACCATCGCCAGCGTCTGATTCACATGGTGCAGGATTACCTAGGGGCAAATCAGACTTGGACACCTTTCCCACCGAAAATCCTCTGGGTTACTGGGTCTTGAAGATGGATCACTGGCCAGAGCTTGCACAGTATGCAATTGAGCTACTGGCCTGTCCTGCATCCAGCATTCTTTCGGAAAGCACATTTAGTGCTGCTGGAGGCTTTGTAACCACATCACAGGGTGCGCCTGTCCACCAAATCAGTCGATCGGCTGACCTTTATAAAAATTAATCAGTCTTGGATCACCAGCTACCAAGCACCTGATGCTGATGTAACTGATTGTTTTTTTTTTTTTTTTTTAATGTGAGATCCCTTCAAGACTGCCTATGCTGATGCTGAGTGACTATCCTGTTATGCTAAGTGACAATCCTCTTCCTCCTCAATTGTCATGCTGATAGCTTGTAAGAACATTTTTGGTTCTGGGCACCGCCACCAGTGGCCAAGGCCCAATTTTTCTGCCCCTGTTTAACAGGGGCATGTAGTTACAATATTTGATGCAATACTTTGCAGCAGGGCTCATTCCTGATCTCCAACTATAGTATCTGTGAGGGGTTGCAGTGTTGTGGCACCAGCACCAGTGCCCAAGGCCCAATTTTTCAGTGTACCCTGGGCAGTGATTGTAACTGTGGGGGGGGGGGCTAGCAGTGACATGACACTGATCACTGCTCCCGATGACAGGTAGGAGAAAGGAGAGAAGTAAATAGTGCTGTGTGATTAATTACAAGCACAAATACCAGCTATATATAACTAAAACTGCAGCATGGAGTGTCCAAATGGACAACATCCACTATAGTACAGTGTAAAAGTAGATTTGCATGTGAGAGCTCATTGCTCTCTGCAGAATGTCTATCAAAGCACAGCATGTTGTTGCAAAGCAAAAATGGATGATTTACCTTTGGGAATAAGCGGCTGCACGACCAGTCTGATGCCTGTACTAGCATGAGACTAGGCGTCTGCACACGCAACCTAAATACCACTGCTCGTTAGGGGCAAGCTGACACAGCTGGCTCATCTTTGAACAGGCGTCATACAGTGGGAGGGTTCGCCCTCCGATTCCCCGGTGCGCAGGCCCGCCCCCCGAACCCCATGCACATATCGGCGTCCAGGGAAAGGATGACGTCACACGCCAGAAAAGGCAGACACATGCTAGGAGGGAGCTGATGTCCGCGTCAGGGGCTCGCGGGGCACTGATCGTCATGGCAACAGGATAAACATATGCCGGCCACACACGATCATATGGTAGGAGGCCAAATGCGTCAAACAGAAGGATGACACATTGGCCCCAATGAGCCGAGTGGACTATCCGAGCCCGGACCAGCCAATCCCCCAGTTCAGCACTGACCCAGGATCCAGAACCATGGCAGCAACAAAACACTCATTACCGGGACCTGGAAAAAATGCACAGAATAAGTAAAAGAAAAAACAGGAAAAATGGGAAACAAAAAACAAAAAAAGAAAAGAAAAAAGAGAGAGACCTGTGCAATAAGGAGCATGGAAAAATGAGGATAGAGGGGGACATATGCAGCTATCTATGATGATCAATGTATACATTCAACGCACATACATACATATAATCTTATACATCTATATATCTATATAAAATCCCACCTCCATCCTCAGCAATTATCTTACATTGGTGCAAATATGTCAATCTGCATATATGAAGAATATAGAGAGGGAAATCTGACCACTATACCCCAAAAAAAACCTGTGGAAGTGATTTGTATCAGTTTGATGAGGGCTTCACAGAAAGTGGGGCATGTTTACCTCACTGGGGTCCCACTCAGACCCTCCAGAGTAGGGATGAGCCAAACACCCCTTGTTCAGTTCGCACCAGAACTTGCGAACAGGCAAAAAATTCATTTGAACAAGCGAAAACCGTTAAAGTCTATGGGACACGAACATGAATAATCAAAAGTGCTAATTTTAAAGGCTTATATGCAAGTTATTGTCATAAAAAGTGTTTGGGGACCTGGGTCCTGACCCAGGGGACATGGATCAATGCAAAAAAAAAGTTTTAAAAACATCCGTTTTTTCGGGAGCAGTGATTTTAATAATGCTTAAAGTGAAACAATAAAAGTGTAACATCCTTTTAAATTTCGTACCTGGGGGGTGCCTATAGTATGCCTGTAAATGGGCGCATGTTTCCCGTGTTTAGAACAGTCTGGTAGCAAAATGACATTTCAAAGGAAAAAAAGTCATTTAAACTACTCGCGGCTATTAATGAATTGCCGGTCCGACAATACACAAAAGTTCATTGATAAAAATGGCATGGGAATTCCCCACAGGGGAACCCCGAACCAAATTTTTTTTAAAAATGACGTGGGGGTCCCCCTAAATTCCATACCAGGCCCTTCAGGTCTGGTATGGATATTAAGGGGAACCCCGAACCAAATTTAAAGAAAAAAAATGGCGTTGGGTCCCCTTAAAATCTATACCAGACCCTTCAGGTCTGGTATAGATTTTAAAGGGAACCCCGTGACAATTTTTTTTTAAAAAACAGCGTGGGGTCCCCCCAAAAATCCATACCAGACCCTTATCCGAGCACACAACCTGACTGGCCGCAGGAAAAGAGGGGGGGATGAGAGAGCGCCCCCTCCTGAACCGTACCAGGCCACATGCCCTCAACATTGGGATGGTGCTTTGGGGTAGCCCCCCAAAACACCTTGTCCCCATGTTGATGAGGACAAGGGCCTCATCCCCACAACCCTGGCCGGTGGTTTTGGGGGTCTGCAGGTGGGGGGCTTATTGGAATCTGGAAGCCCCCTTTAACAAGGGGACCCCCAGATCCCGGCCCTCCCCCCTGTGTGAAATGGTAAGGAGGTACCCTACCATTTCACTAAAAAAGTGTCACCCAGTGACCCCGCCCCCTCTGACGCACGGTGACTTGATGGGACTTCCCTGTGGTGAAAACGGCCGTTTTTTCGGGAGCAGTGATTTTAATAATGCTTAAAGTGAAACAATAAAAGTGTAACATCCTTTTAAATTTCGTACCTGGGGGGTGCCTATAATATGCCTGTAAATGGGCGCATGTTTCCCGTGTTTAGAACAGTCTGGTAGCAAAATGACATTTCAAAGGAAAAAAGTCATTTAAACTACTCGCGGCTATTAATGAATTGCCGGTCCGACAATACACATAAAAGTTCATTGATAAAAATGGCATGGGAATTCCCCACAGGGGAACCCCGAAGCAAATTTTTTAAAAAAAATGACGTGGGGGTCCCCCTAAATTCCATACCAGGCCCTTCAGGTCTGGTATGGATATTAAGGGGAACCCCATGCAAATTTAAAGAAAAAAAATGGCGTGGGGTCCCCCTCAAAATCTATACCAGACCCTTCAGGTCTGGTATAGATTTTAAAGGGAACCCCGTGACAATTTTTTTTAAAAAAAACAGCGTGGGGTCCCCCCAAAAATCCATACCAGACCCTTATCCGAGCACACAACCTGACTGGCCGCAGGAAAAGAGGGGGGGACGAGAGAGCGCCCCCTCCTGAACCGTACCAGGCCACATGCCCTCAACATTGGGATGGTGCTTTGGGGTAGCCCCCCAAAACACCTTGTCCCCATGTTGATGAGGACAAGGGCCTCATCCCCACAACCCTGGCCGGTGGTTTTGGGGGTCTGCGGGCGGGGGGCTTATTGGAATCTGGAAGCCCCCTTTAACATGGGGACCCCGGGATCCCGGCCCTCCCCCCTGTGTGAAATGGTAAGGAGGTACCCCTATCATTTCACTAAAAAAGTGTCACCCAGTGACCCCGCCCCCTCTGACGCACGGTGACTTGATGGGACTTCCCTGTGGTGTCACGGGGAATGCCACAGGGAAGTCCCGTAAAGTCCCCGTGCGTCAGAGGGGGCGGGGTCATCGGGTGGCCCCACCCCGTTATTTAAGAACCGTCAGAAGAGGAGAAGCGTCACACAGCGGGAGCCTCCCTCCATGCCATCATGGATGCGGAGCGGCCCGAAAAGAAGATGAAGAGAAGAAGATGAAGAGAAGAAGATGAAGAGAAGAAGATGAAGCGTCACACAGCGGGAGCCTCCCTCCATGCCATCATGGATTGTCAGGAACGGTGTCATCTCCGGTTTCACCTGCTGGTGGCACTATTACATTCAGCACCAAAAGGGTGTAATTCCAGTGGCCACCAGCGGGTGTCTCCCTGCCTGGACTTCAGACTTGCCATCAGCACACCTGTCATGGTTTTCCTGGACTATATAAACCCACCCTGAACTAGCCTCAGTGCTTCAGAATTCCTCTGCTAAGCCCTTGTCCCTGCCAGTACCTGCTCTTGTTCCAGCCTGTTCCTGTTTGTTCCTGGACCCTGTTTGTGTATCCTGTCCTTGAGCCCTGTTTCCTGTTCCCTGCTCCTTGGTCTGCTTTATTATTCCTGTTTTCTGTTCCCTTGTCGCTTTTGCCCATGCCTTATTTTTTATTTCATGTTTGTTTCCTTCCTCGTGTATTATATTAGTTAGATAGATAGTTTGGTGGGTTTGGGGGTTTTCTGTGTTTTCACCATTTACTTGTTTTTGGTTTGCTGTCTTGATTTCACGTGTGTCTTTATCATTAACAATAAACATACTTTTTTATTCAGTTTCTCGTTTGTCCCTGATTCCTTGGTGCAGCCCAGCGATCTGATCACCTGCATTGGATGTTGTGTATAACATCCCCTGACAGAATTCTGAAGCCATACAATCAGATCGGTTGCACCTGGGAATTGGGGCCTGAGTCCCAGCTATTGTTGAAAGATGGATTTTGAAAGTATTTTGTATTTATCGCTCCTGGCAACTGATGACAGAGACTTTTGTTATCAGACATTGGCTGAATACACCAGGGAACAATTCTTAGAAGACATCTGCCTAGCTCATGTATTTTTTGAGCAAGGCAGTTTTTTGTTTGAAGATGTGCAACCATTAATTAAGATCTGTACTGAGTTGGCCCTGTCTGATGTCGCTGAGGGTGGTGATGACTATACACCCCCTTTTAGTGCAGCTCAGTTAGAATCTTTAGTTTGGCTGTTGGAGGATGACTCAGCATTTTTTTTTAACAATATTCAGCTTGTCCTCAGCAGGTGCTTGCAAAATGCATTGAATCAGTGCAGTCTCTGGTCAGACAAGCTAAATGCAAACCTGATTCAGTGCAATCATTAATACAGGCCTGGTCAAGTCTGTTGCATTCAGCTTCTGTTAGCTCCGAATATACTTTTCTACCAAAGAAATACCAGTACCCTGTTTCCTCCTGTTGCACCTACCCTGCCTTTAACTCCCCTGCCATTAATCATCTGCCTTCCCAAAAATCTATCTCCCCGTCGCCTATGGCAACCTCAGCTACAGCCCAGTTTAATCAGCCTCCTACCAAATACTACTACACAGTCTCCAAGTGTCGCGCCTATCCTGCCTTCAATCCACCTGTCTCTTCTCCTCCACCTGTAACAGTCCCACAAAACCCTCCTCCAGCTACAGTTAATTGGTCTTCCTTCTGCCCAGCTACTTTCTTTTCTTACAGCCCTGCACCTACTTACAAAACTGCATGGGCTAAACCAAAAAGAAACAAAAATTCTTCCCAACCCACACCATCTTGCCAGTAACCCAACCTGCTCCCACTTTCCAGTCTGATGTGCCTGCCTCCCAGCCGGATGTCTCAATGCCTGCCTTCCAGCCGGATGTCTCAGTGCCTGCCTTCCAGCCGGATGTCTCGGTGCCTGCCTTCCAGCCGAATGTCTCGGTGCCTGCCTTCCAGCCGGATGTCTCGATGCCTGCCTTCCAGCTTGATGTCTCTGCCTACCAGCTTGATGTCTCTGCCTTCCAGCTTGATGTCTCTGCCTTCCAGTCGGATGTGCCAGCACCTGTGCCCACTGTCCAGTCTGAAGTTCCAGTACCGACTGACTGGTTTGAAGTTCCAGTACCTGCTATCCAGTCCGATGCACCTTCTGTTCTGCTTGTTGTGCCAGTACCTGCTGTTCTGCCTGATGTGCTAGTGTCTGTGCTTGCTGCCCAGTCTGAAGTTCCAGTACCGACTATGCAGTCCGATGCACCTGCTGTTCTGCCTGTTGTGCCAGCACCTGCTGTTCTGCTTGATGTGCCAGTGTCTGTGCTTGCTGCCCAGTCTGAAGTTCCAGTACCAGCTGCCCGGTTTGAAGTTCCAGTACCTGCTATCCAGTCCAAGGCACCTGCTGTTCAGCCTGTTGTGCCAGTACCTGCTGTTTTGCCTGATGTGCCAGTGCCTGCTGCCCAGTCTAAAGTTCCAGTACCGGCTGCCCGGTTTGAAGTTCCAGTACCTGCTATCCAGTCCGATGTGCCTGCCCTCCAGCCTGATGTCTTGGTGCCAGCCCTCCAGCCTGATGTCTCATGCCAGCCCTCCAGCCTGATGTCTCGGTGCCAGCCCTCCAGCCTGATGTCTCGGTGCCAGCCCGCCAGCCTGTTGTCTCCATTCAAGCCCTCCAGCCTGATGTCTCGGTGCCAGCCCTCCAGCCTGATGTCTCGGTGCCAGCCCTCCAGCCTGATGTCTCGGTGCCAGCCCTCCAGCCTGATGTCTCTGTGCCAGCCCTCCAGCCTGATGTCTTGGTGCCAGCCCTCCAGCCTGATGTCTCGGTGCCAGCCCTCCAGCCTGATGTCTCGGTGCCAGCCCTCCAGCCTGATGTCTCGTGCCAGTGTTCCAGCCTGAGGTGCCAGTGTTCCAGCCGGAAGTACCAGTGCCTGCTCTCCAGCTTGATGAGCATGCTGCCCAGCTTGAAGTGCCCATGCCTGCTGCCCAGCTTGAAGTGCTCATGCCTGCTGCCCAGCTTGAAGTGCCCATGCCTGCTGCCCAGCTTGAAGTGCCCATGCCTGCTGCCCAGCTTGAAGTGCCCATGCTTGCTGCCCAGTTTGAGGTGATTTTGCCTGCTGCCCAGCTAGATGTGCTTTTCCCTGCTTCCCAGCTCGATGTGCTTTTCCCTGCTGCCCAGCTCGATGCGGATGTGCCACTGCCCAGCGTGATGTACCTCTGCTTTCTGCTCAGCCTGATGACATGGTGCCTGCTAAAACTGTTCCTGACTGATGGCCATCTTGCCGCTGTGTCAATCCTGTCTGTCGCCTGGCCTGAATATAATGCTTCTGTGTGGTCTGCCTCCGATGGTTTCTTTCCCGTTACCCTGCTAATTTTCATCTCCGGATCCAAGCTTTCTGACCCGGGTGGTGGGGTGCGTGTCCTATTTTTAGACTCAGATGGCATGTTCCCCAGTGAACTAAAAGACTCTGGCCTTGGAAGTGTGAAGAAGTCCGCAGACTCAGTAGGGAAGCATTGTAGGGTGTTTCTGCACCCACTCGGACTGTCGTACCCAGGGCTGAATGGAGTGTCCAGAGGCCACTCTTTTAGGGGGGGGGACTGTCAGGAACGGTGTCATCTCCGGTTTCACCTGCTGGTGGCACTATTACATTCAGCACCAAAAGGGTGTAATTCCAGTGGCCACCAGCAGGTGTCTCCCTGCCTGGACTTCAGACTTGCCATCAGCACACCTGTCATGGTTTTGCTGGACTATATAAACCCGCCCTGACCTAGCCTCAGTGCTTCAGAATTCCTCTGCTAAGCCCTTGTCCCTGCCAGTACCTGCTCTTGTTCCAGCCTGTTCCTGTTTGTTCCTGGACCCCGTTTGTGTATCCTGTCCTTGAGCCCTGTTTCCTGTTCCCTGCTCATTGGTCTGCTTTATTATTCCTGTTTTCTGTTCCCTTGTCGCTTTTGCCCATGCCTTATTTTTTATTTCATGTTTGTTTCCTTGCTCGTGTATTATATTAGTTAGGTAGATAGTTAGGTGGGTTTGGGGGTTTGCTGCGTTTTCACCATTTACTTGTTTTTGGTTTGCTGTCTTGATTTCACATGTGTCTTTATCATTAACAATAAACATACCTTTTTATTCATTTACTCGTTTGTCCCTGATTCCTTGGTGCAGCCCAGCGATCTGATCACCCGTATTGGATGTTGTGTATAACATCCCCTGACATGGATGCGGAGCGGCCCGGAGAAGAAGGGAAGTAGACGCCGACGCCGCGGAGGAAGATGCCAGATGAGAACACCGGAGGAAGAACCAGAAGAACCAGAAGAAGAAGAAGAAGATGGAGGAAGAAACCGAAGGAAGATAGAAGAAAGAAGAAGCATTTAAATAAAGGAATTGTCAAAAACTGTCTCTTGTCATTTTTAACATTTTTGACACTTTTTTAGTGAAATGGTAGGGGTACCCCCTTACCATTTCACACAGGGGGGAGGGCTGGAATCTGGGGGTCCCCTTGTTAAAGGGGGCTTCCAGATTCCGATAAGCCCCCTGCCCGCAGACCCCCACAACCACCGACCAGGGTTGTGGGGATGAGGCCCTTGTCCTCATCAACATGGGGACAAGGTGTTTTGGGGGGCTACCCCAAAGCACCCTCCCAATGTTGAGGGCATGTGGCCTGGTACGGTTCAGGAGGGGGGCCGCTCTCTCGTCCCCCCCTCTTTTCCTGCGGCCTGCCAGGTTGCATGCTCCGATAAGGGTCTGGTATGGATTTTTGGGGGGACCCCACACTGTTTTTTTAAAAAAATTTGGTGCAGGGTTCCCCTTAAAATCCATACCAGACCTGAAGTGTCTGGTATAGATTTTGAGGGGGACCCCACGTCATTTTTTAAAAAAAATTTGGCCGGGGTTCCCCTTAATATCCATACCAGAACTGAAGAGCCTGGTATGGAGATTAGGGGGACCCCCCACGTCATTTTTTTTTTTTAATTTTGGTTCGGGGTTTCCCTGTGGGGAATTCCCATGCCGTTTTTATCAATGAACTTTTATGTGTATTGTCGGACCGGCAATTCATTAATAGCCGCGAGTGGTTTAAATGACTTTTTTTCCTTTGAAATGTCATTTTGCTTTCAGACTGTTCTAAACACGGGAAACATGCACTCCTTTACAGGCATACTATAGACACCCCCCAGGTATGAAATTTAAAGGGATATTACACTTTTATTGTTTCACTTTAAGCATTATTAAAATCACTGCTCCCGAAAAAACGGCCGTTTTTAAAACTTTTTTTTGCATTGATCCATGTCCCCTGGGGCAGGACCCAGGTCCCCAAACACTTTTTATGACAATACCATGAAAGCTTATAGCCTTTAAAATTAGCACTTTTGATTTCTACCATAGACTTTTAAAGGGTGTTCCGTGGCATTCGAATTTGCCGCGAACACCCCAAATTGTTCGCTGTTCGGCGAACTTGCGAACAGCCGATGTTCGAGTCGAACATGAGTTCCACTCGAACTCGAAGCTCATTCCTACTCCAGAGGTGAAACCCTCCAGTAAGGGTTGGAAGGAGATGGCGTCATTCAAGCCGGGTGGCTTGGTGGCCTGAAGACCATAAATCCATTTCTGTTCTTTTTGCAACAGGGTTTTGTTCCAATCCCCAACGCATAGCCCTGGGTGAACACGATCCAGTATCAGGAAGAAGACTTTGGGGAAGATTCCCGCATGAAATGCAGA
Organism: Lithobates septentrionalis; assembly: GCA_037952835.1. Taxonomy (NCBI): domain Eukaryota; kingdom Metazoa; phylum Chordata; class Amphibia; order Anura; family Ranidae; genus Lithobates; species Lithobates septentrionalis. The sequence continues at coordinate 6,574,702 of JBBDGP010000284.1, forward strand.
AACGTGTCTTCCCAATGGTAGACTGGGGTTACATGATTTCATTGAGGCTATATGGCGGTATTCCCGCCGCCAAAGTTGCTGGTTTGTTTTGCCAACATAGTAGCATGCACAATCACAAATTAGTATGTATACCACACCAATTGTTTTACAGTTTGCAAAATGTTTGGGTGCATACTTTTGGCTATTGGGTAGTTTGATATTTGACTTAATATTCATGAATTGGCAGTACGGGCATCCGCCACACCTGAAAGTTCCGGGGCGTTTGCAGGGATCTTGTTTACCCACACCACCTCCTGAATATTCACTGGACACTAAATTATCCCTGATGAATTTAGCGCGCTTGAACGTGAAGGACGGTTTGTGCACTGACATATGCACAAAGGGGCCGATGGTGGGATCTAGTTTAAGGACATACCAGTACCGTTCGACAATATTTTTTACGATCTTGTGTTGGTTTGAGAACCTAGTTACAATACGGATTGGATTGGTTTTATTCCTGTTGGATTCTGGATTAAAAATAAGTTCATGTCTGGGTTTAGAACATGCCCGTCTAAAGGCCCTCTTTAAACATGTCTTAGAGTACCCTCGTGCCAGGAGTCTCCCCACGAACAAATCGGCCTCTCGTTGGGGGTGGAAACTGGTGGCATGTGAAATAGAATTGCTGGATGTCGGCTTTCGACTTTCGATATAAAGAGCTAGTTAGTGAGACATCTTGTTGCTTATGGATTGTCCTGTCCAAGAAGGTAATCTTATATTCATGGAACGTCATAGTGAAGGTAAGGTTGAACTGATTGGTATTCAGTTCTTGCAAAAAACTTTGAAGGTTGTCTAGGGTGCCATCCCAGAGAAGCAGAATGTCGTTGATGTATCAACGCCAAATCACCACAATATCCATATAGGTACGTGAAGTTTCAAACTGCTCCAACATGTTTTCCCATTCCCCCAGGTATAGGTTGGAATTCGATGGGGCACAGGAAGTCCCCATCGCAACTGAACATAAAATAGTTATGGTTCAAAAGGAAGTGCAAGGCATCAATCAGGAAGTGTCTTTTCCTTTCGCTAAGGCGACCATCCCGTGACAGTACATGCTGAATACAAGCAAGTCCTCTATCATGGGGTATTGAACTGTATAGGGCCTCAATGTCCAAAGCTACCAACAAAGATTTGGGTGGGACATGGATGCCATCTATAATCTGCAATAGATGCATAGTATCCTTTACATAACTGGGCATATTCAGCACATATGGCTGCAAATGGCCATCTATAAATTCACTTAATTTCTCGGTTATGGAGCCGTTACCCGAAATTATTGGCTGACCTGATGGTTTAGGCATGTCCTTATGCAGCTTTGGTAAAGCATAAAATGTTGGAATACAAGGCAAGGCAGTCCTAACATAATCATATTCTGATTTAGTGAGCAAATTGGCGGTGTACGACTCATCCATTAGTTTATAGAATTCCCTGTTGAACTTTTCAATCTTACTTGATGAAATCTTACAGTACCATTGTTGATTAGACAATATTTTATTGCAAATCGCAACGTACTGGTCATTGTCCAAAATGACAATGTTGCCTCCCTTATCCGAAGGTTTGATGGTGATAGTGGGATTTGAAGCTAATGATTTTAGGGCTTTGCATTCTTTGGGACTGAGATTATGTTGCTTCTTAGAAGTAGTGTTAATTTTGCGGATTTCATTACATGTCAATTTAACAATGGCCAATACATTAGAGTTCGTATTCAGTGTGGGAAATTTGTCAGATTTTTTCTTGAAGGTTTCAACAGGAGGTTGTGGAATATCGGATTGGTCAAATCGACCGAGCAATTGCTCCAGGTCGATCTGATCGATCAAATCTGGGGGTTCATTTTCATCCAAAAGTAATATCAGATTATCTAGCGCAATCAATTCTTGCGATTTAAAATTAGGTTGTTTAGATGTCTCTTTGGAGTATAGCTGTTTCAAAATAAGTTTGCATGCAAATAACTGAATATCCTTTGTCACTTCGAGCCTGTCTAAGTCCTGATCGGGACAGAAGCTCAAACCATGGGTCAATACTGAAATCTCAGCCTCATTTGGGGGACAAGAAGAGAGGTTCACCACGTTGAGATTATGATTATCAATCAATGAAGGTGGTACTGTCTGAGGGCCCGAATCATTTATATTGCAACATTGTCGACTGGGTTGGCTAAAAAATTGTCTGGTAGTGTACCAGACGGCTGGATCCCATTGCCTGCTTGATCAGCTTGGGAAATATTAGTCTCCAGGGGCGTAAGGGAAGAAGACCCACCACCACCTATTTTACCTGACACCAAGTGCAGACTAGAGAGGCAGATGGTTGTACGAGTGTCAGTGATGCATTTTTTGGGGTTCTTTTCATGTGATCCATTGCCCTGAGAGTTCCTTTTGGTCTTTTGTGATGACTTCTGTCTGAAGGATCCCTCATGCCGCGTACACACGGTCGGACTTTCTATCCTACTTGGTCCGGCACACTTTCCGACGGACTTTGTCCGCCAGGTGCGCCGGACTTTAAAACGGACGGACTTGCCCACACACGCCCGGACTTTGCGGCGGGCTAAGTCCGCCCGTCTTTCCGATGGACTTTCGCCGGAGTTCCGGCGGACTTTCAGAATGAACGGACTTGCCCACACATGGACAAGTCCGTTCATTTTGAACGTGACTCAGGTGCGACGGGACTAGAAAAGGATGTCAATCTTGCCGCTTTTATCGGCGAGATTGACACCTTGCGAGCCCCGTCGCGGGGCATACCAGGTCTGGTATGGATTATAAAGGGGAACCCCTACGCCGAAAAAAGGCGTGGGGCCCCCCCTAAAATCCATACCAGACCCCGATCTGAGCACGCAGCCTGGCCGGTCAGGAAAGGGGGTGGGGACGAGCGAGCGCCCCCCCCCTCCTGAACCATACCAGGCCGCATGCCCTCAACATGGGGGGTGGGTGCTTTGGGGGAGGGGGGCACCCTGCGCGCCCCCCCCCCAAAGCACCTTGTCCCCATGTTGATGAAGACAAGGGCCTCTTCCCGACAACCCTGGCCGTTGGTTGTCGGGGTCTGCGGGCGGGGGCTTATCGGAATCTGGGAGCCCCCTTTAATAAGGGGGCCCCCAGATCCCGGCCCCCCACCCTATGTAAATGAGTATGGGGTACATGGTACCCCTACCCATTCACCTAGGAAAAAAGTGTAAGTAATAAAACACACTACACAGGTTTTTAAAATATTTTATTAAACAGCTCCGGGGGGATCTTCCTCCGGCTTCGGGGGTCTTCTTCCGGCTTCGGGGGTCTTCTTCCGGCTTCGGGGGTCCCTCCGCTTCATCTTCTCCCGGCGTCCGGTTGGTTCTTCTGGGTGACCACGCCCCCTAAAACGTCACAGTCCCAGCATGCCCAGGGACTGTGACATCAAAAGGGGGCGGGGTCTCCGCCTATATAAGTCACAACGCAGCCCTCGGAGAGCAGTCCAGCCGGAGAGAGCGTCGTGTCAACATCTGGGGAAGAGAAGAAGCCCAGAAGTCCGGACCTCTGCTGGCAAGAGAGCTACCTCAAGACAGCAGAGGAGCCGGCCGAAGAACTGGAGAGAAGAGAGCGGAGAAGAACCAACCGGACGCCGGGAGAAGATGAAGCGGAGGGACCCCCGAAGCCGGAAGAAGACCCCGGAAGCCGGAGGAAGATCCCCCCGGAGCTGTTTAATAAAATATTTTAAAAACCTGTGTAGTGTGTTTTATTACTTACACTTTTTTCCTAGGTGAATGGGTAGGGGTACCATGTACCCCATACTCATTTACATAGGGTGGGGGGCCGGGATCTGGGGGCCCCCTTATTAAAGGGGGCTCCCAGATTCCGATAAGCCCCCGCCCGCAGACCCCGACAACCAATGGCCAGGGTTGTCGGGAAGAGGCCCTTGTCCTCATCAACATGGGGACAAGGTGCTTTGGGGGGGGGCACAGGGCGCCCCCCTCCCCCAAAGCACCCACCCCCCATGTTGAGGGCATGCGGCCTGGTACGGTTCAGGAGGGGGGGGGGCGCTCGCTTGTCCCCACCCCCTTTCCTGACCGGCCAGACCGTGCTCGGATCGGGGTCTGGTATGGATTTTAGGGGGGACCCCACCCCGTTTTTTCGGCGTAGGGGGTTCCCCTTTATAATCCATACCAGACCTAAGGGCCTGGTATGCACCGCGCTCGCCGCAATAGGAAAATTTGTTTTTCCTATTGCAGCGAGCGCGAGATGCAATACCCTGCCCACGTGTTGTATCTGGTCCGTCGGACCAGCATACACACGAGCGGGCTTTCCGTCGGACCAGCACACACACGAGCGGACTTTCCGCCCAAAACTGAGTCCGGCGGAAAGATTTAAAACTTTTTTCAAATCTAGGTCCGGCGGGCTTTTGGGAAAAAGTCCGCCGGAAAAGTCCGCCGGCACCCACACACGGGCGGATTGTCCGGCACACTCTGGTCCGCCGGACCAAGTATGCCAGGAAGTCCGACCGTGTGTACGCGGCATTAGATGAAAGAGAAGACATAGAAGAAGTCTCAGAAAAAGCATCAACATTTTTAACATGTCGGTTTTTACTTTTTACTTCTATTCATTGCTACATTCTGCTCTAGCCTCCTGAAAGGCAATCTTGTCTCTATAAAACTTTTTTCCTTCTTAATTAGGATCTCCCTATTGTAGTGTTCCAAATGCTCATTCAGGTCCTTATCGTACTGGTCATACAATGCATGATCTTTAAAGCATAATAATTGCTTATTAATGTGTTCCAGCTCTTTCTCTATATCAATCAATTTTCGTTGGTATTTGTCCATTAGTAAGGACATCATACCCGTTGAACATTTAAAAAGATTTTTCTCCCATTCGTTTTTGAAAGTAATGCTCATATCATCTAGAGTAGGAAAAAATTGGATACGTAACCCAAAAGGATTCATCTCATTTCTAATATATTGTTTGAAAGAATGGATATGCCAGTGATAGGAAGATTTTTTTCGTTAATATCTTTTTGAGATTAAGGAACACTGATGACAACTCCGTATCTCTCTTCTCCTTCTGTACAAAGTTCCTATAGAGTACCGACATTGTAGAATCCCAGTTATTACTGGCATTATTAGTCATAGTGAAATCTTATCAATATAATGATTTAATCAGAAAGTATTTCCAAAAAGTACTTGTCACAAAATGGCGAGGAAGGGGTATCTACTACCCAAATATATAAACGATGGTAGTGACAAGAACTTAGTGGAAGAAGACACTGTTATGGTCAGTGGTCAACTGGTCAAGTGCACCCCCAAACCTTTTCCTTGCTCGAGCTGGACTTGGACACCAAGAAGATCTTTCAATCGATTGGGTAATCAAGACACCATACACCGGGTTGGTTATCAAGAGTACAATGTATTATAGGAAGTTCACATGTTATATAGGACAACAACATTATACATCAGTAGGGGCAGACTAAGGGGCAGTCCCCTAGTCTATCCAATCACAAGAGTACAAGTATCACAAGTTACATGTTATATGACATATATGTATTTGCATAGTATTCTGCCCAGAGACGTACCTAAAAAGTCCCTTGTCTAAATATACCTTCTTAGCTCAAATTCTTAGAAGCTGAATAGTATGGAAATAACCTTTCAAGATACTCTCGGTCATGGACCAATGGCTTCAGGCCCAGGTGTGCGGTGAGATGAACTAGCTAGTTCCCGTATATCTATTCAAAGGTTATCACCACAAATACTTTTCTGTTTTGCACCTGTGCAGCTAGCCTGCTAGTAAATTTCCATTCGACATTATAAAAGCCTTGAGATAGCATTTCATATAGCTTGTATAAAAAGTTCAGGTCCCTTATCTAAAGAATACAGTGAACCAAAGTGCAGCCATTTTCCTTACAGACACCTTGCCCACATCCCTATAAGACTACACAATGGGATATTTTCCTCTTGTGGGACTTTAAAAGGCAAGAGTCTTCAAACAATAATGCATCAAAAAAAAATAATTTTATTATCAAAAGTTAAAACATGATAAGGATAAAAGAGGTGGATGCCAGCAGATTCAGATGGTGGCAAAAAAGGAGTATACATATCTGTTTACAACAATACAATTAACCCCACACAAACTGTTTTGGCAATGGGCTGAAACAGAGACCCGATGCGTTTCAAGGTTGTAAAAGTTGAAACCTCTTCTTCAGGGGCTGATGGCGAGGTATGCAATTATCTGAAAACATTTTGCAAAAAAATATACAGAATGAGCAACACAGTAAGATCCTGGCATAATGTGATGTTCAAATAAATTCGTACAACATAAAAATGAATTAATACGTTAAATTAATGTTAAATGACATAAATAGAAAACCATGGGTACAGGCAGAAATGTTGATGGCGGGGAGAAACCTGGCAGGAGCACCATGGATCCAAGGGTCATTGAGAGAGCTGTCACAATGGACATCACCAATGACCCTGAATACATTAGAAGTATGGGATAGAATGAATAAAGAGGGCAGGTATGCTCCTCAGACCTCCCCTCTGGCTCCTCTGGAGGGATTCCCGTGGTTCCCCCCGGGGGAGAAGACGGGAAGTCTGGGGGCTTGGGGACAAGACGGGAATATCAGATGTGGTAAGTTTGCCCCAAGTGGAGTCTTACTATCACTGACGGAGATGATATTGAAATTTGGGGAGACATGAATGGCAGAATGGAACACCGTCAAATGACGAGTTTCCTTAAGAAAATAAAACCGTTAAGACCCATAAATACACTTACCGCATTTGAGAGGCAGTGTGCACAGACATTAGAAGCTGGGCATACATTATCCTGGATGTACAGAATGATCCAAGGAGAGCAAGAAAAGAAACCTCCATACTTTATAAAAGAATGGGAGAGGGAGCTAGGCCAAGTGTGGACAGATAAACAAATAAATAAAATTATATTGTTAACATTTAATACTTCCATAAGTACAAAGGTGCAAGAAATGGCATATAAATTCCTAGCGAGATGGTATAGGACACCAGGCAAGATAGCACAAATCTCTTCAGAAGCTAATGACAAATGCTGGAGGGGCTGTGGACAGAGGGGAACTTTTCTTCATCTATGGTGGTCATGCCCAATAATTAAGCGATTTTGGGAATTAGTGGACCCCTGGATTAAGAAAATGACGACGGACCACATGGAGTTTGGGCCGATAAAATATTTATTTCATGGAACGTCGGGTTCTGTCAAAAAGTATAGAGAAAGTGTAACCCCACATTTATTAAATGCAGCGAAAAAACGAATTCCGAAGTACTGGAGACAGGACCGGATCCCGTCAGTCATAGAGTGGAGAAATGAGGTTAATATAATAAAGGAAGCAGAGAGATGGGTTCATGTGGTTAAAGACCAAAGAAAGAAATTTGAAACGACATGGGCAAACTGGGAACAATGCGCCAAGGAGATAATAGAAGAAGGAAATACAGATGGGTAAGGGAGGAAGTCATTTAGAATAGAGATATAAGAAGAATGGCCCTGAAGGGTAGAAGTAAATAGTGAAATAACTTCTCTAATGCTAATCAAAGAAGGAGGGGGTTTTATTACTTCCCCCTTGCCCCAGTCTTGACAGACACTGGAGATAGGGGTTTGTGTGTTTTTTGTTTTTTTTTTTTCTTATGAGGGGAGAGGGGGGGGGGGAGGAAAAGGGAATTACACACATAAATAAATTTATGGACACTAGAAGATTAGAAGGGAGGGGGATTTCCCCCTCACTCATTATTCTATAAAGGGGAAGGGATGAGAGGGGGGAAAGGAAGGAAACACAGACACACGATTTATATTAATTACGAACTATAGGGATATTATTCCCTTCCTTAAGCACGATTGTACTCTGGGTTTTTTTTTTTTTAGCACAATTACATTATTATGAATTTTAGTGACTATTGACACGAATTAGAATAAAGGGGGATTTATTTCATAATGAATTGAAGTGATTAATGACACAAATTAGAATAAGGGGGGAATTTATTTATAATTTTATTTTTAAACACTTTTTAATTATAAGCACGAATGTACACGGAGGGGGGGGGGTTTGTTTTTTTTTGTTTTTTTACAAATACATAATTATGAATTGAAGGGATAATGACACGAATTAGAATAAGGGGGAACTTATCTATATTTATAATTTTATTTTTAAACACTTTTTAATTATAAGCACGGAAGTACACGGTGGGGGGGTTTTCCTTCTTTTTTTTTTTTCTTTTTTTTTTCTTCTTTCTTCGCATATGCAAATGTCGACTGCTAGGACAAGGGGGAAACTGTGGTAAGAGAGGAAGGATGTAATGTGTAGTATGTTTCTTTTTTTTTTTTTTATTATGGATTGAACATAGGGGTATAGAATGTTGTATAAATGGTGTATATATAAATGAAATAATAAAATTTTGATTATAAAAAAAAAAAATATGTTAAATGTTCTGACCGTGTTACTCCTAAGCCAACATCAGGTAGTGTGACAGACCTAGCTGGGAGAGAGACTTTTGAAGGCGACTGAATGCTAGCCTCTTGCCAATCGATCGTGGGCCCTGGCATTTGGGGGAACGGTGCTCTTTGTGAGCTGTATGCCTGAGGACCCTTGAGGTGGTGTTACTTTGGATTCAGGTCCATATCCCCCCAAGAGACACAGACTCTGGGGACCCTGGATTTGCCATATTAGAAATAGTGCTGGGACAAATACTGTTAGGAGATGCTGATGCCAATTCCAGCCACCTGTCAGTCTGTTGCCTGCTAGAATGTGTTTATTGCAAACAAGTCTAGTATGGGATCTAAGAGTCATTAGATCCCCATTGTTGTTTGTGTTAATTAACTCTGCTATTGTGTGAAGAAGAGTTCTGTGTTGATTTGTGATAATGTTGATTGTGTTTTCTGAGCTACAAGATGGTCAGTCTGGCCTAAAGGTCATGACTGAGTCATCTAGGCTGTCTAAAGGGATTAGTTAATTAGCCCATGTTAATTAGGTTTCTGGTCACAGGTGTATGTTCAGAGTAATATGAGCAGGAGGTATGCACCTCCTCTTTTACTGTATAAAAGAGCCTGTATTCCTTTCAATAAAAGAGATTCCTGTTTGAACTTACATACAGCCTGCCTGGTGTTTGTTCTGAGCTATCACAACTGGATTCGAATGGCACATAGCTGTAGTTCGAATCACGGAGCATCGGATGACCGAACCATCAGACGTTGCGATCTGCAATCTGATTCAATAGCCACAGAGGAGTGTCGGGAGAGTGGAACTGAGCGAGCAGGGGCTCGTTACAGGTAGCATCCAACTTCAAGGAAAAATGGGAATGAATGGTTTGCCAGCAGGGATCAGATCCATGAGCCAACACTTAACTCTGAGAGATGCGCAAATCCAAGACCCCAGACAGAACACAAAGGGCGTCCTACCACTTATAATCAAACCCTCATCAAACTGATACAAATCACTTCCACGGGTTTTTTATTGGGGTATAGTGGTCAGATTTCCCTATCTATATTCTTCATATATGCAGACTGACATATTTGCACCAATGTAAGATAATTGCTGAATGAATGAATGAATGAATGATTTGTAAAGCGCTACAAATGCGAACTGAATCGCCTCAAGGCGCTGATGCGCTGTGTTGTCAGCTTAATTAGAAGAGGTGAGTCTTGAGTTTTTTCCTGAATGCCAGATGGTTTTCTTCCATGCGGATGTGAGTCGGAAGAAAGTTCCATAGCCGAGGTCCCTGGACTGCAAATCTTCGTTCTCCCCTTGCTTTGTAGCGGTATTTGGGAACGAGGAGGAGGTTTTGGCTAGACGATCGCAGATTGCGATTCGGTGTGTAATGTTTTATTTTCTCTCGGAGGCATTGAGGGGCGTTTCCACGTATGCATTTGTGGGTGAGGCAGAGGGTCTTGAAAGTGATCCGATTCTTTACTGTTAGCCAATGTAGGCTCCTTAGGGATGGGGAGATGGACTCCCAGGGTTTTTTTCCTGTTATTAGTCTTGCCGCCGCGTTTTGAATGGCCTGTAGGCGCGTAAGCTGATACTTGGGTAATCCTATGTAGAGTGAGTTTGCGTAGTCGAGACGGGAGTTGATGATTGTTCCCACTACTGCTGCTTTGTCACCTTCTGGGATGAAGGGGATGAGTCTGCGTAACATGCGGAGGAGATGGTGCGATCCACTAACTACTGATCCTATTTGTGCATCCATTGTCATTTCTGAGTCAAAGATTACTCCAAGACTTTTGGCCTTGGTGCTCGGAGAAATGGTCTGTCCAAAGATGGCGGGGGGTGTCCATGGGGTCTTGGTTTTGGGATTTTGGTTTGCGTGTAGGTAGAGAAGTTCTGTTTTTGACCCGTTGAGTTTGAGGGAACTAATGGTCATCCAGTCATCTATTGAAGTGAGGCATTTCTCTAGTTGCTGATGGTGGTCTTTTTGTCCGGTGATCCGAAAGTAGATTTGGGTATCGTCTGCGTATGAGTGGAAGCAGAGGTCTGATTTTTTGATGATATTGAGGAGAGGGCGGATGTAAATGTTGAATAGCACTGGCGACAAGGGGGAGCCCTGAGGGACTCCACAGGAGATTGCCCGGGTTTCCGAGGTAAATGCTCCTAGTTTCACTGTCTGCGAACGATTCTCTAAGAAGGATGCGAACCATTTTAGACTAGAACCTGTGGCTCCTGCTACTTCTGTGAGCCGGACAAGTAGAGTATTGTGGTCCACTGTGTCAAATGCTGCACTGAGGTCTAACAGTACTAGGAGACAAGATTCTCCATCATCTGCTGCTTCGAGTGCATCGTCCCATATTTTTAGAAGTGCAGTTTCCGTACCATGGCCTGGGCGGAAACCTGATTGTAGAGTGCCCAGAAGTTGATGCGTGTCAAGGTGGCGTTGTAGCTGTTGTACTACCGCTTTCTCCATAATCTTGGAGACGGTGTTGAGGCTTGTTATTGGTCTGCGGTGGTTAGGGTCTTTAGGGTCGAGATTGGGCTTCTTTAGCAGGGGTTTGACGTTGCCTTGCTTGAGGGTGGTTGGCACAATCCCTTCTTTGAATGACTGATTTATGAGGTGTGTTATAATTGGAGCCAAAGATGTCGGCGCATTCTTTCAGGAGTTTCGTGGGAATGATGTCATTTGGTGATGTGCTGTCTTGAAGGCTTCTCATAATGTTTTTGGTCGTGTCAGTGGTGATTGGGGTCAAGAAGAAGTCTGGCGGTTGTGTGCTGTTCGCGTCAATGTCTTCTTTTTGCTTCAGTTGGGTAAGGTTGGTTGCTTTTTTCTGTTGAATTGATTCCCGAATGCTGTCGATTTTGTCAATGAAAAAATTAGCTAGCTCATTGCAGAATTCTTGAGTATTCAGGGTTTGGTTTTCAGGGTGTGCATTGAGATGAATTCCGTAAGTGGTGTGAGGAGATTAGTCTTTGGTCCTGGTGGTCTGTAGCATAGTAATATGTGAATGGTGCTTTGGGGTGTAGTTTGAAGTTGCAGGGGGAGTATCTCCATGAAATGCACCGAGTTCTGTGAGGTTGGTTTGGTGACGGCAAGGTGCGATTTGAAGATCACTGCTAGGCCTCCTTCTTTTTTTCCTGTTCTGTGGTCGGTTAGGATGCTGTAGTTCTCTGGCACCAATTCAGTTAGGATGGAGTTGCAGTCGGATGTTAGCCAACTTTCTGTAATGAAGAGGCAGTCTATGTTGTTGTCGATGATGAAGTCGTGGATTTCTAGTCTGTGCTTGACTGCAGATCTAGTATTAATCAGGGTGCATGCTAGTTGTTGTAGTTGGATTGGTGTCTCTCTGTATTTGATGGTAGCTTGTAGGTTGGTCCTCAGTAATTTTTCTTTTCTTAGTCTTTTTTGAGTGGCGGTTGGTAGAGTTGAACCAATGTTTCTTAGCCTGTGGAGTGCGTCCGCAGTGTACTTGAGATTACACATGGGGACGCAAGAAGGTTGCTGAAGGAGGGTGATGGGGTGATGGAAGGCTGCTTACCACCCTCCCCGTTGATCCAGAGGAAGGCGAAAAAACCTCTGGCTGAGCTGGCCAATTGCTACAGCAGCAGGAAAAATTCCTTCCTGACCCCCCGAGGGGCGATCGGCTCGAGGACCCTGGATCAACTGCTGTGGTACCCCGGTGGCTTAGCTGTGCAGGCTGGTCCGGAGGATGATGGTGGGGGTTGGGGGGTAAGGGGATCAGGCCGCTACTTACCGGTTGGAGTGATGCTGCGATTGGGTTTAGGCGGAACTTAAGATGGATACTGGTCTGGTCAGCGTCTCCGGTGGTAGGCTGTGCCCGCGCAGTGAAGTCAATGTAGAGGAGGGGGTATTCCAGAAGTGGGGGCACGGGGCCCGCTGGACAGGTGTGGGTGCTGGGTGGCTGGAGCTAGGCCGCAGCTGTGGTCTGTCCCCCAAGTCTAACAGCTAGAGAGGGGTGATTGGACGGCGGCTGTGGTGGTGCCCCGGGTGGGCTGAGGAGGGGGGTTGAGGGATGGTGCTCTTTGCCTGGTAGTGAGATGGTGCAGGCCTGGGGGGCGGTCCCGGTACTAACCTGCTGGGGGGGTCCTTGCTGAGCTTCGGGTGGAGGTTGCAGGTCCTGAGAAGGATGGTGGTAGGTCCTAGTACTACCTGCCTGGGGGGTCCGTGGATGAGCTCTGGGTGGAGGTGGTGAACACAGCCGAGCGGGTGGACCAAGATGGCCGACGGCAAAGTCCTGGGCCTCGGTGGGAGTGCTGCAGCGGAGGGTGAGTATGGTGGTGAGGATGCTGGTGACCTGGGCTGGGGGTCCGCTGAGGCCGAGGTCTCGGTGGTGATGCTGGATATCTGAGCTGATCTCCGGGCGGCCGGCTGGGTGCTGTGGCCTCGGGAGGGAGGACCAAGATGGCCGCCTGCTAGGCCCGAGCCGCAGCTGTCCAGTTGTTCTGATACCGGCCCGACTACCGGCCCGTCCGGATGGCGATGTGGTCTGCAAGGAGGTGATCCTAGGGCCTGCCGGTCGGCCCGCCGATCCGGCTATGGGCGGAGAAGCGGCAGGAGTTTCCTAACGGTGCTCGGCCGACCGCCGAATGTCCTGCAGGAGGGCCTGTATGGCTGCCGGTTGGGACTCGGGATCCAGATGTAAAAGGAGATGGATGCCCGGTGTGTAGGTGGGGGGCCCCGCAAGTTCCCCTGGGGAGTCCGGGATAGTCCTGGGAATGGCTGCAGCCAGAAGGCTGGAGCTGCTGGATGGCTGGAGCTTGCTGTCTCAGATGTCTGCTCTCTCCTGCAACAACCACTGCAACAACACTGACAATGTTGCTGAGGATGGAGGTGGGATTTTATATAGATGTATAAGATTATATGAATGTATGTGCGTTGAATGTATACGTTGATCATCATAGATAGCTGCATATGTCCCCCTCTATTCTCATTTCTCCATGCTCCTCATTGCACAGGTCTCTCTCTTTTCTCTTTTTTTCTTTTTTTTTTGTTTCCCATTTTTCCTGTTTTTTCTTTTACTTATTCTGTGCATTTTTTCCAGGTCCCGGTAATGAGTGTTTTGTTGCCGCCATGGTTCTGGATCCTGGGTCAGTGCAGAACTGGGGGATTGGCTGGTCCGGGTTTGGATAGTCCACTCAGCACACGGGGCCAATGTGTCATCCTTCTGTTTGATGCTTTTGGCCTCCTACCATATGATCGTGTGTAGCCGGGATATGTTTATTCTGTTGCCATGACAATCAGCGCGCCGTGAGCCCCTGACGCGGAAGTCAGCTCCCTACCAGCATGTGTCTGCCTTTTCCGGCATGTGACGTCATCCTTTACCTGGACGCCGATATGTGCATTGGGTTCGGGGGGTGGTCCTGCGCACCGGGGACTCGGAGGGCGAACCCTCCCACTGTATGATGCCTGTTCAAACATGAGTCAGCTGTGTCAGCTTGCCCCTAACGAGCGGTGGTATTTAGGTTGCGTGTGCGGACGCCTAGTCTCATGCTAGTACAGGCATCAGACTGGTCATGGAGTCGCTTATTCCCAAAGGAAAATCATCCATTTTTGCTTTGCAACAACATGCTGTGCTTTGATAGACATTCTGCAGAGAGCAATAAGCTCTCAAATGAACATCTACTTTTACACTGTACTATAGTAGATGTTGCCCATTTGCACACTCCATGCTGCAGTTTTAGTTATATATGGCTGGTATTTGTGATTGTAATTAATGACACAGCACTATTTACTTCTCTCCTTTCTCCTAGCTGTTTTTTGCAGATGCTCCCACAGCTTTCCCTTTATGTGATCTTTTTCACTGGGGGACCCAATACCACCCCTGACCAGACAGCGCTCTATGTGACATCCCTTCACCCTTAATAAGGAGTGACTTACTTTCTATGTGTTAGCAGGTATGTAAAGGACATACACATTCCCATTACAATTATGCTAAATCTATAGCAGGTGGAGGCCTATTGGGCTCAACCTTTTCCTTATTGCTATGGGGTGGGGTCTATCACATTGTCCCTTCTCTCTCTCAGTTGACATTACTATCAATGGCATTCAATACCAGTGGTGCCATATTATAAGTGGTAGGAGACCCTTTGTGTTCTGTCTGGGGTCTTGGATTTGCGCATCTCTCTGTGTTAAGTTTTGGCTCATGGATGTTATCCCTGCTGGCAAACCATTCATTCCCATTTTTCCTTGAAGTTGGATGCTACCTGATGTTGGCTTAGGAGTAACACGGTCAGAACATTTCTTAACGCAAAAATTTTTTTTTGAACATCACATTATGCCAGGATCTTACTGTGTTGCTCATTCTGTATATTTTTTTTTGCAAATAATTACATACCTCACCATCCACCCCTGAAGAAGAGGTTTCAACTTTTACAACCTTGAAATGCATCGGGCCTCTGTTTCAGCCAATTGTCGAAACAGTTTGTGTGGGGTTAATTGTATTGTTGTAAACAGATATGTATACTCCTTTTTTGCCACCATCTGAATCTGCTGGCATCCACCTCTTTTATCCTTGTCATGTTTTAACTTTTGATAATAAAATTATATTTTTTTGATACATTATTGTTTGAAGACTCTTGCCTTTTAAAGTCCCACAAGAGGAAAATGTCCCATTGTGCAATACATGGTACAGGTGTGTCACTTTACAGGCAGACTAAGGGGACCCCCAGGCACTATATTTACTATATTATTGTACTTTAAGTATCATTAAAATCACTGCTCCTTTAAAAGCGATATTTAAAAAAAAATGTATTGATACATGTCCCTGAGGGCAGTACCTGGGCCCCCATACCCTTTTATTACCAATAACTTGCATATAAGCCTTAAAAATGGTCAGTTTTACAAGTTCAGGTCCATAGACTTTATTGGGGTTTACAGTTTGTGTCCAAACTTTTGTGATGTTCGAGAGTTCTGGCGTGAACTGAACCAGGGGGGTGTTCGGCCCAACTCTACAAGTGTAACCACAACAAGCACTGTTACAAAAGCTTGTAAACAACATAGTTGCAAACAAGATACAGGAATTTAAAGATAAATTACAATCCAGATTACTTAGAAGAAATGTTTACATTTAGAATTAAATCTGAAAAGAAATAAGTAAAAGACCAAAAAGATGTTTGAGGCCTCAAATTGTGAGAGATAAGCAGGGCTTTGCCAAAGGAAGATGCTTACTTGAATCCTGAGGCATTAAAATCCTCAAATACTGTATCGGATATAAGAGAAATCAAGATTACTGGACAATGGATTCTGGCTCAGAGTCTAGTCAGGAAAGTAAAACTGCATCTGCCTTTGACTTTACAGATTTTGAAGTGAACTTATTTGAAGGAATTCATAAAATTAATGTCTTAAACTGTTTTTCTACACAGAAAAAGAGCAGTCAGAGATTTGATAAATACTATGAAGATACAATTATGGGTCCTTTGGGCTTATAGTGCAACAAATGTTTTAGACTGAAGAGGTCCAGGAGTTACTGGATCTGACTATGTTATTCTGTTTGGAAAGCATTAACATCTATGGTGTACAAACTAATGTAGATACAAATGATTTTGGTATAGACAGATGTTTAAATGTGAAATCTCTGCGCTGGTCTAAATGATGAAACACGTGCTACTCAAGACCAGGAATAAAGTAAAAAAAATGTATTAATATATATATGGAGCGCTATTTCCTGTGTTAAACCATATAAAATGTGACAATATATAATTTACAAAGTGATCATTGTGCATAAGATAATACTTGATGCAAATGAGCTTCAATATAATGAAAATTAATAGAGTTGATGATGCATAAACCACAATATAAAAACAGTGATAAACAAAAAGTGCAAAATGAATAAACATTCAATAAACTTATTATAAATAATAAGTGCCTTTTGTAAGTATTATTTGTAGCACACAAAGTTTATATAGTGAATAGATGCAGCATATGTGGAATTTCATTCAGGCAATCTCCTGCATATGTCTCCTATGCTTTCAATCACTGAGCATTGCAAGATGTCTGATATGTTCCCCCTGAAAACAATCACACATGTTTGAAGATATGATGTCTCATAAGGTAAAAGTTGGCCTCTTACCAGAAATGGTGGACCCCTATTGCAGAGATCAAACTCATTGTAACAGTATATTTGCCTGTCTGGATATCATCCACTTGGTTTTCCTGCTTCCATGCAACTCACAGACTTGAACTCAGGTGATTCAAAGACCAAGGAAAAGCTTTGGTATAGACAGGTCTACTTTAACCCCCTTCCCCCAATCCCCTTGCCTGTGAGTACACCACTAGATGTGTTTTAAAAGCATCTTTTATTCAAAATTAAGTCAGGAACATAAAACATTGAAATGGATAATACATTTTGATGATCTGGTGGTGAAGCCCACAGGCTAAGGGTAAAAGTTTGTAATTGTGTCTTAGGAATGTTATTTATAAGCATTACAATATGTGTAACATGTGTAACTAAGGGAAAAACCCCTTTTCTTCATTTCGGATAGAGTAAGTGAGGGTTATAACCTGTCTTTTTTTTTTACTCAAACCTTTTTGATGATTATATAAACACATTAAACACCAGAGTAGGAAACATTAGTAGAAAAATAAAATGTTACCTTTAAAACAAATAACCTGTCAGTCTTTTTTTCTGCCATCTGTCTTCCACTGGGGAGATATGAGATTTATTTTCACTTCTTGTCCCAAAACCAAAACCGTAAGTGGGAGGAAATCCCTCTAAAATGTGTAAATCCCCGTGGGTCACCAGGATCATCAGCACTAGTGTCCCTATTAGAAGATTTCCCGTTTATTATTGTGCTGATACAATTTGGGATTTTTTTTTACTCCCACTTTCGATGATATTGGTAAACAGGACAAATTGGGAGGATGAATCTCCTTAATGGGGTCACAGACAGCAATAAAAACTGACAAGTGTTCTAATCCCTCCCCACTCTATCCAAAACTAAAAAGGAAGTTTTACCTTAAGTTTCACAATAGTGGAGGGAATGAGACAGTTGAATGAATGCTCTATATCTCAATTGCTAAATACTGGCCCAACATTTAAATATCAAAATTCTCTCAGCTTCTTGTTGCTCAGAGTAAAGGAGAAAGGTTTTCTCTCCAAAAGATTTCTCCCAAGAATCCCAGGGGCACCCAATAATGTCCAAATGTGGAGAGAATGGCAAAATGTTTAGATTGCATTTTAAGGCTGTCTTCAGATCAGTCTATTACTTATTCAAAAGATACAAGTGATGGCTATCATTTGTTGGATGATGATAAACCTGTAACCATTTATATGGTTATAGTGAGGGCATTAAAGTTGTTGCTGTGTAATGGAAAGAGAGAGTACCATATATTGATTATATCCTTGAGTATTTGTGTAAGAAAGCATTGCCTTTCCCTTTAACAGCCAGTGGTTTCATCATCTGGGTGGGACTTATATGGTCACTACTGTGGCTCTGACATATGCAAAACTTGTTTTTTTTTTGGGTGTGAAAGTAACAAGTTCATGAAATATATAAGAGCTTGCATCCACTATGTAGATGTCATCTTTGTGATATGCAGTGGTGAAACGAATCAGTTCAAGGAATTTTCAGATTACTTAAACAAGAATAAAGTCAACATAATGTTCACTGCTGATTGTGGTGGAGATAAAGCATTTTTTTTTATGGACCTTTAAATTAAAATTGAAAGAAATGGCTTGATAATTTTGGATACGCAATAATAGTTAGTTTAATAATAGTTTTTTTTTTTATAAACGGGCAGTAGAACTCGGTTTGGGAAGAAAGGCTATGGCAAGGATCAGATAAAACAGACTTAGTTGAAAGCATGTCTCCAGGATAGGAAAGGTTTAATGAACAGTAGGAGATGCAGAGAAACAAGCAAGATCAGTTACTTTTTTCTTTTAAAGCGGAGTTCCACCCAAAAGTGGAACTTCCGCTCATCGGATTCCTCCCCCCCTCCGGTGTCACAGTTGGCACCTTTCAGGGGGGAGGGGGGTGCAGATACCTGTCTAAGACAGGTATCTGCACCCACTTCCGGGAATAGACTCCAATGGGAGTCACGCCCCCTCCCGCACTCCCCCGCTGTCTCCTGGGAAAGACACAGGTCCCAGGAGATAGCGGGGACCATTGAGAAAGCGCAGCGCGAATCACGCATGCGCAGTAGGGAATCGGGAAGTGAAGCCGCAACACTTCACTTCCTGATTCCCTCACTGAGAATGGCGGCGGCATCACCCGAGGATCGAGGGATGGTTCGGTCTCGGGTGCCGACATCGCTGGACCCCGGGACAGGTGAGTGACCTTATTTTAAAAGTCAGCAACTGCAGTATCTGCAGCTGCTGACATCTAAAAAAAATTTTTTCGCGGTAATCCCGCTTTAAGTTCTCCAAAATAATAAACAGTAAGTAATGAAAAGAACTGGAATATAATTCAACAGGATGATGTAATAAAGAAAAAATGATAATAAAGTGTGGCGCTAACAAATAACAAGACACGTGTTATTGATCGGATAACAGTGATCTCTATAGAGGGGTATCAAATTCTGAGGTATATGTCTATTAAATTAGTGATGATTTCTTTGCAGAACACCAAAAAGAAACAAAGTAAGAAATAAAATAAAATATGTGAAAAGTATCCAACAGTGAAAAATACTCAGGTGTGAGAAAACACATACAGATAGTGGGTACTGTATTTTAACCTATATATCAATTAAATATGAATAATATACATAGAGTAACATATTCCAAAATAAAGTGCAATAATATAGGTGAGCGGAGTATCACAGTGTATTGTGTGTATAACTCAGCAAAAATAGTGTTTATCAGAACAAAACCAAAGAATAAAGAGTCCATAGAAAGGTGAATATGTGTGAATGCTGAAAGTCCATCATTAGGTGGATGGAGTGCTCATATTTAACCCCACAACAGTCTGAAAACAAGCAGTCTTCCTGCGGAATGTATAGGAGCTGTATGAAGGTATCCTTAAGTATGGAAGGATTCTTCACTCATTCAGACGGTCTCAACACACAGGAAAAAGCAAAAGGATGCCCTTACCAGACAAGGTGGACTCACAGGCCCTTGGCGGTGAGTCAAACGAGCTTGTACCGTCAAACGGTATGGTGCGATGATTCGTATGGTGATCTTGTGCGGAGTCTCATCAGATGTCATCAGATGGTGTGCCAAATCGGAATCGGGAACCTCCAAGATTCTGCTTCGGTCATCGGGCGATCGTTTCATCAACGGCCCATCACATGGACAAGTAAACAGAGGAAAAAAACTTCCACATAGTGTGAATCCGTTTTAGAAAATGTTGTAACGTTTTATTGGGGAATAATTTCCAGAAAGTTACAAAAAAGGGGCAGTAAAAACTCGGCTTAGAAAATGACAAAGCAAATAAAAAAAGGTAAAAGGTAATAAAAAACAGCGCAGTAAGTGATGGTGGGGGTATAGTGCCGACATCGCTGGACCCCGGGACAGGTGAGTGACCTTATTTTAAAAGTCAGCAGCTGCAGTATCTGCAGCTGCTGACATCTAAAAAAAAAATTTTCGCGGTACTCCCGCTTTAAGTTCTCCAAAATAATAAACAGTAAGTAATGAAAAGAACTGGAATATAATTCAACAGGATGATGTAATAAAGGGCAAAGCATAAAAATGTCCAGTGTTTGTGTTTAAAGAGTAATTCCACTTTTGTTAAAAAAAAAATCTGACTTTTATTTTAGTGCAGACTTCCGGGAAAATTAGTGAGCCAATCACTACAAGAAGGAAGTGCCACTTTTTTAGTGGCATCAGCTATGTACAGAATACATCCAGGATGCCATATTGCAGCTGCAAATTGAAAAGAAAAGGTAATGTTTAATAAAATTTAATTATATCACGGCTTGTGTAACAATACTATATGCTTTTTTTTTGCCATACTTTTTCCACAAAATAGAATTTTAAGACAATTAAGGGCTATTTGATCAGGAGTGAATCTATTCCTGAAAGAAAAAAAATACTTGGTTATCAGACATGTTCCCCAAAAGGAAATTATATTTGTAGGTCTTGCACTAAATAATTAAAGTAAATAAGATGAAATTGGGTGGGTATATGCATTGAATTCAAAAAATGATCAAGTGTTTCACAAGATATGTGTTTATTGCATGATGTGCCCTTGTGGCTATTATTATATTGGTAAAACATTAGAATGTTGAAGAATTGCTTTTAATAATAATTGAGATCAACTAAAACTGAAGTAGGCTTGGTAAGGTGTATTAATCATATTCAAGAAAGACATAATGGGAATGTAAAAGCAGTGAAGGTTAATGGGGTTGAACATAAAAAAAAATGGGGCATTGTGGGGTTAATTGAGGCAAAATACTTTTACAAGAAAAAAACGAAATAAATTAATGCTTTCCTGTAGTGAGATTCTTGGTAGACTGGTTTCATATGTGGCTTGTACCAGTACTTGTTGTGAAAGTAGGGGGCCCACTAAATGGTCTCAAGGGCCTACTGAATTGTCCCAAGGCTCTTTCCCAAACGAGTGTATTCGCAGCCAGGCACACAGTCTCGGTCACTCTTCTGGTTCAATGATTAGTCTAAGGGTATCCATTTTCTGATGCTTTATTCATCTTGAACTTAAATGGGTGCAGGGTAACTGTGGGACACTCCTGTAGGGCAAAGTAGTAACTTGAGGACATTTGTCTCTTTCTCAAAGATTCCAATATCCATCCTCGCAGCAGCAAATATTAGGCTAAAATACTAATCCAGGCCTCACACTATTTGTGTACTCTCCCAGTCACTTACTGGGCACCCTTCCCCAGAGATTGGCTGAGACCACATAAATATTCAAATTGTAGATTTGACTCTCCAGGGTCACTACTTTCCAGAACTCTCCAGAAGACAGGGTGAAGCAGTCACATCCCCAACCAGTGAAACTTAGAGCAAAGCAATCACAAGCTGCTCAACTGACTACAATGCAGCTAAAGATCTAAATTAACTAACAGCCTAACTAGTAGTGTGCTATTTTTCATGACTGACTGACTTATGACAGTGCAGAATTTCCTGTAGGTTTAGTAGAGTGTGGACATGCAATGGCCAGTGTATCTCTGTCCTATTATGGGGTAGTGTGTTATATGTCCTTTGTATTTACAAAGTTGTATTACTGCCCTGTTTTAGGAATGAGTTACGGGGGTCCTTGGTTAGTCGGGATGGCTTAGAGCCATCATTAAAGGAAACAAAAGGGGGGTGCTTTGTATTGGGTAGGGTGGGTTGAGCCCCCTGTGGGGATTGTGCCCTCTGCCCCTCGGTTCTTTTATGAGGGGTGCACCATCGTCCCATACAGGGTGCGGTACTTAGAGGTTTTTGTAAGGGAGGGGATAGAAATCTTTTTGGGGGGTTTTGGATATGTGGGGACTTTAGGGTTTGTGCTAGAAATATTTTGTATAGCTTTTTGATGTAATAAATTATGTAGTTAACTCTGTAGGGTATGTAGAATCCTTTGTTTTTTGTTTTTTACTCTTGTCTACTATATTTTGATTACACCCCCACTGTATATATAGGGTGAGTACTACACATTAGTATTAGGATTCCCATCTCTTCTGGTTTTTGTATATATATATGGCTTAAAACAGTGCTTGTTATAGCTGTATGTGTAGCTGGCAAAGTTTCTTATTATGGCTGTATAGGTGGCTTGTAATAGTACTTGTTGTGGCTTGTAACAGTGATTGCTATAGCTGTATATGTGGCTAGTAACCATGTTTATTATGGCTGTACAGGTGGCTTGTAACAGTCCTTGAAACAGTGCTTGTTATTTAAGAAATGTGTGGAAGGTATAACATGAGTTAATAAAACTTCACTCAGAGAGGAGGTGTAAGGAAGCACCTGCATGTTTTATTGGCACTTAAGTCCTGAGTGAGGATATATCCAAGTGCTTTGAAAAAAGTGTGTTCTCTGCATGAGAAACATTTGTTGGCTGGATGCAGGGCCGATCCTGGGCAGGTGCACAGTGCCCAGGCGCCATGAGCTGAGACACTGGGGGGCACTGAAGCTCAAGTGGCACTCAGTGAATGCCATTTACTTACATTTAGCCGCATGCTGCCTCTCTGGGCCTGGCACCACAGGGCTCTAATTTTCTATGGCACAACATGACGCCCAGGATCGGCCTTGTGTATAGCTGCACCTGGCCACTGCACATGCAGAGCCCGGACCAGCTGTCACTGAAAGCAGCATGCCACGCCTCTACATTGTCCCTGGTGACAGGTGAAGGCGGGGCTACCATAAAAGTGGCGGGAGTGTGTGGATGCGGGGACCGCAGAGAGTGGATCATCCCCAATTCCCCAGCCATGGAGTTCCTAAGGTCACTCTGCTACCCCAAGGAGATCTACAACCTCATCAGGTACAAGATGGGTGGCAATGTGTGCACATAGTTCTAGTTTACTATATATGAAGAAATGCAGTACTCAGCTCTTTCATGAACAATAAAGCCTCATTCCAATGGGGGGGCACCATTCTTGTCCCAGTCAGGTGTCTGCTCAGTGTGCACACTGAGCGGACACACTGACTGCTGCCTCCTGTGTAATCATAAAGTGAGGGTGTGCGTGTGCTGAGTTTGGTGCATTGTAGGTGTGCATAACCTGTGGAAGGAGATAGATTGAAAGCTGGTAAGTGAGAGGGAGGAGGGACAGAGGAATCACAGGGGAGGGTGTCTGCCACCTACGCTTAAAGGGGAACCATTAACTATAAATATAGATTCAGTGAGTAGAGCCGTGTCACCCCTTCCCCTGATCTGGTGTGTGTCTGGGCGGCGGGATGCCGGGGGTGGGGTGGGGGTGTGTAGAAGGCTGTGCCACCTTAAGGGCCAGGGGATTGGCAGTGGTGGGGTTAATGGAAGCTGGACTGCCATCATCTTTCTTCATCGCTGACCTCTACCGAGAGTATGAGTGATGGGCCTGGCCTGGACAGGGATACTGGAGGAGTCTCCCTGCGCATTTAATATTTTTAAAGGGGAGGAGTTTGGAAGATGACCATGCCCATGTGGGGGGCGCCAGAAATATTATTGCACCCAGGTGTCTGTGATGTTAGGATCGGCCCTGGCTGGATGTGTTTTATTTATTTTTAGTCTCTGGAATTTAAGACTAAACAAAGAAGAGTGATATTAATTGAGTGCTCTAGATTGCTGTATTTTGACTACTTACTTACTAGGAGACCAGCTGCAGTAATTTTACAGCACACAAGAACATTTTATACAATTGTGCATTTCCAAACTTGTATCAACAGTTTGGGGAAGGCCCTTACTATAAGCTTGATTGCAAGCCAGGTCTTCTGGTCCAGCATTAATACCTGACCTTTCACATGCTCTCTTAGAAGAATGGGCAAATATTCATACAGACACTCCAAAATGTTATGGAAAGCCTTTTCAGAAGAGTAGAGGTTGTTACAGCCAGAAAGGGGAGAAACATCATAGTAATGCCCATAGGTTGGAAATGGGATGTTAAAAAAAAACATCATAGGTGTAATGGCCAAGTGTCCACAAAGTTTTGGCCATATAGTGTAGATAGATACACGCATAGTATATATTGCTTATATAACTATGCAAATGTTTAATTTATAGAAAAATTAGCAGAAAATGGTATGTAATTGCTGAAGTTTCTACCTGTCCCAGACAAGATTAATTTAACATGTGACTTGAGCCCTGACCATTTTTTCTGCAACAATCATTAGATATAATATCTTATTTAAAAGTTACAGTGCTGATAATATATTATGTTGGTGTTATGTATGTAGTGATAATTGCAGTGCTATGTGACATAAGATAATGTGAAGAACACAGAATTTCCAGTAGTGTGGCTGACCTATTTCCCTGGCCTGATTAAGCTTTCTCTGCTTCATTTGTTTTTTCCAGATCTGACTGAAGGTATCATAGATACCGTGACGTGCAAGTCTGCCAGGAGCCCTTCTTGCACCTGAAAATCATGCTACTGCTTTATTTGTAGAAGGGAGTATAAATAAAAATGCTAAAATCACCCACAGACAAAAAATTAAAGATGTGTTGGCTGCCCAAGGCAAGGTGAAATGTATACAAATTAAAGGAGCCTCCCATTTGCTATTGCATGCATTATATCATTTTATCCCCTGAGTTTTAACACATTTCATTTAGCTGTCTATGAACTTTTTAATATTCTCTCCACATATGCTACTTCAGCCTGGGTTCACATAGATGTGAATTTACAGCAGGTTTCATGTATTTAGGAACACACAGATTTGCAGGTCATGTAAAAAGCATAGTATTCCATGGCTTTGGTTCACATCTATGCTTTGCAAATTTGGTGTGAGAAAAAAAAAAGCATCCTGTGCGTGCTGACTGCGGGTGTGATGCAAATTCCTATGGTGCAGTGCAAATTTTATCTTCATAGGCTTCAATTGAACTTGCAGTAAACTCACAGCACACAGTTCACATCTCTGCATACTGTTCACTGTCTGCCTCCTGAAATTTGCGGTAAATTTGCACGTGTCCACCTGAAAGTGCAAGGCAAATTTACACCTTACACGACAAAAAATTTGCAGTACATCACATTGCAGTAGTGTGAACCTAGGCCCAGGAATGAATTTTTGAATGGCATGTGCTTATTTATTTATCAAAAAATAAATCTTTACTACTCACAATACTGTATTTAATATATGCAGAAGACTGTGTAAAAAGTATGTTTTTTAAGGTGTAAAGTAAACCTTTAAGACACTCCATAAAAAAAAAAAAAAAAAAGCTAGTTGCATTTGCAACTGGCTAGGTTTTCTAATGACCTGTCTTAGAGAAAGATGGACTGCTGAGCTCTCCCTCTGAAAATGCTAGTTGCCTGGCTGTCATGCTAAGCCTCTTGCTTCAATACTTTGAGTCACTGCAGAACATTTGATTTTTTTCAAATTTTTTTGTAAGCTATATACTTATTAAAAAACAGTGAATTGGAAGGCATTGATGGCACTCTTTTATGGTGGAAAGAAATATATACTGGTACCTTCAGCAGCCTCCCAAACCTTCCTGTTATGACAGAATGCCAGGCAGCTGTTAAAGGTAAATGTATTGGCCGTTGAGACTGTCCATGATAATAATGGGTCAATGGGAATATGTGTTTAGGGCTTAAGGACAAGTGCTGGTGCTACCCAGACGTGCCAGTGTTTTGGCTTCCAGAAAAACCCGGACATCTGCCCTGAAATGTGGGTTTAGGAGGCTGCTTCAAGTATTTGTAAGTACCTAAGTGCCCATGAGTATTTTTGAAACCAGGGTGTCAATATAATCAATAAGAAACTGGTATTTGGGGGCGTGGTCTGGACGTAGAGTAGAGTAGAGACGTGTTCTTCTTGAGCTCCCGGTCACTCCTTACCCATCTCGGCTTCTACCGCTCTATTTCTACAGTATGATCTCCTCCAAGAAGCGATCTTACAGGAGGAATAAAAAGAATACCAGCCCGGTCATCAGCACGCCCGCTTTAAGAGATTTCCAGATACTTTTTGGGAGATCCTGCTCCGGCTCCCCAGAGCTCAAGATGGCAGAACCGCGTGTCTCTGGCTCACAAACACCAGACCTCATGATGGATTCTGCTCCCTCGGAGGGATCCCGGAGCCCGATACTTTACCCTAGCTCCCCCATGGCTACAGCTATGGACCCGAGAATCACCCCTCATCTACCGATCACTTACGGGGCAGATGCAGAGCTGAAGGCTATCCTACAGGCTCTCCTGACGAGGGCGGATATCGAGGCCTTGGTCGGGAGAGTCGAAGCCGCTCACAGGAAAGAGATACGAGCAGTCAAGCAGGACGTGCAGATCCTATCCACACACTTAACAATAGGTGAATCATCTCTAGTGTCGCTAGAACAAAGAGTCTCGACCCTTGAGACCCAGCAAAGGGATCAGTCTGTCTCTGCAGTGGAACTCCAGCTACGCATGGAGGAGATGGAGGACCGGAGTCGAAGGAATAACTTGTGACTCCGGGGCCTACCAGAAGCCACTGGCCCTACGGACTTGCTTGCCACGGTTACAGACATTTTTAGAAGGGTGGCGGGAGCCCACCTGCCTGAACAGATCGAAGTGGATCGGGTACATAGGGCTCTGGGCCCTCGCTCGGCGGATCCAGCCACTCCCCGCGACATGATCTGTCGCCTTCATCATTACATTCAGAAAGAGGCCATAGCTCGTGGGGCCTGGGAAACTGGCGAGCTGGAGTTTGACGGTGCCCATGTGAAGATCCTTCCTGACATCTCCAGACCGAAGCTACTCTGCCGGGTCATCCTGAAACCCCTGCTGGACCTATCTAGATGCTGCAATGCTACCTACTGCTGGGGCTTCCCTCTTTCGGTCACCTTCCACAAAGAACAGAAATCATTTCTTCTGCGTTCGCCGGAGAACCTGCCTGCACTCTCTGAGTTCCTCGGAGCGGATGCGATTTCCACCCCCAACTGGCTGGACTACTTGCCTTGTGTCCCAGGTCACCTTAACGCGATGAGAATCCAGGCTCTGAGACCGCCGCGGCCACAAAGGTGCGGGCACCGTCCCCGCTCTCTATCGCTAGATGAACCTCGGGAAATGTGAGTAGCTCCGGATGTCTCCCTCACACAGTTACTTTGGCACTTATAGTCTGTCTTGACCCCAGACATCCATGTCTGCCTGACTTACCCGTACTGAGTGCCACCGGTTCCCTCCTCTAGGCACTTCTCCCTGGTATTACCTGCCACTAGCGAGCCCCACTTCATCTTCTTCTCTTCCCCACTGACTCTCACAACCTGGAGCCCATTTCACCCCACTATGTTGGGATACCGTCTGACTTTCTCCATGTCCTGTGGAGCTCAGGCTCACCCCCTCACATGCTCGATTTATAGAAGATCCTCACTTGTTTCACTTGTATGCCCGCTTCTGATCCTAGGGAACTGGGTATATTCATCCTTCAGCAAAATGGATCCTACGTCTCCTAACAGGAACCAGCGGTTTTGCGTCATGGTTTAGATGTTGCATCTCCCTCACCAGGCGGCACTTAGAGACCTCCTGTGAGTATACATCTGCTTTTCAGCATATGAAAGGGTGAATTATCTGCCTTGGTCCACTTGAGAATCTGCAAGCCCCAGCTGGGATCGCGGAAGGGGCTTTGCCAGCTCCCTAAAAGGTTCCTGGGGTGATGATGTTCAAGGCCTCATCTATGGTAGACCAGTACGGCGCATGTGGAGACTAACAGATTTCTTGCTGGAGTGAGGGGTCTTGCTACTGTGTTCATTTATATATATGCCTTGTGTTGTTTCATTTTGTTGGGGAGACCCTGAATGCGAGCCTCGCTTTCTCAGACTATCTCTGGGTCCTGTATCACAGCACCTTAAAGGATAGATTTTCCATTCTACCTAGAGCAGAGGTGGAGTTCAGTTTAATTTACTTTAGATGTTTGCAGGATGCTCACTTTCTGGACTTCGCCACAGGGATATCATTGCTGTCCATGAGTAGAGGAAGTGAGCATCTGGTTGGTTTTCTTACAGAAGGAAAGTTCATATATGTTCAACGTGTTTTACTCCTGTTTCTTTGAATATAGTTTATTATTTTATTTTTGCTTCTAATGTTTGACTGAGGTGGGTGGGAGTCCCGGGACCTCACCAACAGATATTGTCTGCCCACACCCCACATAGGCCATTGTATACTTCCGGTACTCCAGTTTTTGTATACACTTAAGTTTGTAAAACTTACTTGTTTAGAATAAATTACTAGCGGAGACAGGAAGCTTGGTCTTTCTTGGCCCCTGTCCCCGTACTTCTTACCCTTTCCCTACTTCTTCCCCTTTATTTCCCTTTCCTCACTCTTAACTACCCCTTACCTCACAACCTCTGTAGAGTTCTTTTCAGTTCTCCTTCTCTGTCTTAAGACATGGCGGTAGACTCCATTAAAGTGACCTCCCTTAATGCGAGGGGTTTAAATACCCCTGAGAAGACACGTATGCTGCTGCACGACCTTAAAAAATCACACACTGATGTTGCCTTCATACAGGAGACACACTTTAAAACAGATAAATCCCCTGTACTCCGGAATAGATATTTCTCCCGAGTGTACTATTCGACTAACTGCAATTCCAAATCCAGGGGGGTGTCCATCTTGCTCTCCAGTAGGCTGCCATGGCAATACCAGGATATGCTTGCGGACCCCGAGGGACGCTTTGTGTTCCTTAAGGGTCAGGTGGGAGAAATCCAATTTACTTTTGCTACACTATACGCTCCCAACGTACACCAGGACGGGTTTCACATACAATAGACAAGCTGATGGCATATAAAGAAGGCCAGTTAATTCTAGGAGGAGACTTCAATGTACCGCTGACTCCCTCTGTAGACACTTCATCTGGTAACTCTTCCTACCCCCCATCGCACAGGAAACACATAGCACAGACCCTGCATAAGGCCCAACTGACTGATGTGTGGCGCCTCCAACACTCAGGAGAGAGGGATTATTCCTTCTATTCCTCCCCACACAAGGTATACTCCAGAATTGACCTCTTTCTGATGCCTCATGACCAGTTACACCTGGTGAGCTCTACCTCTATAGGTCAAATCACGTGGTCAGACCACGCTCCAGTTTACCTAACATACACCCTCACTAAGAGGCCTTCACCTAGATCTATTTTTTGGCGTCTAAACGAGAGCCTTTTACAAATCCCTGAAGTGTTGGAGGATGTGACCAAAGAGCTTGACTTCTACTTTAGAGAGAATGATACACAGGATTGTGATCCTGGAATATTGTGGGAGGCTCATAAATGCGTCCTCCAAGGGGTACTCATTAAACATGGGGAATCTATTAAAAAGAAAAGAAATGAACAACTCACCAGACTACTCTCCGATTTGACCAATATTGAAGCACAATATAAACACTCCCCCACTCAGGAGCTTGAGATGAAGCTGAGGACTAGGGATGAGCCGAACACCCCCCGATTCGGTTCTCACCAGAACCCGCGAACGGACAGAAAGTTCGCACGAACGTTAGAACCCCATTGACGTCTATGGGACTCGAACGTTCGAAATCAAAAGTGCTCATTTTAAAGGCTAATTTGCATGGTATTGTCCTAAAAAGGGTTTGAGGACCCGGGTCCTACCCCAGGGGACATGTATCAATGCAAAAAAAACTTTTAAAAACGGACGTTTTTTCGGGAGCAGTGATTTTAATGATGCTTAAAGTAAAAAAAAAAAAAAGTGAAATATTCCTTTAAATACCGTACCTGGGGGGTGTCTATAGTATGCCTGTAAAGTGACGCGTGTTTCCCGTGTTTAGAACAGTCCCTGCACCAAATGTCATTTTTAAAGGAAAAAATCTCATTTAAAACTGCTTGCGGGTTTAATGTAATGTCGGGTCATGGCAATATGGATGAAAATCAGTGAGACAAACAGCATGGGTACCCCCCAGTCCATTACCAGGCCCTTTGGGTCTTGTATGGATATTAAGGGGAACCCCGCACCCAAATTAAAATAAGGAAAGGTGTGGGGCCACCAGGTCCTATATACTCTGAACAGCAGTATACAGGCGGTGCAAACAAGACAGGGACTGTAGGTTTGTTGTTAAGTAGAATCTCTTTGTAATTTTGAACGGGTACATTTTTAACGTGTTTAGCTTCAGCCAAAAAATCTTTTTTAAGCTTTTTGGAAAACATAGGGAAGGGTTATCACCCCTGTGACATTTGTTTTGCTGTCTTTCCTCCTCTTCAGAAGATTTCACCTCACTTTTTTGTCCCAATGAAAAATGTTTTTTGAAAATTTGGGTTTTTTTGTGGAACAAGGATTGGAAAGCATCAGT
The DNA here is from genome assembly GCA_037952835.1 of Lithobates septentrionalis. Classification (NCBI taxonomy): domain Eukaryota; kingdom Metazoa; phylum Chordata; class Amphibia; order Anura; family Ranidae; genus Lithobates; species Lithobates septentrionalis. The sequence goes on from JBBDGP010000284.1 coordinate 6,604,895, forward strand.
GGAAAGGAGAAATTGTTTTCCCATATTAACTCTTACAGGAGAGAATTTCCCTTCCTAGGGGTAGATTTCATCTCACTTCCTGTTGTCTCCTTCCGTTTGCAAGTAGGAGTCGTTTGTAAGTTAGATGTTTGAAAGTAGGGTCCTGCCCTATATACTCAGCAGAAATTTGGGCCTTAGGTGTTGCTGTGGCCACAACACTGTAAGCCCTCACAGGGCCCTGCTGTGAAATATTAGATCAAGAATTGTAATTACATGCCCCTGTTGAACAGGAGCTGAAAAATTAGGCCTTAGGCACTGGTGCTGGTGCCACAACACTGCAACCCCTCACAGACACTCTAGTTGGAACGCAGGAACGAGCCCTGCTGCAAAGTATTGCATCAAAAATTGTAATTACACGCCCCTGTTAGACAGGGGCAGAAAAATTGGGCCTTAGGCACTGGTGCTGGTGCCACAACACTGCAACCCCTCACAGACACTCTAGTTGGAATGCAGGAACGAGCCCTGCTGCAAAGTATTGCATCAAAAATTGTAATTACACGCCCCTGTTAAACAGGGGCTGAAAAATTGTGCCTTAGACACTGGTGGTGGCGCCCAGAACCAAAAATGTTCTTACAAGCTATCAGCGTGATGATTGAGGAGGAAGAGGATAATTACTCAGGGATAGTCACTCAGCATCAGCATAGGCAGTCTTTGAAGGGATCTGAGATTTAAAAAAAAATTATTCGGTTACATCAGCATCCGGTGCTTGGTAGCTGGTGGTGATCCAAGACTGATTCATTTTTATGAAGGTCAGCCGATCGACCGAGTCGGTGGACAGACGCACCCTGTGATCGGTTACCACGCCTCCAGCAGCACTGAATGTGCGTTCCGAAAGAACGCTGGATGCAGGACAGGCCAGTAGCTCAATTGCATACTATGCAAGCTCTGGCCAGTGATCCATCCTCAAGACCCAGTAACCCAGAGGATTTTCGGTGGGAAAGGTGTCCAAGTCTGATCTTGCCCCTAGGTATTCCTGCACCATGTAAAACAGACGCTGGCGATGGTTGCTGGAACCGATCATACCTTGGGGCTGCAGACCAAAAAATTGTCTGAACGCATCGGTCAGACGGCCACCTTCTCCACCGCTCCTTCTTTGACTGACCGAAGCCTCAGCAACACGTTGTCCAGAAACAGGAGTTTGTAACCTCCAAGTCTCTGGGAACGCGTTGCACAAACCTTTCTGCAAGGCCTCCCGAAGATGTTTCATCCTCTGCTCCCTCTGCGATGGCAAGATAAGGTCCGCAACCTTACCCTTGTAATGTGGATCAAGGAGGGTTGCCAGCCAGTATTGGTCCTTCTCCTTGATACCACGAATACGAGGATCCTTACGCAGGCTTTGCAGGATCAGGGAGGCCATGCAGCGTAGGTTTGCTGAGGCATTCGGTCCGGAGTCCTCTGGGTCACTAAGGACGACAACGTCCGCAGCCACCTCCTCCCAGCCACGTACAAGTCCATGTGTTCCTTGGGACTGATCCCTTAAAGACTGCTGCTGATGCTGAGTGCCAGGCTCCACCTCCATACTGACACAATCTTCCTCCTCCTCCTCCTCCTTGTCCTCTTCCTGTGTGATCGGCGGGCACGCAGGAACACTGTCTGGATAAAGGGGGCCTTGAGAGCTAAGGAAGTCCTCCTCTTCCTGCCTCTGTTCTGCCTCAAGTGCCCTGTCCATTATTCCACGCAGCGTGTGCTCCAACAGGTGGACAAGGGGGACAGTGTCACTGATGCATGCACTGTCAGTGCTCACCATCCTCGTGGCCTCCTCGAATGGTGACAGGACAGTGCATGCATCCCTGATCATGGCCCACTGGCGTGGGAAAAAAAAACCAAGCTCCCCTGACCCTGTCCTGGTGCCATAGTCGCACAGGTACTCATTGATGGCCCTCTGCTGCGTGTGCAGCCGCTGCAGCATGGCCAACGTTGAGTTCCACCTGGTGGGCATGTCACAGATTAGGCGGTTCTTGGGCAGGTTAAACTCCTTTTGGAGGTCCGTCAGCCGAGCACTGGCATTATATGACCGGCGGAAATGCACACAGACTTTCCTGGCCTGCCTCAGGACATCCTGTAAGCCCGGGTACCTGCCCAAGAACCGCTGCACCACCAAGTTAAGGACGTGAGCCAAACAGGGCACATGGGTCATTTGTCCCTGTCGGAGGGCAGAGAGGAGGTTGGTGCCATTGTCGCAAACCACCATTCCTGCCTTAAGTTGGCGTGGCGTCAACCACCTCTGAACCTGCCCCTGCAGAGCTGACAGAACCTCTGCCCCAGTGTGGCTCCTGTCCCCCAAGCACACCAGCTCAAGCACCGCATGGCATCTTTTGGCCTGCGTACTTGCGTAGCCCCTTGAACGCCTACGGAGCAGGCCATGGAGGAAGAAGAAGAGGAGGGGGTGGAGGAGAGAGGTGTGTCACAATCAGCATTTTGGAGGCGTGGTGGCGGAACAACCTCCAACACTACTGCACCTTGTCCTGCATCCTTCCCAGCTGCCAGCAGAGTCACCCAATGCGCCGTGAAACTTAGGCAACGTCCCTGTCCATGCCTGCTGGACCATGAGTCAGCGGTAATATGCACCTTACCGCTGACCGCCCTGTCCAGCGAGGCATGGACATTGCCTTCCACATGCCGGTAGAGAATCGCCTTCCGTGAGAAAAAGTGGCGTTTGGGTACCTGCCACTGAGGAACCGCACATTCCACAAACTCACGGAAGGGGGCAGAGTCTACCAACTGAAAAGGCAGCAGTTGAAGTGCTAGCAATTTTGCCAAGCTAGCATTCAACTGCTGGTCATGTGGATGGCTGGGAGCAAACTTCTTTCGGCGGTGCAGCAGCTGGGGCAGGGAAATTTTCCTGGTACAATCTGACGTCGGTGTACCAAAAGCAGATTGCCCACAAGTACTTGACTGTGACACACCTAATTCTACACCTTCATTCCTCTCACTGCAGGTCTCAGAGAGGACTGGAGGTCTAGTGGGGTTGGAAATCTCAGCTGATGAGGAGCAAGGAGAGATCCTCTTTGTTCTTTGGTGTGGGTCTTTTAGATACGCTTGCCAACGAAATGCATGGCAGGTCAACATATGTCTGGTCAAGCATGTGGTACCCAAGCGGAAGATGTTTTGGCCACGCGAGATACGCTTGAGACATATGTTGCAAATAGCAGCGGTGCGATCTGATGCACTCGTCTCAAAAAAGGCCCACACCAAATAACTTTTTGAATAACGCGCAGAGACTGCAGCGCCCTGCACATGTGGAGCTTTGGGGTGTGATGCAGTCAATGTGCTGCCCTTAGTCTGGCCCCTGGAGGGCATCCTGCCTCGTTGGTGATGTGCCACCTCCTCCTCCTCCTCCTCCTCCTCCTCTCTCCTATCAGGCACCCACGTTGAGTCAGTGACCTCATCATCCCCTCCCTCCTCATCACTGGAGCAAACCTGGCAGTATGCTGCAGCAGGGGGAGCATGACTGCCAGATTGCTGTCCTTCTTGGGCACCCCCTCTGTCCGTGCTCATGTTACTGCCTTCATCGAGCTCAGTATCATCATCAGAGCCTTCCAAACGCTGGGCATCCTCCTGGAGCATGTACCCAACACTGTGGTCAAACAGTTCGAGGGAATCCTCAGGAGGACATGGTGGAGCTAGGGAAGGAGTCACTGATGACATTGAGCTGAGGGAAGAGGCCGCTGCTTTGCCAGACAAAGCACCCTGGGTGAGAGAGGATGAGGAGGATGAGGACGGCTTGGTCATCCACTCGACCAAGTCTTCCGCATGTTGCGGCTCAACACGGCCAGCTGCCGAAAAAAAGGCCAAGCGTGTCCCATGGCCACGTGCTGATGAGGATGCACCGTCTCCACGACCAGCACTAGACACAGAGCCTGCTTGCCCTCTCTTATTGGCTTGTGACTGTCTGCCTCTCCTTCTTGGCCTTCCAGACATACTAATGGCCTGTAGCTGCACTAAGCTGGGATAGAACACCAGTAATTTTCTTCAGGTAGCTTTATATACTGTAACCAGACAAGCCTGCCTGTCAGTAGGAAGATAACAGGAATGGATCTAGCTGAACACTGTGAGCAGGATGCACTGTACTAAATGTAAATAGTCTAGCTGCCTGACCGTGGTACTAATAGGATCAAATAGAACACCTGTAATTTTCTTCAGGTAGCTTTATATACTGTAACCAGACAAGCCTGCCTGTCAGTAGGAAGATAACAGGAACGGATCTAGTTTAACACTGTGAGCAGGACGCACTGTACTAAATGTAAATAGTCTAGCTGCCTGACCGTGGTACTAATAGGATCAAATAGAACACCTGTAATTTTCTTCAGGTAGCTTTATATACTGTAACCAGACAAGCCTGCCTGTCAGTAGGAAGATAACAGGAACGGATCTAGCTGAACACTGTGAGCAGGACGCACTGCACTAAATGTAAATAGTCTAGAAGATAACAGGAACGGATCTAGCTGAACACTGTGAGCAGGACGCACTGCACTAAATGTAAATAGTCTAGAAGATAACAGGAACGGATCTAGCTGAACACTGTGAGCAGGACGCACTGCACTAAATGTAAATAGTCTAGAAGATAACAGGAACGGATCTAGCTGAACACTGTGAGCAGGACGCACTGCACTAAATGTAAATAGTCTAGAAGATAACAGGAACGGATCTAGCTGAACACTGTGAGCAGGACGCACTGCACTAAATGTAAATAGTCTTGAAGATAACAGGAACGGATCTAGCTGAACACTGTGAGCAGGACGCACTGCACTAAATGTAAATAGTCTAGAAGATAACAGGAACGGATCTAGCTGAACACTGTGAGCAGGACGCACTGCACTAAATGTAAATAGTCTAGAAGATAACAGGAACGGATCTAGCTGAACACTGTGAGCGGGACGCACTGCACTAAATGTAAATAGTCTAGAAGATAACAGGAACGGATCTAGATGAACACTGTGAGCAGGACGCACTGCACTAAATGTAAATAGTCTAAAAGATAACAGGAACGGATCTAGCTAAACTGAATACAGTGTATATATATATATATATGCAACACCTGGGATGCATATATATACACAATACACTGTAAGTGCAGCTAACTGACTGACTGTTCTGCCTAATCTATCTAACTCAAATCAAATGACACTGTCTCTCTCTCTCTCTATCTCTCAGCACACCGGAACACACACTACACAGGGCCGCCGTGCAGGCGGCCTTATATAGTGTGGGGCGTGTACTAAATCCCCTGAGCCATAATTGGCCAAAGCCACCCTGGCTTTGGCCAATTACAGCTCTCTCTACTGACGGCGCTGTGATTGGCCAAGCATGCGGGTCATAGTGCATGCTTGGCCAATCATCAGCCAGCAATGCACTGCGATGCCGCAGTGAATTATGGGCCGTGACGCGCCACACGAATTTGGCGCGAACGGCCCATATCATTCGCAATTCGACGGACGGTCGAACAGCCGATGTTCGAGTCGAACATGGGTTCGACTCGAACACGAAGCTCATCCCTACTGAGGACATTGAGATCTCAAATCACGGACTTATTACAATACAAAGCAAAGGCAGCCTTACAGTTCTGTCGCAAGTTGTCCTATGAGTCAGGAGATAAGTGCGGCAAACTTTTGGCTAAGTCCGTCCAAGAAATCAAATCCGCTTCATACATTCCACAGATAACCACCCCTGACGGCCAGAGAGCCACCCTTCCGACACAAAAATCAAAGGGTTTTGCAGACTTCTACTCAGGCTTATATAATCTGCCTAGTTCCTCATCCACTCAGGCCACTATCGACCAATATATTTCAGACTCCCAACTTCCTTTCACTTCCAGCGGAATCCCAGACATTGTTTTTTTTTTTTTTTTCCACATCAGTAAACAGTATTTGGAGGGCTAAATCAGTTTGATGTTCATTAACTGTCGCCTTCTCATATTCACATCATAGTGGATTATACTTTTTCTCATTGCTTTTTATATCGTCATAATGACCAAAGGATTCCATTACACCTCTTTACCATCAAGTCCTCTGTCACTTCCATCTTGTAAGCCCCACCAACTAGGACTCGGTAACCAAAGGGACCCATCCTTTTCCAACTCAGTTTAGAGAGAGGGGGGACCAGTAAGGAAAAAGAAAAAGGACAAAAACACCAACAAAAAATACAAAAAGAGAGGTTTGTAAAAATGAACTTGTGGGCTCCCCGTGCCCATCTTCTACTGACCCAGCCTGCATTGTGCACCGAATTACCTATGCCCTAATACCCCGATCCCCCCCCCCACTCCTTATATATTTATCCTGTGCCCTACTAAACTATATATTTAACTAAAAATGTTCATATCCAGAAACACTTTATTATAGCATCCTTTGCCTGCAAGGATACCAGTTGCCTATATACCTATATTAAGCCCATCCCTCAGTCTATTCCGTGCCTATGCCGATCCCGCTATTATTGACCCTTCACTTTCTCTATCCACATCTTCCACATACTTTCAAATTCCTGAAGATTGCCCCTTTTTATGTACTCCATTCTTTCCCTACCCAGGGTTTCATTCATTATAGAGATCCAGTCTTTCACGGTGGGGGGCTCCTTTACCTGCCATCTAAGTGCTATCAACTTTCTAGCCTGGAACAGGGCCCGTGTGACAGCTAAGGTAGTACTCAACCTTTCTCCCATCACTCTTCTATGCCCCAGAATACAAGCCAAGGCCTCCTTTGCCACTGTCGTACCGAAAATATTTCCCAAGTTCCCAGTCACCTCCTCCCAGTATCTAAACAGCTTGGGACACCTCCACACCATGTGGATAAGATCTCCCGTCCTTCGACACCTGGGGCAGTTGTCATTGGGCCTTCTCCCAAATTTAAAAAGTCTTTTAGGAGTATAATAGGCTCTGTTTAACAGCATTAAGTGTGAGAGTCTCTGTGAAGGGGTCACAGAAACCTGCGCTCCCAACTCCAAGATTCTCGCCCATTGTTCCTGGGTCATTCCTCCCACCTCCTCTTCCCATTTAGCCTTTACCCCAAGGAGTATTTCCCTGCTATTAACCGATTTGCTTAATTGGTCATAAATTCTTGAAATTACCCCTCTAGTGGGGGTTATTTGAGTTATGCACTGAAATAGAGGCATCTCTTCCCATCTCGGAATCTGGGCTTTAAATTGTGCTTTAAGGGCATGTTCCAACCGGACATATAGGAAGAAAGACCCCCCGGGGAAGCTTAAACTCCCTAACCAGTTCTGAAAATTTCTTTAACCCAGAGTCGTTATATAATTGACTTAACTTACTGATACCAAGCTTCTCCCACTCTCTGAATATGCCTATCTTAAGAACTTCCTGCAAATTACGGTTGTTCCAAATAGGAGAGTAAGCTGTTAAGACTCCATACCCCATCTTTTTCTTAACTGTTTTCCAAAGTTTGATTATCAAATTAATTGTTGGAGATTTATCATGGAACGCGTCCGCCTCTAGGGCTTCAATAATTGTATTATGTGTGGAGCTCAACAACAGTAACTTGCCATTAGGGGTGCCTCCTTTCGGTATCCCACAGCCCAATAATTGCTGCAACTGAGTTGAGTAAAAATAACTCTCGGGATGTGGGAGGGCAAAGCCCCCCTCCTGGGTAGGGAGCTGGAGCACTCCAAGACGAATCCTGGCTTGTTTCCCCTTCCAAATCAATTCCCTAAAGAGACTATCAATTTTTTAAGCCACTTCTTGCCTATCCAGACAGGGGAATTGTGCAAGACGTATAGCAGTTGTGGCATCCATATCATTTTTATTAAGCTACATCTTCCTGCAACTGATAGAGGCAGGCGTCTCCAAATTCCTATTTTTCGTTTAAATTTTGTTAATAGAGGAACAAGGTTTTTACTAATGTATAGAACAGGGTCCTTCATCAGGACAATCCCTAGGTACTTCAGAGCTTCCACTATTACCACCTGAAGCATACCACATGCTATTGTCTCATTTATGGGGTCTATCGGTAGAAACTCAGATTTCTCCCAGTTTATCTCTAAGCCCGAAAAACTGCCGAAGTCCTCCACTATTCTCATTGCTCCCGGTAGCGATTTTCTCGAGTCTCCCAAAAAAAAACAGAATGTCATCCGCATACAATGCGATTCTTTCCTCGTCTGTTTTTCTCTGGAAGCCGGTTATCGCTCGACTTCCCCTTATGGAAATGGCCAGGGGTTCCATCGCCAGTGCAAACAACAGAGGGGAGAGTGGGCACCCCTGCCTCGTCCCCCTCTCCAGCTCAAACCAGTCCGACAACTCGTTGTTAATTTTTAATCTTGCCTTGGGTCGAGTATATAGCATTCTAATCCACCCTATAAAGGTAGGGCCGAATCCAAAGTTCTCCCACACGCGCCACATATAGCCCCACTCCACGCTATCAAAAGCCTTGGATACATCAAGGGTCATCAACGCTCTCGAACCCTCGTTCACCGTTGGGGTCTGTACATTCAAAAACGCCCTTCTAATATTCAGGCTCGTGGATCTATTGGCTATGAAGCCCGCCTGGTCCTCGTGGATCAGCTTATGGATAACCCCATTCAATCTTGCTGCCAGCACTTTGGCCAGAACTTTTACGTCCGTGCATAAGAGAGAAATTGGTCTATAGGCTGCCATATCCAAGGGGTCTTTCCCTTCTTTCTGTAATACAATAATAGTTGCTTCTAGCATTGAGGCAGGTAGTTGGCCCCCCTCAAGCGCCCCCCCCAAAACTTTCAGCAGTTCGGGGATCAACACTTCACCATAGTGTTTGTAGGTCTCAATTGGAAGACCATCTGGCCCGGGCGACTTTGTTAGATGAACCGATAACTTTAGAAGAATTGCAAATAGCGGTTAACTCCATGAAAATAGGAAAAGCCCCAGGCCCAGGTGGCTACACCGCCCAATGCTACCTTTTTTCCAACTTTAGGCCCACGCTTGGTAGCATTTTTCAACGCTCTAGGTGCCGACTCCAATTTTCCCGGTGAAACCCTTAAAGCCCATATCTCTTTGATTCACAAAGAGGGGAAAGATCCAGGTTTGTGCGGGAGCTATTGACCCATCTCCCTTTTAAATGTGGATCTTAAATTATTCTCGAAAATAATAGCAACCAGGTTAGCGAAACACCTTCAAACCCTTATACACCTTGACCAGGTTGGGTTCATTCCCACTAGGGAAGCGAGGGACAATACCATCAAGGTCCTTAACCTCCTCCAAGTAGCGAATGCCGATAAAATTCCCTGTGTATTAGTGAGTACAGACGCCGAAAAGGCTTTTGACAGGGTGAACTGGAGCTACATGCTCTCAGTGCTCCGTCATATTGGCCTGGGAGACAGGATGCTGCGATGATTAAGTAACATTTACTCAAATCCTTGAGCTCAAGTGAAAGTTAATGGAGTACTATCAAGCCCCTTCCCCATAAGAAATGGAGCACGACAAGGGTGTCCTTTATCCCACCTTCGTTTCGCCCTTTCCCTCGAGCCCTTTCTTTGCACAGATTGAATCCGAATATCACAGGTCTCCAGATAGGTAGCTCTCATTGCAAAATATTGGCGTATGCGGACGATTTGTTATTCTCCCTAACGAACCCCAGAATCTCCCTCCCGAACCTCATGCGTGAATTCAAGGTCTATGGAGCAATCTCACACCTAAAGATAAACTTTTCTAAGTCTGAGGCAATGGGTATTTTTAGTTCCCCCACATTCCTTACTTCAACTGAAATCCAATTTCTGTTTCAAGTGGACTGATATTGCCCTAAAATGTCTGGGTACTAGGATCCCCTCTGACATAACACGAACATTTGACCTTAATTTTCCCCACATTGACAAAGACCCGTGCCCTATTAGAGAAGTGGCATTCAGGTTACCACTCCTGGTTCGGGAGATGTAACCTCCTTAAAATGAGCATTCTCCCGAAATTCATCTATATCATTCAAGCCCTACCTATCCACATTCCACCTTCTTTTTTTCAACAAGTACCCTCACTCTTCACCAGATTTGTATGGGCACACAAAAAAACCCGTCTACGCCGATTGCAGATGATACTCCCCAAACATTCTGGAGGATTAGCACTACCTGACGTACGACTATACTACCTAGCCTCACATTTAGGACGCATACTGGACTGGAGGAGAAATAAAACATCCAAACTGTGGGTACAAATTGAACAATCCCAAACTTACATACCCTTAAAGGGTGCGTTGTGGTGCTATGGTGACCTACCTCATAGACTGAAGTCTCACCCATTAATAGGTACCACCTTGAGACATAGCCACCAAATTGCCTTCCACTCTTTGCTCACGTCGAAAAAGTCGTCGCTGTTCCCTATACTGGGTAATCCAAACTTCGACCCGGGCTTACATTTGGCGGAATACTCCACCCTTAGGGACTCAGGTAGTGACCACGCATCTAAATTTATCTCTGAAGGAAAATGGCCATCCATTTCAGATCTGTCCAACCCAGCAGGGGCCTATCATCTCCCTTTCTGGAAAGTGGTGCAACTACACCACTACCTGCACTCCCTTTCCAGGCCACAGGACTTTGCGCGGGAACAAACGTCATTTGAGGACCTTTGTTCAGGTGAAGGCCCGTTAGCACATATCTTATCCCAAACATACTCGATGTTAATCTAGCACAAATGAACCACCACAGCTACCCTGTTTGACCAGTTGGGAGAGGGACTTGCATCGCACCTTCTCGACATCACAAAGACAACGTATCGTTACCCTCTCCCTCAAGTCCACTCTCTGCACTAGAATGCAAGAAACTAATTTCAAATTACTCACATGATGGTACCTGACTCCCTCCAGACTACAGAAATGTTTCCCATCCACCTCTGGATGGTGCTGGTGCTGTTCAGGGGACGAGGGAACTCTGATTCATATTTTTTGGTCATGTCCTCAGTTGAGGAACTTTTGGGAGGAGGTCAGGCGTATCACCCAAAAGTTCACAGACTATACCATCCCTGACGATGCCGCATTCTTTCTCCTACACCTTTCCACGATCCCCATCAAGATATACAGGAAATCACTTGTACGTCATTTACTAAATGCAGCAAAGGGGTGCATTCCCCTCCTTTGGAAACAAAGCCTCCCCCAGCCAAAGCATTGTGGCTACGTAGAGTGGAGGAAATTAAGAAAATGGAAGATCTGATTTTTACTGCACAACATAAACAAGAGGCCTATAAGCAGACCTGGGATATTTGGAACACCTCATTTACTCTGAGGAAGGACAGCACTTACTAGGATTTTAATCCACCTCTCTACGTCTCGCAGGAACGTACCCCCATAACTCACTAACTCAGCTACCACCATGTCTCCCCCCCCTTTTTCCCACCCCCCCCCCCTTTTTTGCCCCCTCCTTCCTCACCTTTTCATCCCTCACCTCTCCCCTCTTTTTCTTACTATTACCCCCTTGAATTTTTTGTCTTCTCATCCTTAAGAAAGGTTGAAAAAGCAGGCGAGGAACGCCCTGATATTATGTTACTTGAAACAAACATTGTTCTTAATAGATGTGTACTTAATCAGAGATGTACACATGCCCTACAGCTCTAATGCTCAAGCCTACACATGTAATGTTAACTGCCCTATGTATATCTTTTTTTTTTTTTTAATTATTTATTTAGTGGTATGCGACATACAATGAAACGATAGCTTCACAGAATATGTAGTGTAAACAAAGTAGATTACACATGGACATCCGGTAGTATTATCTGAACAAAAGATAAGTAAACTCAAGCTTACATAACAGAAACAGTTCCGTAAGCATACAAAATACTTGGATACCCTGGGGGTATAGGACTAGGGCTTCGCCTTGACGGTGGAACTGAACAATTATGATGCTCTATGGATTTTCCCTAGTATCCAAGGAGAAGTTAAGTATCTGTACATAGGGGAAGGGTGCAGCTAGGTGACTGACTGAGGTCAAATCATACCAAGTTTTTTGGGATTAAAATAGAGGAAGAGAATAAAGGAGAATAAAGGGAAGAAGAGAGAGTAAGAAAGGGGAATGAAGAAGAAGGAAAGAAGGAGGGTGGTATAGTAGAAGAGTGGGGGGGGGAATCAGAAGTCCACCTAGAGAGCAAGGACCGCCCTCTACTCCCTAGGCCATCTAGCGGCCATGAATAGGAGCAAGAGCCTCTGGTATTCAACGCGACGTGGCTATGTCTCACGGAGGTATTCCTCTGAGAAGCGGAACTTGGTCCAATAAAAAGACCTGGTCTTATGTTCCTTGGATTTGTCCCGGATCGTAGCAGTGAGGTCCTCCATTCGTTCGATATCATTGACCCTTGCGAACCATTGGGCCACAGTCGGAGCAGACTGTTGCTTCCATTGACTTGGGATGCAAGCTCTAGCAGCGCTGAGTAGGTGTTTAAGAAGAGATTTACGATATCGCTTTCCTGACATGGGAGTGAGGTTGAGGAGCACAGCAGCAGGGTCATTGTTTAAGGAAATATCTGTGAATTTGTGAATGTAGCGGAGGACCGGTTGCCAGAAAGTTTGTAGTTTGGGGCACTCCCAGAAGATGTGTAGGATAGTACCAGTTTGTTGCTCACATCGCCAGGAGCGATCAGATTGGTTGGGAAATATTTTGGCCAATACGGCCGGCGTGCGGTACCAGCGTGTGGTCAACTTATAGGAGATTTCTTGATATTTGCTGCAGAGTGACGATTTATGAGCGAAGAAGAGTATGCGTTCCTTCCGCGGAGTAGTAAATGTGATTTGAAGGTCCCTTTCCCACTTAGCTAGGAAGGGGGGGTCTATGGTAGCATGCATGTCCAACAAAGATTTGTAAGATCTAGAAAGGGAACCCCGAATTGGGCCATCACCCAGACATATTTCCTCAAAGGAATGAAGTTGTCTAGAAAAAAACCTATATCTGGGTAGCGAGCCGAGAAAGTGGGAGAGTTGCCCCGCTCTCCAACTATCCAATGTGATGGGTGCCGGTCCTGATGTCACGGACTCTGTAGGGATCCAACCCGTGGGTCCCAGGAATTGAGACGCACGTAGGAGCCCTTTCGGGGCTTGTCCAGTAAAGGCTGGGTCTGACATACCTGGGGGGAATTTGGGATGTCCTATGACTGGGGTCATGGGAGAAGGGAAACTGAGCAGGGAAGAAAGACGAAAAAATCTATCCATTTCCACCAAAGAAGGGCCAATCAGCGGGTGAGTGGTTATGTGGGGGTCAAGATGTTTACCCGCCCAAGGTAGACCAGCCAACAGGGCCCGGGCCATCTCCTGTTCTAATGTTACCCAGAGTTTCCCTTCCCCATGACGGCACCAGTCAATTACTCGGGTCATGTGTATTGCAGTATAATAGAGAGCAGGGTCTGGGAATCCAATGCCTCCCTTCAGCTTCGGCCTAAGCAGCAACGCCCTGCCCATTCGTGGGTGTCTGCCCCGCCACAGGAACTTAATAAACCTTGAGCGAACTTCATGAAAGAAAGTTTGCGGTAATTTGACAGGTAAGGCTTGTAGCAAATATAGAAGCCGAGGCATTGCGTTCATCTTCAGTACATTACACCGGCCAAACCAAGATAAAGCAAGGGGATCCCATTTCGTAAGGTCTGTACTAAACGTCGCTAGGAAGGGATGAAAATTCAGGGCAAAGATGTCTTTTGGATTTGCAGGGATTCTGGTACCCAAGTATTGTATAGAACGGGTGGCCCACTTAAACGGGAAAAAGGGTCGCAAACCCGACAATGTGTTGTCTGGTATGGAAATATTCAGGGCTTCTGACTTTTGGAGGTTAACTTTGAAGTTAGAAAGATTACCATATCGTTTCAACTCTTGTAGCAACGAAGGCAGGGACGTTATGGGTTTGGTGATATAAAATAAAAGATCGTCAGCGTAAGCCGCTACTTTGTGTTGATAGTGGTCAGAATGGACCCCGCTGATATTAGGATTATCTTTCACATGGTGAAGAAATGGTTCTAGGGAAAGGACAAATAGTAAAGGGGAAAGTGGGCATCCCTGCCTAGTCCCGTTGATGATCGCAAAGATGTCAGATTCTAACCCATTCACCCGTACCGTGGCTGTGGGATTAGAATAGAGGGCAGAGATCCAGTCCAGGATGGGCTTCGGCATCCCAAAAGAACAGAGTGCTTCCCGAAGAAACCTCCAGTCCACCCTATCAAAAGCCTTCTCGGCATCAGTGGATAGGAGTAAAAGAGGTGTGTTTGATCTTTTTGCCTTCTCTATAACGTTTATTGTCCGGATAATGTTATCTCTTGCTTCACGAGTCTGTATGAAACCCACCTGATCAGGTGCTACCAAGCGTTGCATTAGGCTATTGAATCTGGAGGCTATGATTTTTGTGAGGAGCTTGATGTCACAATTTAGAACAGAAATGGACCTGTAGCTGGAGCATAGCAATGGGTCCTTTCCGGGCTTAGGGAGTACAGAGATAGAGGCTTGTAGCATGTCAGGGGGGACATTATGTCCTTCTAGTATGGCATTGAAGGCTGTGATGAATTGGGGTGTTAGCTGTGTCTGAAATGTCTTGTAATATAGTAGGGTAAAGCCATCAGGCCCAGGGGCCTTCCCCGGCTGTGTGTCTGCTATGGCATCTGCGAGCTCCTCTACATTAAGTGGTTGGGAGAGTAATTCCCGTTCGGCTTCCGTGAGAGAGGGAAGTTTGGCCTCTTGGAGGTACTCTCGTATATTTGATAGGGAAGGGGCCGAAGATCCAGTGGCCCGCGCCGCCTCCAAATTATAAAGCTTTGAATAAAATTCTCGGAAGGCCGCTGCTAGGTCTGGTGAAGTGTGAATCTTAGACCCTGATGGTGTCAGGAGGGCTGGTATGTATGATTGCATGCGTTTTGCCCTCAATGCATTTGCCAACAAATGCCCGCATTTATCTCCATACTCATAAAAGGAGCGGCGCGCCTTAAGCAGGACGTGTTTGGCCTTATACAGCGAGTGCTCTCTGATAGCCTCTCTAGTCTGAAGCAGTTCTGCTTCCAGTGTGCGATCAGTTCGAACCTTGTGTTGCCTCTCCAAAATGTGAAGTTTCGTCAAAAGGTCCGTCAGAGTTTTGGCGCGGCGTTGCTTGGCCGCATGACCAAGTTTTATGAAGATCCCTCTAATGTAACATTTGTGTGCTAACCACACTGAGAGAGGGTTAGACATGGAGCCAGTATTGTTTTTAAAATAGGAGCAAAGTTCTTTGTTGATCTCTGCAGCTGTTTCGGGGTCCTTGAGAAGTGTTTCATTTAGACGCCAAGATAGTGTTTTAGGGCGTGCGTGTGGGAGAGTTAGCTCTAGGAGGACTGGTGCATGATCGGATAGTGTTATCTGACCTATCTCTGCTAAGGAAATCGCAGAATGTTGTATTAGAAAAAAATCGCTACTAGAGTAGGATCTGTGAGTCAAAGAATAGAAGGAGAAATCTCGTTCCTGGGGATGGAAAATTCTCCATATGTCTACCAACTGATGTTCATGCAACAGGTCCTTCAGTGCCCGTCTTGCACCCTGAGGTAGGGAGGAAGATTGGACAGATGAATCCTTAGAGGGATCTAAGGTGAGGTTAAAGTCTCCCCCCAGTACGAGCGTACCCTCGCGGAAAGGCTCCAACGCTGCTAGGAAAGCCCCCAGAACTTGAGCTTGGTTCGTGTTAGGTAAGTAGTAGTTTGCAAGGGTAAATGTGTGAGAATCAATTTTGCCCTTCAGGAGAAGGAACCTGCCCTCCCCATCCCGGACTTCATCCAGGAACTGCCAGTGTAAAGATTTAGATAGCAGAATACTTGTCCCTCTGGATTTAGAGGAGGTAGATGGACTATGATAGGCCACCGGAAAGTGCTTGTTAGAGAGCCTCGGGACCTTGTCTGTCCGGAAATGAGTCTCTTGAAGGAAGACTATGTGTGCTCTAAGTCTCCAGAGCTCGGCCAGACAGCTGGTTCGCTTCTCAGGGGCGTTCAAACCTTTGATGTTCCAAGAAAGGAACTTAAAAGCCATATTGGCAGAGTGCCCGCTCTCTAGGTGGCGAGAGGCTCTAAAAAAAAAAAAAAAAAAAAAAGAAGAAAAAAAGGGGGGGGGAGAGGAGAAATTGAGGGGGGGAAAGAGTTTGGGGACTAACACAAGATGTTTCTCCTTAAAGGAGGGCTACTGCCACCAGGGCAGAGTATTCCTACTGTGGGGGGAGGTAGGGCACAGTCAAGCGCAGAGCCCCAACCTTTGGATCCCCTGCAGCAACATTTGTATATCAATGATACATCAGCACCATCATGAGAGGTAAAAAAACAAAAAACAAAAAGAAATTAACATCCTAAGATTAATATTAGAGAACCAAACATACAACATGTGACTGCCCTATGTATATCTAACCTTTGCAAAATTCACTGTAATCAAGTCTGTATTTTCACTAATGATTGTACTTTGGGGTCCTCGCCCCTGTTTGGAGTTGAATAAACTTTATATTTGAAAAAAAGAAACTGGTATTTTCAGAAGGAGGTCAGCATTAGAAATCTTTCATGATAGGTATACTTTAAAGACCAAGTCAGAAACAAGGATTAGCTTCTGGTTTGGGTTGACCATGAGTTTGACCTGAACCTGCCCTGTTTACAGTCCAACAAATGGGTGAACTAAATAGCCAGATCTGGCCAGTTTGCCTGCTTACCAAACCACCTTCAGCTGGAAGCAGAGCCAGTACAAGGGGGGGGGAGGGGCGGATGCCCTGGGCGGTACAATTTATTGGGGGTGGGGGGGTGCAGTGAAGTGAAGAGCCGCCTCTGCTGACAACAATGCCACTGCAGCATTTAGCTCCAGCCAGGAGTGGTTTAACATCTCCTGTGTGCTCCACGGCAGGCAGCAGAGAGAGAGAACAAAGCGTGGCTGTGTCTTATGGAGGAGGCGGGGCCAGCGCTGTGTTGTCCGGGGTAGGAGAGGGGGAGGAGAAGGGGAGGAGATTCCAGCAGCCGGAGCAAAATGTTTCCCGCTGCTCCGGAGATACAGATTGTGCTCCCCCCCATGTGTGTCACACCCCCACCACTGGAGTGCTCAGCGGAGCGGTCCCCGCACAACTGGGGGAGGCATCTGGCATGCAGTGGAGAGGATGGGAAGAGGAAGGTCCCGCGGAGGAGGCCCCATGAACACTGTATGGAGCTGATTGAAAGGGAGGTAGGAAAGAAGAGGTGTCCGGACTAGGCTGCCCCGCTCTGGGGTTGTCAATCAGTGTGGGGGGTAGGGGGGACTGGGGCTCCAGCTGCAGGAGAGGCACAGCTACCACCATGCCACAACCTCTTTCTGCAGCCAGCAACCACCAACACGAGAAAGAGCCAGCACCCCCCCAGCATCCCTCAGCCACAGACTGGCCTTTATATGCACTCCCTGTCCCATCCTATTCATTCCACTCCCTCCCTCCTGATCATCAGTGTCACAAACAGTAAGGACAGCTCAGTCCCAGTGTGCCCATTTGTGATTGGCAGCCCTCGACCCCTCCCTCCGCCCTGCCCTTACCCCCACCTATGCGGGACTCCACTGCGGGGGGGGGGGGGGGTTGGGAGGTCCGCATCCTGCGCTAGCACTACCTGCTGATTGGCTTCCGCTGCCTCATAAAAACGGGGGGGCGCCATGGGCACCAAATGGCCTCCTCCCAGCACTGGCTGGAAGTCATGCATTTAGTTGGGGAAAAACTACCTCTACTAAATGATAGTTTCCAGACGGCCATCCATTCACTTGTTACAAATTGTAAAAAAGCCAGTGGGCATCCCAGCAGACCTCATCGTCCAAATACAGTCTCAACCATATTAGGTCAAGTATGTCAGTCAGCATCTGCATTTGCTAACATTCAGCAGACAGCTTGGGGAGCTGTTATTTGCCTTGTGAATTCAACCTGGGAGGATTGTCGTTGTGGATCATTGGGACTGTGTAGATGGGTCATCAGGAAATCATTCATCCTGACTGACGCGCAACAAGATTGACTTTGGATTTACATTGTGTTTTACATTGTATTTGGGGGAGGTTAATAAAAATACTTTTTCAATGGTGTCTGTGTTTTGTTCTACTATTTACCAATATGGATTAATGTGAGCTTCTTCCGGTGATATATTATCCAATAAAGGTCATGGCACTATATTAAGTTAAGACAAGATATACATACATAGCCAATATAATATTACATTTTTTTTTAATATTCAATGTTGTTGACCCAGCATGCTTACCCCAAGGTTAATCATATATACCTGGGATATATAGTGTTAGCTATTCAGAAATTATGTCAAACCAAAAAGGACTGTCTGTGACCACAGGAGGCACATAAAGACCAGACTTAATTTAATATAGAGAAAAAAGAATGTATTCTAATTCCAATTAAATACAAAAAAGACTCATAACCAGGGATAATAAAGGAGACTTACAATGTGTAATACTGAAGATAACCACACTGGGGCATAGGCTACTCACAAAGGGATTTAGTATCACATGCAGAGAACTGGGTGAAAGAGAAGCGATGACTCACAACTGCTATTATCAGTAATAAAACACCCTTGTGCACAAGGCGGGTTTCATACTAATCCTGCCAGTCCATGCTCAAAACCATAGCCGTTATTGGGGGCATGGCTTGCCAGCAAAGAAGATGGCCACTTAAGCCTGAAGCTCAGCAGCCTGGAGAGACAACCTGAGCGACTCCCGGCCTCTCCTGCACCTACTGTACAGTCTGCGTTCCGCCGCAAACTCCTCTTGACAGACAGCAGCGATGTACAGGAAGAGAAGGGACGATTGCAGGCCTCAGAAGCTGACGACTTTCTTCATCCAGCCGTCAGCTAGAAGGGCCCAGGGACAAGATGGCACCGCTGCCTCCTCCTCCTGCACCGTGGCTCCTCACATGGATCTCCTGGACGATGACACTGACCAGGCAGAGGAAACTGCTACACAGCTATCCCCTGGCAGCTCTCCTCTACATAGCCCAGGAATCTCCAGCCCAGCAAAAGCCTGCATGAGACTGGAGTCTCCTCCGTTAACACATGCAGACACATCTCAGGAGATTAACCCCTCACAGCCAAGCACAGCATTACAACTATCTATTGCTGAAACTATCACTGCATTCCCTACCTCAGGCCAGCCAGTGCTTGATTCCACTATGAAGAGATGCTTTTATCCCTGCAATCTTCTCTGATAACTGAATTCCCCTCACTATTTCACAAATTCTTTTCAGAGCTGAGCAATATGGGTGACAGAGTCAATTACATGGAGAATAAAATGGGAGAATGCACAGAAACTCTAAATTATCTTGTTGATGCATATGAGGAAAACAAAGCAGATAATGAATGGATCAAGGCTAAACCTGCCTGACCTGGAAGACAGGTCCGGACATAACAATGTCAAACTAAGAGGGGTACCAGAATCTGTTCCACACAACATTCTGCCTGCATACGCCTGCAACTTGATGCCTGCTATCCTTCCAGATGCCTCACCTATGCATCTAACAATCGACAGGATCCACCGTATCTCTAATGCCTCCCATTTAGAAGATTCAGTACCTAGGGATGTGCTAATGAGGGTCCACATTTTCAAACCAAGGAGCAATTGCTATTCGCAGCCAGATATCTGCACTCACTACCAGCACCCTATATGGATCTTCAGCTGTTCCCAGATCTATTCAAACATACCCCCCAACTTCAGAGACAGCTAAACTCAGTCACAAAAGCACTACAAAACCACAAAATCCCTTACAAGTGGCGACATCGGGCCACCCTCTTGGTCATTTGAAATGGCACCTCACACTCCATCTCATCTCTTCATAAGGAGATACAACTCTTTCACACCTGGGGAATCATTCCATAACCTCCCCATGAGTCCTGTACTCCTTCCTCGCCACCTACCCAGGCTTTGCGACAACCACCAACAGTCCAGCAGACATAAGCACCGCTCTTAACCTTACATTACAGAGGCAAAGTTATCGGCTATGCAAGACTCTCTCTGGACCTCGTGCTTGTCTTCACCTATCCAATGGACTAATCTCCCATCTAACCCATAGCATCTACTGTTACTCTGTTTTATTTTCTTCTTTTGTTGTGCCTTTGATAAGGCACCTGTTCATATTTTCTATTTTTTGAAAACTGTTGGGGAAATTTCATATTTCATATTTCCCTATTATTGTTGGTTCATATTGTGACTCACTAATGAATTCTAATGCCCTGTACACACGACCGATTTTGCCGTCGGAATAAACTCTGAAAGTTTTTACGACGGAGTTCTGACGGAATTCCGCTTAAGCTGTCTTGCATACACACGGTCACACCAAATTCCGACCTTCCAGAATGCGGTGACGTACAACACCTATGACGGGACTAGAAAACAGAAGTTGAATAGCCAGTAGCCAATAGCTTCCGTCTCATACTTGCTTCAGAGCATGCGTTGTTTTTGATGCATCGGAACAGCATACAGACGAGCGTTTTTTCCGATAGTAATTTGTTCCGTCTGAAAAATATAGAACATGTTCTCTATCTAAATCCGTCTGAATTTTCGACAGAAAAAGTCAGATGGGGCATACACTCGGTTGGAATATATGATGAAAAGCTCCCATCGGACTCTTCCTGTCGGATATACCACACGTGTGTACGCAGCATAAGCCTCCTAATCTTGGTTAAGGAGCCATATAAGGTCATATGTATTGTTTTACATAAAGCTTGAGAAATGCAGGATGACTGAGCCCACACCATCTTTTTTTTAACATCAAAAGGTTTATTAGAAATCATATGAACAGTTTACAGAATAAGCTTATGTTGAATACATGGATACAAAAGTGTGATGTAGGGTTTCCAGGGAAAATTAGGACAAAACGTTTCCAAAGCCCATGGCATTATAATTCATAAGAAAACACTTATGCCGCATGCACACGAGCGGAATTTCCAACAGAAAGAGTCCGATGGGAGCTTTTCATATACTCGTATATTCCAACCAAGTGTATGCCCCATCGGACTTTTTCTGTCGAAAATTCAGACGGACTTAGATAGAGAACATGTTCTATATTTTTTCGACGGAACAAATTACTATCGGAAAAAACGCTTGTCTGTATGCTGTTCCGACGCACCAAAAACTATGCATGTTCTAAAGCAAGTATGAGACGGAAGCTATTGGCTACTGGCTATTAAACTTCTGTTTTCTAGTCCCGTCATAGGTGTTGTACGTCACTGCGTTCTGGACGGCCGGAATTTGGTGTGACCGTGTGTATGCAAAATAGCTTGAGCGGAATTCTGTCGGAACTCTTCAGAGTTTATTCCGATGGCAAAACCGGTCATGTGTACAGGGCATTAGGCCGCATACGCACGGATGTTATAAAAAATGGTCTGCAAAGCTAGTAACAACACCTAGAAAAAAGAAGCGTTAAAAACGCGATTTTAATAGCGTTTTGATTTGGCTTCAATGCACGTTTAACGTCGTTTGTAAGCGTTAACGCTAAGGCGAGTTTTTTTTTTTTAAATTCCTCTGCTATTTTCCACTCCCAAATTACCCACAATGCCAATGAAAATGAATAAACAACATTCAATATCATTTTACGGGGCCATTTTGGTAGGATAGAGGGGAAAGAGATAGTCTGTGTGAGTTTGTTTGAGTATTTGTGGAGTTTTTGCGATTTTGCGTGTGTTTTCCTCTGATTTTTGCATTATGGATCCTGTTGTGCAAAAGATTGATGAAGCAATCCTGCTTATTATCTTGCAGATGATTCGCAGAAGGAGACAGTTGGAGGCTCAGCCGTGCACGCCGTGTGGTTGAGTGCACGTTTGGTGTCTTGACGGCCAAATGGAGGGTTTTGCTGTCCTCCATGTAACTGGATGTGGATAATGCAATCAAGGTGGTCCTGGCATGCTGCATGCTTCATAATCTTCTGAGGAACAATGATAGGAGCAATGTGGAACCAGAGCCCAGCAACCCAACACATCGTGTACAATTTATGGACTTGCGGTCAACAGCACGAGTTATGACAATACGCAACCAATTTTCCCAATATTTTGTATCTCCTGATGGAGAGGTGTGATGGCAAGATGATCATATTTGAAAAACAATGTTGACATTGATTAAATCAGCTTCTTTGTGTCCATGTTTCTTCTTTTGTTCCTCGAGTCCATTACATTCTGCGTGAGGCAAACGCATGCTAGGCCTATTAGGGCTCAGCATGCATTTGTCTCAACCAGAGTGCAAAGTGCTCTTTTCAATCTGCTTGGGACAAATGCATGCAAGGCCTATTAGAGCTCAGCATGCGTTTGTCTCAAGCAGAGTGCAAAGTACTCTTTTCAATCTGCTTGGGACAAACGCATGCTAGGCCTGTTAGAGCTCAGCATGCGTTTGTCTCAAGCAGAGTGCAAAGTGCTCTATTCAATCTGCTTGGGACAAACGCATGCTAGGCCTATTAGGGCTCAGCATGCATTTATCTCAAGCAGAGTGCAAATGACTGATGTTGTGCATCCTATAAAAAAATTAGAACAGACAGAACTTGTCAAGCAAAAAATGTTTTATTGACCGTGAAAATAATTACAACTGGTGATAGGTTTGCTTGGATTCCTGGTCACCTTGGGGATGGGGGAAGGAATGTGGATGGCGCCTATGCATATAAGCATTGTATCTCAAGGTCTCCACCCACATTCTCCATTAAGTTGTACATTTGCCGGCAGAAGCAGGCGCGCTTGTTGCTTGGGTCAAGGAAGGCATCAAAGCTGCACCTCTCCCGCCGCACTTCCTGCAGCAGTGCAAGCACCCTGTTCTCAGTCTCAGAAACAAATTTGTGCATCCTCTGCCGCTGGTTAAGCCCATGGCCACGGACACCTCCACGACCATGCACCTCCCCGTTTTGGCTGACGCTGGATTCCTGCAAAAGAAAAAAAATATATAAATTGGCAGGCATGTAGGTAGATAGAAAGACAGACTTAGACAGGCAATTAAATAGTTAGTTGACATTATACATAAAAAATGCATATTGCCTGCAAAGAAATGAATAGGGTTAATTAAATGCACAGGGTTAATTATATAAAAAAACACAATAAAAACACAATGTTGATCATTGCTTGCCTTATGAAGGCCAGGTTTTGTTGGCAGACATGTGGCTTCCCTTTGGGCGTTGGGGCTCTGGATCGGCTGATTTTTCCTCTTCCGTGAGGTCCCTCCTCACACGATCACGGAGGGATTTCCACCGCCGCTGAAGGACTTTGACTAAGAAAAGTGGAAAGGAAGAGGTTAATTATGCATTCTACATTTATTACATTACAGAACAAACAGATCATGCATTCCATGAACATAGACTTACTTGTTTGTTTTTGGGTACCATGTGACATATCTTGCCACCCCGGTGGGACATACAACCCATGAGGACCATGTTTTATGGAACTTATCAATTCTGTCAGTAGATTGGGCTAACGTCTCCTCCATTGCATACATTTCGAAAACTCTGTCTAGCCACTCCCCCACAGTTGAGGTTCGAGAGGAACGCCAGTAAATTGGTATCAGTGCTTTGGAAGCATTAAGTAAATGTTTGGTCAATGAGTTCTTGTATCTTTTGAGTGGGAAATTTGAAATATGCAATAGGAAGAAAGCTGCGTTACCCACACCATCTTTATCTGTATCTGTCATTACTTTTAATAAATGTTATACTTTAAGTATTTGTGTGATCTCTCCTTGCAAATGTCCAATAAAATCCCTAAAAGTACTTAAAATATCATGTGATGTGATAAAACAAGTGGCGTAATTGGCAAGATCGATTTGTGCAAACAAGGGATACAAAAATTATGCTGGATTGTACTAGACTGTTTGTGCTGGGTTTGTTCTTGTATTTTAAAGTGGAGGGCCACCCTAAAATAAAAAAGTGCATTAAAATTCTTTAAGAAATTAAAAAAAAAAATTGGAAAAAAAAAATGTAACTTACCTGAAACCCCTGTTGCTAGGCAGTCTTCCTAATCTGCTTCTTCCTATTCCGCTGCGCTTCCTCCTCTTCAGCGAGAGGCCCCCATTGCCATTTGGGACATGTGTGTGTCCAAGCAAACAACGGGGCCATTCACAAAGCTCTGCGCGACTCGCGCATGCGTAGTAGGAAACTGGCAGTGAAGCCGCAAGGCTCCACTGCCCGTTTCCCTTAGTTAGGATGGCGGCGCCGGCAGCCAATCCGATGCATGAACCGGCCTTGGGGGGGGGGGCGACATCGCGGGCTCGCTGGAAAGGTAAGTGTCCTTATTAAAAGTCAGCAGCTACAGTGTTTCTGGCTGCTGACTTAAAAAAAACAAAAAAAATGGCCGGAACAGTTCTTTAAGCCATAGTACATTCAGAAAGCAAAGGAAATGTGTCAGATATTTAGCTGGATTATTTGAGATGCCTTCAGAGGATCAGGTTTGATTTTGTTTTTTGATAAATTGGGCGAGAGACTGATATACAAATGAAACTGTTGTATCTTCCTAAAGCCTCAATTTGTGATAGTAAACAGCATTGGTCTCTGGATTGTAAAGTATGGCTGAGTTGTAAATAACTTTTGCTACTTATGTTTTAGAGTCTTCCTTTGCAAGAAAATATTTAGGACCTGCTTGTATCTCCAGATTCCTCACTCCCTCCCTTCACATTGTTTGTGTGTCTCTGTGTAAGAGAGTAGAGAGGTCAGGAGACATTCCCCCTTTCCTTCTCATGACTGTGTAACTTTGTGTGTTTGTGTAAGAGAGGGGAAGACAGTTTACAGACATTCCACCCTTTTTAACCCCCTTAAAATTGTGCCTGTCTGTGAAGCAGGATAATTCTGAACATCTAAGAAATTAGTAATATACTGTTAAATGTGATGTTCAAATGAGGGTGATGGTTTTGTAAGGCAAAGGAAATAAGAAATAAGATCCTAGCTGAAATTGTTAGTTTTTGCTATGTAATTCTAGGATTAATTGGAAACAAAGAAAAAAGGCTGATTGCGGCCGACACCCTTTAAATTCCCAATCCATGGATATTATAATTATTTAAATATTTAATTCTCCATTCCAGCCTACTGGGCATGGAAAGGTAGAAGGCTACACCCACTGATAAAAAAAACCTCATCATACTCTTTAATGGAAGTCATTTGAACAAGATAGTTGACTAGTAAAGACCAGGCTTAGAATATTTATACTTAACAACATAAGATAGGACAATAGTGAATGATCACTTGAAATGTATGTCTATCTATGTATTGTCTTGATTGCTTATTGTAATGAAGTGTGATACTGTAGAATACAACACTAATGATTGTTTTATAAGTTTTTTTCATTAATACAGAAAGGACCAGATCTGTTCCTAGAAATTTCCAAGATCTGTATGGGATTAAACAAGAGGTTGAAATAGGAAAAATCAATAGACATAGAGTAGGTCTGCTTAATGGGGAAACACCCAATCATATGGCACCTCATCCCAAATATAGGTAAATCAAGATAGAGGAGTTGCAGGGATTTTTGTGGTGCCAAGAAATTCCAGAAAAGGTAATTGTTTAAAAAAGTATAAAACTAATATTTTATTTTAACAAATTCAAGGTAAAAACTCAGCCTCCCAGGAGGAGCTGTTCCAGGGAACACAGCCCGCTCCACTAGGCCTCACTGGAGCCTCCTGCACACAGTGTACAGATGCCTTTCCATGGCTGCTGCGGACGGCCTCGGATCCAGGCATGTCGGCGGCGGCCCCCGGCTCCCCCACCTCTTCTGAGGATTCGGAGGATTTTCCCCCCCTGCCAGCTCCTTTGTACACGCAGGACACTGAGCTCCCTCCAGCAGTCCTCCAGAGGCAACACACACCACAGGAGGCCTATTACCAGGCCCCAGCCCCCCCTAAAGAACAAAGGCAATCTCGCTCCGGGGCTCTGACTTAGTAGGAGGGGATCGGGACCGTGCTGCTACATATGCCCAAGCTGCTAGCCCCCTGATTTCTATGGTCGTGGGGGAATCGCAGAGACGACCTCCTTTGCAACCACAGCCCTCAGTGGAGAATAGCACATGGGGCCTCCAGCCACGGTCTACAGCCCAGGCTGAAACCGAGACTTTTTTGCCATATCAACAAACACCTGCTTTTCAATATGCCCCTCGCCAGATGACACCGGACCCCCATAATCAACCGCCTCCCTCATGGCAAGATTATCTTCAAGCCATCCCGACCAAGGAGGATTTTAGGCAATTAATTGAAGATGTTAAATCTACTTGCCGAGCTGAAATTCAAGTACTGCAAGCTAATTTTAAACACCTGGCTGACAGGGTGGAGATGGTGGAGGAAGAAATCCAGGAAATCAAACTAGCAGTGCATCGTACCCAATTGCAAGATGAAGATCATTGTATGCTGTTGAGGGATATGCAACGCCATGTAGAGGACTTAGACAATAGGAGGCACAGGAACAACATCCGAATCAGAGGTCTATCTGAATCGGAGGGTCCAGAGGACTTACACACCATCCTGCAAACCCTATTTAACGACCTCCTGGGAGATCCCTGAAATAAACCCATAGAAATGGACAGGGCTCATCGTGCTTTGCGTCCTAAGGGACTGGTCTCTAAACCACGAGATGTCATTTGCAAAGTCAATCCGCTAAAAGAGGATTTTATGTGAAAAGCTAGATCCATTCGGAAGGTGGTCTTCGCCAACACACAAATCCAGCTTTATCCAGATCTTTCATGGATTACCTTGCCGAAACACAGGCTCCTGCAACCCCTTCTTCTCTTGCTGCAGGAAAAAGATATTATTTGCCGATGGGGCTTCCCTTTCAGCCTAACAGCGCGGAGAGATGGACAGTCAGGTGTTCTACGTTATCCCGAAGATTTGGAGGCCTTCTCTGATACCTTGGGGCTCCCTGCCCCCCGGCTCCAGGACTGGGACTTGCTGGCTACCCCACCCCCTCCTGGCTCAGTCTGGCAGAGGGTCCCTCCGGCCAAGCGCTCTCGGGGTCAAAGCTCCCCCCATAAGACTGCCAAGTCTAAAAAGGACTGTAGAGAACAAGTTCTCAGTACTTGACTCTCTCAGCTGCAAAAAGCACATCCCTTAGGCTGATCTCTTTGGCCCACCCCTTAACATATGTTCATGCTCTCCTAGGCCCCCCACTGTTACTTTTTCAGCAAAGCATAAAGGGCACTTCTGATTGAAGATCTGAGAGTGGTTGTTCTTCCACTCACCAGACCCCCCTGTGGTTTACTCCCTAGAGTTCCTTTAAAGTTTTATTGTTGCTTCTAGAGTATCCTCACTTTATTCCCTTACGTCCCCCCGGCCTGTTGTTCTTCTTCTACTTCTGGCCGGTCGGACCTACTGGAACTTAGTTAATCCTGAGTTTTGCAGGACATGCAGAATTTGTATGCAATGTCTATTATGATTATTGTGCACATTATTAACTTGTTTTTCTCTTCTCTTCCTGCCTCTACTTTCCCCTTCTTTACCCTTCCCCCGGCTCGACTCATGATCCTGACAATCATCCGCACGGCCCCTCGGCTCTCGACATCCTCCTTACTTTGGCACCATGGCACTCTGGCGACTGGATCAGCTAAGTATTTTTTTCTTTCCATATACCCATCACTATGGCTAAAGTAATGTTATTAAACATCCATGGGTTGAACTCCAACAGGAAGAGACATCTGGCGCTTACTGAGTTTAGGCATTCTGGGGCAGACGTTATTATGATTCAGGAGACTCACTTTAACAAGGGGGACTCCTTCGCGTTCACCTCCAGACGTTACCCTCAAATCTATCAGGCATTTAACCCCCGTAAGCGCGCGGGAGTGGCTATCCTTTTCATGCGTGGCTCACCCTTTCAATGTTCTGAGTCCTATATTGACCCAAGGGGACACTACATTATACTACGCGGACAGTGGCGGACTCAGATGGTCACCCTATGCATGTCTATGCCCCAAATTCCCATCAGATTAACTTCCTCACTAAGGTATTCGCTCGCCTGTTTCGAACACCCAACGAATTTCTGATAGTTGGAGGGGACTTTAATCTGTCCCACTCATCGGTGTACGACCGCCACGGGGTAAACCCCCGAAACTCACAGACCAGGGCCTCTAGAGAATCAAAACTTTTTCGACAGATCACTAGAAGGTATGCCCTGTTCGACTCCTGGCGGGCTCTCCATCCCGGGGAAAGACAGTACATGTTCTATTCTGCACCCCATCATATGCACTCACGTATTGATTATCTTTTTGTCAACAATGCCACTTTACGGGTTATCGACGATGCGCGGATCCATCCCATCTCCTGGTCGGACCATGCCCCCATTTTCATGCCATTGAATTTGGGCACCCCTAATTGTAGGCCCTGCCATTGGCAACTTAACACTTTTCTCCTACAACACCCTCCTTCTAAGATGGAGCTAGACACAACATTGCAGTATTACTTCCTTGAGAATGCAACCCCTGAGTTTTCCCCCTCCGTTCTTTGGGAGGCCCATAAGGCAGTCCTTTGAGGCCGGTGCATAGCGCTTGCCTCGGCCATGAAGAAAGATGCGATGGCTACTAAGCTGCGGGTCGAAGGGGAGCTGAGGCCCTTGGAGCAGAATTTACAAGTCTCCCCATCAATACGCATCCATAAAAAAATTGTCTGCCTACGCATGACTCTCAAAGACCTGGCTATTGGCCGGGTGGAAAAAGCTTTACGAAGACTGAAACAGCTCTATTATGATAAGGGTAACAAGGCCCACTCCCTCTTGGCCTGCAAGCTGGCTGAACGCTCAAACGTATCTACACCTCATCAAATTAAAAACAAAGAGGGCTGCCTGATCTCCCATCCCCATGATATAGCTCAAACCTTTGCGGAATTTTATACCACGCTATATAATAACCCCGAGATTCCTCATGGCGCTCCTTCCCCGGAACTAACTGACCGACTGAATCAATGCCTGGAACGTAGCGGGATTCCCTGGCTCCAGGCCTCAGACCTTTTTTCTCTTAATGCAAATGTAGCAATAACTCTCAGTGGAGCTGCTGGTTTAAGCAGGCTTGTTACCTTCACTCTTGACACCTCTGTTACACCGGCACCGGGTCTAGGGTTCCGTTGAGCTTACCTCTGGATGATATAAGCACCAAACACTTGAGTAGGTTTTCCAATGCTTTAATAAAACAAACAAGGGAAGTAGCAGGAAAGAGGTAGTAGGAAAGCTGCAGGGAAGCTCAAATACCTTTCTGTTGTATTTCTTCAGAACATTCTTTGTAATTGAACACTTGCAATTGAATAGTCCCCCTTTCATAGGATTTAATCTTTGCCCGCCTGGATAAACATCTCTTACTTGCCTAGCAGCCAGCACGTAGCACGAACAAAAGTCTCTGCCACAGACTTATCTGGAATAAAACTCATACGATCCTCTGCCACAGGATGTATTGGTTTGTGATGAATGTCAGATACAGTACTTGAACCTTTAAGCCAACCCGGCAGTACTATACTGTAAGATTACTTCGGAATGCATCCTCCAACCGAGTCACCAGGCCCCTCTCCAGACCAGCACTCTGCATGATTCTTCCATGACGGGTCCTCCCCTGGGATCTTCTCGGTTGTCCAGCTTCTTCACTTAGGATAGACAGCTCAGGACCATTCCTCCGCTGCTGTGGTAGGCCCCAGACAGGCTTCTGGGCCCACCCACACGCCGCAGCGACGTGGGCCTCTGGAACGGAGGACCACGAGGTGGTATTCCTAGTGCATACCTGTCGGCCAGGAGGGCCAGCAGGTGCCTGAAAATGAACCCTAAAACATGGCGTCTGTCCCATGAATCCCCTCTCCCAGAATGCAACTGGGAGGACCACCTCCACCGAGTTATCTCCGGGACAGAGGAACACTCATTCGCCTCAACACGTTGCTTTTCCAACACCTGCCAATGGTGACAACGACACCCACCGGCACAATGTGGAACTGCATGCAACGTCAGCCAAGCTGGAACAAAGGCAAATCTAACTTCCTATAATAAGCGACCCACTAAATTTACCTATCAGCGGTAGATAAAAATCTACCAGCGCTACATACTCCCCCCAGTACAATAGACGTTGTCCTCAACGTCTGTCACAAAACAATAACTCCCAAGCCTGAGAGTAAGTATTTGAGCTTAAAACTTGGATTTAGATAAAGAAGAAAGAAAGACAGTAGAAATACATTTTAAGATCAACATTTGTAAAACATTATGTTCACACCCGCAAACAAAACCATCCTAAGACTGTACACAACCTCACTATCTATTTTAGCTGAAAAGCCTAACAGCTTGATAGGGGATCAAATAGTTCCTGAAAACAAAACATATTAAACATACATGCAACCTATACTGTTTCAGGAGCAAAATCTCATTTGAAAAAAATGAAACTCTCTTCCCATTATCCATATCAGATTAATCTTTAGGAGTCCATCCCTATATATACACAATTTTTTTCTTAAATGAAGAAAATCCGGCTAGCAAAAAGAAGTCTTTGGATTTAAAACACTGAGATGAGTATTCAGATCTTGACCACGAAGATCTCTATGCACTGACACTAACTAACTAACTAACTCAAAGTTCTTTTCTCCATAATTACCAATAAAACCGGGGCTCTGGCAATGTCAGTGTCTTTCCCAGTTTATCCACGGTAGTGATGAAATACACAACGTCATCTCTTCCGGGTCTGCAAATGACCACTTTGTCAGCATGAATGTGCTGACCATAATTCCAGTGCATAAAACATCCACTGTAACGTTCATCCATAGCAACAGAACAACTAATTTTCCCGGAAAGGCTTAGGCACAGACAAATACTGTACCAAAGCTCCCGGGTAGCTTCAATCACTTGCATTATTTCCTGAGGGACATATGGAACTCCAAACCATACTCCGTAGCGACACGCTTGTTCAACATACTCTGCAAACGTGCACGTTTCGGTAAGGATCTATTTTTCCCCATACCAGGAGGCACACACAAATCCAGTGACTTGCTCACCATAGACCCAGCCGGTGTCTGAAGTGAACTAGTAACTTTTGACAATGTCTCATTTACAGTGCTGTGTGGCTCCACACAAGGTGACGTCTTCCCAGAACTCAGGGCTGTCCATTCATGGAAAGTCATGGCAGAGGCGACATCCTCGCCTTGGGCCCATAACAACTCTTGTGACATAGTCTCAAATAGGTCATCATCACCGGAGAGATCCGACATGGATTCTATCTCCGAATCTCCCAGTTCTTCTGCTGGCAGATCCCTATTTACAGTCCCAGATACATTCCCCAACAATTGCTCACCCATTCCTGACGTGGACTTTGTTGGATCTGGTTCGGGTAGTCTCTGGGGTAGGCCTCGACTACGGCCGCGGGAAGCCTTCACATACCCCACCTTCTTCTGGACAGGTACAACAGGGATAGGTGTAGTGGACGCAGAAATCAAAGCAATGTCCGCTGATGAATCAGTAGCAGCAGTGTCTCTCTCCGGAACACTCTTGGTAGCAACAGGCAAAGTCACGGCCTGCTGTTTTCTTCCAGCAGAAGTAGCAGCTTCTACTGTGGCGACACCTGTAGCCCAGTCCATACTATAAGCACGGGGCGACATGGTAGGTTGCTCCACTACAAACAAGTATTCTCCACATTGCGGGCAGCGACCAAATGCACGGAGATGTACGGCCAGTCCC
Source organism: Lithobates septentrionalis (assembly GCA_037952835.1). Taxonomy (NCBI): domain Eukaryota; kingdom Metazoa; phylum Chordata; class Amphibia; order Anura; family Ranidae; genus Lithobates; species Lithobates septentrionalis. The sequence continues at coordinate 6,636,419 of JBBDGP010000284.1, forward strand.
TCACATTTGTGGCAAATCATGCCCAGCCCTTCGATATCTCCAACGGTGCAGAGAACAAACCTCCCCTGCGGCTTCAGACGAATGCCGGTATCTGTAAGCAGGGTTCTGGTCAACACAGTACTGGACACGGTGCTCGCTGGGGACATTCTTGGTCCCATAACTGACTGCATCGACGAAAAAGACATGGCCACACTCTGATCCTCTCAGCACGATCACAAGGCCTCTCTTCTTCTCTGGCGCCAAACACACACACACGACCCACGTGGTATCAAGTAGGGTGGACTCCTCCTACTTGTTCTTCTGATCACATAGCTGCCGGGCTTTTACTGGCTCCCACTGCCTACGCACTCAGAAATAAAGTCCTGCAACTTTTAACCTCTTCTTCTCCTGAGGAAATGACAAAGTCCAGCTCTCACCGTAAACTCCCGGTGAAACACCTCTCTAGGTTGTGAGAATTGACGGCTAACAAATCCCGGATGATGCCCCCACATGTAGCAATAACTCACCGGGTCCAGGGTTCCGTTGAGTTTACCTCTGGACGATATAAGCACCAAACACTTGAGTAGGTTTTCCAATGCTTTAATAAAACGAACAAGGGAAGTGGCAGGAAAGAGGTAGTAGGAAAGCTGCAGGGAAGCTCAAATACCTTTCTGTTGTATTTCTTCAGAACATTCTTTGTAATTGAACACTTGCAATTGAATAGTCCCCCTTTCGTAGGATTCAATCTTTGCCCGCCTGGATAAACATCTCTCACTTGCCTAGCAGCAAACAAAAGTCTCTGCCACAGACTTATCTGGAATAAAACCCGTACGATCCTCTGCCACAGGATGTATTGGTTTGTGATGAATGTCAGATACAGAACTTGAACCTTTAAGCCAACCCGGCAGTACTATACTGTAGATTACTTCGGAATGCATCCTCCAACCGAGTCACCAGGCCCCTCTCCAGACCAGCACTCTGCATGATCCTTCCATGACGTATCCTCCCCTGGGATCTTCTCGGTTGTCCAGCTTCTTCACTCAGGATAGACAGCTCAGGACCATTCCTCCGCTGCTGTGGTAGGCCCCAGACAGGCTTCTGCGCCCACCCACACGCCACAGCGACGCGCCGGAACGAAGGACCACGATGTGGTATTCCTAGTGCATACCTGTCGGCCAGGAGGGCCAGCAGGTGGCTGAAGACGAAACCTAAAACATGGCATCTGGCCCATAAATACCCTCTCCCAGAATGCAACTCGGAGGACCACCTCCACCGAGTTATCTCCGGGACAGAGGAACACTCATTCGCCTCAATACGATGCTTTTCCAACACCTGCCGATGGTGACAACGACACCCACCGGCACCCACCGGCACAATGTGGAACTGCATGCAACGTCAGCCAAGCTGGAACAGAGGCAAATCTAAATTCCTATAATAAGCGACCCACTAAATTTACCTATCAGCGGTAGATAAAAATCTACCAGTGCTACACAAATATATCCGAGGAGGAAATTGCTCTTACCATTAAGTCCTTGCCCACCCGTAAATCCCCAGGCCCTGATGGACTTCCCTATGAATACTACAAATCCTTTCTGCCTATTCTTTTGTGTAAACTTTTTAATGCTTTCTCTTAGATTAGTACAGGGATGGAAACGCATGACCACATCAGGTCATGCTTTCATTCAAAGTCCCACGGGATATATACTCCCAACCACTTTCTAATAAAAACTTTTTAATGCTTTCCTCCAACAAACACCTATACCCTCTGATATGCAGAGGTCCTTTCTCACATTAATCCCAAAACCCGATAAGGACCCTGCCCTTTGCGCTAGTTATAGGCCAATTGCACTTCTAAATTCCGACCTAAAATTTTTTACAAAGCTCCTATCTATTCACCTGAATGCGATATTGCCATCCCTGATACATAAAGATCAGGTGGGCTTTGTCCCTCTCCGCCAAGCGGGGGATAACACGAGACGGGTCATCGACTTGATAGATGTGGCGAGCAGGGAAGGCCAAGCGCCTCTGGTCTTGGGACTGGACGCAGAAAAGGCATTTGATCGCCTTGGCTGGCCTTTCCTGTTCGCCACATTAAGATATATAGGCTTTCGAGGAGCCTTTCTGTGGGCCATTCAACATTTATACACTAACCCCACGTCCCAGGTTAAGACCCCTTTTGCTCTGTCCCCCACTTTCTCGATAGCGAATGGAACCCGTCAAAGATGCCCGCTCTCTCCTTTATTGTTTGCATTGTGTGTTGAGCCCCTGGCGGCGTCCATCCATGGAAACCCGAATATTCGGGGTGTTCCGGTCCGAGGGAGGGAGTTTAAATTAGCATTGTTTGCGGATGATGTCATTCTTACCCTCACTCAACCTAGGATATCACTACCCGAACTGGATACCTACAAATCCCTCTCCGGATACAAAATTAATGCAACCAAATCAGAAGCACTCCCAATTAATATCTCGGTTGCAGAAATACAACATCTCCAGCAGTGCTTTCCCTATCACTGGAGGACCTCAGCCCTGAAATACTTAGGGGTCCAAATCACGAAATCCTATACAGCTCTATTTCAAGCAAATTTCCCTCCCCTCTTCTGCCAAATAAGGTATCTCTTACAAAAATGGAAAACCCACCATATTTCCCTTTTGGGCAGGGTGGCATCTGTAAAGATGACCATTCTCCCCAAACTTTTGTACCTGTTCCAGACATTGCCCATTCCAGTCCTCTATGAAAAATTGCGGAAGCTTCAGGCGGAGCTGGTGCGCTTTGTCTGGAACTACAAGAGACACAGGATACCCTGCTCAGTGCTAGTGGCATCTCGAACGGATGGGGGGTTGGCATTTCCCAAATTGGTGAAGTATTACCAAGCGTCTCAACTGAGGGCCATTACTTCCTGGTTCCCTCAAAGGGCATATAATAAATGGATGGAAATTGAGAAGATATGGCTAGCCCCCATACACCCAAACAGCCTGATCTGGAGCGCGAACACGAGGGTGGACCCGGAGAGACTCCTGGGATCAATGACCCTACTTAGATGGCTCTGGTGTAGACTTTCTCAGGCCCATGGGCTCTGCTCAGAGAGGTCACTCCACATATCCTTTCTTTATAACCCCGACCTGCCTGCCTGCCTTACATGCCAGATGTCTCTCCCTTGGGCGACACGGAACCATTTGCATATGGGCCACCTGGTGGACCCCAGGTCACGTAGAATGCTATAGTTTACCCAATTACAGACAAAATATGACTTGCCTCGCCAGGTGTTTTATGGGTATTTGCAGATACTCCACTATACCCAGACTATTGCCCTGGATCTCCAATTTTCGGCGCCATCCCCCTTTGAAAGCATAATTTTAGAAGGAACGGCACCCCGAGGCTTGATATCTGATATCTACCGGCTGCTTAACTCCCACTCCATTACCACCCAAGGTAAGCATGCATATATGCTTCGCTGGGTAAAAGTTCTGGGGGAAGTAATTCCAGAGGCGACATGGAGGGTGATCTGGTCTCAGGCAGCAAAAAGCTCCTACTGTACCCTTTATAAGGAGAACTCATACAAAATTCTCTATTTTTGGTACCTGACACCGGACGTGCTTCATGCTATATATCCCTCCTGCTCAGATAGGTGCTGGCGCTTCAGGGGAGACCGGGGAACCCTCTACCACATATATTGGAGCTGCCCCAAGATTGTCCCTTTTTGGACAGAGACACAGCTCCTGCTATCCCGCCTTTTGGGAGTGCAGGTCCCCCTGACTCCAAAACTTTTTTTGTTAGGGGTGTCTCCACTACGGATTCCCAAATCGTCTAAAAAATTGCTAAGACATATTTTAACAGCTGCTCGATGCCTGGTTGCCCTCCACTGGAAAAGGCACTCCCCCCCAGGAAGATCTGTACGCTAGAATAATAGATGTAGAGCTTATGGAAAAGATGACAGCTAGACTACAAGATAGGCTGGAAATGCACACAAGGGTCTGGGAGGAGTGGCACCGCCATGAGGATCCGCCTTGAGCCGAGGGTCGAGCCTCCATTCCTATCCCCCCTACCCTCCCCTCCTACCTTTCCCTTAGTCTTACCCCTCTCTGTACTTTCTAACCTATTTTTCTTGTTTCTTCTTACTCTTGTCTCCTTGTTTTTCTCTGACTATGTAATAGCCTGTAGCAGATGTAGTTTGAGAATTGACGTTTTAAGCAGTAGGCCAGATTTGACTACGCATTACTCACAGTGCTATGTATGGACACAATGTATGCATAGGCTAATCTGTTGCTCTTATGTTGACTTTTGTACATTACAGTGCACAGGATATGTTCATTTGCTGCTTGATAAACTTAATAAAATAAAAATGTTACTGAAAAAAAAGAAGACAACTCCACTGGTGGCTATTGGGGTAAGGAACAAGGTCCAGTGTGTGTATTTTGGTGTAGGTTAAAGCCAGGTAAACTGATGTATGCTCCCCTGATATCCAAACACCCCTGTCGGGCTCTAACTGTGTCTGGATGGGGGAGCTGTGGGCCTCTACAGGCATTGTCTGTATAGAGGTAGTTTACCTGTATGATGGTTTGCAATATTTTATGCCAGTGGGACAAAGTAGTTAGTTGGGTAGCTCCAAGGGGAGAATAGTTAGGGAGGTACTTTTAGTACCGAATTTCAATACAGTGAGGGGTATAGAATCTTGAATAGACCAAATGTTATCAGGAACAACATGGGTAACATCAGGTAGGGGCTGAGTACGTAAGGGTGGGTAAGGGTGTGAGGGGACATGTCTCCTGCATGTGCATAGTATAGGCATGTAGCATTTTGTGGAATATTGAGGGATACCACGGGTTGAGTAGAAGTGTATTAGTGTATGGAATTGCGGTAATCTGCTGTTTCTTTAAAATGTGACCAACAGGCCCAGATTTTCAGAAATTTTGTTGGGGTCTCTCTAGACTGATGAATAAGGGCCTCCATTTCTGCTATTCTTTCTATGTGGCAAAACCAGTAAGAAGTAGTTGGGGGGGTTGGTCTGTCTCCAAAACACTGGTATGCATTGTTTGGCCGCATTGATGAGGTGGAGGGTGAGGGACTTTTTGTATGCCGAGTGGGGTATTGATGTGTAGTGGGCGGGAGTAAAGTCGGGTGTGTAAATCGTGATTTGGGCAATGAGGTGGTGTACTTCCTTCCAGAAAGGTTGTATGAGAGGGTACTCCCACCATATGTGGAGTAGGGATCCTTGCGATAAATTGCATCTTCAGCAGAGTGGGGAGATGCTGGGGTGGTATTTATGTATCTTGACCGGGGTCTTGTACCATCTAGAGTATAGCTTGTATCCATTTTCTTGTGCGGATACGTTGATGGAGCCTTTATGAATGTGTTGAAAGATCTGTTCCCATTCAATATTAGATAGATCTAATGAGAGTTCTCTTTCCCAGTGCTGGCTAATTGCGTTAGACTTGGGACTGAATTCTAAGAACAGGAGTGAGTACATGGTCGAAATCAGATGTCTTTGGGGCTCATTGGCGGTGTAAATGGCTTTGAAGGGTGTGTATTCTCTATGCCATTTGGTCAGAGGTCTGGAGCTTTGGATAAAATGCCTAACCTGTAAATATTTGAACAGGGGGATATTTTGTTCAGGAAAATGAGAGGATAGAATTGCATACGTTGTAAACTCGTTGTTATGAAAGAAGTGTTCTGCTCTAAGAGAAGGAAGCCGCCGTATGGTGTCAGTGTTGGTTTGTAAAAAGCCAGGAGGGAAATCAGGATCGTGATCGGTAGGGGTCAGGGGCACAGGCGAAGACGCTATGTTGCGCTTATTACATGCCATCCTAAAGAGGAGGAGGGTAGAGTGTATAAGTGAATGGTTGGTACATTCTTTAGGGATCACTTTCTGTAAGATCCATGTTAGGTGTGATTTCGGAATCGGGAGGAATAGGCGGGAAGTTTCTGGAGTATAGGTTGGATAGGTTTATGGGGATCTGAATACCTAGATAGTTTATAGCATGTGGCTCCCATTCAAAGGGAAAGTTTGCTTGACACTGCATCACTGTTTTGGTATGAAGGGACACGTTTAATGTCTTAGATTTTGAGAAGTTAATTTGGAGATTAGAAAGTGATTTGAATAGAATGAGGTCTTTTAGTTGGTTGGGTATGGATGTTATTGGGTCCGTAAGGAAGAGCATTACATCATCAGTGTAAGCTGCTATTTTATACTGTTTTTGTGTTTGATATTAACTCCCTTGATATCGGGGTTGGAGGGGCTCCATAGTAAGAATGAAGATAAGGGGTTATAAGGGGCATTCTTGCCGTGTGCCAGGCGGCCATTGACTCTAATTCTGGCAGATGGCGTGGAATATAGTGCTAAAATTAGTTGAAGTAGACTTTCTGGGAATCCCATAGCCTTTAATGTTGCCATCATATAGTCCCAAGCCACTCTGTCAAACGCCTTCTCCACATCAAGGGACAGCAAAAAGCCCGGTTTCGAGGAATGGGATAACCAATGATGTACATTGATGGCTTTTATGGTGTTGTCCCTAGCTTCACGACCAGGGACAAATCCAACCTGATCTAGGGATACCAGTTTGGGGAGTAGAGGAAGAATATGATTTGTGAGGACATTCACATAAAGTTCAGGAGAGATATGGGCCTATAATTTGATACCAAAGTGGTGTTTTTGCCCGGTTTTGGTATAAGTGTTATGTGGGCAGCTAGAATATCTTTGCTAGCTTGAGGAGAGGAGGGTAGAGAATTAAAAGCATTTAGGAAGCTGGGGAGCAGAATGACAGTAAATGACTTAAAGTAGCTGACGGAGAGACCGTCAGGACCCGGGCTCTTGCCTGTTTTCAGTTGTTTCAATGCTACCATAGCTTCTTCTTTAGTAATTGGGTGGTCTATTTTAGCCGAATCATCTGGGGTAATAGGTGCGGGGCTATATTGAGCCAGAAAACTTTCAATAGCCTGTGTTCTGTGTTCTGTCAGGGGTCTGGTTGATTGTTTTTGTAGAGGGCAGGTTATAAAGTTTGGTGAAGTATCTGACAAATTGATCCGCTATTCCGTCCAAAGTAACAATTGAGTTCCCGGAGTAGTCTTTTATAGTGTGAATTGTGGAAGCTGCCTTTTTAATTTGAAGGGCTCTAGCTAGCATTTTCTGGCTTTGTTTCCAAATTCGTAGAATAGTCGTTTAGTTTGAATTTGTTTGTGTAGTGCGAATTTGCGTTTTAGCGTTTTCCCTAGTTCTTCCAATTACTCTTCTCTTGCCTTTACCAGGTCTGCAAGGGATTTTGTGGCCAAGGTTTGTTTATTGATTTTTTCAAGAGAATGAATGCGCTTAGACAGGTCCTCAATATGTTCTTTTCTAGTTTTGTGTCTTTTTGCCGCTAGAGAGATGAGTTGTCCTTGGATGATGCATTTGTGTGCCGCCCAAAGAGTAGCAGGTGAGACGTCAGCAGAATCGTTCTCTTGAAAATATTGCGAAAGATGTGTGGTGATTTTCTGCATTATGTCAAGGTCCGTCAATAGTGAGTTATCAAGACGCCAGATGGGAAGGTGTGCCTGTGAGAGCGAGAAAGTCTGAGTCATGGAGATAGGATTATGGTCTGATAGAAGCATGGGATCAATGGTAGCTGCAGTAAGGAGTGTCAAGTCAGTCTGTGAAACGAAAAAGTAGTCCAGTATTTATTGTGTGGTGAAGAGAAGAAAGTATAGTCTTTTTCTTTGGGGTGGAAAGTATGCCAGGTGTCATGTAGGATGCATGTCAGGACCCCAGTCCACCCCAGTATGTGTGGGAAAATGTGGGAAAGGTAGCTGAACTAGTGGTGGCATCCGGAGATATCCACTGTGCATGAATCTCCCAAAGGGGTATATTATAAGGTGTTCTTTAGGCTTAGGGACAAGGGGAATCCCGGCATACATCCTCTCCATGCACAGCCATTAAGCCGGTCCCTACTAAATCATCCAAAGACAAAAGTGGATACTTGAGCAGGGACAGTTATAGGCAGGGAGCCTGCAGAAGTTTGAGCCGGTAAGAGAAAATATCTGCTCCTCTGAGCTACCCAATGAGGCGGTAATTCTGGTGTTATATGCTAGGCATCGAGGTCTGGGAGTTGGAGGCGGTCTGATTCCACAAGCCTCTATCAATGCACAAAATCGATGTATGGAGGGTGGGTGGGTGGCATACTCAGCCATCCACACAAGATGCAGTCCACTTGTATAACCTTGTTGGTAATAACCCTGTCTTGCATGCTGTTAAATAAGTTCATAGCAGAACAGATGAGAAACGGAGGAGTCAACGGAAACTGGAACGATCAAGAAAGTCACACTAAGGGCGAGAATATGGTATTGTACCGGGTTAGGTGGAGCCGGCATCATTTAGAAGGCATAGGCGCCTGAATAGATATTAGTAGTCATGTCGGGCTCGCCGGTGACTAGGTGACTCAGCCGGGCCGGGATCCTGATGGAAGCCTTGGGATACCTATCCCTCCCTTTGGGTCTAAGTGCTTTATGGATCCATTCCATTGCTGTCTCTGTCTGTGCAGGCCGATTAAGGATATTATTGAACAGGCTAGTGACTGTGGAGGAAAGCTGTTCATTTTCTACTGATTCAGGGAGACCGCAGATTCTTAAGTTGTGGTGTTTGCCTCTGTTATTGAGGTCCTCCATGTGTCGCTGGAGGTCTCTAAGCTGTAGGGTGTGCGTGTCTATCTTTAAAGTAGCCCAACGGAGGACCGTGCCCTGCTGAGCTGACACTATCTCTGCCTCACGGACCCTGTCAGTTAGTACATGGATGTCTAGCTCGGACATGGCAGCGGATAAGGTATCATTGATGTCCGCGGTGATGGTCTTAAGGTCCTGTATGCTGAGGTGTTGATGGGGTGGGACACTGTGCTCTCCCATCTCCAGTGTTCCCTGTGGTATTGGGGTGGGTGGAGAGTCAGTCAGTGGCAGGGATGCGGCCTGTGTTTGTCCGTGGCGGGAAGACGCCATATTCCCCCTCTGGGATCTCAACATCACCAGAATATGTTGGCTCAAACCCTCAGTTTGTTCGTGAGGGGAGCGGGATCATAATGCCAATGAGGTACGGGAGGCAGTCCCCATTTTCAGTCATTAGTCTGGGGTGTCCTTACCTTACCTCAGGGAATCTATGTCAGTCAGTAGCAGCGGGAGCTCTGGAATTATGCTGCCATCTTCCAGTCAGGTCAGGGCACGCCCCCGAGAATGTAATGTTAACCATGGTGAATTATTGACGGGGGCATGGCCAAGTCAGGCATGTGAACAGATCGTTCTCACAGAGCTCCTACAAATAATCCTCTCATATAGCCTCTTCCTAGCCACAAACAGACCCGCGATCACCGCTACAGTCTGCTGCAGACTCTCTGGATCACAGAAGCCACGATTACCCATCATAATGCTGAAAGGAGGGAAGGGTAAGGGAGGCACAGCGGCCCAGGACAAACAGCATGGCGCGGATGCAGCTTTCCCACAGAGAACCATGAGGGGCATGGAAAAATCAATAGAACAGGGAGCCAAGAGTAGGCTGCCTCGTCTTGCAGGTAAAGACAACCCTGGGGACATTCTATATTATACCAAAAAACTGTCTGAGCTGCAAGGACAGGAGGTGGTTTGAGCAGGTTTTGATCCGGCAGCTTCACTTGCAGACACTGCTACAGGGCAGGGAAAAGGGGTGGACGCCATGTCATTGTGTGATTCTGAACACTTATCAGGTCTGGAGGATTGTACTGAGGATGAAGAACAACGTACATTAAGCCAGATCCTGCGGGTGGTACAACAGTGTCCAGTGTCTCTTAACAATGTGAACATCAGATTGGGGGGATTGACTGAGGAAGTGGCTCTTCTAAGGCAGGATATCCCAAAAATCTGTGAAAGAACAATGGCTGTGGAGGGATGCATTAGCGATTTGGAGGATAAGCTGCCACCTTTGATCCATTAATCCTGATCCACTGCTCGTTTGGCCCATGACAACAGAGCTAAGGATGATGACATTGAAAACAGACCGAGACATAACAATGTGCGTATAGTAGGGTTACTGGAGAAAGTAGAGGGCGGGGACCCTACTGAGTTTGTTGAACAATGTCTTCTAAATAATTTTGGTAAGGAAGCGTTCACCCCCTTATTTGTGGTCGAAAGAGCCCATCGAGTCCCCACCAGAGCTTTGCTGAGGAATGCTCCCCAGCCCATGTTGGTACGCATTTTGCATTACTGTGATAGGTGAAAAGTGCTCCGCATGGCATGAGAAACAACGCTCTAAGTTTTTTTATGCCAAACAACAGCTGCAGCATTTGGGACTGCCCTATGCTATGTTATACCCAGTCCGTTTGCGAGTCACTGCTGAGGGCCGGGTGCACTTTTTCATTACCGCACCTGAGGCAGTGGCCTGGCTCGATATCCATGAGCCTGCACTGTGGCAAAGGCCCAGAAATGAACATGAACATTGAAGATTTCATTGCTACTTAAAGACCTGAGAGGAGGATTTCCATTCTAATGTGCCCGTGGTAAAGTCAAAGTCACCCCGGCTGGGGACGCAGTAACTATAATTTATGCTCCACTTCAAAGCAATGACTCTGTTTAGGTGCTATCTATTACAACTGTTTAGTACTGCAGCTGGCAGGGCGCAGTTCAGTTCTCAATTTGAGTGTTCAGGGGTGCCGTTGTGCTCCTATGGACTGATTTTTGTTTTTTATTTCCAACTTCTTTTGCTGTTGGAGATGTCATGTGCAGTTCTGGTATTTTTTAGGTATACATGAATGAAATTACTCACCAATGGATTCTTCATACCCTGATAACTTCAAACCCCATAAGGCCTCTTGGCCTGGAATTATTTGTCTTCTACAAACATATACTTTACCATGGCGAATATCCCAGTAGTGACTTAGAATGTTCGAGGCCTTGGTAGCCCTTTAAAAAGGATGATTGTGTCCACTGTCCTTCGCAAGTATCACCCTGCACTTATTGGACTACAAAAAAAACACCTCACCAGGGAATCTGTGAACTGTATAGGGTATTCCTGGGTAGGCCGGGTGTACCACTCAGTTCACACCTCCTATTCTAGGGGGGTGAGCATCTTGGTGCATAAATCCCTTGACTTCCAGGAATTTCACTCACATATTGATTCAGAAGGACGCTATGTGTTTCTCTACTGCAAAGTGTATACAGTGACTTGTGTGCTGGCAATGGTATATATACTTCCTCCATTCTCCTCAGTAGTGCTGAGGGAATTATGCTCCGTACACACGGTTGGATTTTACGATGGAAAATGTGCGATCGGAGCGTGTTGTCGGAAATTCCGACCGTGTGTGGACTCCATCGGACTTTTTCCATCGGATTTTCTGACACACAAAGTTTGAGAGCAGGCTATAAAATTTTCCGACAACAAAATCCGATCGCGTCAATTCTGACCGTGTGTGGACAATTCTGACGCACAAAGTGCCACGCATGCTCAGAAGAAATTCAGAGACGGAACTGCTCGGTCTGGTAAAATTAGCGTTTGGAATGGATACAGCACTTTTGTCAGGCTGCAATGTTTAAAATTGTTTAATACAGCGCACTCTCTTCTTTTTTATAATGCTAGAAGAATGAAGTAGTTTTGCTGCTCATATTCACGCAGAGTTCTTACAAACTCATTTCTTTATTATTTTTCGCGATTCCCTCAATATATTTTGATTTGTCACATCTGACAAAATTGTTGTTTTTTTTGTTTTTTTTTGTTTTGTATTTTTTTCAAGGCTGATTTTTTTTGGTTTTATATTTGTTTCAAGGATGATGTTTTGTTTTTTTTTTACTCCAGAATATTTTTGTGTGTGTTTTGTGTGTCAAATTACCACAACACCATTGTTATCTTGTATTATTTAATCTCAAGGAGGTTGCTTGGTGTTGGTGTCCCTTGTTAATTTCACATTGTATTTTTGAAATGTACCTGCCTACTCACAAACAAACTGTCCTTTTTGAAGGAAAACAGACATAGGCGAGTATAATTGTAATAAAAATTCCTTTATTAAGGGCTCAGAACCAAAGAGGGAGGCAACGCTGGAGAAACAGCAGAAATTGGCGAAGCCTTGGACCCCCAGGGCAGACATCAATTCTTTTACAGCAAAATTGGTGGCCTGAGGAGTCCATATCTAAGGGAGTGCAGTCTGGTCCAGAAGTCCCAGAGATCCGGAAAGCAGCAGATGACATCTGTGTCCCCAGGCTGTGGTACTACAAGAGGCTGCATATTTTGCCAGGCCAAACTGAGCCCAGGGCCATCACTCTCTGGTCTTCCTTCCACGCTTCCTTCCACGCTGTGGCTCTGGTGTCGGAGATGTGGCAGGAGGAGGAGTAGGACCTGGAGGAGGAGGAGGAGTAGGACCTGGAGGAGGAGGAGGACTATGGGTGAAGTGACAAATGTGGGTTGCACATGTGAGTTGGCCTCTCAACCCCTTATTTAGAGTTTCCAAAAGTAAGAACTCACACAGGAGACATTGGCCCTCCTCCATCTGCATCATTTTGCATGCAGTTATGCCAGCAAAGTCCTCCTCTATACTGTGGGGTGTTCTGAGGGCCTCTATAGCCTTCCAAAAGAGGCTTCCTCCAGGTTACTCCTCTTCCTGCCACTTTGTCTTTGAAGGTGTAGGGGAGGGACCTCTATATTAGGCAGCCTGCTTGGCCCAGCCACCTCCTGGCTGAGACTTCCCTGTGTATGAAAAAGGGACATGGTTTTAGTTTTTGCTTCCTCAATCACAATCATGAATTAGTACTCCAAACTAACATCTATTTAACATCACTGATTGGACAACCAGAAATATTTAGAAGAATGCTATACCTGGCTCCAGCTGGGCTCCTCCACATGTTGCTGCCTAAATGTCATCTGCAGCTCCTGATCACTGGGAATCCTCAACCTTCTTGTGCTCCCTTAGATGAGTGCTCCTCAGGCCACCAATTAGAACCTTCAAATAGGTGATGTCTGCCGTGGGGATCACCATCTTCACAAATTCCAACAAATTATCCAGTGCTGCCTTCCTCTTTGTTTGGTTCTTATATTCAGGGTGGTTTATCTACCACAGACAAGGCAGCTCCCTGAACATATCGATGAAGATTGGCATAAAGTCCTGATCCTTCAAGATATCCATTTTCACTGCAAGACACAACACAAGACAAACCCTAATGTCAGCCTAAAGTCTTCTAAACTTGTGCAAATACAGGCTTCAATCTAGAAGCAGTATAGGCCCAAGTTTAGATCTTACCTTCGTTATCACGATCGGCGCCTCTGATACTCCTTTCTCCGCTCACAGATCGTATGTACTACGCACGCGTGTTACGCTTAATAGACACTGCGCATGCGTGAAACTCCGCCCGCCCCTGACGTTCTTTCTAGTCTATTCCCCGCCCCTTCTCGTTCGGCGCAGTGGGGGAAGAGCACATGGCGGAGACAGAGCAGGTGCGTGCTAATTACAGCAACGAGGAGGAGGAGGAACGCCCGGAGCCAGAAACGTCCCAATCCAGAAGGAGACGATTTAAGGCATCAAATATGTCCTTTGGGGAGATGTTGGAGATGGTGGACATCCTGAAGAAGGCCGACTATGATGGGAAGTATGGACCTTACCCCAACCCCAATGTCAGAAAGGCCAAGATCATGGCAAAAGTGGTCAAGAGTCTGCACTGGAATTTCGGGGTACGACGTTCAAAAGATCAGCTCAGGAAGCGGTGGTCGGACCTCAAATTAAGAGAGCATGAGCAGTACAGAAGGATCCTGAGAGTGCTGCAAAAAAGTAAGTAGTTGTCCTGTGTTCCTATTCTTTATGTTTATTACGTTCATGCTGCTCCATGTGCTTTTCTTAACTGTTGTCCAGTTTAAAATATCAACTTTCATGTTGATGGGCATATTATTCGTTTGTATAAAACATTGTTTGTTTGGCCTAGAAAACACCATTGTTTTGGCCATATGCATTTGCCAACATTTTTTATGGCTTACTTGTCAGAAAATAATTTGGTTGTGTAGATGGGTTTGTAACTAGAATGAAATGCAAACTAGATTCTGTGTAAGGAGAGGACACTCAGCAGTTTTCACATCTGGACGCTGGAGCACTAGTATGGGACACAAGAACACACTTTTTATTAGGGGCCCACACAGGTGCTCCAGTGTATACTATAGGGGGGTCTCCATTTGTGAAGCTTGTACTAAACAAGTAAAGTATTGAAGCTTGACAAAGGACACTAAAAATTCTACATCTTGGAACTCTGCCAAAAGAGACAATTGTACCCCACTTCCAAGCAATGTTTCATATTCCTATTTCTGCCATCAAGTATCTGTGTGCTAAGTATACCTATTTTTTTTTTACATAGGAGATAAAAGACTCGGAGGACACCCTTCATCCGAGGAGACCAGAGACCCCCCCACCTCATGAAGAAGTGGAGACCCACCAAAGCCAACAGGAGGAGGAGGAGGGAGATATGGTGGAACTAGTCACCACAACAGGTGAGTGTCTGCGACCACAGGCTCAGGTAAGAGATGGATGCCGGCAGATTTATAATACATGGTGTGTTTTTGTTTCTATCTTTTTAGGTGATCGTGATGTTGTGGATCCAGGGCATTTCACCTCAGAAAGTGCACAGATCCTGATCGGGGAGATCATAGGGTGTAATAGGGACTTGGAAAACATCCAGAAAAGCATCAATGATGTTCAAAAAAAATTAAGAACATCATTGATGTTTTAGGGAGAGTTTAACCACTTAAGGACCGCCTCACGCCGATGTACGTCGGCAAAGCGGCACGGGCAGGCAAAATCACGTACATGTACGTGATTTGCCTCCCGCGGGTGGGGGGTCCGATCGGACCCCCCCGGTGCCCGAGGCGGTCCCGTTCTGTTCCCCGGCGATCGGAGATGAGGGGGAGGCCATCCCGTTCGTGGCCCCCCCCTCGCGATCGCCGCCGACCAATGGGAACATTCCTTTGCTGCTGTATGCTAAACAGCAGCAAAGGAAATTATGTCATCTCCCCTCGGCTCGGTAGTTTCCGTTCCAGCACCGAGGGGAGAAGACATCAATGTGAGTGCACCAACACTACACCTCACAGTAGAACATGCCAGGCATACAAAACACCCCGATCCCCCCCCCGATCGCCCCCCGATCCCCCCCCAATCACCCCCCCCCCTGTCACAAACTGACACCAAGCAGGTTTTTTTTTTTTTTTTTCTGATTACTGCATAGTGTCAGTTTGTGACAGTTACAGTGTTGGGACAGTTAGTATTACCCCCTTTAGGTCTAGGATACCCCCCTAATAAAGTTTTAACCCCTTGATCACCCCCTGTCACCAGTGTCGCTAAGCGATCATTTTTCTGATCGCTGTATTAGTGTCGCTGGTGACGCTAGTTAGGGACGTAAATATTTAGGTTCGCCGTCAGCGTTTTATAGCGTCAGGGACCCCCATATACTATCTAATAAATGTTTTAACCCCTTGATTGCCCCCTAGTTAACCCTTTCATCACTGATCACCGTATAACCGTTACGGTTGACGCTGGTTAGTTCGTTTATTTTTTATAGTGTCAGGGCACCCGACGTTTATTACCGAATACAGGTTTAGCCCCCTGATCGCCCGGCGGTGATATGCGTCGCCCCAGGCAGCGTCAGATTAGCGCCAGTACCGCTAACACCCACGCACGCAGCATGCGCCTCCCTTAGTGGTATAGTATCTGATCGGATCAATATCTGATCCAATCAGATCTATACTAGCGTCCCCAGCAGTTTAGGGTTCCCAAAAACGCAGTGTTAGCGGGATCAGCCCAGATACCCGCTAGCACCTGCGTTTTGCCCCTCCGCCCAGCCCACCCAAGTGCAGTATTGATCGATCACTGTCACTTACAAAACACTAAACGCATAACTGCAGCATTCGCAGAGTCAGGCCTGATCCCTGCGATCGCTAACAGTTTTTTTGGTAGCATTTTGGTGAACTGGCAAGCAAGCACCAGGCAGCGTCAGAGTAGCGCTAACACCCACGCACGCACCGTACACCTCCCTTAGTGGTATAGTATCTGATCGGATCAATATCTGATCCGATCAAATCTATACTAGTGTCACCAGCAGTTTAGGGTTCCCAAAAACGCAGTGTTAGCGGGATCAGCCCAGATACCTGCTAGCACCTGCGTTTTGCCCCTCCGCCCGGCCCGGCCCAGCCCACCCAAGTGCAGTATCGATCGATCACTGTCCCTTACAAAACACTAAACGCATAACTGCAACGTTCGCAGAGTCAGGCCTGATCCCTGCGATCGCTAACAGTTTTTTTGGTAGTGTTTTGGTGAACTGGCAAGCACCGGCCCCAGGCAGCGTCAGGTTAGCGCCAGTACCGCTAACACCCACGCACGCAGCATACACCTCCCTTAGTGGTATAGTATCTGAACGGATCAATATCTGATCTGATCAGATCTATACTAGCGTCCCCAGCAGTTTAGGGTTCCCAAAAACGCAGTGTTAGCGGGATCAGCCCAGATACCTGCTAGCACCTGCGTTTTGCCCCTCCGCCCGGCCCAGCCCAGCCCACCCAAGTGCAGTATCGATCGATCACTGTCACTTACAAAACACTAAACGCATAACTGCAGCGTTCGCAGAGTCAGGCCTGATCCCTGCGATCGCTAACAGTTTTTTTGGTAGCGTTTTGGTGAACTGGCAAGCACCAGCAGCCTAGTACACCCCGGTCATAGTCAAACCAGCACTGCAGTAACACTTGGTGACGTGGCGAGTCCCATAAGTGCATTTCAAGCTGGTGAGGTGGCAAGCACAAGTAGTGTCCCGCTGCCACCAAAAAGACAAACACAGGCCCGTCGTGCCCATAATGCCCTTCCTGCTGCATTTGCCAATCCTAATTGGGAACCCATCGCTTCTGCAGCGCCCTTATTTCCCCCATTCACATCCCCAACCAAATGCAGTTGGCTGCATGAGAGGCATTTTCTTTATGTCCTCCCGAGTACCCCTACCCAACGAACCCCCCAAAAAAGATGTTGTGTCTGCAGCAAGCGCGGATATAGGCGTGACACCCGCTATTATTGTCCCTTCTGTCCTGACAATCCTGGTCTTGGCATTGGTGAATGTTTTGAATGCTACCATTCACTAGTTGAGTATTAGCGTAGGGTACAGCATTCCACAGACTAGGCACACTTTCACAGGGTCTCCCAAGATGCCATCGCATTTTGTGAGACCCGAACCTGGAACCGGTTACAGTTACAAAAGTTAGTTACAAAAAAAGTGTCAAAAAAAAATAAATATATAAAATAAAAAAAAATAGTTGTCGTTTTATTGTTCTCTCTCTCTCTATTCTCTCTCTATTGTTCTGCTCTTTTTTACTGTATTCTATTCTGCAATGTTTTATTGTTGTTATGTTTTATCATGTTTGCTTTTCAGGTATGCAATTTTTTATACTTTACCGTTTACTGTGCTTTATTGTTAACCATTTTTTTGTCTTCGGGTACGCCATTCACGACTTTGAGTGGTTATACCAGAATGATGCCTGCAGGTTTAGGTATCATCTTGGTATCATTCTTTTCAGCCAGCGGTTGGCTTTCATGTAAAAGCAATCCTAGCGGCTAATTAGCCTCTAGACTGCTTTTACAAGCCGTGGGAGGGAATGCCCCCCCCCACCGTCTTCCGTGTTTTTCTCTGGCTCTCCTGTCTCAACAGGGAACCTGAGAATGCAGCCGGTGATTCAGCCAGCTGACCATAGAGCTGATAGAAGACCAGAGTGGCTCCAAACATCTCTATGGCCTAAGAAACCGGAAGCTACGAGCATTTTATGACTTAGATTTCGCCGGATGTAAATAGCGCCATTGGGAAATTGGGGAAGCATTTTATCACACCGATCTTGGTGTGGTCAGATGCTTTGAGGGCAGAGGAGAGATCTAGGGTCTAATAGACCCCAATTTTTTCAAAAAAGAGTACCTGTCACTACCTATTGCTATCATAGGGGATATTTACATTCCCCGAGATAACAATAAAAATGATTAAAAAAAAAATATGAAAGGAACAGTTTAAAAATAAGATAAAAAAAGCAAAAAAATAATAAAGAAAAAAAAAAAAAGCACCCCTGTCGCCCCCTGCTCTCGCGCTAAGGCGAACGCAAGCGGCGGTCTGTCGTCAAACATAAACAGCAATTGCACCATGCATGTGAGGTATCACCGCGAAGGTCAGATCGAGGGCAGTAATTTTTGCAGTAGACCTCCTCTGTAAATCTAAAGTGGTAACCTGTAAAGGCTTTTAAAGGCTTTTAAAAATGTATTTATTTTGTTGCCACTGCACGTTTGTGCGCAATTTTAAAGCATGTCATGTTTGGTATCCATGTACTCGGCCTAAGATCATCTTTTTTATTTCATCAAACATTTGGGCAATATAGTGTGTTTTAGTGCATTAAAATTTAAAAAAGTGTGTTTTTTCCCCAAAAAATGCGTTTGAAAAATCGCTGCGCAAATACTGTGTGAAAAAAAAAAATGAAACACCCACCATTTTAATCTGTAGGGCATTTGCTTTAAAAAAAATATATAATGTTTGGGGGTTCAAAGTAATTTTTTTGCAAAAAAAAATAACTTTTTCATGTAAACAATAAGTGTCAGAAAGGGCTTTGTCTTCAAGTGGTTAGAAGAGTGGGTGATGTGTGACATAAGCTTCTAAATGTTGTGCATAAAATGCCAGGACAGTTCAAAACCCCCCCAAATGACCCCATTTTGGAAAGTAGACACCCCAAGCTATTTGCTGAGAGGCATGTCGAGTCCATGGAATATTTTAAATTGCGACACAAGTTGCGGGAAAGAGACACTTTTTTTTTTTTTTTTTTTTGCACAAAGTTGTCACTAAATGATATATTGCTCAAACATGCCATGGAAATATGTGAAATTACACCCCAAAATACATTCTGCTGCTTCTCCTGAGTACGGGGATACCACATGTGTGAGACTTTTTGGGAGCCTAGCTGCGTACGGGACCCCGAAAACCAAGCACCGCCTTCAGGCTTTCTAAGGGCGTGAATTTTTGATTTCACTCTTCACTGCCTATCACAGTTTCGGAGGCCATGGAATGCCCAGGTGGCACAAAACCCCCCCCCAAATGACCCCATTTTGGAAAGTAGACACCCAAAGCTATTTGCTGAGAGGTATAGTGAGTATTTTGCAGACCTCACTTTTTGTCACAAAGTTTTGAAAATTGAAAAAAGAAAAAAAAAAGTTTTTTCTTGTCTTTCTTCATTTTCAAAAACAAATGAGAGCTGCAAAATACTCACCATGCCTCTCAGCAAATAGCTTGGGGTGTCTACTTTCCAAAATGGGGTCATTTGGGGGGGTTTTGTGCCACCTGGGCATTCCATGGCCTCCGAAACTGTGATAGGCAGTGAAGAGTGAAATCAAAAATTTTCACACTTAGAAATCCTGAAGGCGGTGATTGGATTTCGGGGCCCCGTATGCGGCTAGGCTCCCAAAAAGTCCCACACATGTGGTATCCCCATACTCAGGAGAAGCAGCTAAATGTATTTTGGGGTGCAATTCCACATATGCCCATGGCCTGTGTGAGCAATATATCATTTAGTGACAACTTTATGCAAAAAAAAAAAGTGTCACTTTCCCGCAACTTGTGTCAAAATATAAAATATTCCATGGACTCAATATGCCTCTCAGCAAATAGCTTGGGGTGTCTACTTTCCAAAATGGGGTCATTTTGGGGGGTTTTGTGCCACCTGGGCATTCCATGGCCTCCGAAACTGTGATAGGTAGTGAGGAGTAAAATCAAAAATGTACACCCTTAGAAATCCTGAAGGCGGTGATTGGTTTTCGTTGCCCCGTACGCAGCTAGGCTCCCAAAAAGTCCCACACATGTGGTATCCCCATACTCAGGAGAAGCAACTGAATGTATTTTGGGGTGCAATTCCACATAGGCCCATGGCCTGTGTGAGCAATATATCATTTAGTGACAACTTTTTGTAAATATTTTTTTTTTTTGTCATTATTCAATCACTTGGGACAAAAAAATAAATATTGAATGGGTTCAACATGCCTCTCAGCAATTTCCTTGGGGTGTCTACTTTCCAAAATGGGGTCATTTGGGGGGGGGTTGTACTGCCCTGCCATTTTAGCACCTCAAGAAATGACAAAGGCAGTCATAAACTAAAAGCTGTGTAAATTACAGAAAATGTACCCTAGTTTGTAGACGCTATAACTTTTGCGAAAACCAATAAATATACGCTTATTGACATTTTTTTTACCAAAGACATGTGGCCGAATACATTTTGGCCTAAATGTATGACTAAAATTTAGTTTATTAAGATTTTTTTTATAACAAAAAGTAGAAAATATCATTTTTTTTCAAAATTTTCGGTCTTTTTCCATTTATAGCCCAAAAAATAAAAACCACAGAGGTGATCAAATACCATCAAAAGAAAGCTCTATTTGTGGGAAGAAAAGGACGCAAATTTTGTTTGGGTACAGCATTGCATGACCACGCAATTAGCAGTTAAAGCGACGCAGTGCCAAATTGGAAAAAGACCTCTGGTCCTTAGGCAGCATAATGGTCCGGGGCTCAAGTGGTTAAAACCCCTCAAAATCCCTTTTTTTTGTGCTTTTTGTGAGCTAAAAATTTTTACCATTTTTTGACATATTTGCGAAAAGCCAAATTTTGAAGATGCACACAGTGTGTCAACATGTGCTATCTGCCATCACAGGAGATCAATGTATGCGTTTTGGGGGTGCAACCCCTTCCTCAATAATAAAGCAGCTAGCACATGTTGACATTCGACAATTGGTGTGCATCTTCAAAATTTGGCTTTTCTAGGGGTGACTTCACCCCATCTGAACGCAATATCAAACACAGTTTGTAAATACTCATGTCTGATATTGTCTTCAAGTTCTACCAAATGTGAACTTTGTAAGTTCAAGATTTGCGTGTTTCTTGTTGGTTTTAAACATGCCTGTTTTATCTTAAATGGACATTCCTACTTTTTCTAATGTGACCCCAAAAATTGTTATACAACAAATATGTTGGTTTGTTTTAAAAATCTTTTCTAAGTGCACATGTGATTGTGCTGGTATTAAAAAGATTGATAATCAAGAATGTGTGGATTATTGTTTCAACGCTCCAAAACTTTTGTTGTGCTCTAATTGGTGTTTTCTGTGACAATGGGGGTTATTTCCTAAGGGAAAATCCACTTTGCACTACAAGTGCAGTTTCAAGTGCACTTGTAGTGCAAAGTGTCTTTGCCTTTAGTAAATAACACTCAACAATGCTTTGTAATGTTACACAATCACGCCATTTTCAGGACTCACCACATTTCTGTCAGGGTCAGCTAAAAGAAACACAAGCAGTAAATGTCACCAAATATTTTAGTAGTTAATTTTTTTTTTTTTAATTTGAAAAGGGTTTAGACATTGTCTGGCATATTAATAGCCCCCCTACCGGCAAAGTATTCAAGGTGTAAGGGTAAGGGTCAACTGGTCAAGTGCGCCCCCAAACCTTTTCCTTGCTCGAGCTGAACTTGGACACCAAGAAGATCTTTCAATCGATTGGGTAAATCAAGACACCATACACCAGAGTTGGATATCCAGAAATACAAATGTATTATACCATTTTACATGTTATATAGGGCAACAATCATTACAATCATTATACATCGTAAGGGGCAGACTGAGGGCGGTCCCTTAGTTTATCCAATCACAAGAGTACTAATATCACAAGTTACATATCACAAGTTACATTTATATGACATATATGTATTTGCATAATATTCTGCTTAGTGACGTGCCTAAAAAGTACCTAAAATGTCCTTTGTCTAAATATACCTTCTTAGCTTGAATTCCGAGAAAATGAATAATATGGGAATACCCTTTTAAGATGGTCTCAGCCATGTACCATTGTCTTTAGGCCCAGATGTGCGGTGAGCTAGCTAGCTACTAGCTAGTTCCCTTATATCTATTAAAAGTTTATCATCGCAGGTACTTCCCTATTTTCCTTGCTAGTAAATTTCCACTTGACATTATAAAAGCCTTGCGATAGCATTTCATATAGCTTGTATCAAGTTCAAAAGTTCAGGCCCCTTATCTAAAGTATACAGTGAACCAAAGTGCAGCCATTTTCCTTACAATCCCTCCTTTGATCAGGGAGGATTTCATTCTCCCTGATCACTAATTCCCTAATGCTTGGAGTACCAGGTTTGCTCTGTGTAGAACATAGCCGTGGCTTCCTCAGGCTCAATGTAGAACATGGCCATGGTTTCCTTAAGCTCAGAGTCCGGTTTAATTTTTGCTGCAATGTCAGGAACTTTACTGGTGATGTAGAATAGGAATTTGATAGTGGCATAAGTGGCAATACCCAGGAGTACTATCATGATCAGTATCATGCCTGCCTTTATAAAGAATCCCATAACACTGTCCCAAAATGATCCGAACCATCCCCCAATTCCTGAGAGTGGGTTCCAAGAGTCTCCCAGCCTCCTCATTTGTGTTTGCCGTTTTGCTCTCTCCTCCTGGTGTCCTTTAATTATATCATAATAGTCTGGTACCTCTAAATCTTCACTAGGTTTAGTTAAATTGTTCATATATGTGCAACAGAGGCTTTTATCCCCTGTCACATCACACAGCCCTGTCAGTACCATCATCATCCTCTCTTGACACTGCTTGATTATTTCTTGTTCAAACAGGATTTTCCTCAATTCCTCATTGATGAAGCCCACATCGGCTGATGTTTTATTCATCCAGGAATCTACTAGTTCCCCAAACTCCTCTACCTTTGTTAGTGCATTGTACATGCCTGCCCCACCCATGGAAGCAAATACCTTGTCCCACCAGGTTGTGACCTCTCTTTTGTGTCTTCCGAACTCTAAATGACCATGGGCTGGTATCACCTAGACATGTGCACACTGAAATATTTCGTTTCGGAATTTCGTTTTCCTCTGAAAAATAAATTTATTTAGTTACTCCCGAAATTCGTTTTTATTTATTTCGTTTTTCGTTAAAAATTGCATTCGTCCGAAAATCCAAATTAAGGTCGAATCTGTCATTGAAGGCTTATGGTGTCTGTCGAATGTTCAAAGAAGATTCGACGGAGCAGCTAAACTGTACAATTCCATATAGTTTACCTGCTCCGTCGAATCTTCTTAGAACTTTCAACAGACACCATAAGCCAAAGTACGTGTGTACTTAGTTCTAGCTATTTTACTGCTCCACCTCTTTGGTTACAATCAGCCAATAACATTCATCATCATCATTATTTTTATTTATCTTTCCTCCCCTACGTCGAATCTTTCCTCCCCTACGTCGAATCTTTCCTCCCCTACATCGAATCTTTTCTCTCTACGTCAAATCTTTTCTCTCTATGTAGAATAATCTTGGACTAATAGAGCTAAGGTTAGGCACATTCGACCACAGGTTTGATGGACACAGATTGTTATTGTCATCATCATGTCGAATCTCCTATCTATATCGAACTGTTGTAGCAACGAAAACGAAAATACAGCAATTGTTTATGTCGGATCTTTCGTTTTTCGGACTCTGCACTTTCGTTATCGTTTGTTAAAACGATAACGAAAATACCTGAAATTCGGACGAAAATGCATTCGGACGAAAACGAATGCACATGTCTAGTATCACCTCAACAGGGGAGTTCCCGGGAGAAGCACCCATGAAAGGGATAATTTCTACCAGGGTGCACCATCCTGAGGTCTTTCTATCAAGGGGGGTATGGGATGGTAGTGTGGCACCAAAGATCGCAGCACACCATCCATCCGTGCGGCATATGAGGGGCGGGTACATCCCCAGGTGAATCTAGGTTGAACCTTAACCCCACTAGGCACATCCAGTCCCCTATGGAGGGTGCCTCATCCTCACGCTCCTCCATCCATGAGCTATTCATATTTGTGCTGACAAGCCATGATTCTGTTACCGAGCTATTCCCTTTTATACAATTTAAAATATTGTAGGAGGACATATTCCCAATACGCTCATCAGGGTCTGATATGTTGTGTGTGAGAAGTCCCTCTATATCTAATGTCCCATTGGCTATGAGCATTAAATCCACCAGTGTAAAATTCACTACCATGTCTCTGCAAAATCTACCATTATACAAATCTTTACCTGCTCCATTAAGAAAACAAAATTGTGGACTCCTTGTGTACCCTGTAAAGACAAGGGGTTTACTATTGGTTGTGATGCTCTCAGGGGGAATGGGTTGGGTGATGTTTCTAGGGTCACTGGCCTTCCAACCATCGGAACTGAGTGTCGGCCAGTTCCCATATGGGAACAAACCCAGCATTCTGAGTAATTCTGCTTCCTTGCGAAAGCATGCATCATTATGAAATGATGAGGAATTGAGTCTGGTACTGAGTAAGTTTCAGGATCTAGCTGTGCCCCGTTATTAATACTTTTAAAGTCTGGTCTTAGGAGGAGTTCCCTTCTGGATTTTAGGAATTGGAATTTTGATTTGGGGGCCTTTTTCATACTGGTATTATTTAATGGTGCAAAAGGCGCGTAGTTTGATCTCTTGTTTTGAATAACTTGACTGATTCCTATATCCCTGAGTTTGGCCTTTTTAAATTTGGACACCAGGTTCTGACTTGGTCTATGATTGGGATTCACACACCATGTCTTTTCTACTCCCTTATATTTGGCTGTAAAGACAATGGCTGCTATGTGGCAATTCTCATCCCTTCTTTGAATATGGTACCCTGTAACTGCTTGAGATTGGGCTTTGGACATTTGTCTGGCTACCTGAATTCAGCAAGGATAAATAGAACTTCCCATAAAACCTCGCCGAGTACGGTTAGTATAATTAGAGGGGGGTTGAAAACCATGACTGTTAGTCATCCAGCATACAAAAGTGGTTAGTAGAAAAATCTTAAACATGATCAGGATGGCAAAGACTAAGATTATTTGAGTGGTGCATTTCCAGGGCCTCCGTTTGGGTGGATCCTGAAAACCTAGGGGAAATACTTGAACATCTACTACTCGAATGTCATTAGGTTTAAGGTCTCTGGGGCTCCGGAGTCCTCTAGGGAGGGTGCTGCAGGGAGGTTTGGGGGGCTTGGGCAGGGGTTTGAGTTCAATGTCTCTTTCTTTTGTGGTTCTTGGCTTGCTTCAAGGCTTGGTGCTCTTTTTATCCTTGATGTGTGGATCCATTGTGGTCCTTGGTCTGTAAGGATGGCAGTTCGGGTTGCTTTGAGTACTTCAAATGGTCCTTGGTAGATGGGCCCTGGTACCTTCCTTGCTGCAAGCTGCTTTATCAAGATTTTGTCATCAGGTATGACGGGGTGTGTGGGCTCTGTGGAGAAAGGAGGAAAAGTGACAGCTACCTTGTCGTAGTTTTCAGTAAGGCTACTTACCAGATGTTTCACATGCTCTTCCTGTAAGGAATAAAGATTAACCTCCTCTCCCTCAATTGCTTTCTTCTGGGCTGGCTTTCCCATTAGTATTTCATATGGGGATAAGCCTGTCCTTCTATGGGGGGGTGGTTCTTATCTGGAAGAGGACCCCTGGCAGGTATTTTAGCCAGTCCTTCATGGTACCATTAGTGGCCTTTTTAAGTTTGTCCTTGATCGTTCTATTCATTCTTTCCACTACCCCTGAACTCTGTGGGTGATATGGGATGTGTAGCTTCCACTGTATCCCTAATACCCTTGTCAATTCTTTCACCAGCTTTGAAGTAAATGCTGGGCCTTGGTCAGAGTATATGGTAGCAGGAAGTCCGTATCGACTGATCCAATGATTGATCAGACACCGGGCTGCAATGCCTGCGATTTCCCCTGTAACGGGTATGGCCTCTGGCCAAGTTGAAAATTTGTCCACCATCACGCACAAACATTTGAGATTACCTCTCTGCCTGGGCATGTGTGTGAAGTCTATCTGTAAGTCTTGTAGCGGGCCTAATGGTGGTGGCAAATGTGCATGTTTCCCATGTTGAGAGCCCTGAACATTGTTCTGAGCACAAATCAGACAAGAGGAGACAAGCTGTTGTACTAGGTTGTGTGCCTTGCGTGTACTGAAACAGTCTTGGTACCTTTTTAAGAGTGGTCTTGGTCGTATGTGTCCTGGACCGTGGAGGTAAGACAATAATAGGGGCGCTGCTGCTCTAGGTATGCCTATGATTCCCTCCTTGTTTGTCCAGAGACCTGTAGGGTCTCTGGTCAAACCCATATCGGTCCAGTAGTCCAGGTCATCAGCCAATGCCTGTTTTTGCAAGAGTGCTGATGTGTGTTGGGACGAAGGGGTGGTAAAGTCATTTTAAAATAATAGAAGCTTTGTGTCATGTGGCTGTGGCTGTCTTTCTGCTGCAGCTTTTGCTACTCTGTCAGCTAGAGCATTTCCCTGGGACTCTAGGGATCCATCTGTGGCATGTCCCTTAATTTTGATAATGTTTAATCTATGGGGCTGTTGTATTGCATTAATTAGATCGTACACATACCCACTGTTATTTTTTTTTTGTTATCTGCGGTCCGAAATCCGCGTCTAAACCAGATCATGCCAAAATCGTGACCCCGAATGAGTACCTGCTGTCTGTGTAAATGTTCACTTTTTTACCTTTGTGGATTAAGCAGGCCCTTGTGAGTGCATATAACTCGGCTTGTTGTGCGGAGGTTGCGCCAGTAAGGTAACCATCTTCTAGAATGAAATTCGGTAGCATTACCACTGAATAGCCTGTCTTGTATTGATTATCCGCTGGACGTGTGCAACTCCCATCTACAAAGACGTTAGGGTAATCTGAGTTAGATAGATCAGTGAGATCTCTGCGAGGTGTGTGACAGTGAGAAGTTCCTGTGTGCAGTCATGACAGTCTTGGGAAGTGACTGGGAGTTTTAGCAAAGCATGTAAGAGTTTGATTGCCGGTGTTACCTCAGCACAGCTTTTGACAGTTAAGTTGTGTGTGTTTGTAAGAATGATTTCATACCCTGATGAACGCTGTGTAGTCATGTTTTGTGTATTCATGTTTTGTAGCAAATGAAGAACACTATGTGAAGTGTATAGGGTGGTTGGAGTCCCTAAGGTGATCTTTTGTGCATCTTTTACGGTCATGGCACAGGCTGCTAATGCTTGTAAGCAGCCCGGCATCCCTTGGACTGTTACCGGTAGTTTTTTTGAGATGTAGGCTACGGGGCGGTAGTGGGTGCCATGCATTTGGGCCAGAACTGCAGCAAAGGCATGACCCCTGACCACACAGTATAGGGCAAAGGGCTTTTTATAATTAGGGAGGCCAAGCGCCGGAGCCGAGGCCGGTGATTTTAAAAGAATTTGAAAGGCTTCAGTCATTTCTGGTGTGTATGTGACCAGTTTCGGTGCCTGTGTTGTTGTTGCCTGCCGTAGCAGGGAGTCATAGTAGGAACAATCAGGTATCCACTGCCTGCAGTATACTATTGAGCCTAGGAAGGACAATAGTGACACTTTGTCTTTTGGTGGGCCGAGACAAGTGAGGGCTTCGACCCGTTTTGGAGACACCATCCGTGTTCCTTCTGCAATGACGCACCCCAGGTACTCTACCTGCTCTTGGCACCATTGGATCTTCTTTCGGGACGCCAGATGGCCCTTGAGTGCTAGGTGCGACATCAGACTCTCTGAATCGACCTCACATTGTGCCCTGCTTTCACTACATATCAGTAGAACATCAACATACTGCAAGAGTGTGGATTTCATTGGGGGAACCCAGTCATCTAAGGTGGCTTTAAGCACCATTGAGAAGGTGGCCGGACTGTCCACATAACCTTGCGGAAGCCTGGTCCAGGTTAGCTGGCCAGTGGGCAGTTCTAGATGTCTTGGAAGTCCTTGTGCACTTCTATACTTAAAAATGTATTTGATAGGTCTAGTACTGTGTATATGGAGGACCGTGCAGGAATATTTATAAATATTCCTGTGATGTCTGCCACTAGTGGGGGTAAGGGTTGTATGTTTTTGTTAACTACCCTAAGATCCTGCACCATCCTCCATTCCCCGCTAGCCTTTTTTTTTTTAACATTCAAAGTTTATTGAACATCAACAACTGCACAGAATTGTTACATACTCATATTGGAGATACATGTATTTATCATTAGTTACCGTATTTATCGGCGTATAACACGCACTTTTTTCCCCTTAAAATCAGGGGAAAGTCGTGGGTGCGTGTTATACGCCGATTCCCTCTATCGCTATGTGAATGTCGGCGATCGCCGCCGACATTTGCATAGCGAGTAGTTTCAAATATGGCGCCGCGGACTTCGGAGGGGCTCGGCAGTGCTGAACGAGCGCCGCCGAAATCACAGAGCCGAGATACACATAGTCGGGTGTATTCGGCTCTTTCCGGCGCCGCTCACTGTCACGCCCAGTCCCGCCATTGGACCTGTGTTATGTCCATCATAGGGCGGGACTGGGCGGGACTGTGAGCGGCGCCGGAAAGAGCCGAGAACCCTCGGCTATGTGTATCTCGGCGGCGTTCGTTCACTTCCGCCGGCGCCGAGTCCCTCCGAACTCCGCGGCGCCATATTTAAAACTACTCACATGTGTATGGCGGCGGCGGCAGCGGCAGGAGGCATGGAGCATGGACACTAGGCTGCAGGGACAAGGCTGCATTGGGGACAAGGCTGCATTGGGGACAAGGCTGCAGGGACAAGGCTGCATTGATAAGGCTGCACTGGGGACAAGGCTGCATTGACAAGGCTGCACTGGGGACAAGGCTGCATTGACAAGGCTGCACTGGGGACAAGGCTGCACTGGGGACAAGGCTGCACTGGGGACAAGGCTGCACTGGGGACAAGGCTGCACTGACAAGGCTGCACTGACACTGAAAAGGCTGCAATGACACTAACAAGGCTGCAGATGAACACTGATGAGGCTGCATTGATGGGCATTTTAATGTAAGTTTCTTTTCCTTAAACTTCCCTCCTAAAAGTTTTTTTCCTTAAAATTCTCTCCTAAACTTGGGGTGCGTGTTATACGCCGGCGCGTGTTATACGCCGATAAATACGGTATTTTTGATAATACAACTAGCGATGAACATTGTAGTAATCATTGATGGTTGAACATTTTAATACCGTGCAACCTATCATCGCTTTAAATCCGTTGGTTACTCGTATCTGTATGTTAGTTCTGTTTAAGTCAAATCAGTTTATAACATCATCTATATTACGAACTTGTGTATCGACTATCACTCATAAACTGTAGGTAAACCTATACCAGTGAAGATATTCAATCAAAGTAACAGAAGTTAGAGAAAAGGGAAAGAAGTAGATTAGAGATTAGATTTAAGGGGGGGGGGACAATAAAGGGGTATACCATTAGGATCTAGTAATAGATAAGGCTATCTGTTCCTCACGTGTTTGAGTACTGACTTATCAAGTTTTACAGAATTCTTTGTATGCATCAGAATAACGAAATTCTATCCAAGGATACCATGTTTTGTGGAATTTGTCAACTGTAGCTGAGGCTTGAGCCAAGGTGTCTTCCATTTCGTGAATCATTGAGATCTTTGCTAGCCATTGCGAGATAGTGGGTACCTGCGTGGTCCTCCAGAAGGTTGGGATTAGCATCTTTGCTGCATTCAGCATATGTTTAGTTAGAGAGGTCTCGTACTTTTTCAGAGGTTGTGAGGAGATGTGTAGGAGGCAACAGGCAGCATCCAGCTTTAATTTTGTTTCGGTTATCGACTTTATCAGATCTCTGACTTTACACCAATATGTGGTCAGTTTAGGGCATTGCCAGCAGATGTGTAAAAGCGTGCCTGTGTCCCCCCCACACCTCCAACATGTTTTTGGGGTATGAGCATACCAGAAGTGTAGTTTAGCAGGTGTAACATACCAATCCGTTAGTAATTTATA
Source organism: Lithobates septentrionalis (assembly GCA_037952835.1). Classification (NCBI taxonomy): domain Eukaryota; kingdom Metazoa; phylum Chordata; class Amphibia; order Anura; family Ranidae; genus Lithobates; species Lithobates septentrionalis. The sequence goes on from JBBDGP010000284.1 coordinate 6,666,151, forward strand.
TGATGTTTCCTGCATTTTGGTACTTATTGAACACTTATGTGCCAGAATACAGGCTTTTGTCCATTGTTTGTCAGTGAATGTTCGGTTGAGTGCAGCAGACCAGTGTTTTCGGAATCTGTCTGTTCTTTCAGGGGTGTGGCTTTGCAGCCATTTATATGTTATAGACGTGGCCTTTTGGAGTTGCTCACCTTGTGAGCAGATTGTTTCAAGGTCTGTCATAGGCCTAGAAAAATGGTCTTGTCTATTCGCGCTGTTCACGTAGCTGCGAATCTGGAAATACGTCCAGATGGGCATATGGTGTATCTCGCTTATTCTTTTTTAGGTCTATGTGGTCTAATAGTCTTCCTTTTTGGAAACAGTCACCGCCAGTAAGGTTTTATAAGTGTGGGGTCGACGCAGTAGTCTGTTGCCCATTCCTGGGCTAAATTCTGAATTGTCTGATAGTGGGGTAAGAGGGCTTAGTGGTGTGGTCAGTGTGGATCTTGCAGACGCTTTTGTGCAAATATTCAATGTGTGCTCCAATAAAGGTTGTTGTTTCAGTGTGTTATTTTTCTTCAGTCCTGGGTTCCATAGGGAGAATAGGAGAGGGAATGGGCTTAAACTTTCTTCTAGTACTACCCAGTCCTTAGTTCCTCTATGGCAGTGCCAGTCAATCACCCTTGTAAGGTGTGCCGCTTGACAGTATTTCTGGAAGTCTGGGATACCCATCCCTCCCTGTTCCTTCGGTCTGGTCAGGAGTGTAAATTTAATCCTTACTTTTTTATGTGCCCAGAGAAAAGCCAGTAGGGCGGTTTGTAGTTTTTTGAAAAATATCTGGGGTATTCTGACCAGCAGTGCCCTGAGGAGATATAGAAGTCTGGGCAACATCACCATCTTTAAGATCTCTATCTGCTGGAGTAAGGGGGGGAAGTTTGCCTCATATATCTGTGATATTTTAGGGGTCAACCAAATCCCCAAATGTTTCAAAGCTGTCCCTTCCCATTTAAAAGGGCAATTGGCTTGTGTTTTATCTAGGTCCGTAGGGGATAGACTAATATTCATGGCTTCAGATTTTGTGAGGTTTATTTTAAGGTTAGAAAGGTAACCGTAGTGGCCAAAGGCTTTCATAAGGTTAGGGATAGTAACATGTGCGTTTGTCACAAAGAATAATAGATCATCGGCATATGCTGCCGTTTTGTATACCTTGTCTTTAATGGGTATGCCTTTGAATGCGTTATCTTTATTAATCATGCGGATGAATGGTTCCAGGGATAGTATAAATAATAATGGAGATAAGTAGCAACCCTGTCTTGTACCGTTTGTTATTTCTATTGTTTCTGATAAAGATCCATTGATCCTTATCCTAGCTGAAGGTTGTTGGTATGGGGATTTGATCCATGTCATCATGCGTGTGGGTATCCCTATGTGTGCGCAGGTCGCAAACATAAAGTCCCAAGCTACCCTATCGAAAGCCTTCTCCGCGTCCGTGGACAGGAGAAGACTCTCGATATTCAGGGTATGTGATGCTTGTGTAAGTAATAATGCCTTAATTATGTTGTCTTTGGCCTCACGACCCGGCATGAAGCCTACTTGTTCAGGTCCTATTATGGATGTTAGAAATGGTCTGAGTCTGTTCGCTAGTATTTTGGCCAGTATTTTCATGTCTATATTCAGTAAAGAAATAGGTCTGTAGCTGGAGCAGTCTGTGGCGTCCTTATGTGGTTTGGGTATAACTGTTATGTGGGCGGTAAGTAAGTCCGGTGGTATGGTTCCTGTTCCTGTCAGGGAGTTGAAGGTTTTTTTTAGGGGTTCTGTCAGTATATCCGTAAAAGTTTTGTAATACATGGAAGTGAACCCATCTGGTCCTGGGCTCTTTCCAGGTTTTAAGGCTTTGATGGTTTGTTGTATTTCTGCTGAGGTAATTTGTTCGTCTAGTATGGCAGCGTCTTCCTTTTCTAGTTGTGGTAACCCACTCTTTGTCAAGTAGTCATGTATAGCCTTTGTTCTGTCTCCCAAGATGTCCGATGGTCTGTGTTGTGTTGGTAGATTGCATAACTTGGAGTAATACGTATGGAAGTGTTGTGCTATTTCTTCTGTTTTAACATCTAGGGAACCGTTTGGCCCTTTGTTTTTTTTTTTTTTTGTTTTTTTTTTTTTCTCAAAGTATTTTATTGAATTTTCAGAGAAAAAAAAGGGGGTTACAAGTCATCAGCATTAAATGCAGGATTATACATCAGACAAATGCGAGCCCCCTTGGGGTAACAAATCAAACTTATGACTGTAGATATAAGCATGTCTCTGGTAAATACAGTACAGTAGAGCCTTCCTATACCAACTTTCGTTAGCGCGAACCTTATAACCCGGAGATATGGACCGGTTGGGGGAAGGGGAGGGAGGAGAGACCGATAGCACCCCAATTGGGATCACACTGTGCCTGATCGGAGCTCTCCGATCACTCCCCAACCCTCACTTCTAAAATATAAAAAGTCTCTAGGTATCTAACAGGGCAGGAAAGCCTACTTCGAGTGCTTCCTTTGGGAGTAGGACCCCCGAGGGACCCTGCTACAGCCTGAATTAAACAGGCAAAACATCATCTTGTTAAAACAATCAGAGAAATAAGAGAAAGGGGGAAAGAGGAGAGGTAGAGATGAGAAGGGGGGAAAAGAGAGAGAGAGAAAAGAGAAGTCGAGAGCCAATCCACTGGAGGGTACCCCCCCGACCCCGAAACAGGCCCACGCATCATGGTTGGACCCCTGGAATTAGGGAAATGCCTATGAAATCAGCCCACGGTTCCCAAACTGCTTCGAATTTCTGTGTGGTGTTGAGCAGGGTACTGGCTAGCTTTTCTTGGGCCATGATCCAAGAGATTTTGCGGATAGCCGCTTTAAATGAAACCCTGGGCTGCTTCCAGGCCTTAGCAATAGATAGCTTCGCTCCCAGCAAAATGAAATGAATCAATTTACGGGCCTGCTTGGGGGTCTTAGGTAAGTGGTCGTTCAATAAGGCAGCTGCGGGGGACCTCGGGATCTGGACTCCAGTAACCTTTTTGATCATGTGAAAGATCCTGCTCCAGAAAGGTCTCAATCTTGGACATTCCCAGAAGATATGGGCCAGGGATCCCCTAAGTTGACAGCCCCTAAAGCATCTGGGGTCCGTGGAGGGGAACATTTTGGCCAGTCTTTCCGGTGGGAGGTACCAACGTGTGATAAGCTTCACGCTGGACTCCACCAGCGAAATGTTTAAGATGCTCTTGTAAGCCCTATTAAAGGAGACCCTCCACTTCTCCAGGTCCCACTCCAAGGAAAGGTCTGACTCCCAAGCTGTCATGTATGAGGTCTTGGTGGACTGACCTGAGAGTGACTGATAGATGTTGGAGATTCCACCCCTCTGCTCCGTAGCCTGTCCACACCATATTTCATAAGGGGTGGTTGCGTTGTTTGAGAGATTGTTTTTACCCAACTGAGTGAGGAAGTGTCTGATCTGTTGGAAACGAAAGAATTCGGAGTTTGGCATCTTTAGTTGATTCACACAGAAGGCTCTGGTGATGGGCCCCATTGGTGTAAAGTAGTGTCCTATCCGGTACATCCCCTTGTCCAACCACCAGCGGAATGCTTTGATGTCAGTTCCCGGGGGAAAGTCAGGGTTGTTGAAGATGTGAGCCAGGGGGTGTTTGCAGGAGGTTATGGATTGATGGTTTCTCAGAGAATCCCATAATTGAAAGGATTGGGAGAGGATAGGGGATAAAATGGGTGGACGTTTTTTTGGGGGGACCCATAGGAGGAAGTCGATAGTGAAGGAGGGTACTGCCTGTCTCTCAATCTGTATCCAGTCCGGTCTTTCAGTCTTCGCATAAACCGACGAGATCTGAGCTAGCCTGGCTGATTGGTAATACCAAAATAGCTGCGGTAGGCCCAATCCCCCTTGTGGTCTATTTAAGTATGAAGTGCTCTGTGGAAGTCTGTACCCCTTCCCCCCCAAATGAATTTTATTATTTTCCTTTGAAATGCTTTCAAGTGTTCTTTATTGATGCTTATTGGGATGGCTCTGAAAAGGTAGAGGATTCTAGGGAGTAAAGTCATCTTGACTGCATGGATCCTTCCTAACCAGGATAAGCCCCCTTTAGCCCATTTGGATAAGTCTGCCTCCAGTTTGCGGTATGTGTGAGGAAAGTTAGTTGGATAAAGGAGTTCCGTCTTAGCAGTGAGCCTTATCCCCAGATAGTCAATGTATGAGTCACTCCATTTGAATTCAAAGGCACTTTGCAGGGATGCCAAAATGGATGGGTTAAGGGAGATGTTTAAGGCTGAAGATTTGGCATAATTGACCTTCAGTCCAGAGACCTTAGAGAAGTCTTTCAGGAGTTTGCACAAGTTTGGAAGGGAGGTGGTCGGTGATGTGATAAAGAGGAGCATATCGTCCGCAAACAATCCACATTTGTGGACCTGGTCACCACAGGCGACCCCTTGAATGTTGGGATCTGCTCTTATTGCTATTGCTAGCGTTTCGATCGCGATAGCGAAAATTAGAGGGGGAAGAGGGCATCCCTGCCTAGTGCCTCTTGCAATGGTTAGGGGTTTAGAGTATTGACCTTGCAGGCGAATCACCTCTTGAGGGGAGGAGTATAGGGCTTTTAGAGTCCCTAAAAAGTTGGGACCAAATCCCCATTTCTCCAAAATGGAGAAAAGGTAAGGCCATTCGATTGAATCGAAAGCTTTATGGAGGTCCAGCGAGAGGATCATTCCTTCTTGTTTCGGCCCCCCTTCCCAGTTAGACTGTAGAATGGATACTATATCAATTGCTCTCCTAATTTGGTCGGGTCCTTGCCTACCAGGAATAAAACCAACCTGATCCTTGTGTACATAGAGATTGATGAAAGAGGAAAGGCGGTTGGCAAGAATTTTAGTAAGAATTTTGAGGTCATTGTTAATTAAAGATATGGGCCTGTAGTTCTCAACGTCCTCAAGATTTTTGTTGGGTTTGGGAATCACTGAGATAAATGCTGTATTTAGTTGGGTTTCAAGGTGGGATCCCGTCTTTTTAGAGTTAAAGAACTTCGCCATGTACGGGGCTAGGATAGCGCCATATTCCTTGTAGTAGGGGACTGAGAGGCCGTCTGGTCCAGGGGCGGAACCAGATTTTAAACCTTTAATAACCTCTTTAATTTCGGCCTCCGTGATAGGAGCCTCCATTAAGTCTTTACACTCTCTGGATAGTGAGGGAAGTGGGAGATTCTTTATAAACTCATTATCTAAGGGCCCTTTATCCGATTGGGAAGGGTTGTAAAGATTAGTATAAAAGTCGTGAAAAGCAGACATAATACTGGCCGGATTAGCTGTTGGGGGTTGGCCTGCTATCCTCAGTTTGGGGAAGGAGAGAGAACGAAATTTAGGGGAGAGTTTAGCTGCCAACATTGAGCCAAATCTATCCTTGTGGCAGTAAAATTTGGCTCCTCCCCATCTAAGATTTTTCTCTGCTTTAGCCGTTAAAGTGAGATTCAGTTCAAGTCTAGTGGCATCAAGTTTGCTTAGGAGGGTTCTAGATGGGTTATTTTTGTGTTCCGCTTTTAGTTGAAGGAAGGATTTTTCGAGTCTAAGTATGTCGATTAAACGCTCCTTCTTAAATTTGGTCGCTAGCCTAATTATAACTCCTCGAATAGTTGCCTTGTGGGCTGCCCACAAGGTTTCGGGGGATATGTTCTCCACATCATTAAAGAGGAAGTATTCTTTAATAGATTTTGCTATTTCTTGTGTTATACTAGGGTCAGCCAGAAGGGATTCATTTAGTCGCCAGTAGAAACCTCCTCTCCCAGACAGAACATTTCTCAAAGTGAGGAGAACCAATGAATGATCTGACCATGCGGTGTCTAGTATTGCCGCCCTGGTAAACAAAGGAATGAGGGCAGTCTGGGTGAGGATGTGGTCAATTCTCGCGTAGGACTGGTGGGGAGCAGAAAAGTGCGTGAAGTCCCTTTTGTTGGGGTTCATTTCTCTCCATGCGTCCACCAGACCCTGAGCGTGAACCATCTTGGCGATCCTAGTACTGAGTTTGGATGATCGTGTGAGTTGGTCTTTAGGGGGCTTAGTTTTGTCTAGACCCTGGTCAAACGCAACATTTGAGTCCCCCCCCAGGATGACTTTGCCTTCCAGGAGCGGTTCCACTGAAGAGAACAGGTCCTGGAAGAAAGACGCTTGGCCCTTGTTTGGGGCGTAGTAGGAGACGAAGGAATATAAAACACCTTCCAGGGTACCCTTCACCAAAATAAATCTGCCCTCCGGATCCCTAAAATCAGAGAGATGTGTAAATTTGCAATTTTTAGAGAAGAGAATAGCCACCCCCTTCGTTTTGTTAGGGGCATTCGCTAGGTAAAATGATGGAAAGTGTGGATGTATGAACTTGGGGGTGTACCGGATGGGGAAGTGCGTCTCCTGCAGAAGCACCACATCGTGTCTTAGGGATTTATAATGATCCAGTGCCAGTCTCCTTTTCCTGGGAGAGTTTAGGCCCTGGACATTATGAGAACCTATTTTGAGGTCATTACTCTTCGCATTCAGGTCAGCCATCGGAGCAGAGGGGATAGAAGCTAGAAACCAACCAGTCACTTACCCTTGGGAGTCTTCTCATACCGGATTTAGGCCAGGTTGCGTGGAGGACCGACTCCGGGGCGCTGGGGGAAACCCCCCCTTGGATGGCTAGAAGAAAGAGAAGGAAAGAGATGGGGAAAAAAAAGTTATGAGACTTACTAACAGGTAAAGACATACAAAACGACATGGGTACTTGGAGTGTACCCTTGGAGTTATGCGAATCGCAATTCGCTATAGCCCCAATAACAACTTCAGAGTGCCCAGAGGGCCGTCTGAAGTTCCGACACCAAAGGACTCGAAAGGTTCTTTGGGATCGAGTAGAGGCACAAGGGTTCCACCCCGGACCCTTGTTATATCAAATTTCAAACAAAACATATGCACACCATAACGGAAAACATAAAAATTGTATGGACAGCCCTAGGAACTGGGCTATAAGCGCCTGAAACAATAAACAACCCAGGCAGGGATAAAAAATCAAATTCCTTGAGGATCCCATCTCCTGGACAATCAGAAAAATCCCCCCCCCCCCTATCTAACTATGAGGGGGAGAATGCCAGGGGGATAACCATTCAAAAAGGAAGGCCTTTATGGCCCAGCTAACCGTATAACCCCCTGAAAGGGGGTACGAACGATGGGTATTTGAATTAAACCTAGACTGTAACCTGGACTAAGATATGACACATCCTATTGAACTACGCGAATCTAGTCCAGTGAACCGGAGCTTTGTCTTCAAGAAACCGGGTACTTCATAGAGGAGCTAATACTCTGTGGAAGACTACTTCCTCTGAAAATGTTAGCTGGTTCGTGAGGTAGAGAAGGTGAAGCAACGAGTGGTAAGTGTTTGTTTCAAATCTCCGTTAACAAAGCAACTTTTGGAAGTAGAAAACGTTGTGTGAGGCCGTGAAGTTCGATAAGAACCTGGATGTGTGGATTGTCATGTCCATAAGACTTGAGAGGATTTGGAGCACTTGCTCCATCAGCAGGGGGGGAAAAAGTCGGCCCAAAGATGCCTCTGCCGAGACTGAAGGGATAAGGTACGAGAAGGTGTCCTTAGGGCGGTCTCCCGTCCTTGCTCTTCTTGGAAGGTCCCTTTAGCCAGAGTGGAGATACAGGGCTGCCTGGAGGAGGACGTTTAGTGGAGCCCGAGGAAGAAGACGAAAAGTCCATTGGTGCTTCCTGGGAGATAAGCCTGAGTGCGAGGAACAGTCTTTCACCTTCCTGAAGGCTTGCAAAGGAATGGGTCTTACCCTGAATAGTGAACTTAACTGCAAAGGGGAAGGACCAGCGGTATTTGATATCCCGTTGAGAGAGTACCGTGAGGAGGGGTTTTAGCGTCCTCCGTCTTTGGATAGTCGTGGGGGCGAGGTCAGCGAAAATCTGGATCTGGTGACCCTGGTGTAGTAGCTTCGGGTTTTGTCGGGATTGCCGCATGACCTCTTCCTTAACCGCGAAAAAGTGCGGCTTGACAATTATGTCCCTTGGGGATCCATCTTGTCTAGGGGGACCAAGAGACCTGTGTGCTCTGTCTAGTTCAAGACGTTGGGGGGGTATGTTAGGAATAAGGGCTGCAATAATGTCCTGAACCGTGGAGGGGATGTCCGAGAAAGTTTCGGGGAGGCCTCTGATCCGAAAGTTATACCTTCTGGACCGATTTTCGAGCTCGTCGATCCTAGAAAGGGCAACATCTAATTGATCCTGAATGGTCATGAGGTGTGCAGAGTTTTGGTTGGTTCTCGCGGCTGTGCATTCCACTTTGTCCTCAATGGCTTCAATTCTGGCGCCCAAATTGGACAGGTCCGCTTTAATAGTACTGGTAATCTGATTTGCTGTATTAGCCAGACCTTTCTCTAGCAGGGATGAGAATTTAGCAAACATGTCTGCCTGCATTGTTGTGAGGTCAGCTACTGAGAAGCTTGGTTGCTGGGAGAGTGAAGATGGAGGATGGGCCTGTGCAGGGAGGGCCTGAGAGCATAGCTCCTGTTGTGTGAGGCTCAGAGTCTCAGTGGAGGCCTTTGCTGCGGCCTGGGGCTTCGTATGGCCTTGCAGGTGTACATGGGGTGTTTGGGGGGGTCCCTGTGTTGCCTGAGCATATGACAGGGTCGGGGGAGAAAGTACTGGCCTGTGCTCCTGGGTCCTGGAGTGGATGCCTGCCTGCTGTGTCGGTCCGTCCGTGACGGCGGCCATCTTGGCACTCCCGTCCGCGCTGACTGAGGAGAATTGGGGGCCGAGATCGCGTCTCGTCGGGGGCCCAGACATTCCTTCTGGTTCCCGGGACGTTCCCCTGCTCGGGAGTGTTAATGTTTAGCCTGCTATAGGGCTGAGGCGGCTGGTGTGCGGCTCGGTGGTCCGGGGTGGAGCGGAGCTCTTGGCTCAAGCAGCCATGACGGAGCTCTCGCGCATGCGCACTCCCCGTTTGGCCCTTTGATGCCCATTATGTGGTTAGAAGTGTTGGGTTCTCGTAGAGCTCTAGCCAACAACCTGCCAGATTTATCGCCTGCCTCGTAGTATACTTTCTTTTTAAAGAATAAGAGACGTTTCGTTTTAGTCTCTAAGATTTTTTTGCAGATTTTTCCTCGCCTCTAGTAGAGTAACAGCCGAGGATTCTGACAAGGACTGTTTATGAGTGGTCTCTAGATGAGTGATTAGTTTTGTCAGTTTCGCAATCTCAGCCTCCTGTTTCCTTTTGCGTTGAGTCCCCATTCTTATCAGATCTCCTCTGATAGTACATTTATGTGCTCCCCAAATCATTAGGGGATTCGCATCTGGGGTCTCATTTTGTTGAAAAAATTCTTTGAGCTTAGTTGTGATTTTGGGTAGTAGTTCAATGTCCATCAGGAGTGACGCATTTAGTCTCCAGGAGGCTGTATTGAGAGGGGGTGTATTTCCTATTATTGTCATTGACGTGGGGGCATGGTCTGAAATGGACTGGATTCCAATTTTTGCTTCAGTTATTCTACTTAGATCTCTTTGGGAAATAAAAATGTGGTCTATGCGTGAATAACGGTTATGTGGGATCGAGTGATGTGTGTAATCCCTGCCTGTCGGATGAAGAATGCCAGGTGTCGATTAATTGTAAAGATTGTAATTGCAATTTGATTTTTTTTAATATCTTATAGGTGATGCAAGATTTTCCTGTGGATGTGTCTACTAGTGGGTTGAGTGGAATGTTAAAATCTCCGCCTAGAATTAGGCATCCCGATGTAAAACCTGTCAGGGCATTTGTCATTCTTTGGCCAAAGTTTACATGTGCCGAGTTGGGGTAGTAGACATTTGCAAGGGTAATGGGTGACCCTGCGTATGTGCCTTTCAGGAAGACATATCTTCCTTCTGGGTCTACTAATTTGTCCGATAGATTGAAAGGTGCGTCTTTGCTGATCAAGATTGTAACTCCCTTTGTTTTGGCATTGTTGTTAGTGGCATGTATAGCTTCTGTGAAATATGGGCTGGTCAGCTTTGGTATGTGGTTGGTTTGAAAGTGTGTCTCCTGCAAAAAGACAAAATGAGGCCTACCTTTCTTGAGTTCCCTCAAGATTGTGGATCTTTTTTCTGGTACGTTCAACCCCCATACATTATGCGATATGATAGTGGGACTACGCCCCAGGGATGAATAAGCCATCTGGAAGACCCACAAGCACCCCTCGCTTCAGTATATCTGTGAACGAGACTTCAGATTGGTCAAAGAACAATAATCGATACAACAATGGTATATTATTAGGAGAGGGAAGAGGTAGGTGGTTAGATAAAGGACGTGAAATAAGGAAAAGAAAAAGAGGATAAGGTAGTAGAAAATAGATGGTAGAGAATACGGAGAAATAGTAATACCCTTCAGAGTATGTTCACTACTCTGAAGTAATTAGTTAGTGGACTTGTGAACAAGAGATTATATCCTGTTCTGTAAATGCCACTCTGTGGTAGCGTGTTAGGACTGTTCTCTGGCGGTTGAAAAAAGGAAAAAAAAAATAGGTTATCTGTATCTGTCCTCCAGAGAGAAAAGAGGAACCCGGCCTATAGAATCAAAATGGTCTAACCCGTGTACAGTACATGCACCCAGGTTAGAGTGTGGACAATATAACCCTGCAACTTAAATTAAAAATGGAAGAAAAAAATAGAAGAAACTTAAAAAAAGAGAAAAAAGACATTGGGCAGTAGCCATATTGGTGTCCTGAGTAACCCTTCGGCATTTTATGGTTAATGGGATATAGTGACTGTAAGACATTTCTACTATATATATCAACACCCAGCTTTCTGCATTGTAGTGAAGCATAGTCTTGCAGAGTGTCCAGCTAGTTTACGTCTATAACTTTAAAAAGGTACATTCGGGGTGAGGTGTAGAATGTGAACCTGGAATTCTTTCAATCTTCTCTTGTGACTTCTGTTAATTCGGATCTGGTTAAGCAGTTTTTGCCTCCTATAAGAGTAGTGAGTGCTTCCCCAACAGTGGTCCGTAGACAACAATTAAACAGGGGGGGGTAAATGTTCCTTCTCACTAGCAACATTCTGTCAGAAAGGCATTATCAGATCCTCAAGTCAGTGTGTTCAAAGTCAGGTTCAGTGACAAATTCCTAGATGCCGAGGTTATCTTAGGCTTTTGTGGTTACGTGTAGACAGTTACCAGGTTTGTAATTCTCCTTGATCCTCATCTGATGCTCTGGAGGTGGATTGCCTGGCTTTGGGTGTTCCTCCCTGAGGATTAGGGCCTTGATTGTGTCTCATTTTTTTGGACGATCCTTTATCTGGAGAGGCAAATGGGGATCTCTGTGTCCCTCCGTCTGCCCATGGGAGAAGGAATTCTTGATACCACTCTGGTAAAGCGATAGGTTCCATTTGCAGCGAATCAAAAAATGCAGGCAAATCTGTAGGAGTGCGGAGCACATGTTGTTTTCCTGCGTGTGTCACACTGAGGGCGAAAGGGAAGCGCCACGTGTACTGTGCCCTTAATTTTTCCAAAAGGGGTCGCAGAGCCCTGCGACTTTTCAGGGTAATTTGTGAGAGATCATGAAACAGCATAATCGTCTCACCGTTGAACACTATGCTGTCATTTCTCCTGGCTTTGTTCATTATTGCTTCTTTAAGAGGGAAGTTTTGTAGGCAGCAAATTATATCCCTGGGAGGAGCAGTGTCAGGGCCCTTAGGCCTCAGGGCTCTATGAGCTCGTACAAAGTCAATTGCTGTGTCCTCTTGCCTTTCTAGGAGGCTATTAAATACCCTCTGTAAAGCTGGTATTATTTGCACTGTGTCTACCGACTCAGGGATCCCCCTCACCCTAATATTACACCTTCTGCCCCTGTTGTCCAGGTCTTCTAAGCGTCTATTTATTTCAATAAGGTGAGAGGAGTGAGTCAGCGCCACGTTTTAAAGAATATGCAGCCTTTTGTCTCTGTGTTTTCCATTCGTTTCTACAGCAGAAAGTTTTTCAGTCAATACAAGCAGATTGGATTTAAGGTCTGTTATGGCTGCTGAGAAAGTGGATTTTATATCTGCAGCAAAGCCTGACATGTCCGCATAGGTTAGGGGCTGATTTGTATGGGTATAACCCCTACCTGTGCCTCCTGTCGCAGATAATGAATCCTCGCTAGAGTCCTCTTCCTCCTGTTGCGTTTGTTCCCCGCCATGCTGCCTCTGGAGATCACTTGATTTTTGAAGAGATCTGTTATATTCCTGGCAGATGTGGTGATGGTGGATCTTTTCGATCGGGTCTGTGGGTTCTGAAGGAGCTTTCTGCCCATAGCTGGAATGCTGAAAGCAGGGTATCTCGCTGCAGGCCGGGATTACTCACGGAGCTCTGCTAGTGTGCGTCCGTCGCCATCGAGCGCCAAGCCATGCCCCCCCGCTAGCCTTTTTAACTGGATTAACTGGTGTGTTCTAGGGACTAATTATAGGTCTTAGAATACCTAATCCTAGGTATTCTTCTATCTGGGGCTGTAGTCCCATGATCTTTTCCTTTGGCAAAGGATATTGTTTCTGGAATGTGGGCACTATGTCTGGTTTGAAGGTAGGTACGTATGGTGTACATGGTATGTGTCCTACATCAGTTTTGAACTTTGCCCATATGGGGTGTGTTTCTATGTATGTAGAAACTGTCATAAAGTAACACAGAAAATCTTGTCTTTTTGGCATCTGTAAATCACAGTGGGGGGATTTGGCAATAATCCCTCCTTTTGCTGTAAAAGTTATATGCAGTTTCAATTTATTTAGACATGAGGTCTCGGCCCATTAGACATAGGGGACATTGTGGTAAAATTGCAAACTTAGATTTGGTTAACACTCTGTTCTCCAAGTCACAGACCTCTAAGAGAGGTGTAATTTTGTGTTCCACATCAGTTCCATTGATCCCTATAGAGCAACCCTCCGTACAATCTTCACATAAAAAATTTTCATTGTTTAAGCAACTGCTACTAGCGCCTGTGTCCAATAGCATACTGACCACTTGACCCTTGATCTTGAGGGTGACTTGTGGTAAGATTTTCCAATGATCTGAAAACATGTGAAGTACTAGGGCTGGAACCTGCTCTGGGCATCCCTATTGTCTAAATGGGTTATTGTTTTGATTCTTTGAATGTCCAGAATTACCTGGCCAATTCATTTGCACTCTCTGTTGGGTATTCGTGTTAGCTTGGTTGTGCTGGTCATTTCTAGGGTTAGGTCTGGTCTGGCTCTGTGGTCTGTCTGGATTGTATCCTCTACCCCGTCCCCTTTGAGGTGGGCCATTACCGCGTCTGGGTCTGTATCCTCTTCTATGTGGACAGTCTGATTTCCAATGTGATGGGTCCCCACAATTGAAACAACCCTGATCTGTTTGGTGAACATTATCTCTGTTTTGATATTGTTGTCTGTATGCATAGGTGGGCATTGGGAGAGAAGTATACATTGGTGTGATCTCTTCTTTTATTCCAGAGTCCTCTACTATAGTAAAGAGTCCTCCTTTTGTGTTAAAGAAACCAGATGTCGCCCTTGTTTGTATGTATTCCATAAATGTCTTAGCTGTTTGTATTCCCCAGTTAGTATTTACCAGTTTTATAAGTTGGGCTGACTTGGGATCCCCGTTATTCATCACAGTACTGACAAATAAGGGGTCACTTTCTATGCCACAAGAGACATAAATTTTGTATAATCGGGAGACAAAAGCGTGAAAAGATTCTCCGGGTAATTGTTTACATGAATTTAAGTCATTGATGGGCATCTCAGGTCTATAAGCTTTTCTCCAGACAGCTAACAATAATGCCCCAAATTTTTCCCAATCTTCCCCATCCTCATATAGGCTACTTTCTGTTACCCATGTGCCTATTTTAATCTCGGCTGTACTGTCAGGATCTACTGCGTTAATGATAATCTGTAGATCCTCCGCTGACATTCTTCCACCTAAACAATATCATTTTAAGAAATTAACTGCTTGTTTCGGATCTTTGTTAGGCTTGGTACAAGTGTCTTTTATTTCTTTATTTGTGCCCAGTGGGAGGGGTATTTGTACTTGAGTTGTTCCCATTGTGATAAGGGGACATATGGTCTCTTTGGTGGATATGGGTATGTCTGTGGTAAACAAAGTCTGAGTACCCGGAGACTCCTCTTCGGCCCCTGACTCTTCTGATTCATCTTCCTCCCTATGTTCTGTTTCCTCCATCAGTTTATGTTTTTCCATAACTGCCTGAAACCTCTGTCTGGCGGCTCTAGTAACCATTTGTCCCTCTTGGTCTATCTCATTCAATATTTTCTGTGTTTTAGCAGTTAACTCTTCTATTTTCTTCTGTCTCTTTTGAATTTCTGTTTTGTTGGATTTTTTTCCACTCTCTATTGTGTAATGGGTGTCTATAGTGTCGGTTAGATTATCTATAGCAGATACATATTCTTTGATAGCTCTTCTCTTATTTTCTTGTTCATCTAACCAATGTGTACCCTTTTCCTCAGCTATAGCCAATAATCCCCCCAATGTCAGTTCTAAGGAAGGATAAAATTTATTTTCCTGTTTAACAGTTTTATTTGTTTCTATGGGGGTCTCGGGATTCTCTGGTTTATTTGTTTCTATGGGGATCTCAGGATTCAATTCCTCCTTAGGTTGGTCAATTTTGGGAAACACATAAGGAGGTGGAGCACATTCATAAAAAGGATTACAAGCCTTTGGAGTATCTAAAAGTGGGTCGGGTGCGGTGGGAAAACATGAGGTCGAGTTTTTGTATATAGTCTGTGGGAATTTCTTTTTATATTCCTTCAGTGCTTTCGATCATATTTTATAACACTCTTTCATAAAGTCATTGTTAGAAGGAAACGGTGGATAATTATACTGTTTATGTTGCCCACACATTTTAGTAACTTCTTCCCAATCATTCTGGCTACAAGGGCCATAGTTAATCCCGAAATTTGCAGACTATGTGACCATTTTAATATTTGAGACCAAAAGGGATCAGTATAATATTTTCCACAGTTTCCAGACACAAAATGAATTGGGGTGGGTTGTTCTGACTTACCACCAGAATTCGCCTTTTCCAAATGATTTCCCATTATTTATACAAATCTCTACGATCACAGACCAACAATGAATTAGGACAAATTGTATAAGTTTGTTTAAAGAAATGCTCAATAAGACTTCTTACACCACTTACTGTCAAATTTGGTCTTAAAGGAACCTGATTATGAATGTTAAATCTCAGAGTCCAAACCTTTGGATCTCCTTCTTCAAAATAAGGTCCCTTTCCAATTCTATGTACGTAACCTCTTGGACAAGTTGCTTTCAATATTGCCCTAGATCCTTCATACACAAATAACAAT
This sequence comes from Lithobates septentrionalis, assembly GCA_037952835.1. Taxonomy (NCBI): domain Eukaryota; kingdom Metazoa; phylum Chordata; class Amphibia; order Anura; family Ranidae; genus Lithobates; species Lithobates septentrionalis. The sequence continues at coordinate 6,681,471 of JBBDGP010000284.1, forward strand.
CCAAGACTACAATTATCACAGCGTCCTGCGTGACACCTTTCACTCTTGGTGGCCACTTTAATTTTATCAGACATATATCAATACATCATAGACGTTCTTTGATGTCCAGTCCTATTTCTTAGTAAAATATTTACAATATTCTACCAGTCCTAGCCAACCTAGCGGGGACACTTATACAATTATTCTTCCTATTATATTTTGATGAGCTACTTGACCTTACCAGATTCTGGAGTCTGGTCAAGCACAAGACCTCTTTACAAAAAAATTAGAGAGACCTTACCTTTTGGCTTGACCGGAACTTCAGAACCCCACACTTCTGGTACCACTGTAAGGGTCAACTGGTCAAGTGCGCCCCCAAACCTTTTCCTTGCTCGAGCTGAACTTGGACACCAAGAAGATCTTTCAATCGATTGGGTAAATCAAGACACCATACACCAGAGTTGGATATCCAGAAATACAAATGTATTATACCATTTTACATGTTATATAGGGCAACAATCATTACAATCATTATACATCATTAGGGGCAGACTAAGGGGCGGTCCCTTCGTTTATCCAATCACAAGAGTACAAATATCACAAGTTACATATCACAAGTTACATTTTATATGACATATATGTATTTGCATAATATTCTGCTTAGTGACGTGCCTAAAAAGTACCTAAAATGTCCTTTGTCTAAATATACCTTCTTAGCTTGAATTCCGAGAAAATGAATAATATGGGAATACCCTTTTAAGATGGTCTCAGTCATGTACCATTGGCTTTATGCCCAGATGTGCGGTGAGCTAGCTAGCTACTAGCTAGTTCCCTTATATCTATTAAAAGTTTATCATCGCAAGTACTTCCCTATTTTCCTTGCTAGTAAATTTCCACGTGACATTATAAAAGCCTTGCGATAGCATTTCATATAGCTTGTATCAAGTTCAAAAGTTCAGGCCCCTTATCTAAAGTATATAGTGAACCAAAGTGCAGCCATTTTCCTTACACAAGGTATCTTAGACGGACATCACGGGCACTCAGGGGGAGCAAGCCAGGACGGCCACTTTCAAGCGCCGTCAGGGTTGGTTCATTTTGAATTCCTGCCTCAGGCCCAACTGAGCCAGCATAGTGGGCAGAATGTTGCCGTAAAAAGTTGTGGAAAACACAGCATGCCAGGATGATATGATTCAGTTTGTACTCCTCCATGTGTATAGGTGTAAGAAATAGACAGAACCGGCTGGCCATGATTCCAAACGTGTTCTACACCACTCTTCTGGCTCTAGCCAGCTGGTAATTAAAAACCCTCTGGTCCGGGGTGAGGGTCCTCATCGGGAATGGCCGCATAGGATGGTCCCCCAGCGCAAATGCTTCATCTGCAATGAAGACGAATGGGAGTCCTTCCACATTGTCTTCTGGAGGTGGCAAGTCCAAGCTGCCATTCTGGAGATGCCTGTAGGACTCCATCTGGGCGATGACTCCCCCATCGGACATCCGGCCATTCTTCCCCACGTCCACATACAGGAACTCGTAAGTAGCCGACACCACCACCAACATCACAATACTATTGAATCCCTTATAGTTGAAATAGTATGACCCCAAGTTGGGTGGTGGGACGATGTGGACGTGTTTCCCATCAATTGCCCCTTGGAGGGAAACTGTGGAGTCAAACAACAACAAAAAATGTGTCATTTTGCACATAAACAGGGAAAGCAGATTAGACACAAACATTCTTGGCCAACATCAAGATAAAATTTATTTGAGGGAGTTTTTAAAGACCAAAGTATAAGGTACACCTATCAGACCCCCCCCCCCTTCTCATGGGCCATTTCTAACATTTTAGGGGGGGAGCTCTTGGACAGGTAACGCTCTCCACTTCATTGAGAGATGAATGCCTAAATATTGGGTATTACTTTGGCCATCCCCTCCTTAGTTACACTATTTGCAGCCCACTGGACAGGTAAGAAGTGTCATAATACAAAGATATAAATACACACTGTACACATTTGAGCACATTTGGAAATTCTGTATGAAGTAAGTGAAGTATTCAGGCAGGCCCTTGCACTACATGCTTTGGGGAATTCATCCATACATCTGACCACTAAAGAGATGGGTATAGTGTGTATGGGTTTGGCAAAGTCAGCAGATAGATGATTGAGGATAGATAGAGAATTGGTATCAGCTGACTTAGCAGTTGGAGGGAGGGAGGGTTCCAAATGATTTGGGGACCCCCCAAAAAAAAGCCTCTGGCCCTCTGCCTGAATTTAAAGCTCAAATCACATTTAAAAACATTTTAGGGGGTGTTTGGAGTAAAGCACTACTATGGAGCTAATAAAATACACTGTTAAGTGACTACATGAGGTGAATATAGGGCCAGGAGACCATGCTGGGGAGGTAAGTGAAGGCAAATATGCATGAAGGAGAAAAAAAAATACATAAAAATCCAGCATGCATGAGAACAAGGGGGACATTCACAGCATATTGCAATCATGGTAATTAGGGAACGAGGAAACTCCTTCTGCAGGACCTGAATGATGGCAGAACAGGTCTCTGGGATAATGATCCCCAGAGCCTGGGGGAGATGCCTGTCAAGAACTTGAGGTCCTGCAGGCTTCTCCCCATCGCCAAGTACCGCATGGTGGCGACTAGCCTCTGCTCCGGAGTGATGGCTTGCCTCATGCAGGTATCCTGCCTGCTAATATAAGGGGTCAGCAAAGCCAACAAACGGTGAAATATGGGGTCCGTCATCTGGAGAAAGTTCCTGAAATCATCAGGATTATTCTCACGGATCTCACGGAGCAAAGGCATGTGACAGAACTGGTCACGCTGGAGCAACCAATTCTTGGTCCATGAACTCCTCCCCACCCTGTTCATGGACTGGACTTGTGTCAAGGTAAGGACCCCAACACCAAGCCCCCTCACAGCACGAACTCTATGAGGAGTACACAGACAGAGAATCTAGTGCGTAAAACCTAATCCTCTAACAGACACGGGAAGCTGCCAACATAAATACTCACGAAGCTCAAGGTCAAACTGAAATATATACATATTCACGAGTTTTGGAAAGCTATCTGGTCTCACCATAAATTGGGAAAAATCAATGCTATTACCGATAGACCCAATTAGGAAAAATGCCTATTTGGAGAGTATACAAATAGAAATAGTGGAGATAGTAAAATACTTAGGTATTTATATAACAAAGGACCCAGGTAATTATATAAATCACAACTTGATCCCCCTGTTGACGAAGTTTAAAAATAAAGTCAATATATGGAGGAGGCTTCCCTTATCAGTTGCTGGACGATGCAATTTGGTCAAAATGCTGTTGTTGCCCCAGTTATTGTTCATATTGCAGAATTCACCAATATGGATTTATAAGAAATGGTTTAAAAAAATAGACACAATATTAAGAGATCTTATATGGAAAGGTGGACAATCAAGGATTAGCCTACAAACCTTGCAATTATCAACTCGAGAGGGGGGTATGGCGGTCCCACACCCCCAATTCTATTTTTTAGCAGCTCAGTTACAGCACATAGGGTCAGGGGATGAAAATAATGAGGGTATAATGACCATGGGAGCGCCACATGAAACATTTGTGGAGGTGCTGGAGGCAAATTCTTTTGTCTCTAGACCCCCCACAGTTAAATTAATAATAAAAGTTTGGGCGTGTCTAGGATGGCGGCGTGAGCAGTCGCATCTCTCAGAGCTCCGCCGGGGCCTAAGCATAATCCGCGGCCATCGGACCCCAATACACCCTAATCAGTGGCCTGAAGCGAACAGGGACACTGCCTGATAGATGACCTGCCTCCCAAGCCCCGGTGGACCCATACCGAGAAGTGCGGGCCTGAGATTGCTGGAGGCCTCGGCCTCGGCCTCACGTGGTGAACGTCGGACCGGAGGCCTCTCCCGCAGCGGGATCACGTGGCGGGCCTGCGGGACTACATCCGGAGCACACTCGGCTGTGTCCTCCCTCCTGCTGCGGCTGCTGCCTGCGGGACTCCGGTCGGATCCCCCCCCCTCGCTGCGGACGCAGCGGCCTACGGACTGCACTAGGCCTCAAGTGAGACCGCGGTCTCGCCTACACAGACGGCCGGAGCCGCCGGCGGAAGTCCCGACGCTCACAGAGGGTCCCAGGAGCCCTATCTCACCCTGCTCCAACACCACCAGGGGTGGCCTACCTGATATCAGCCTGATCCCAGAGGTGCCGAAGACCCCAGCAACCCTGCGGAGGATCTGAATGAGGCGACGCCAGTCGGGCGCAACGGCCGGTAAGGGGAAAAAGTACAAATTCCCTCCTTCCCCTGAGATAACCCCCTCACAGCCAGTTCCCCCTCAAACACCCAGGCCTACCCGCAGTGTTTGTAGAGCCTCACAGACTGCACTAATGGAGGCTGAGGAAGCAAGACCCCCATGGTTAGCGGAAGTAATGGCGGCCATAGCCACATGCCAGTCCACGCTCACAGCAAAAATAGACGCAGTGCAAATGGATGTAGGCCTATTGAGGCAGGACATGGATAAGCTCCGCTCCAGGGTGACAGAAACAGAGCAGAGGGTCAGCAACACAGAGGACACAGTCGCAGAACACAGCGCAGCACTTCATACACTCCAAACAAAGGTGAAGGCCCTGGAATATCGGGCAGAAGACGCAGAAAATAGGAACAGGCGTAACAACCTACGTATAGTGGGTCTGGCGGAGGGGGCAGAGGGAAGCGGCCCAACAGGGTTTGTGGAGGACATGCTGCGGAACCTTCTGCCGGACGCCCGTTTATCTCCTCACTACACGGTGGAAAGGGCACACAGAATTCCGCCCAGACCTGGCCCCCCAGGGGCTCCCCCTCGGACTTTCATTTTGAGACTCCTCAATTTCCGGGATAGGGACGAGATTCTGCGCGCCTCTAGAGTTGTGGGCGATTTAAGACACCAAAATAACAAGCTGATGATCTTTCCTGACTACTCGATAGAAACACAAAAACTCAGGAAGTCATTTGATCATGTGAAAGTAGCGTTGAGGGCCCGTAACATTCGCTACAGTGTTTTATTCCCGGCGCGCCTGCGGGTCCAGGATGGAGAAACGGCCCGATTCTTCACCTCCCCTCGGGAGGCATCAGCCTGGCTGGAAACACTGCCCCATGACCGACAGCAGAGAGCTTGACACGTGAATATTACACATGTGCACTTGTACTTAGTTGGAGCCTTGAACACCAAGCCCCTGCAACAATCAACATTGCATTCATTAACTTGATCCCCACACCGAGGATGGTTGGATGCACTAGTTTGCCTGTTTGAAAAAGCCTGCCTTTACAAGGATCCAGGAAGAAACCAAGTCTGAGCCCCTGGACAGTTGCACCAGGAGACTGTTAAAGTTAAAACTACATCGGGAAGAGTACTGCTCCCTCTCACGTGGAGACCGCGGGGCGATGGAGTGGCACATGCACCACTGATGGCGGATTTTTTACCCTTTTATTTTTCTTCACAAAAATGTTTTTTCTCCCTCCCCCCTTTTTGTGTTGTTTATTCCCCCTTTAATTCTCCATTTACTTACACTCGTACGCAAGTAAGGGAAGGGCCCTGCACAATGTTGTCTTATGGGAAGGAACTCTTTTTTCCCTTTTTTTTTTTTCTCTTACCCTTTTTATGGCAGGGCCCCCAGACAGAAGTAGTGAAGCTCCGGCGGAGCCTCAGGCCAGCGGAGAGCGACTCGGCTCACGTGAGCCCCTCAGGAACTTTTGAGGGGTCGAAACGCCTCTTGCACAGGACCCCCCTTTTGCAGCCGGCGTGCTGATTTCGGTTGGGATGGATACCTGCCTCAGTTTCAAGGGGTTGGGTGGGGTGGGGGGGAAGGGTAGCTGCCCCATAAGGGCAAGTTTATTGTTTAGGGTTAATCTTTTGGTTTCTAAAAGTTTGATTTTGATAATATGTTTTTTGAATGCATTGCAAGCCTCAGTACTGTACGACTTGGGATGCTATACCCTCCGGACCGGGTTGGCGGCCTCAGGGGGAGAGTGTCCTCTAAATCCAAGCACACCCACTTTAATACACAACTATGGCATCACTTAACATTTTGTCCTGGAACACCAGGGGTCTGAACTCATCGGTCAAAAGATCACTGGTGTTCCAATACATTAAAGCTCACGGCCCACACATCTGCATTTTGCAGGAAACCCATTTGCTGGGTAGTAAAATTATGGCCCTAAAGAAACCCTGGATTGGGCATCATTACCACTCCACATATTCCAATTTTGCACGGGGTGTAAGTGTCCTAGTCCATAAGTCTCTCCCCTTCAGGTTGCTGGACCTGGTGCTGGACTCGGAGGGTATATATGTAGTGGTTCACGCCCAGATACACTCTATGAGATGGGTGATTGTGGGAGTGTATTTACCCCCCCCGGCCTCAATACCTCTCCTGCACCAAGTGGCCTCCAAAATAGCTGACTTCCACAGTGACAACGTAACCATTTTAGGCGATTTTAATTTAGCCCCCAATCCGGAGATCGACAGAATGTCCTGTGCTGGGCACTCCCACCCAGGCCTGGCGGATTGGGCTGAATTATATGGTTTGACGGACGTGTGGCGGTGGAGGAATCCTCACCTTAGGGCCTATACCTGCCACTCGGCCTCTCACAGATCCTTCTCCAGGATTGATTTAGCTTACGTAGACCACACGGCCTTGGCTAGGGTGAGGGACATCAAAATTCTCCCCCGGGGAATCTCGGATCATGCACCGCTCCTTCTGTCGCTAAACGTCTCCTCCACACCGGGAGTTTCCCTGTGGAGACTATCTAGATTCTGGGTAACGGATGAGGTGGTTGATGGACACTTCAGAGAGGCAATGGGGGAATACTGGGACATTAATCCAGGCTCAGCCAGTGCAGCTACAGTATGGGACACTTTCAAGGCATACACTAGAGGAAGATACCAGACCATTATAGCTAAAGTGCGCAGGGAGAGGAGAGCAGACTTGGAGGCAGCTGAGGGGAAGGCGGATCTGCAGGAAGCACTATTTCTTAGGACCAAACACCCCGGTGACTATGACGAGCTTCAGAGACTGACTGGGGAGGTAGTCCGCATCCGCACCTCTCTCACCCAGAAACGTCTTCTTGCCCAGACACACCGCATATTTGAGCAAGGGGAGAGGTCCGGGAAGCTATTGGCATGGCTGTCCAGGGAACAACAGGGGGGGCTGTGTATACCACACATAAAGGGACCTGACGGATGTCTCAAATACGACCCAGACGAGATAAACGAATGCTTCGCCTCCTTTTATAAAACTCTTTACAGCTCCAGGGCCGCACACACCAAGGAGGAACTGACCACTTATCTAGAGCCTTTTGACTTCCCAGTTCTCACTACAAAATACCGTGACAGTCTTGACGCCCCTATCACCACAGATGAGCTGCTGAAGGCTCTTAAGACTCTCCAGGCGGGCAAATCTCCGGGCCCGGACGGAATACCGGTCGAGTTCTATAAGCAATATGCAGAGGAGCTGATGGGGAAACTACATACTATGTTTATGGAGGCACAACGCCTGGAGATGCTTCCGAGCTCATTAAGTGAGGCGGTGGTGGTTGTAATTCCCAAGCCAGGTAAAGATTTGACTCTGTGCTCCTCCTACCGCCCTATCTCACTCATCAATGTGGATGCTAAGCTCCTGGCCAAAGTGCTGGCCAGGAGGCTTAACACAGTAATAACGGCCCTAGTACACCCAGACCAAACAGGGTTCATGCCGGGGAGAGGGACAGATATCAACATCAGAAGGCTCTTTACCCATATGGATAGGGCACAGGCAGACTCGGCAGGAGTGGTGGTGTCCCTCGACGCCGAAAAAGCCTTCGACTCTGTGGAGTGGGAGTTCTTATGGGAGGTTCTATCAAAATTCGGATTTGGTCCGAAATTTCGGACATGGATACGGATGCTCTATGCCAATCCCAAGGCGAGGGTCCGTACAAACGGAGCCCTCTCTGAAACCTTTCCCCTGGAAAGAGGCACTCGTCAGGGATGCCCTTTGTCACCGGGACTCTTCGCCTTGGCGATAGAACCTCTTGCCATTGCTCTGAGAGCGGAGGCCGGGGTGAAGGGGATACCAGTAGGCACAATTGAGGAAAAAGTGTCCCTGTACGCGGATGACACACTGCTTTATCTCGCTGACCCTAAACAGTCACTGCAGAAAGCGCTAGGCTTATTTGAAGACTTCGCTCGGTTTTCAGGGGTTCGCATAAACTGGGATAAATCGGTCCTGTTTCCGCTCCACCCCTCGCTTCCCAGGGTGGATACTGCAACCCCACTTCAATGGGTGGGCGAGTTTACCTACCTGGGAATCAAAATTAGTAATACCACCCATGAATTTATGGAAAAAAATGTGCAGCCTCTCCTTTCTCAGCTTACAGTGAAATGTATGGCCTGGCGTTCCTTACCGCTCACCCCTGTGGGTAGAATAAATCTGCTTAAAATGGTGTTTCTCCCAAAATTCCTCTACTTCTTCCGCAACACACCCTCCCATATACCTAGGTCATTTTTTAGACGTTTGGAGGGGATTCTGACCTCTTTCATATGGGCTGGGAGGACACCCAGGGTGGCGAAGAGGGTACTCTACCTTCCTCTCTCGGGGGGTGGACTTGCACTTCCAAATTTTTTGTTATACTACTGGGCTGCTGTGCTGGTCACGGTGCGCTGGTGGTTCTCCCAGCCCAGACAAAACCCTGCGGTCAGGCTCGAGGCTGCCATCGTCGGCTCCTATGCGGCTCTATCAAACCTAGTTTATAGGGGTCTTAAAGCTCCTTATCCCCTGACAACGCCGATGAAAACCACCATTAGAGCATGGAGGGAGGCTAGGGCCATTTATGCGGAGCCGAATAGAATATCCCCACACACACCGCTTTGGTGCAACCCCGCCCTCCCACATCTTTACGACATGCCAGATCCCTCCCAGTGGGCCACGCGGGGAATTTCCACCCTAAAACACATTATAGCTAATGGGAAACTCATGTCCTTTCAAGACATTAAACGGCAGTACTCCCTACCCCGATCCTTTGAGTTCAAATATTGGCAATTAAGGCACGCAATGAGGGCACAGTTCCCGGACAGATTAACTTTGGAACCGGACTCGGTTGAGCGACTTCTGACTTCAAGTGTGATGGGGAAGCCCTTATCCACACTGTACATGTACTTGACGGTAGCACACGACATTAAGCCCACTCGGGCATATGATAAATGGAGGGTGGACATTCAGGCACTGGGAGATGACGAATGGGAGGACATTGACTCAACCTATATCCCAACTGTAATAGCAGCTAAGGATAGATTCATACAATTGAAATTTCTCCATAGGTCATACCTCACTCCACATAGGTTGGCTAGAATCTATCCCCACGTTGACCCCTTATGCCCCCGGTGCAGGACCAGTGAGGGGACATTCTGGCACATGGTATGGGCATGCTCGAAACTCGGACCGTACTGGGAGGGGGTGACGGGGGTGCTCAACGATATTTGGGACCTTAGGCTATCACCTGACCCTATGCTGCTCCTGCTGAGCTACATGGGGGACGTGGAGGGGGACAGATACACCAAACTCTCTGTTACATTCCTGCTATTCTATGCTAGGAGGGAGATAATGCTACACTGGAAGTCAGTTGAGCCACCCACCATTGGTTCATGGAAGAAAGCGGTAAACTCGGTGCTGCCACTGTACAAACTCACGTATGAAAGCAGGCAGTGTCCGGCCAAGTTCGACAAGGTTTGGTCGGCCTGGGCGGCGGCGCGTGGCTGAGGGACCGGGAGTGGGGGACCTATTGATGGATTCCCCCCTTGCGGTCAGGGGCAATGCCCCCCCCAACCTCGGACACGGGACGCTGTCGGGTCACACTGATGGATGGTTGATTCAGACCTGACGAAAGGGGTAAACGCAGACAGGAACATTCTCAGACCTCATGGGGCCAGAGGGAAGGGGAATAGGTAGTTATGGACTACAGGGAGACCTTGGACAAGGCTAAACACTAAACATTATAATGTAGAAGTAAAATATGAGACGGTATGTAGTACTTGAAATGCACACCATTGTTGAGTAGATAACTCTTTACTCCTCTTATATCCTAACGGATGTATAGGGAATTTGTAAAATGTATCTGCGAGATGCTGCATTGTTTAACAGATGTCTTATTATATTACTGTAAGGATTCAGATATTCCTTGTCGTGCAATGACGGTTTTGTAATGCTGATTTGTTTTTGAAAATAAAAACCTTTTTGCTGTTAAAAAAAAAAAATAATAAAAGTTTGGAAATCCATTAAAGTGTTGGAAGGTGTGGAAGGAAAGGCCAGGTACACTCCCCTTTGGGATAATAAGTATTTACAAAAATTAAAGCCAATGGGAAAAATAAAGTCTTGGGAAACAAAAGGAATAGTAAAGTTGGCCCAACTGTATAATGGCAGCACACTCAAAACATTCATTTCACTAAAGGAGGAATTTGATATTCTGAATCATACGTATTACAACTATCTACAAATAAGGCATGCCCTAAAGGCTCAATTTGGGGAACAAGGTCCGAGGTGGAGCCTCTCCCCTATCCTTTGCAGAATGGGTAGTGCGGATGGACACAAAGGTTCCATAGCAGAAATGTATCCATTGTTATGCAGAGGTGGGATGGAGAGACCAGAAAAGCTCAAGTGTAGAAGCAAATGGGAAAGAGACATGGGCAACATATCGGATGAACAGTGGAGAAAGATGTTGGAGGGAGGACATCAGGTCTCGGTATCACCCGCGCAGAAGTTCTCACACCTAATGCTCCTACACAGGGCATATTACACACCAAAGAGACTGTTTGAATTTGGGCGGAGGGCGGATGCAAATTGCCCAAAATGCCAGAATACGGGGGACTTGATCCATATGATATGGAAATGCCCAAAATTACATCGGTACTGGACAGAAATATTAGAACTTATAAATAAGATCTTTAAATTAGGATTGAAAATGGATCCAAAGTTATGTGTATTGGGAGTTGGGGAATGCCAAGGGAGAGGAAATAATATAAACAAAGCAGTGGTGAGATGCCTTTTTCAGGCAAGGAAATGAATAGCCCTGAGGTGGCAGGCGGAGAGACCCCCTTTCAAAGGATGACTGGATTAGAACAGTGACAGAAACAGTATGGAAAGAAAAGGTAGTATACGTAAGGAGGAAAAATTTGAAGGAGTTCAAAAAAATTTGGAACCCATGGTTAGAAGAAATAGGGTATCTCTTGTAAAGTGTGTGTAGGAAGAGGTGTTGTAGATGTACACAGAGGATTAAAGAACTACCGAAGGAAAAACAGTTAGACCCTTGGGTTGGAGGGTGGGGGGATAGGCACGGGGGGGAAAAAAAACGTGTGAATAATGTTTTAGGATATTTTATACTTGGAGTGTTGTGCATATGAGTTTGGAATGTTTATCGTTGATGGAAATTACTGTATAACACTGTGTAATGAATAAAGATTATTAAAAAAAAAAAAAAGAAATATATAAATATGTGGCGCTACCTCATCAAAGCTAAAATAACAAATAATATGTAATAAAATGAACCTTCCAAATAGCTAAATGGGAAACAGTATCCATGTATGAATCAAAAAAATTGTTTTACGTGAGTTCAAGTATTGAATGTTGACAGAAAATAAATCCAAATGACTAAGGACGATAATCCTTTTTCTAACGTGTAATAACAAATAACACTCAAAAAAGTGCAATGTGCATGAAAACAAAATTACACTCTTAATGTGACGGTGAATGACCTAAAAAAGACTAAATCCAATACAGCTAATAAGGATAAGTTAAGGTCACAGTACTGTGCATAAAATCAATCCAAGTGACTAAACACACTGATCCTTTTACTAGCATGTGATAAATCAAGTGAATGGCAATGAATTGCTTAAAAAAGTGCAACGTGCATGGGAACAGAATTCATTAATGTGACGGTGAATCAAGTAAGAAGGCTAAATCCAATAAGACTAATATAATACTGTGCATAAAAGTGCAAAGTGTATGTAAACCAATAGTAACATAAGTAGATATCTAATCCTAATACACAGGACATCCAAAATAGTATATAATGCAATGACATTAACAGCCTGAAAGTGCTCGTGCAGTAATAACAATAAATGTGAAGATAATATAAATGAAATATATGAAATGTCCTGGTGATCACAAAGAATTAAAGAAGGAAGGTGCATGCGACTTCAGATTCAGCACGGAATAAGTATTCTGAAAACAGATGAGGAAGGTGCGAGTGCAGCGGTCCACGCTCGGTGACAGCCAGTGATGAATGGTCAATACAAATGTCCAAGCGAATTCCGGAATCCATAAAACATTTCCCCCAGCCTCTCACCTGAAGTTGCGGCCCCCAATGGGCCGAATCGAGCGTGTCACCACTCCTAGGTGGTGGAACCAAAAACCGGGTTGTCACAGCCTTCGGGTATTCAGATAGCTGGCCACAATGCACCTCTCTCCCACACTCAACAAATCTCTATCTGTCTCCGATAAAAGAGCTGTGGTGTAGCCTCAGATGATTCCGCTATAGGGCGCTGTCCTGCCACAGGAGCTCAGAGAAGACATGCCTCCTTCCTGGTCGCTGCCGAAGTCAAAATCATTTTGAGATTTGCTGAGTGTGAGAGAGAGGTGCATTGTGGCCAGCTATCTGAGTATCCGAAGGCTGCGACAACCCGGTTTTTGGTTCCACCACCTTAGAGTGGTGACACGCTCGATTCGGCCCATTGGGGGCCGCAACTTCAGGTGAGAGGCTGCATGCACCTTCCTTCTTTAATTCTTTGTGATCACCAGGACATTTTATATATTTCATTTATATTATCTTCACATTTAATGTTATTACTTCACGAGCACTTTTGGGCTGTTAATGTCATTGCCTTATATACTATTTTGGATGTCCTGTGTATTAGGATTAGATATCTACTTATGTTACTATTGGTTTACACACACTTTGCACTTTTATGCACAGTATTATATTAGTCTTATTGGATTTAGCCTTCTTACTTGATTCACCGTCACATTAATGAATTCTGTTCCCATGCATGTTGCACTTTTTTAAGCAATTCATTGCCATTCACTTGATTTATCACACGCTAGTAAAAGGATAAGTGTGTTTAGTCACTTGGATTGATTTTATGCACAGTACTGTGACCCTAAATTATCCTTATTAGCTGTATTGGATTTAGTCTTTTTTACGTCATTCACCGTCACATTAAGAGTCCTCTGTAATTTTGTTTTCATGCACGTTGCACTTTTTTGAGTGTTGTTTATCATTACACGTTAGAAAAAGGATTATCGTCCTTAGTCATTTGGATTTATTTTCTGTCACCATTTAATACTTGAACTCACGTAAAACAATTTTTTTGATTCATACATGGATACTGTTTCCCATTTAGCTATTTGGAAGGTTCATTTTATTACATATTTTTTGTTATTTTAGCTTTGATGAGGTAGCGCCACATATTTATATATTTCAGTTCTACGAGGAGTATGTATACGCAACATGGCTAGAAAACGGTCGGCTGCTCAGAACGAAGTAACAGAACGCACTGAAGAACAGCAAGGCCTGTGAAGAGTGACCTGAAAAACAGTAACAAACGAACAAGAACACAATGACAAGAGTCACGCGTAACTCGCTGCACGCACTGAAGACCAGATACAAACCCACAAGCACAAACTGAACAGCAGAAAACGATCTGAAAACCGCGAGTCTGAAAAAACGCGAATTGTCTCTCACCAAACCTTTACTAACACAAGATTAGCAAAAGGAGCCCAAAGGGTGCGACGCTTAGTTCTGAACTGGCCTTTTCTAGTCTCGTCGTACGTGGTGTACATCACCGCATTCTTGGCGATCGGAAATTCCGACAACTTTGTGCGACCGTGTGTACGCAAAACAAGTTTGAGCCAACATCCGTCGGAAAAAATCCATGGATTTTGTTGTCGGAATGTTCGATCAATGTCGTGTGTACGGGGCATTAGTGTCATCTAATCCTGATGCCCCCTATCTATATCTTGGAGGACTTTAATGGGATCTTAGATCCTCAATTGGATAGACACCCTGCGACCAACTTAATGTCTCCTGCTAGGGGCACAGCTCTTTCCAGATTCCTTGCAGAAATGGGATGGGTTGATTGTGATCCTTATACATCCCAATTTTTGTGCTTCTCTAAAACCCACTTCTCTCTGTCCCTCATAGACCTCTGTGTGGGATCTGCATTCACTCTCCCCTTAGTGAGTAGGATAGAGTATGCACAGAGAGTGGTCTCTGATCACTCTCCCTTAGTTTTATGGCTCAAAGCAAAATTGCGGACTAATCTAAAGAAAGTTAACTGGCAGTTAAATGCATATTGGCTAGATTTATTTCCCTCTGATACTGACATTAGGTCCCAAATTGAACAAATTTTCAGTAAGAATGCATTTTATGAGCATGGGTTACTATGCTGGGATGCATTTAAGTGCTTTCTATCCATTATAAATGGTTTTAAATCTAACACAAAAGGCACATGAGGAACTGTTGACTAGACACGTTAGGGAATTGGAGGAGGAGTATGTTGCCAAACCAACAGAAAGCCTAAAGGCCTCTTGGATGCCCAAAGGAAAGCTATTAGTTTGAAGGCAGAAAAGAAGCATTTCTTTTGCAGGGTGACTTTTTACAAGGAGGAGCACTGGCCACTTGCTTGTAAAAAATTGCCAATGTCCGCCCCATGGTCCCTAACATTGGGGCTTTGAAATTGGTGACTGGTAAGCTGACTAATACACCTGATGGTATTATGGCCGAATTGGTATGCTATTACTTGGATCTTTATGCCTCAAGGTTGACCTATAACCCGGAGGACCTTGACAATTATTTACAGTTGGTATCCTTGCCTTGGCTCTCAGACTCCCAGTGCGATGCACTTGAAGCGCCCTTCACCTTGGAGGAGCTTCAGGGGGTGGTGAGACTGTTCCCCGCGTCCAAAGCTCCCGGGGACGAAGGGTTGCCCATAGAGGTGAATCAGAGATACCCGGATCTACTGTTCATCAAGTTGTTGGAGGTGTTGACCGAAGCTAGAATTAAACAACAGCTGCCTCTCTCAATGACACAGGCCAGTATTGTCCTGCTTCTCGAACCAGACAAGCCAGCTAGAGAGCACAACTTTTGATGGACGCCCTTCAATGAAAATCCACATGGTAATAATTCATTAATTAATAGGAGCTTATTTAAGATGGGTAGAAAAGAGTGAACTCATTTAAACAACATGGTCATATGGTCATATGTTTTGTATTTTTGTGATTAAAGTGGTTGTAAACCCTGTTATACCACTTTTACCGACAGGTAAGCCTATAATAAGGCTTACTGTGCCTGTAGGTACGTGAATATCTCCTAAACTTGCACAGTTTAGAAGATATTCGCTGCATCATCGGCACATGCGCACTGAAGAAATGGGCCGCTCGTGCCGTTTCTTCAGTAGCCGTGATGTGACTGGCAGCTCCTGCGCACATGCGCTGGAGTGACGTCATTGCGGCTCCGGCCAATCACAGCGCCGGAGCCCGCGAACCCGGAAATAACTCTGGGAGAAATGTCGCCGGTCACATCGGTGTGCGGGGACCACTGCAACAGCTTCGATCTAATATTTAATACACTTGATTGAATTCTCTTGGTAAATGTTTATGAAATTAAATAGGTTCCCGGGAGGTGCATGCGCGGCGTGTAAGATGGCGGGCGTGTGAGAGAAGAGCTCCGGTCCCCTTCTCTCCTTTCACGGCTCCTGCTCAGCTTATACCGCACCAATAGCTCCAGGAGCGACATCGCCGACTGCCAGTAGTCCCGGGCCCCTTATGGGAAAATTGGCTTTGAAAAAATGATCTACAGAGGATTTATCCCACCGCCACCATCGCTGCCTAGCCACACCATGGAGCGCTTCCTGTACAGGGCACAATCCCCAGCCTCGAGTGATTCGACTGGCCCATCGAACACCGTCAAATTCTGCCTAACGGTCGAAAGTGCAACTCTGGTGAAACACAGATCCCAGCATTCCCAACCACCTGAAACTACAGCTGTAGTGATCATAGCGGTACTGTATCTCAAGCTGTAATCACTACTCCAGGACCTGACCCATAATATTGCAAAAGAGGTGGGTAAAATTGCACATGAGCTTCGGGGGGGGATAGATCAATTAGGAGAGTGCACTGAAACCTTGGAAAACAAGTTTGATGAGCTGTGTCCATGTACTTGAGGAAGATAATGCCGCTATGAAGCACACAGTCTCCCAGCTCCAGCTTCAGCAGGAAGATCTGGAGAATCGGGAAAGGCGCCAGAATCTGAGAATCCGAGAGATCCCCGAAACGGTCAGTGAAAAGGAGCTGCGCCCTTATCTCGTTGGCCTGTTCGTCTCCTTAGCTCCCCACATCCTGGACATAGATTGGCGCCGTGATCGGGCCCATAGATCTCTAGCTCCAAAACCCCCCCTGGCTCTAACCCCAGAGATGTTATTGTCAGTTTCCACTACTACGAGAGTAAGGAAGCCCTCACAGTTGCAACCCACAACAAATCACGCATTGACTTTAAACAAATCAAGATCCAAATTTTCAGCGATCTCTCCCCAATTACTTTAGCAAAAAGACGCAGCTTCCACCTTGTTACTACCCATCTACAAAACCATAAAGTGCCGTACCGCTGGGGGTTCTCCTTCCGCCTATCCGCTTCTAAAGATGGAGTCCAATTCTTGCTGAGGGACCTCTATGAAAGCAAAGCTTTTGTCCACAACCTGGGTCTCCCACCCATTCCTGAGGAACAATTCCAGCTCCAGGTTCCACATCCCAAACTGCTCACGACCCCGGGCAAGATCTGGACCCCAGTTAAATGACGATCACAGAAGGCCCTTTCCACACATCAACGGGCTAACCCTCACAGATTCCCGACCTGAAGAGACCCTACCTTCATCACTCTTTAGTTTTCTCATACCATGGACGAACAATATTTAGTTCGGCTATGCCAGTGACTCTATTGGAGATGGGTCACCCTCTCTTACTTAGAGACTCCTTTCTTACCCTGTTTGGTAAGTCTAGCCACCCATGTTTCTCTGGAAGCTGATTATTTCCCTTTTGTTCAATTAGCTTATTACCACTGACTGTTTTGACTGCTGCATCAGAAGAGACGGGAATCCCCCCGTCGGTTCCTGCAGGCTGCAATGCCCCTCACCAATACCCCAGGCTCTTGCCTGAGTATCTTGAAGTTTTTTTTTTACCTTCAGGTTTTTCAAAAAATGTTTTTGTGTTTTTTTTTCAAATTTTTTCCTTTTTTTATTTTTTTCTTGATGTTTCTCTTTGCAGGTCTTTTTTGACTTTTCTACGGTTATTAATGCTAATTTAATGACACCATTTAAACTTCTATGTCTATATACCTCTATGTGTTTTTATCTCATGGATGATCATTTACTTGTTTAAATTCAATAGTATGCCAGCAATATAATGGCTCTTAAGATATACTCATGTAATGTAAAGGGCCTAAATTCCATCGGAAAGTGATGGCAAGCTTTGAAGGAATTTAGGTCCTCCGACGCAGAGGTGATTATGATTCAGGAGACCCACTTTAAACCCGGTGGATCGTTCAAGTTTGATTCCAAACATTTTCCCATGGCCTATATGGCTTTGGACCCATCTGGAAAAGCAGGTGTAGCAATCCTCATTAAACGATCTTGCCCGATCCGGGTCCTCTCATCCTACCAAGACCCTCATGGTCAGTTCATACTCCTAAATTGTAGTCATCTGAACACTCAATTCACCTTGGCTAACATATATGCTCCAAATGTAGGACAAATCAATTTTCTCACAACAATTTTTGAGAAGTTACATTCTTTTTCTCAGCCTTTTATGATCATGGGAGGCGATTTCAATGTGTGCATGTCCTCGACCAAGGATAGACGAGCCTTATTTCAAGATACCCCACGGATCGCTACCCAGAAGCTGTCTGCCTCTTTTCGTAAATTAACTAGATTACATAACTTCTTTGACACCTGGAGAGTAAAGCCTCCCACTCAGAAGAGTTATATGTTCTACCCCCCCCAATAAGTTATATTCTAGATTAGATCATTTTTCGTCACGGCCTCTCTCCTGCCTTATGTAGTCTCCTCGGAGATAAACCCTATCACTTGGTCAGACCATGCATCTAGGATTGGACAGATCTGAGCCAACGGTCATGATTAGATCTGTCCAATCCTGCCTTAGGAGCTGACACGCGATGGTGTGACGTAATATAGACGCCGGTTCAGATTGGCTGCGTGCCTGCCCGCTGACGCTCACGTAGAGCGGAAGTGATGGTTAGCACCTAAGCGGAGCTTTACGGCAGCATCCTATTGGATAGCCGGATCGAGGCTTGGTGTTTTTGATTTTAATTGGACCATTGATATTTGACCTATCGCCACCATTTTTCACGAACTCGGAAGTTGCGCTTCACATGGCGCAAACAGCTGTCTCAGGTTTGCTAATATTTTTGCAATATTTTTGCATGTATATATAGGCATAGCAGTGACAAACAGGCATATACCCCAGTCGAAGTCCTATGTAGACGAAACGCGTCGGGTCTTGATATGCCTGTTATGCCACGACTTATGTGGAGATATTTTTTTCATTGAGGGCTACATTCTTTCTACGTCGTTTTGGAGATCTGATCTATCCATCATTACACAACTCGTTATTGCGAAGATCCCAACGCAGGAAGACTCTGAGTAGATGACAGGTGAGTGACGCGGGCATCCTATCATCAATTCTGGCTGTGGAATTAGATTGGTTCCCTCCGGGACAACCATTTTGGCCTTCCGCCTACAAGCCTGGTAGACTCTCAGCCGTATGGCTAGTGAGTCCATCTGCTCCGGTAAGGGTGTTTAATTTGCTTATACACGCTTTGGGCACTCAAGTAGTACATCACTTCTGAGTCCGTTCCAGCTATGGATGTTTGATACACTCTGCTGAAGGCTCCGTAAGCCAGTTGGTACACTCCGCTGCAGGCTCCATAAGCCAAACCCTTAACAATCGTTGATGCACGTTGTGTGAACATTATATGAATTTCATACACATTTGTTTTGGTTGCAGTGTATCTGTTAATGTGCACACTATATTTCTTTGAAGGCATAACTAATTTTTTGGGGCCTTATTCCTACACCTAATTATTTTTGCACTTATTAATGTCTGTTGTACACATTTGTATATTCCTTTACAGTCTTAGGACATGTGGTGCTTTTTTTGTGCATTATTTAGGTTTGTTTGGATTCACAGACACATCTGTGTCCTATATACACTTTTATTGTGTTGTCTTTTTCACTCTGATACGTTTTCATTAAAACTTTATTGTGCATACCTGACATCCAGATGACCATTCTGGTTTGCTCTGCCCAATAAAGAACACGATTTTTTAGCGCCACATTTTGTTATTTATATTTGTTCACAATTGGTCTGATTGTTATGTTGGCTGCTTCAGATATTTCAGTTGGCGCAGTATTTTTTTGATATACCCATATTAAATCAGTTGACATGAATAAGATTTCCAAATCTATGTTATGGGCCAGACAAAAATTCTACGAATTTGCAAAAAAAACACATAGAATGCTAGTAAATCGGCTCAAACCACATCCCTTTTTATCAATACCTGACAACCTGATGCAGTCAGATGGTACCCCTACATACTGTCCTAAAGCATTGTCTAAAGTATTTGGGGACTTTTACAAAAAACTATATAATTGCCTAAGCTCTGACTCGACTTCCCATTTTTCACAGTCAAAGTTTGACGATTTCATGTCCTCCCTAATATTACCCAAATTGTCTATTGAAAAAATTTCAATGCTTAGCGCCCCAATCACTACGGAGGAGATAGCAGAGGTGATCAAAAACTTGCCGGCTCACAAATCCCAAGGCCCAGATGGTCTCCCCTACGTTTATTATAAAATCTTCTCCCCGATTCTAAACCCCTAATTACTTCCAATCCCTGTATTCCTCTCTCCTTAAGGGCTCTATCCCACACTCACAATTTTTACACGCATATATAACCGTCATACCTAAGCCGTAAAGATCCCTCAATACCAGACAACTATCGCCCTATTGCTTTGCTAAATTCGGACTACAAGATTTTTACTAAAATATTAGCTAATAGACTTTCACCCCTACTGACGATCTGATCCATAAAGACCAAGTGGGGTTTATCTCAACAAGACATGCAGAGGATAACACAAGAAGATCCATAGATTTGATAGACTTATTGACTAAAATGAAACAACCCGCTATTGTTTTAAGCTTAGATGCACCAAAAGCATTAGACCGTTTAAGTTGGCCATTTATGTTTGCGGTTCTTGCTTGATATGGATTCTCAGGCCCTTTCATACAGTCCCTATACTTTAACCCCACCTCTCAGGTTCAGATGTCCTCCTACATGTCGCAGCGGTTAACCCTGAGTAATGGCACCAGACAGGGATGCCCTTTATCACCCCTATTGTTTATACTAAGTCTTGAACCCCTTGCATTGGCCATTAGATCTCATCCTGATATCCGGGGGGTCCCGCTGAGACAACAGGACTATAAGCTTTTCGCAGATGACATCTTAATAACTCTCACCCACCCTGACGTCTCTTTGCCTTCCCTACAAGACACTCTATCTACCTTTGGCTCTCTATCGGGTTTTAAAATTAACCAGTCCAAAACGGAAGCCCTACTCATTAACATCACCTCAGACTTGCTCAGCTCCTTACAAGGCAGCTTTAAATAGCGTTGGTGCTCAACTAAGCTAAAGTACCTAGGCATCCATCTCACCCCCTCATATTCCTCTCTCTATCAAGCCAATTTCCCCCCTATGTTTGCAGAAATAATAAGACTCCTGAATCTCTGGACCTCCCTCCCTATATCTCTCCTTGGCAGAATCAACGTCCTCAAAATGTTGATACTACCTAAATTGCTGTACTTATTTGAAACACTACCAATCCCGGTCCCAATGTCACAACTGAAAAGCCTGCAGAGAAGATGCCTTAAGTTTATATGGAATAATGCCTCCCATAGGATTGCTCGATCAGTAGTTTTTGCTCTCAGAACTAAAGGTGGGCTGGCTGCACCAGATATCATTAAATACTATTATGCCTCCCACCTTAGGGTATTGACTTCCTGGATTTCTAGGAAAGCTCCAAATAGGTGGGCTGAAATCGAAATGGGGATCGCTGCCCCTGTACATCCCTGCTATATGTTTTGGCCTTCCTCAAATAAATTTATACCCCAATTACGATCCCTTTGCTTAGCGCCGATGGTTTTCACCCTATCTATCTGGAGGAAATGCGCAGACCGGTTTTCTCTCTCTTCCCCTTGCTCCCCATTTCTGAATATACTTTTTAATCTGGACATACCTGATGGAATATCCTACATGTGGACACTTCCATGGACTCAGGCAGGAATTTTTTCAGCTGCGAAATCTGGTACACCCGGTTACACATAGACTCCTGTCCTTCCCAGATTTACAAGCAAAACATGAACTCCCTGCTTTCTTATTGTACTCGTACATACAGTTTAAACACTTTTTCCTCGCTAATTCGCCCTCACTATCTTTAGAGAAACCCACAGATTTTGAGATTCTATGTTCCAACAGCCCTTATGAACCCAAATTGATCTCATCCATATATAACATTTTGCATGAGACTCCCCTTCTAATGGATACCACACATAATTACATTTAAAAAAATGGTCCCATATATATTGCACCGGCCAATCTAGCTATTAGACTGGGGAAAAATATGGGAATCGTCATCAAAAATCTCACAATGTGTAGCAAAGCAGAAAACTGCCATTAAGATATTGTTTTTTGGTATAGAACCCCTGACTTATTACATGCCTGTAACCCCACTATTTCCAACTTATGCTGGAGATGTGGTGAATCTGTAGGATCTCACTTTCACATCTTTTGGGAATGTCCCATCATCGGCCGTATTGGACTGAGATTAAGACTCTTCTGCAAAAATTGCTTTCTACACCCATGCAATTGAACCCTATACACTTTCTCTTAGGCCTCCCTATCCCCGGTATCTTTAAAGCATCACAGAAACTTGGGTCCTTTATACTCTTGGTTGCAAAAAGAGCCATTCCAAGGCTTTGGCTCTCTACTTTCCCTCCCACTTTACATCACTTCCTCTCCGTAGTAGCTTATATCCGTAGGATGCAACATATGACTGCAAAGATCGATGGAACCTTACCCCTATTTGATAAGATATGGGAAGCCTGGGATGATTCTGTGTACCCCCTTGAATCCAATAACCATCCACCCTCCTGACCCCCCTAGAACCACCCTCTGAATATCCATTACCTTTCTATTCTAATCAAACACACACGTTACCTATCAGGTTAGATATAAGATGCAATATGGAAATCCTGCTTGGATGACCCAATGTTGGAAGCCACTTCTATTCGCCCATATTTGTATCCTTGTTAAGCTTTATATATTCATTTTTATATTGTTCTGTATTTTCAGCAGTTGAAATGTCTTATCTTTTGTATTACATGATCCGCTGTCTTATAATTGTTATAAATAAACAATTAAAAAAAAATAGGTTCCCAGGTTTGGTTTTCCTTGATTCTCCCTGATTGTTTGGGTGTGGGACTGGCATGTAGAGTATGGTGACATATATGTAGGGGTATTAATTTGTACACATACTAGGGTCAGTGTAAACAAGAGCCAGTTAGCCTGCCAGAATGTCTTTAGAGTGTGGGAGGAGACTGGAGTATACAGAGGAAATATACACATTAAGTGGTTGGGCCTATTGTTGAACATTGTTTAGTTTAGGTACAAATGTAGAGTTTAGTTGGGAAATGGGTGGTGGTGTTCCTGTACCAATATTTCACCCTAATTGATACAGCTGTTTTTCTTTTAGTGTTAGGCTAGGTCACTAGGGATTATGTATTTAACTATTCAGAAAGCTACGATGGGCTATATGAGCATTATTGTTAGTTATGGAATGTTTGACTGACAGTCTTGGTAACACACCTGCCTTGACGTCAACCACAAGCATATTGGAGAAAGGAGACAAATGCTTATAACAGCAGCTACTGTCTCCAAAGACTTTGCCAATGATCAGCAGCTAAACTGTTGGTGCAAGTTCTACCTGTTCTGATGGTCAAGTACCTGAAATGTTCCAGCCGCTATCATGGTCAAGTACCTGCTCTGATGGTCAAGTGCCTGAACTGTCTGTAAAGTTACAGCTACCATGTGGTTATGTGCCTGCACACATATGACTTGTGAGCTGCAATTGTCCGGAGGATATGGACAGTGTTGCAATTGTTGTGCTGCAGCTGTGATCTGGTAACTGGATGTCTAAGACTATGTTGTCCATCACCAGATATGGAGGACTTTGACAAGTTTCTACGCATTTAAACTCTTGGAAAGGAAAGTTTGATGTTCATACCCGTTCCTGTGCTTTCAAAAGGAAACGTTTGGTGTTCTTCTGTGAGTCCAACATATAGTCTTTATATTTTTTTAATTTTGGATATTTTTATATTTTTCACCTAACATAGCCAAACGAGATTTTTTTTTTGTGCAGGTAAGTCAGAAAAGAAAGTAGGCATCTACACTTTAGATTAGATACACTTTATATCCCCCATTTTTCATTTAAGATAAACCGGGGGTGGGAGAATTATTATTTTTTTTTTACAAATTGTCAGGTGCTTTCTTCATTGTTGATGTTTGTCAGGATCACCTAAGTGCTCCTGCTCCTCATTCCAGCATCCAGGTTTTGGGTATTGCATTCTCCCTGTCTGTGTCCACCTGCTAGGTGATTGATGTGGTCAGTCACCTGTTATAAGCAAGCCAATTGCTCAGTCCTTTGCTTGTGATAGACAGTGATACCTGTTCGAGCCCCCCATTTATCTGCCCTGCTTTGCTAGATTGGATTTCCCTGTGTATGACCTGGATCAGATATTTGACTATTCCCTGAACTCAGTCTGCATTTTACCTGGACTGTCATTGGATCGGATAATGGACTATTCCCTGAACTCAGCCTGCCTTTTACCTTGACTAGGGGTGCAACTGATCAAAAAACTCAGGGTTCGGATCGTTCCTCGGATCAGGAGTCACGGTTCGGATCATTTTCAGATCAACAAAAAAAAATCTCCCCCACTGTAATAATGTCCACAATCTCCCCCACTGAAATATTATCCACAATCTCCCCCACTGTAATAATATCCACAATCTCCCCCACTGCTGTAATATCCACAGACTCCCCCACTGTACATACAGTATGAGTATAGAAATTAGGAAGGTAGTGTTGTTTAGTCTTACCTTACAGAATAGAATCGGCCAAGCCGGCCAGATCAGATCCACGAGTTGAGGGGTGATAACGTCAGCGCACACCGCCGCCGCCGGGCGTACCAAGATGGCCACCGCTCCGGAGCTAGGCCGCAGCATTTCCTAACTTTCCTAAGGCCAGGGCAGCGGTGCGCTCCGCAGGGCACATGTGTGCCAATCCGAACAGGTTGAACCGTTCGGATCAGGGATCCGTTGCACCCCCAGTATTGGCAGGGTATGGCAGAGTATTGCAGGGTATTGGCAGGGTATTGGCAGGGTATGGCAGAGTATTGCAGAGTATTGGCAGGGTATTGCAGGATATTGCAGAGTATTGGCAGGGTATTGGCAGAGTATTAGCAGGGTATTGCAGAGTATGGCAGAGTATGGAGGGATGGATGAGCATGGATGGATGGATCCATGGATGTGACTGCAATTTCACAGAGCAGCGCTGTGGGCACTACAGATCCAGCCCACAGCGCTGCTGCCATCCGATCTCTCCCCTCCACTGTACAGATCAGTACACAGAGGGAAGAGAGGAACCAGCGTCATGACATCACGCCGGTTTGTTTACAAGTGAACGCTCCGCCATTTGATGGAGCGATCACGTGGTAAACAGCTGCCGGGTGTACCAAGATGGCCGCCGCTCCGGATCTAGGCCAGAGCCGCAGCCTTTCCTAAGGCCGAGGCAGCGGTGCGCTCCGCGGAGCGCATGTGTGCCGATCCGAACAGGTTGAATCGATCGGATCGGTGACGATCCGTTGCACCCCTAACCTTGACTGTCATAGAACCACGCTATCTGTCTGCTAACTGCAAGTAATCTGTTTGTTTGCTCTCTTCGTAATTGCCCTGGCATGGTGGCCAGGCACTATAGCATTGTGTATAAGTCCTGGGGGCAACCAAGTACCAGTAGGCCTGTTCCCAGTAGGGAATGATGGCTGCTATAGGTGAAGCACACAGTAGCTAGCTATAGTGTCTGACCACCTGCGTTGGGGTAGACGTGACATTATCACAAGCCTTTAACAAAAAAATTTCTGTGAAGATGGACACTGCACAGGCAAACTGACACGCCAAGTCCAGGAAAACACACCTCCAGCAGTAACGCAGGAGCCAGAGCCAAACGTTACCCGCCTGACTGGTTTTCTGGTGGCCCCCATATGTTTTCCAACTTTAAAAATAGTTGTATGCTATACTTTAAGCTTAAGCCACACTCTTCTGGTTCGGAAGCACAGCGGGTTAACTTGATTATTACATGGTTGGAGGGGGATTCCCAGTCTTGGACTTTTAGTCTCTTCGTAGATGACCCAGCCAGAGGGTCAGTTGAAGAATTTTTTAGGGCCCTGGGTTTACTCTATGATGATACTGATTGTGCCCACTCAGCAGAAGCTAATCTTAGGTCATTACGTCAGGGTAAACGTACCGCTGAACAATGCTGTTCTGATTTCCGCTGCTGGGCCCCTGACTCAGGGTGGAATGACCCTGCTCTAAGAACCCAATTCAGGTTAGGCTTATCAGACTCTATCAAGGACTCCTTGGTACACTACACTTAACCAAAGTCGTTGAATGAAGCCAGGCAAGTAGACATACGTATAGACAGGCGTTTACAGGAAAGGCATGCAGAGAGGTTTGTCCCCTTGCACTCTGCTCGCCAGTTCTTTGTCAGCCCTTCCTGGGTCCTCTCATCCTTTCCAGGAGGAGCCCATGCAAATTGGCGCTACCCATTTGTCCTCTGGGGAAAAGGCTAGGAGAAGATCTCAGGGTCTCCGCCTATAGTGTGACAACCACGGTCACATTGTTGCCAGTTGCCCTAATAAGCCGGGAAACATCAAGAGTCTAGTGCGGGTGGGGTCTGCTACTTTAGGCTATACTGGGTCAGGTTTCACTCAAGATAAACTATTTGTTCCTGCGCAACTTAGCTCTGCTAAGTTTTCTCA
The DNA here is from genome assembly GCA_037952835.1 of Lithobates septentrionalis. Classification (NCBI taxonomy): domain Eukaryota; kingdom Metazoa; phylum Chordata; class Amphibia; order Anura; family Ranidae; genus Lithobates; species Lithobates septentrionalis. Next base: position 6,707,668 of record JBBDGP010000284.1, read on the forward strand.
TCACCTCTCAGCCTTCGTAGATTCTGAGGCCACTAGCAATTTCATTAATAGGAACATAGTACACCATCTACAGATTCCCTTGACTGAGGTGCGCAGACCCTTTTTAGTCTTAGCTGTCGATGGCTCTCCCTTGTCTATGGGCATGGTCACCTTAAGCACTATTACTCTAAAAACTGGGGAATTTCATAAGGAGATAATTAGCCTCTACTTAATAACATTTCCTGCCTAACCCCTTATCCTAGGTTATCCTTGGCTTAGACTTCATAACCCGTACATAGATTGGGCTACAGGGGAGATTATGTCCTGGTCCCAGACCTGTATCCAAAATTGCATTAAAACTATCCAACTACTGGCCCATCTCACAGTCACAGCTCTCCCTACCTGTTAGGCTGACTTTGTTGACGTCATCTCCGAGATGGCTGCTTCTGTTCTTCCTCCCCACCGGTCATATGATTATCCGATAGACATCCTGCCTAACACTACCCCTCCTAAAGGCTGAATTTTCCCTCTGTCACTACCTGAGACCCAGGCCATGAAATCTATGTTCAGGAAAATTTGGAGAAGGGTTTCATTCTCCCTTCCACGTCCCCTGCCAGGGCGGGGTTCTTTTTCGTTGAGAAGAAAGATGGATCCTTATGTTGCCTCATGTTGCTCTATGCTAAGCCGGCACCTGGTGTTCCAGTTCCGAGAAGAGTTCTACATACACATTTCCACCTGGAGTGGTGATCCCTTTCCCTGCCCTGTATTGATTACCGTGGCCTGAACAAGTTAACCAAATTGGATCTATAGGGAGCTTACAATTTGATTCGCATTTGTGAGTGTGACGAGTGGAAGACAGCTTTTAATACTCATAACGATCACTATGAATACCTTGTCATGCCGTTTGGGCTGTGTAATACATCAGCTGTCTTCCAGGAATTTGTGAATGACATTTTTCGTGAGTATTTGGGCCAGTTCATACTTGTGTATTGGGATGACATCTTGATTTACTCTTCTTCTCTCAGTGATCATTACAATCACGTCTGTGCAGTCCTGTCAAAACTCCGGCAACACTCTCTGTATGCAAAGTACCATTCCTGGGAAACAAACTGTTCGACACTGGGATGGCCATGGATACTGCCAAAAGTACAGGCTATCACCATTGGGCTCAGCCTAAAGAGATAAAATGGGTGGCACAGTGGTGTAGTGGGTAGCACTCTCGCCTAGCAGTAAAAAGGGTCGTTGGTTCAAATCCCAAACATGACACTACCTGCCTGGAGTTTGCATGATCTCCCTGTGTCTGCATGGGTTTTCTCCCACACTCGAAGGACATGCTGGTAGGTAAATTGGCTTCTGTCTAAAATTGGTCCTAGTATATGAATGTGAGTTGGGGACCTTGGATTGTGGACTCCTTGAGGGTAGGGACCGATATGAGTGTGCGTTGTATGTGTGGAGCGCTGCGTAAATTGACGACGCTATATGGGTACCTTAAATAAATAATAATATAATAGATGAGCATCTTAATGAGACACAATGTACAGGGATAGGGACAATTGTAGACACACACCCACACTCACTCAGGTTGAACTGGATGGACTGATGTCTTTAGTCAACCTTACTAGCTATGTAACTATGTAACTATGTAAAAGCTGTGCAACGTTTCCTGGGCTTTGCCAACTTCTATAGGAAGTTTATCAGGAATTTCACCATCATTGTTGCACAAATTACTGCCCTAACCAAGAAAGAAGCCAGTGCTGCTGTTTGGTCACCTGAGGCCATTTCTGCCTTTCAAAAACTTAAATGAATGAATGAATAACTTATATAGCACTACATATGCAAACTAAATCGCCTCAGCACCCATCCTGACCCCCCAAGGCCATTACTGTGGAAGTTTATCCCTCTATAGTCGGTGTAGGAGCCAATCCTTTCCCAGCTGTTGTCTTCATCTAACGAGCTACATCCCTGTGCTTTTTTTTCCCGGAAGTTCTCCAGTGCAGATCTAAACTATGATATTCAAAAGTTTGTAGAATTCACCTCCGTAACATCTCTAAAATTCACCCCTTTTTAACAAATGAAACCACCAAGCTCCTCATTCACTCCCTTGTTATCTCTCGCCTTGACTATTGCAACTCCCTTCTCATTGGCCTGCCTCTCCATAGGCTATCCCCTCTTCAGTCTATCATGAATGCTGCTGCCAGACTTATCCACCTTACCAACTGCTCAGTGTCTGCCAACCCTCTCCTCCAATCCCTACACTGGCTCCCAATCACCCGGCGAATAAAATTCAACAAACAACAACATACAAAGCCATTCACAACTCTGCCCCAAGCTACATCACCAATCATGTCTCCAAATATCACCCAAATCATCCTCCCCGCTCTTCTCAAGACCTTCTACTCTCAAGCTCTCTCGTCTCCTCTCATGCTCATCTCTAGGATTTCTCCAGAGCCTCTCCCATCCTCTGGAACTCGCTACCTCCACCTGTCCAGCTATCCCCTACTCTTGCTACCTTCAGGTGATCCCTGAAAATTCATCTCTTCAGGAAAGCCTATAACGTCTCTAACTAATCTTTTGCCACTTCCATCAGCTCATTCCCCACAGTTACAACCTTTTGTACCACCTGCCCCACCCTATTAGATTGTAAGCTCTTCTGAGCAGGGCCCTCTTAATCCTCCTGTATCTTATTGTATTATAACTGTATTGTCTCCCTTTTATATTGTAAAGCGCTGCGTAAACTGTTGGCGCTATATAAATCCTGTATAATAATAATAATAATAATAATATTGGGAACCGGGAACTCTTACCTGTCAAATGCACCCTTGAGGAATGGCGATATTGGCTGGAGGGGGCTCATCATCTGTTTGTAGTTTATACTGACCATAAGAACCTGGAGTACATTAAGACGACCAGGTGCCTTAACTCTCGACAGGCCCGTTGGTCCCTCTTCTTCACCCGCTTTGATTTTACTTTTACCTACTGTCCTGGTTATAAGAATGCCAAGGCAGATGCCTTGTCTCACAGTTTTGAGCCGTGTTTGGGAACTTAATCTAAGATTTATAATATCTTGCCTCCAGCACAAGTGATAGGGGCCCTTTTGCCTGACCTTTCAGACTCTATTTTAAAGAGTCAATCTACAGCTCCATCCAATTTATCCTCTGGAAAGCTGTTTGCTTTTCCTTGATTCCATGCAGACATTGGTGCCCCTCTCTCTGTAAGGACTCCTGTTCATATGTAAAAGCTTGCAAAACCTGTGCTCGCTCCTCAAAGGTCAAGCCCTCTGGACTACTTCTACCCTTGCCTGTCCCTAGGACCCTTGGATGCACATAGCCATGTTTCTATTGTAGAACTGCCCCCCTCAAATGGGCTCACAGCCATCTGGGTGGTAGTGGACCGCTTTAGTAAAATGGCTCATTTCATTCTACTTTCCAAACTCCCCTCCTCGAAACTTCTGGCTTTCTTGTTTGTCAGAGAAATACTTAGGCTCCACGGGGGTGCCTCCGAACATTGTCTCCCACAGGGGTACAAAATTAGTTTCCAGGTTCTGGAAGGCCATCTGTGATCTCTTGGGAACCAGCCTCTCCTTTTCATCTGCCTATCATCCTCAAACGAATAGGCAAACTGGGAATACAAACCAACCCCTGGAGATCTATCTTCACTGTTTTGTCTCTGATAAGCAAGTGATAAGCTAGTGGAATGGTCCACAGCAATGCGCTGGGCTGAATTTGCCTATAATAACTGGCCTCATTCTTCTACTGGAATTTCTCCTTTCTATTGCGTTTATGGTTTCCATCTTAAATCCTGTTCATTCTCTGAAATTTCTTCTGACCTTCCCGATGCTAACACCACAGTTCATACATTTTCTCAGATTTGGAGTAAAGCCCAGACTAACTTGTCCTCTAGCTCCGCTGCCCAAAAATGCTTTGCGGATCAACTCCACTCTTAGGCTCCTCAGATTAAGGTCAGGGATCGGGTCTGGCTGTCCATGAGAAATCTGTCCTTCAAAGTTCCCTCACAGAAACTGGCTCCTAGGTTTATTGGGCCTTACAAAGTTATTCACCAGGTAAACCCAGTATCCTTTAAATAACAACTTCCGGCCTTCATGAGGATACCTAATGTTTTCCATGTTTCTCTTCTAAAACCCCTTTAGAGGGATACATTTGGTTCATCTTATCCTCGGCTCATGGTCAACGGACAGGAAGAATATGAGATAGAACGTATTCTGGACTCAAGAATAGTAAGGAATGCTGTCCAGTATCTGATGGCCTGGAAGGGCTTTGGTCCTAAAGAAAATTCTTGGGTCGCAGCTGCATCTGTTCACGCTAACAGACTTGTTTGGAACTTCCATCGCCAGAATCCTGACAAACCTGCTCCAAGGGGTCTGGGGGCCCCTCCTCAGAGGGGGGGGTAATGTTAGGATCACCTAAGTGCTCCTGCTCCTCATTCCAGCATCCGGGTTTTGGGTATTGCATTCTCCCTGTCTGTGTCCACCTGCTAGGTGATTGATGTGTTCATTCACCTGTTATAAGCAAGCCAATCGCTTAGTCCTTTGCTTGTGATAGACAGTGATACCTGCATTGTTCCTGTTCTAGCCCCCTGTTTATCTGCCTTGCTTTGCTAGATTGGATTTCCCTGTGTATGACCTGGATCGGATATTTGACTATTCCCTGAACTCAGTCTGCCTTTTACCTGGACTGTCATTGGATCGGATATTGGACTATTCCCTGAACTCAGCTTGCCTTTTACCTGGACTGTCATAGAACCACGCTATCTGTCTGCTAACCACAAGTAGTCTGTTTGCTCTGTTCGCATCTGCCCTGGCATAGTGGCCAGGCACTATAGCATTGTATATATGTCCTGGGGGCAACCAAGTACCAGTAGGCCTGCTTGCCTTAAGGGAAGGGGGCTGCTATAGGTAAAGCACACAGTAGCTAGCTGTAGTGTTTGACCACCTGCGTTTGGGTAGATGTGACAATGTTGCTTTTATGTACAGTTGGAGGCATTATTTGATTTGTGATCCAGGGGTTGGAGTGTTGGGGAAATTGCATACTTCATATTTCCCTATTATTGTTGGTCATATTGTGGCTCACTAATGAATTCTAAGCCTCCTAATCTTGGTCAAGGAGCCATATAAGGTCATATGTATTGTTTTAACTAAAGCTTGGCCGAGGATGCAGGATGACCATGCACCCACTATCCCTGTCCAAACTGTCCACTGTCCAAACAATTTTGATTGGTCATTTATTCACATACTAGCCTGTATCCACCACAGCCCAAACTGGAATAGGTTAGTCTCACCCAGAACGGCCATGAGGCAAGTGTCTGATCCTAATCATCTATGCCATGTTACGGGACTCCATGGTGGGAAAAGGCACATTTAGTTAAGTATTCTTGATTATTTATCTTTATCTCTATCTGTCATTACTTTTAAAAGAGTTGTAAAGGCACAAGGTTTTTTTATCTTAATGCATTCTATACATTAAGATAAAAACCTTCTGTGTGCAGCAGCCCCCCAGCACCCCCTAATTACTTGCCTGAGCCCCATCTCTCTCCAGCAATGTCCACAAATGTCTAAGCCATCCAGGACACTCCTCCTGATTGGTTGAGACACAGCAGCATTGCCATTGGCTCCCACGGCTGTCAATCAAAGTCAGTCAGCCAATCAGGGGAGAGAGGAGATGGGGCCAGGTCAGGGCTATGTGTCTGAATGGATACACAGAGCTCTGACTCGGCTCGGGTTTCCCCATAGAGAGCTTCTGGTTGATGGTTTTGTCAACATGTTTCGCTTGAGCCCCCGCTCCATCAGGACCATATATCATGTAAATTGTTCTGTACATTTACTGTAGATCTAACTGTAATAGAAATGACAAAAATATATATATACAAAATATATGTATATAAAAAGAACAATAGGGACAAAAAGAAATAAAGGGAAGAGAGAAAAAAATTGTAATCATACTTTAATTCAAGGAGTATGAAGCATCAACCAAAAAAAACAAAGAAACAGTCTCCAAGATTGCACCTGCTGGTCCATGGGAGAAACCCGCATCTACAAGCCAAAATAATAAATCTACTTATAAGATTTATAAATTAAAAGGGGGTGGGAATAAATCCCGTATTTTCATAAGAGAAAATCTCCAACAGAGATAAACGTATAGGTGATAAACAATATAAGCAGACATAAGGATTTTCTATTATCCCATTTGTTAAGAGAGTATATTAGGTAGGTATCACAGAAGCCAGTACTATATACTGTGTATGTAGGCTACATGGGTGGTGAAGTATAAAAGCCAGGAGATTTGGACACATTGAAAACACCCCCGGGCAAACACCTTGAAACACAAAAAATATAGATAGTACCACCAAAAATAAATATATTCTATGGCAATTCATTAATGATAGATGGCTCAAATAGCAATCCAAGGGCACAAGGCCCCGACTTACTTATAGCCAGAGAAAGGTTCCCCCACTTCAGCCGCATGTTTGTACAAACACAATACACAATGCGATCGACCATGGCTTGGCTTATTTAAGAAGAGCAGGCTTTCTGAGGGCTGAGTCCCTTGGACATTTCACTGGAAGGCTTGCAATTAAGTAATATCTCCCATCAAGCCCGACAGATATGGGGTCAAAATGTATAAAATCTGTGGTAGGGCCACAGGCTATACAGTACATACCACTTTAGAATTTATGACAGAAAATACAGTCAAGTACAGCCCCCTCGATAGCCCAAATTACATGGGGAGAAGTTGTAAGATTGTGTGGGACTTGGCATATAGTTAGGGGTGGGCGAACGGTTCGGCCCGAGCATAAGTTTGAGCCGAAGCAGTGAAAGCTTCAGCCAATCAGGGCACAGAGCACTGTCAGAGTCATGACTGGACACTGCCATCATGACTTTATCCAATCATGGCACATTCCCGCCCCACAGTATAAAAGTATTCTTTCAATGGCAGCCATTTTCAGTGTGTTTTCGGTGTGGAGAGAGATAGAACAGGGCTCTGTTCAGTGCTATTAGTTAGTTAGTGTGCTATACTGTGCTTTTTTGCTTCAATTGTCAGTGAAGAATATTAGTTTAGTGTCAGTCTAGGGATAGTGTGAGTGTAGCGAGGAGGACCCTCATTTAGCTTTGCATAGTGTGCAGCTAGAGTAGGGACAGCTCAGATAGTTTCACTGTAGTGTAGTGAGACCATGTCATTCATACATAAATTAGTGTAGAGTAGGGATAGCTCATATAGTTTCAGTGTAGTGTAGTGAGACTCTGTCAGTAATCTTTACATTAGTGTATAGCTAGAGTAGGGACAGTTCAGATACTGACAGTGTATTTGATTGCATTACTGCCAGTTTAACGGCATTTACTTTTGTGTCTGTTACTGTAAGTTTAACTCCATATAGTTTTGTGCATTACTGCCAGTTTAATGCCATTTACTTCTGTGTACATTACTGCCAGTTTAACCACTTCAATACCAGGCCTATTCTGGCACTTCTCTCAGAGGAGGTGGACTGGCTTACTAAACCTTCCTCATCCTCCTCATCCTATGTAAGCAGAGACAAGTGTGCAGTCCCCTGCAGTTACCAGAGTGGATAAACCTGCCTCCTTGTCCACAAAGAGTAATTTTTCTGCGCCTGTTTGACAGGTGCATATCATTGCAATTTTTTACAGCAAGGCCAATTTTTGCTTTCATCAAGATTACCTCTATAGGGTTACGGTGGGAAGGCACCACCGACACCAAAAGACCAATTTTTATGCACCCGTTATTTCTATCCAAAGCCAAAGTGACACCAGAATCAGTGGCGTAAGTATAGGGGTCGCTGAGGTAACAATGGTGACTGGGTCCCATGCTGCTGTATACCTTGATAGGAGGAGTGACAAGAGCGGCTGATCCCGAGCTCCCCAATCCTCAGCCGAACTGTAATTGGCACTGCAGGGAGCTCGTCACACTGATTACACCCAAAGTGAAAGCACAGTGTGTGCAGTGCTCGTGTGTATGTGCGTGTATGTGCATGTGTAGTCAGGTCCATAAATATTGGGACATCGACACAATTCTAATCTTTTTGGCTCTATACACCACCACAATGGATTTGAAATGAAACAAGCACGATGTGCTTTAACTGCAGACTTTCAGCTTTAATTTGAGGGTATTTACATCCAAATCAGGTGAACAGTGTAGGAATTACAACAGTTTGTATATGTGCCTCACACTTTTTAAGGGACCAAAAGTAATGGGAGAATTGGCTGCTCAGCTGTTCCATGGCCAGGTGTGTGTTATCCCTCATTATCCCATTTACAAGGAGCAGATAAAAGGCCCAGAGTTCATTTCAAGTGTGCTATTTGCATTTGGAATCTGTTGCTGTCAACTCTAAATATGAGATCCAAAGAGCTGTCACTATCAGTGAAGCAAGCCATCATTAGGCTGAAAAAATAAAACAAACCCATCAGAGAGATAGCAAAAACATTAGGTGTGGCCAAATCAACTGTTTGGAACATCCTTAAAAAGAAAGAACGCACCGGTGAGCTCACCAAAAGACCCCGAAGACCACGAAAAACAACTGTAGTGGATGACCGAAGAATTCTTTCCCTGGTGAAGAAAACACCCTTCACAACAATTGGCCAGATTATTATTATTATTATTATTATACAGGATTTATATAGCACCAACAGTTTACACAGCGCTTTACAAAATAAAAGGGAGACAATACAGTTATAATACAATAAAATACAAGAGGATTAAGAGGGCCCTGCTCAGAAGAGCTTACAATCTAATAGGGTGGGGCAGGTGGTACAAAAGGTTGTAACTGTGGGGAATGAGCTGATGGAAGTGGTAAAAGATTAGACATGATAGGCTTTCCTGAAGAGATGAGTTTTCAGGGATAGCCTGAAGGTAGCAAGAGTAGGGGATAGCCGGACAGGTGGAGGTATTGAGTTCCAGAGGATGGGAGAGGCTCTGGAGAAATCCTGGAGGAGACGAGAGACGAGAGAGCTTGAGAGTAGGAGGTCTTGAGAATGGCTTTGTATGTTGTGGTTAGTATTTTGAATTTAATTCGCTGGGTGATTGGGAGCCAGTGTAGGGATTGGAGGAGAGGGTTGTCAGACACTGAGCGGTTGGTAAGGTGTTTAAGTCTGGCAGCAGCATTCATGATAGACTGAAAAGGGGATAGCCTATGGAGAGGCAGGCCAATGAGAAGGGGGTTGCAATAGTCAAGGCGAGAGATAACAAGGGAGTGAATGAGGAGCTTGGTGGAGCTTGGTGGTTTCATTTGTTAAAAAGGGGCGAATTTTAGAGATGTTACAGAGGTGAATTCTACAAACTTTTGACAACGATTGAATTTGAGGCTGAAATGACAAGTCAGGGTCTAGGATTACACCTAGTACCCTGACATGAGGGGAGGGACTGATGGTTGCATTGTTGATTTTGATAGAAAAGTCGTGGAGGGGGGCACAGGTGGGGGGGGGGAATATTAATAGCTCAGTTTTAGAGAGATTTAGTTTAAGGAAGTGGTGCGACATCCATGCTGACATGTCAGCTAGTAATGCGAGAGGAGACTGAAGGCGTAGCGTGAGGAGTAGACAGATAGATTTGGGTGTCATCAGCATATAAGTGGTATTGGAAGCCGTGGGCGGTTATCAAGTGACCAAGGGAGGAAGTGTAGATAGAGAAGAGAAGGGGTCCAAGAACATAGCCTTGGGGAACCCCCACAGAAAGGGTCAATGGAGAGGAGGAGACAGAGTTGTAGGTGACACTGAAGGAGCGTTGTGATAAATAGGCAGAGAACCAGGATAGAGCAGAATCTCGGAGGCCAAGGGAATATAGTTTGTTGAGAAGGAGCGGATGGTAAACAGTATCAAAGGTCAAGTAGTAGGAGTATGGAGTACTGGCTGTTGGTTTTAGTAGTTAGTAAATCGTTAGTGAGTTTTAGTAAGGCAGTTTCCGTGGAGTGCTGCGAGAGAAAGCCAGACTATAATGGGTCAAGAAGGTTATTTTCACTGAGGTAGGAGCTAAGACGGTTGTACACTAAGCGTTCTAGAAGTTTAATGGTGAATGGGAGCAATGAGATGGGTCTTAAGTTGTTCAGGTTGGTGGGGTCCAGATGGCTTTTTAAGTATGGGAGTGATCTGCGCATGTTTTAGAGGGGAGAGGAAGGTGCCACTAGAGAGGGAGAGATTGAAGATGTGAGTGAGGGAGCATAGGATAGAAGAAGAGGGTGACCGTAGTAGTTGTGAGGGAACAGGATCCAAGGGACAATTGGTTAGGTGGGCATCTGAGAAAAGTTTTGTAACCTCTTCAGTAGTAGCCAATTCAAAAGAGGAGAGTGTTGAATGTGCTGTTAGGCAAGGTATGTTGGGTGGGGAAGATGTACGCACAGTGGAGGTGTCCTCACTAATTGCATCAATCTTGTCTATGAAGTAATTGGCAATCTCTTGGGCAGTGAGTGAGTTAGTGGGTATAGTGGGTGGGGACGAAGCCGAGAGTTGAAGGTTGAAAAGAGTCAATGGGGACTGAATGACAAGGAATTAATAGGAGAGACAAAGTAGGCTTGTTTGGCAGCATGGAGGCAGGAATTGTATTTTAGAAGGGCAGATTTATATAGGGTGAATTCTTGCAGGCATTTGGTTTTACGCCACAGTCGTTCAAGAGCACGGCAATGTCTCTTGAGATTTCTAGTGTTGTCAGTTTGCCAGGGTTGTGACAGTTGGGGCCTGATTCTGCATGTGGTTAGAGGAGCAAGTGCATCTAGTGATGATGAGAGCGAACTGTTGTAGACAGAGGTGGCCAGGTCAGGACAGGACAGGGGAGAGATGTCATATAGGTGGTCAGTAGCAGAATAGAGAAGAGAAGGGTTAAAGTGGCGAAGGTTCCTACAAGTAATTGTTTGCTGCTTGGAGGGATGGGTGGTTGGGGGCAAAGATACAGTGAAAGTAATGAGGTTGTGATCAGAGAGAGGAAAGAGGTTGTTGGTGAGGTTGCCAGGGTTGCAGAGATGGGAGAATACAAGGTCAAGGGTATTACTATTGGAGTGAGTGGAAGTATGTGTCCATTGGGTCAGGTCAAAAGATGAGGTTAAGTTGAGAAGTTTAGCTGTAGTTGGGCTGTTAACATTGACAGGAATGTTGAAGTCACCAAGAATGATAGTGGGTATTTCAGAGGAGAGAAAGTAGGGTAGCCAGGCAGAAAGGTTATCAAGAAAGTGTGATACTGGTCCAGGAGGCCAATAAATTGCTGCAATCCTCAGAGAAATGGGAGAAAACAGACAAATACAGTGCATCTCGAAAGAAGAGAGGGATAGAGAGGGAGGGACTGGAAGGACTTGGAAGGTGCTTTGTGGGGATAGAAGGAAGCCAACTCCACCTCCTTTCTGTCTGTTGGGTCTGGGGAAGTGAGTCCAATGGAGACCACCATGGGAGAGGGCAGCAGGAGAAGCTGAGTCAAAATTTTGAAGCCAGGTGTCTGTTATGGCGAGTATGTTAAAGCCATGAGAGATGAAGAGGTCATGTACAGATGTTAGCTTGTTACAGATGGAGCGGGCGTTCCAAAGGGCACATGAGATTGGGGGTCTGCTTTGAGGAAGCAGGGGGATAGAAATTAAACTGAGTGGATTGCGGTGGTTGCCAGGGGGGGAGGGGTATTGGATATGTGGCTTGCAGTTGGAAAATGGCGGATCAGGATTAGGAGAAATGTCACCTGAGACTAGGAGAAGGAGGAGGGCGAGGAAGGCAAGATGGGAGTGGGATGTGCATGAGCACACGTGTCTAGTGGCCCTTGTGTTTATGTCAGCATGTGGGTGCAGCAAACACAGGAGATGATGGGTGCCATAGTAGGGAGAGGGTAGGAGTGAGGGTGATATGTGCATGCTGCAGGGAAGAGAGGAGGGGTAGAGTAAAGATAATTTGAGGATAGAAGACACCAATGTGAGAAGGAAGAGAATAAGGAGCATGTTAGTGGATAGAGAGTGGGAAACTCACTTTATATAAAATATAAAATAAATGTCAAAAGCTGGTTTGCTTGTCGTCTTGCAGAGTGGAGCAGAGTTCTTCTTGTATCTTCATCCAGCTTTAGTTAAACTGTGTCAGTGAAACTGCACATCACTCAGGACAGAGCCATGATGTCTGTGCCACCCCATAGGCTGCTTTAAATTTATAGGGAGACTGAGAAGACATGCATTTCTCAGTTGGTCATTATTGGGTCTGATTTGAGACACCTGAATATGGGAGAGGAGATGGCCAATACCAGACCAGCTACAGACACAGGCTAGGGTTGTAAAGCTAATTACCTCTCTTAATTACTCAAGCCAAATGGGGCTGAGAATCAATCACCAGTAATATTGCTATTGCAGTGTGGTTGTTATAGAGCTAGCATTAAATATAGAAGTTTAAAGATATGGCAGCAGAAGACATTTACCAAAAATGTTACAGCAGTGTCAGTTCAGTAGAGATGTACAGATGGATAGAAGACATTTACCAAAAATGTTACAGCAGTGTTAGTTCAGTAGAAATGTACAGATGGATAGAAGACATTTACCAAAAATGTTACAGCAGTGTTAGTTCAGTAGAGATGTACAGATGAATAGAAGACATTTAAGAGCAGAGAAGACATGATCAGAATTGATAACTGGGTCGGTGAAACTGCGCATCACTGGTGACAGAGCCACTCAGGACAGAGCCTTTATGTCTGCGCCTTGCCCCTGTCTGTGCCACCCCATAGGCTGCTTTCATTTTATAGGGAGACAGATCAAGAACACTCTCCAGGAGGTAGATGTATGTGTGTTAAAGTTAACAATCAAGAGAAGACTTCACCAGAATGAATACAGAGGGTTCACCACAAGATGTAAACCATTGGTGAGCCTCAAAAACAGGAAGGCCAGATTAGAGTTTGCCAAACAACATCTAAAAAGCCTTCACAGTTATGGAACAACATCCTATGGACAGATGAGACCAAGATCAACTTGTACCAGAGTGATGGAAAGAGAAGAGTATGGAGAAGGAAAGGAACTGCTCATGATACCACCTCATCAGTGAAGCATGGTGGTGGTAGTGTCATGACGTGGACATGTATGGCTGTCAATGGAACTGGTTCTCTTGTATTTATTGATGATGTGACTGCTGACAAAAGCAGCAGGATGAATTCTGAAGCGTTGCAGTCAATATTATCTGCTCATATTCAGCAAAATGCTTCAGAGCTCATTGGACGGCACTTCACAGTGCAGATGGACAATGACCCAAAGCATACTGCGAAAGCAAACAAAGACTTTTTAAGGGAAAGAAGTGGAATGTTATGCAATGGCCAAGTCAATCACCTGACCTGAATCCGATTGAGTATGCATTTCACTTGCTGAAGACAAAACTGAAGGGAAAATGCCCAAAGAACAAGCAGGAACTGAAGGCAGTTGCAGTAGAGGCCTGGCAGAGCATCACCAGGGATGAAATTCAGTGTCTGGTGATGTCTATGCATTCCAGACTTCAGGCTGTAATTGACTGCAAAGAATTTGCAACCAAGTATTAAAAAGTGAAAGTTTGATGGATGATTGTTAATCTGTCCCATTACTTTTGGTCCCTTAAAAAGTGGGAGGCACATATACAAACTGTTGTAATTCCTACACTGTTCACCTGATTTGGATGTAAATACCCTCAAATTAAAGCTGAAAGGCTTCAGTTAAAGCACATCTTGTTTGTTTCATTTCAAATCCATTGTGGTGGTGTATAGAGCCAAAAAGATTAGAATTGTGTTGATGTCCCAATATTTATGGACCTGACTGTATGTGTGTGCATGTATGTACGTATGTAGGTGTGTGTGCATATTTGCATTTATATATATATGTGTGTGTATTTATATGTGTGTGTGTGTGTATATGTATATATATATATATATATATATATATATATATATATATATATATATATATATATATATATATATATATATATATATATATATATATATATATATATATATATACATATATATACAGTATATGTGTGTGTATTATGTGTGTGAGTTTACATGTATATATGCACATTTTATGTATGCGTGTTTAATCCAGACCCCCTATATGTGTACAATCAGAACTGTATCAGCAAAAAAATGCTGTTCCCCTGAAAAGCGACCCATGTTCAGATCGCTTTTCAGAAGCATTTGACAGGCAGTAAAGAGGCAATATGTTACCTCCTGACCGCCTGTTTTAACCCCTTAAATGCATCAGCACTATGCTGCAACTGTATGCAATGCACACAGTTGCAGGGTGGTTGCAGTGCAGTCCCATTCACCTAGGGGTATACTTTAAGGGTGCCCTGACTGGAAAAAGATTGAGAAACACTGGCATAGAGGAACCAATCTCTCCATTTTCCTCCTGCAGCCGCTGAATGCCTGTTGGAGGGAGAGGAGGAGGAGCAGGGGAAATGGAGAAATCGGTTCATTTATATACAGCCACCCACTTGTGACTGGGCCCTCTTGTTCCGCAACCGGTCTCAGAGGAAAGGGCCCTGTCCAGGGGTTCGGAGGGGCCCTTCTTGGTTTCTTGCATCGGGGCCCTGAAGGTTCTAGTTACGCCAATGACCAGAATGCATCCAAAAAATGTATAATCTTGTTCCCAGTGCACAACATTGTGGCCTCATCATACACACTGGCTCCCCAGATGTTGCTAAGCAAAATAAAGGCAGCTTGCAGGAAAAATTTAATTTTGTTTGGCTTTATAAATTCAATTATTCCTGCAGCAGATTATAGACATGATACAGATCTGCCACTTTACAGATAGACTAAGGGGACCCCCCAGGCACTATATTGGAAGGAATTTTTCATTTTTATGCTTTCACTTTAAAAATCAAAAAATCATTTAAAAATTACGTTTTTCACAAACTTTTTTTTTATTGATATATGTCTCCCAGGGCAGGACCCGGGCCCCTATAACCATTATATGCCCAATTATTTGCATATAAGCCTTCAAAATGGGCACTTTTGATTTTTGACATTCGGGGTGCCATTGACTTTAATGGGGTTCGTTATTCGGGTCTGAACCTCCACCGTGTTCAAAAGTTCTGATGCAAACTGAACAGGGGTCCGTGTGGCCCAACCCTACATATAATGTGTACGTTGAAAACTTTTACGCAAGTGTGCCACTTTTTAAACATTAAAGACAAATTAAAGAAATTGGCTGCTGTGGCACCATGTGACCTAATCACAGGGGCTTCCCCCAATGGGTTGTTAACACCCCACTTAGAAAGGGGGAGAAAGCCTGCTTGCACAATAAAGAATTGCTAGCAGTGAAATGGAAGGATTTTTGATGTATTCATCCTGTCTTCCATTCACCCAGCCATGATAGTCCAAATTTACACGGCATCTGGTATCATTGAAAAGCCTCTCTGTGTCGAATATTATAATCTAAATTATTATTATTATTATTATACAGGATTTATATAGTGCTGACAGTTTACGCAGGGCTTTACAACATAAGGGCAGACAGCACAATCACAATGCAATTTAATACAGTCAGAATCAGAAAGCCCTGCTCATTAGAGCTTACATTCTAAGAGGGAGGGTCAAGAGATACAAAAGGTAATAACTGTGTTGGATGGGCTGATCGAGAATATAAATGTACTTCTCTCAAAAGATGAGTTTTCAGGGATTGTCTGAAAGTGGATAGAGTAGGACATAGTCAGACAGATTGGGGTAGAGAGTTCCAGAGGATGGGAGAGGCTCTGGAGAAGTCCTGGAGGTGAGAATGGGATGAGGTGACAAGGGAGCTAGTAAGCAGGAGGTCTGGGGAGAAACAAAGGTTGGTATTTTGAGACTAGTGATGCAGCTGGGGACAGAGTTGTGGATGGCTTCGTGAGTTATTGTTAGTATCGTGAATTTTATTTGTTGGGTGAGCAGAAGCCAGTAGAAGGATTGGCAGAGACGGGGTAGCAGACTCTGAGCTGTTTATAAGGTGAATGAGCCTGGCACCAGCATTCCTGATGGACTGAAAGGGGATAGCCAATGTGAGGGTAAGCCAATGAGAAGGGAGTTGCAGTAGTCAAGGTGAGAAATGACCAGGGATTAAATTAGAAGTTTTGTGGTGTCATTGGTTAGGAAGGGGCGTATCTTGGAGAAGTTGCGGAGGTTGAGACAGCAAGCTTTTACAGTGATTTGATGTGGAACTGAAAGGGTAGTTTACAGTCCAGGATTACACCTAGGACCATGGCATGGAGGACGGGTTGATAGTAGAGCCGTTGATTTTGACAGAAAAAATAAGAGGCACCTGGAGGAAGAAATATTATGAGTTCAGATTTGGATTGATTGAGTTTGAGGAAATGATGTGACATCCAGGCTGATATGTCCAGGCTGTTAGTAAGTTGGTGATGTGTGAGGAGACTGATGGAGTGAGCTGAGGGGTAGAGAGATTTGGGTGTCATCAGCATAGAAACAGTATTGAAAGCCATGGAGGTAATCAACGGACCAAGGGAGGAGGTGTAGATTGAGAATAGGAGAGGTCCAAAAACAGAACCTTGAGGGACCCCGATGGTGAAAGGAAGAGAAGGAAGTAAAATTGTAAGTGACACTTAAGGTGCGGTGGGACAAGTAGGATGGGAACCAGCAAAGAGTATAGTCACAGAGACCAAAGGAGTGGAGTTTTTTGAGGACCGTGGTTCACTGTGTCAAAGGCAGCAGAGAGGTCCAGGAGGAGCAGTACGGAATAGTGTCAATTGGTTTTAGCCATTAGTAGGTTGTTTGTGAGTTTAAGGAGAGCAGTTTCCTTGGAGTGTTGAGAACAAAATCCAGACTGAAAGGGATCAAGAAGTTTGTTCTCAGTCAGATGGTCGCTCAGTCGGTTATAGACCAGACATTCAAAAAATTATGAGGAAAAGGAGCGTAAGAAGTAGGTTAAGATTGGTGGGATCCAGTGAGAGCTTTTTAAGGATGAGGGTGATTAGTGCATGTTTTAGAGATTTAGGGAATATGCCAGAAAAGAGGGAGAGATTAAAGGTGTGAGTTAAAGAGTGTAGAATAGAGCCAGAGGGTGATCGTAGCTTTTGTAAAGGAGCACGATCCAGGGGACAGGTAGTTAAATGGGTGTTTGAAAAAAATATGGGAGGCGTAAACTTCAATGACCAAATTATAAAGCCATATTTAGGCTTCTTGATAGTGCTGTGGGTGGCAAAAAGCATTAAGGCGGGGATACGGCACTTCTGACGTCACGTCCGGTTAATGAGGCTCGGGTGGAACACACTCTGAGCTGCCATCTTGTTGGTAGGACGAAGACACAAAGTTAGTAATACACTGCTGAATCCTGCTAGTGCAGGCTGGGCACAAACAAATGTGAATGGAACATCTTATATTTTCTGTGGGCAAAGAAGTTTTAATAAACGGGTTGCACTATGATGTTATTGTCTGCGGTTTACTTTCATATATGAGGATATGCGGAGAAAGATATTACACAATTGGTCTCACCGCTGTCCAAGTTTAAGGCTCCCAAAAAACTAGACTCATTTCATTTGGGTCAAGGGATCTAGTGAGTCTGAATTCCACAGGGGGATGTGGTGCACAGAGGAGCACTGAGTGGAGACAGTCTGTCTCTTTTGGATGAAGAATGTGGAGCATGCTGAATAGACGCTTTGTTTATGAACTTTGTCACTGGATTAGTTGTGCATTTATAGCATATGTTTGTGTTTTATTTTTGATTTAATTTTTTAACCACTTCAATACCAGGCACTTAGACACCTTCCTGCCCAAGCCAATTTTCAGCTTTCAGCGCTGTCGCAATCTGAATGACAATTGCGCGGTCATGCTACACTGTACTCAAACAATTTTTTTTATCATTTTGTTCCCACAAATAGAGCTTTCTTTTGGTGGTATTTGATCACCTCGGCGGTTTTTATTTTTTGCGCAACAAATAAAAAAAGACAGAAAATTTTGAAAAAAAACAAGTATTTCTTTGTTTCTGTTAAAATTTTTTGTAAATAAGTATGTTTTCTTCTTCAATGACGGGCACTGATATGGCTGCACTGACGGGCACTGATACGGCGGCACTGATGGGCACCGATGAGGTGGCACCAATGAGGTGGCGCCAATGAGGTGGCACTGATGGGCACTGATGATGGGCACTGATAGGCAGCACTGATGGGCACTGATATGTGGCACTGATGGGCACTCATAGGCGGCACTGATGGGCACTCGTAGGTGGCATTGATGGGTACTTATGGGTGTCACTGATAGGTGGCACGGATGGGCACTGATAGGTGGGCACTGATGGGCACAGATGGGCACTGACAGGTGGCATCGATGGACACTGATGGGTGGCACTGATGACACTGATTGCTGGCACTGATGCCCCTAAGGGTGGCATTGCTGGGCATCACTGTAATATAATGGTGCCAATCAGTGCCCATTTGTGGGCACTGATTGGCACAGATTGAGCACTGACTGGGCACATTGGGCACATGTGGATGGCCATGGGGTACATACCTGGCCATCCACATGTTGCCCCCTTCCCTGGTGGTCCTAGTGGTGATCCCTGGTGATCCAGTGTGGTGATCTGGAGCCACAGAGCAGACAGTCAGTAGAGAGAGATGTCAGAGAGAGAGCAGATGTGCGTGTGAAGCTCTGGCTTCCAGTAGCCCGGCCATCCGGCCAACCTTAGCCTTCCTTCATCCTCTCTTCATTAAGGACTATACCGGACTCCCAGCTGCATAGTCACCAGGACACCGGGACCCCCCTCACCCAGCTACGTGACCAGGAACAGACCAGGAACAAAACGGGATTCCCGGACCCTTCCCGTCGCTCCGCCAGCCCCACTCCGCTCACCGCTCACCACTTCACCACGCTGTCACGATAAGAATGCCATCCGCTGATCTCAGCTGTCAGCAGAGCAGTCCCACAGAACACACCGCGGCTCCGGCCAGCTCCGCTAACACCGGCCCGCCGCTCACCCCCCCAGCCTCCATCGGAAGCCGAGCGCTCCATCTTACCGGGCCAAATCAGCAGACGGGACCACAACCACCCGGGAGCCGATCATCAGGACAGCCCACGGCTCGGGCCTAGCCCGTCGGCCATCTTGGTCCACCCAGGGGGCCGCAATCTCCACCCTCCACCGGAGCTCAACCCAGATCGCCGCCCAGCAGGTCAGTACCAGGACCCGGTCCCTCCTGACCCTCCCAGGTCTGCACCGGCCTACCTCCAGGTAGGACCCACCATCTTTCGGACCCCACCCTGCTTACGGTCGCCCCCCGGGCACCACCGCAGCCGCCGTCCAATTACCCCACTGCTCACTAGACTCGGGGGACAGACCAAAGCTGCGGCATAGCTCCGGCAAGCCAGCACCTCATACCCCTCCCATACCCGTCCAGGGGGCTCCGTGCCCTATTTCACCTGGAACACCCCCTGCAGGGACACAGGTTAACACCGGGAACCAGGATATCCACGGCTCTGGCCTGACTAGCGTCCTCCATAGATCCTCCAAGACGCAGGCACCACCAGGCTAATCAGTAAGTTTGGCACCCCCCCTTACCAATTGCCCCTTCCCCCTCTCCTCTGGATCTTCCTGCTCAGGTAAGCCCACTGGGTACCCCAGCAGTTGATCCAGGCTCCTCTAGTAGATCGCCCTTCGGGGGGTCAGGAAGGAATTTTGTCCTCTTCTGTAGTGATTGGCCAGCTCAGCTAGGGGTTTTCGCCTTCCTCTGGATCAACAGGAGGGAGGTAGGTACCCCCCCATCACCTCCAGTACTCCACACCATCATTCAGCCGGCAACTATATCTGCAGCAGCAGAAGCAGCCATCTGATCCCTCCATCCACCAGCAACTCCGCATCCTCCCTCAGCAACTAGTCTTTACTAGGGATGAGCCGAACACCCCCCTGTTCGGTTCGCACCAGAACATGCGAACAGGAAAAAAGTTTGTTCGAACACGCAAACAGCGCTAAAGTCTATGGGACACGAACATGAATAATCAAAAGTGCTAATTTTAAAGGCTTATATGCAAGTTATTGTCATAAAAAATGTTTGGGGACCTGGGTCCTGCCCCAGGGGACATGGATCAATGCAAAAAAAGTTTTAAAAATGGACGTTTTTTCAGGAGCAGTGATTTTATTAATGCTTAAAGTCAAACAATAAAAGTGTAATATCCCTTTAAATTTCGTACCTGGGGGGTGTCTATAGTATGCCTGTAAAGGGGCGCATGTTTCCCGTGTTTAGAACAGTCTGACAGCAAAATGACATTTTAAAGAAAAAAAGTCATTTAAAACTACTCGCGGCTATTGCATTGCCGGTCCGACAATACACATAAAAGTTCATTGATAAAAATGGCATGGGAATTCCCCACAGGGGAACCCCAAACCAAAATTTTAAAAAAAAATGACGTGGGGGTCCCCTAAATTCCATACCAGGCCCTTCAGGTCTGGTATGGATATTAAGGGGAACCCCGGCCAAAATGAAAAAAAAAAATGACGTGGGGGTCCCCCTAAATTCCATACCAGACCCTTCAGGTAACAAATGGCCTCTCACCTGATAGTGTGGACCCTTTAGTTATAGAGGGTCAAAAAGCGCCTTTTCATGTGACTAAATGGTATGCAGCATACATAGACATCCGTCAGGGACCCGATATAAGACAATCCTTAGCTTACCCATCCATTCCTTCAGGCCGTGCTCTCCGAGTGGTGGGAAAACTGGAGTTTCCACGGCCTGAAGGAATGGACGGGTAAGCTAAGGAGTGTCTTATATCGGGTCCCTGACGGATGTCTATGTATGCTGCATACCATTTGGTCACATGAAAAGGCGCTTTTTGACCCTCTATAACTAAAGGGTCCACACTATCAGGTGAGAGGCCATTTGTTACCGTGGTGGTGGGCTTCTGGAATCACCTCTTTGCAAGCATGTTGTCCATCCAAAATTGAAGATTTTTAGGACCACTTTTATGGACTTGATTTTACACTGTGGTGGATCTCATTGTGTTTTCTCCTGTTTTTATTTAAATTTCTAGCTCTGCACTGTCTGTTGTTTTTAGATTGTGCCAACCACCCTCAAGCAAGGGGTCGTCAAACCCCTACTAAAGAATCCCAATCTCGACCCTAAGGACCCTAACTACCGCAGATCGATAACAAACCTCAACACCATCTCAAAGATTATGGAGAAAGCAGTAGTACAACAGCTACAGCACCACCTGGACACACACCAACTCTTGGATCCTCTGCAATCAGGCTTTCGCCCAGGGCATGGCACAGAAACAGCACTTCTCAAAATATGGGACGATGCCCTGGAAGCAGCAGATGACGGAGAATCATGTCTCCTGGTACTATTGGACCTTAGTGCAGCATTTGATACAGTGGACCACAATACTCTACTCGTCCGCCTTACAGAAGTAGCAGGAGTCACAGATTCTGGTCTAAAATGGTTTGCATCCTTCTTAGAGAATCGCTCTCAGACAGTGAGACTGGGAGCATTCACCTCTGAAACCCGCCAAATCTCCTGTGGAGTCCCGCAGGGTTCACCCTTGTCACCAGTCCTATTCAACATCTATATCCGCCCACTCCTCGAAATCATCAGAAAATCGGACCTCTGCTTCCACTCTTACGCTGATGATATCCAACTGTACCTTCGCATCACCGGAAAAAAAGACCACCATCAGCAATTAGAGATATGCCTCACTCTGATAGATGACTGGATGACCATTAGCTCCCTCAAACTCAACGGTTCAAAAACAGAACTTCTTCTCCTACACGCTAACCAAAATACCAAAAACAAGACTCCGTGGACACCTCCCACCATCTTAGGACAAACCATCTCTCTGAGCACCAAAGCCAAAAGCCTCGGAGTTATCTTTGACTCAGAAATGACAATGGATGCACAAATAGGATCGGTAGTTAGCGAATCCCACCATCTCCTCCGCCTGTTACGTAGACTTCATCCCAGAAGAGGACAAAGCAGTAGTAGTTGGAACAATCATCAATTCCTGACTCGATTACGCTAACTCACTCTACATAGGATTACACCAATATCAGCTTGCGCACCTACAGGTCATCCAAAATGCGGCGGCAGGAAAAAAAACCTGGGAGTCAATTTCCCCATCAATAAGGAACCTACATTTGCTAACCGTAAAGGATCGGATCACTTTCAAGACCCTCTGCCTCACCCACAAATGCATACAAGGAACTGCGCCTCGATACATTCGAGAGAAAATAAAACACTACACACCCAATCGCAATCTTCAATCATCTAACCAAAACCTCCTTCTCATTCTCAAATACCGCTACAAAGCAAAGGGAGAACGATGATTCGCAGTCCAAGGACCTATGCTATGGAACACACTTCCAACCGACATCTGCATGGAAGAAAATCACCTGGCTTTCAGGAAAAAACTCAAGACCTTCCTCTTCTAGAAGCTGACAACACCAAACGCATTTAGCGCCTTGAGGCGTTTCAGTTCGCATTAGCAGCGCTTTATAAATGTTTCATTCATTCATCTGAGGGGGGCTGCGCTGATAAACAATCAGCGCAGACCGCCCCTGCCAGGAGAGCTGCCGATCGGCTGTCCTCTACTCGCGTCTGTCGCGAGTGAGGAAAAGCTGATCAACGGCTCTTCCTATTGACATTGTGATTAGCCGTGATTGGACACGGCTGATCACGTGGTAAAGAGCCTCCTCCGTCATCTGCTATGGGCTGGGCGGGAAGTGGTTAATATCACCAATATTTGGGTACCTTTATAAAAGGGTAGTGTTTAACCCATAAATTCACATTTTACTTTTATATTCAGCCACCCGCAGAGCTAGACTGGTACACAAACGTGTCTCTATATTTAACTAGAATAAGGTTTTGATTTTTTAATATAAAGTAATACATAGATTCATAAGTTTACATTTGTAGGCACATAGCTCAATAAATATTATTTGTATTCAATCATAAAATACATTCCAACAAGGACTTCTATGTAAACATATGAGGATATGAATAAAAAATGCATAACAATAAATATGTGGCACGCAGTGTCACTAGAAAAAAGTGGCAAAGACAAAATGCAATAACAATGGAACGTCCATACATAGCTAATAATGGTGTATGAATAACGGTAGTTGTAAGCTCTACGCCGTTTCGGGACCTTATAGCCACTCATCAGGAGAATAACCGTATTAATCACCTATAAATAGGGGAAATTAGCAATATTTAGAGTAGTTTAAAGGATGAGAGGGCAAACGTAAAACATAAAATTCCACATTCTTCCACAAAGACCATGAACTTACAATTGCATCCGTGCAAAGGCGGCGCAGCCCTGAATGCAGAGCCCACCCACAATGCCAGGGTCCGAAGCTGAGGGAGCGTGTCCAGGCAGCAGACCCGGTAACGAGAAACCCCCAGATTGGGTCAGAGTGTAACGGGGTGACCTCAGTGGAAGGAGGAAAAAAAAAAAGGACCTGGAAAGCAAAAACACGAAGTGAAATGGTAGGGGTAAGTACCCCCTTACCATTTCACACAGGGGGGGCCGGGATCTGGGGGTTCCCTTGTTAAAGGGGGCTTCCAGATTCCGATAAGCCCCCTGCCCGCAGACCCCCACAACCACCGGCCAGGGTTGTGGGGATGAGGCCCTTGTCCTCATCAACATGGGGACAAGGTGTTTTGGGGGGCTACCCCAAAGCACCTTCCCAATGTTGAGGGCATGTGGCCTGGTACGGTTCAGGAGGGGGGGCCGCACTCTCGTCCCCCCCTCTTTTCCTGCGGCCTGCCAGGTTGCGTGCTCAGATAAGGGTCTGGTATGGATTTTTGGGGGGACCCCACGCCGTTTTTTTTTTTTTTGGCGCGGGGTTCCCCTTAAAATCCATACCTTCAGGCCGTGGAAACTCCAGTTTTCCCACCACTCGGAGAGCACGGCCTGAAGGAATGGATGGGTAAGCTAAGGATTGTCTTATATCGGGTCCCTGACGGATGTCTATGTATGCTGCATACCATTTAGTCACATGAAAAGGCGCTTTTTGACCCTCTATAACTAAAGGGTCCACACTATCAGGTGAGAGGCCATTTGTTACCTGAAGGGTCTGGTATGGAATTTAGGGGAACCCCACGTCATTTTTTTTTAAATTTTGGCCGGGGTTCCCCTTAATATCCATACCAGACCTGAAGGGCCTGGTATGGAATTTAGGGGGACTCCCACGTCATTTTTTTTTTTTAATTTTGGTTCGGGTTTTCCCTGTGTTAAATTCCCATGCCGTTTTTATCAATGAACTTCTATGTGTATTGTCGGCAATGCAATAGCCGCGGGTAGTTTTAAATGGAATTTTTCCTTTGAAATGTCATTTTGCTGTCAGATTGTTCTAAATACGGGAAACATGCGCCCCTTTACAGGCATACTATAGACACCCCCCAGGTACGAAATTTAAAGGGATATTACACTTTTATTGTTTGACCTTAAGCATTATTAAAATCACTGCTCCTGAAAAAACGGCCGTTTTTAAAACTTTTTTTTGCATTGATCCATGTCCCCTGGGGCAGGACCCAGGTCCCCAAACACTTTTTATGACAATAACTTGCATATAAGCCTTTAAAATTAGCACTTTTGATTATTCATGTTCGTGTCCCATAGACTTTAACAGTGTTCGTGTGTTCGAACAAACTTTTTTCCTGTTCGCATGTTCTGGTGCGAACCGAACAGGGGGGTGTTCGGCTCATCCCTACTTACAACTACCGTTATTCATACACCATTATTAGCTATGTATGGACGTTCCATTGTTATTGCATTTTGTCTTTGCCACTTTTTTCTAGTGACACTGCGTG
The DNA here is from genome assembly GCA_037952835.1 of Lithobates septentrionalis. Taxonomy (NCBI): domain Eukaryota; kingdom Metazoa; phylum Chordata; class Amphibia; order Anura; family Ranidae; genus Lithobates; species Lithobates septentrionalis. The sequence goes on from JBBDGP010000284.1 coordinate 6,732,362, forward strand.
CCACATATTTATTGTTATGCATTTTTTATTCATATCCTCATATGTTTACATAGAAGTCCTTGTTGGAATGTATTTTATGATTGAATACAAATTATATTTATTGAGCTATGTGCCTACAAATGTAAACTTATGAATCTATGTATTACTTTATATTAAAAAATCGAAACCTTATTCTAGTTGATTTCTGCTCCCGTGTGCCTCACTCAAAGTCCCACATCCTTTTTCTTTTTTAGTTCTTAACCTCCTTGGCGGTAATCCCGAGCGTGACTCGGGTCTGACTTTTACTGTCAGGAGCGGTAACCCCGAGTCACGCTCGGGGTAACATTGCAGAGCATCCAGCGGAGCCCTTACCTTCTCCTGGGTTCCAGCGATGCCCTCCACTGTCCTCGGCTGTGCTCGACTGTGATCGCCAGCGCGATCACAGCATCTCACTTCCTAGTTCCGTTCCCTGCGAGCAGCAGTGGCGCACGGGAGCGGAACTAGGCGGGAAATTCAAAGTTCAAAAGTTCAAACACAAAACACACATATAAAAAGAGGTGATACAGTGTAATCTGAGAGGATTACATTGTATCATCTCAGATCTCACTGATACAGTGCCCCTTGCCCCAGTGCCCATTGCCTCCAATAAAATATTGAGAAGATGGAATCCAAAAAGCGCCATTTCGCTACAAAATCGCCTTTGGAGCAGTTGAATGACAGCGACAGCGACATGGAGTTGCTCCCAGAACTCAGCGATAGCGAGTCGTGGGGAGATTTGTCGTCTGACACTGAGCTGACAAGTGACAGCGATGACAGCGGTGATGATCCTGCACCTGACATCAGCGATGTGCGCACTTGGTGCCCTATTGAGTGCGATACGGACCAGGTAGCGCCCCCAAGATTTCCCTTCACTGGATCACCTGGGATGAAGGTCGAAGTTGAGCGTGGCAACCCTCTGGCATACCTGCAATTATTTCTCACAGAGGAGGTAATTGAAAAAATTGTCATAGAGACAAATCGCTACCAACAGCAGCAATCCGCTACGCTGCATGCCAGGTTTTCCCGAAGCAGAAGGTGGGAACCGGTGACTAAAAAGGACATCTGGCTGTTTCTCGGACTCATTATTCTTCAGGGGGTGGTGGGGAAACCACGCCAGAAATGGTACTGGACCACCAACAAGTTATTGGCCACTCCGTTTATTGGTACTGTGATGTCCGAATACCGTTTTTCCCTCATCATGAAATATTTTCACTTCACTAACAATGAAGAGTTTGATGAGGCATCCTGCGCCCAAGCTAAAAAAAATCTGGGAGGTATGCCAAATTATTGGGAACAATTTCCAGTGGGCCTACGTGCCAGAAAGGGACGTCAGTGTGGATGAGAGTTTGATGGCCTACAAAGGACGCCTAAGCTGGATCCAGTATATTGCATCCAAAAGAGCGCGGTTTGGCATCAAATCATACATGCTCTGCGAGTCATCCACCGGGTACATATGGAACTCGGTCATTTACACCGGTAAAGGCACGAAGTTCAACCCCAGGTACAGCAATTATGGGATGGCCACATCATCTGTCCTTACACTGCTGGAGCCATTACTGAACCAGGGATATTGTGTGACCATGGACAATTTCTATACGTCGCCGGAACTGTTTGAGGTTTTGATCCAAAACAAGACGGATGCCTATGGTACAGTTAGGCCTAACAGACATGACATGCCATCAATGTTTGGAAAGAAAAAACTAAAACCCGGAGAAATGGTTGCCTGGCAGAAGGGTAAGATGATGGCAATACGTTGGCGAGACAAGAAGGACGTGTGTCTCATGAGCACTGTGCACAATACCTCCACTGCCATGGTCCACACAAAAGGTGGGAAAGATGTGCTGAAGCCGCAAGTCATCATAGACTATAATTGCACTATGGGAGGTGTCGACCGAGCCGATCAGGCAATGACCTTTTATCTGACTATGCGGAAACAGCAGAAAAAATATTACAAAAAGATTTTCAGGCATCTTCTGGAACAATGCCTTTGGAACGCTTATATCTTGTACCGAGCAGGGAGTGACAGGCCTCTTGTTCATTCAGATTTTATCTGGAAGGTGGCTGAGCAGATTTTTGCCAAACACCAGATGCCATCAGTTGATGCGAACAGACCTGGACGACGTGCTGTTGGTGTTGCCAACCCAGAACGCCTAACAGGTCGGCACTTTATGGACTATATACCGCCAACCGCAAAAAAGGCAGCACCTACCAGGATGTGTGTGGTTTGCTGTTCACACAGAGATGACAAGGGAAAAAAAATCCGAAAAGAAAGCAGGTTCTTTTGTCCGGATTGTGACGTGGGACTGTGTGCTGTACCTTGCTTTAAAATTTATCACACTCAGGATGTTTACTGAATTTTCTTTGTCTGACAAATTTCTTTAGTTTGTATTACATTATTGAATAAAATTATATTATTTAAAAATTTAAAATCATGATTTTGTGTTTCAAACTTTATCACATCTGGGATGTCTACTAGAGTCTTGTTTGGTCAGGTTTAAGTAAGTAATTACTAAGAATTGCAGGCCTATAATACATAGCATCAAATTTCCATGCAAAATAATTGTACCGCTTTCAGCACAAAATTCCAGACAGAATCATACCGCCAGGGAGGTTAATATTGAACCGGGATGGAGGAGGGGTATGAACGGCCCCACTATCCTCATTTAAAGTCCCAATACTGCTGATTTCTCTCCATTTGTCTCTATATTTATTTAAATTGGTTATATACTGAACAATGCTTTTTTTACTTCCAAAGCTACTGGAAGAACTAGATCCCTCCTAAAATATCAGAAAGCGATCATCACAACCCTTTTGTATCCAGAAGGTGCTGTGGCCCAAAGCTCAATTCCAGATGCAAAAAAAGATACCTCACAAGAGTTATTTGTGTGGTCGATGGTGGATTTTAAAGGCACATACATTTATATAAAATATACATTTTATATAAAACATATTAAAAACTAGTGTATTAAAAGAGTTTGAAGAAAGTCAAAGACATGGGGAACATCCCCTGCAAATGTATTCCTCAAAGAAATACAGGACATAAATGACCATATATGTCAAATGGTATATCAATTATCCATATTGTCCAAGTGGTCTTGTCCAGTTCTGAATGGTCAGCGCATTTTGCTTAATTTGTAGCTTCTTCAGGACCGTGCGTTTTTGAGGGAACAACACTTTTATCATCAAACAAATAGACAGAAGTTAGATATGTACTGTATATATACAGTATATAGTACTGTGCACATAGGCGGGTGTGAAGAAATGTAATGTAAAAATGCTTAAACAATAAAAATATATATTTTTTAATTTTTATCACTATACAAAATGTAACAAAACAGAAACAAACAGAAGAAAAATCAAAATCAAATCAATATTTGCTGTGACTACCATTTGGCTTAAAACCAAGATCAGTTCTTTTAGGTACACACAGTGCTTGTGCACACAGTTTTTGAAGGAAATCGGCAGGTAGGAAATTCCAAACACCTTGGAGAACTAATCATAGATCTTCTGTGGATGTAGGCTGCACCAAATCCTTTTGTATCTGTGTGTGATCCTAGACAGACTCCCAGATAATAAGATCAGGACTCAGTGAGTGCCAAATCATCAGTTCCAGGAGTCCTTGTTCTTCTTGTTCTTCTTTACACTGAAGATAGTTCTTAATGACATTGACAGTATGTTTGAGGTTGTTGTCATGCTGCAGAATACATTTGGTGCCTCCCTAATGGTATGGCATGATGGCCGCTCAGACCACTCTACTATAGAATCTATACCCGGACAGCCAAGACACCAGCTTTCTGTAGTCTGCATTTGGGAGACTATGGTGAGAACTGAGGCCCCTGTAATACTCTATCCTTGAAGGTAGGCTCTACAATAGACCCCTGGTGGAAAGCAGTGAGGGTCACACTCTCTATGATAAGGTGAATATGAGAATTGGTTGTATTGGTTAGGTTACATAGATACGATTTGAAAATGGGAAGGTGTAATCTTGACCTGTTTGGATTCGAGAGAACATAACCCCTTTTGCTCCCTTTAGGAAGCCCTTTTTTGGGGGAAAAACGTATTGGGATCTACTTTGTTGAATAGTCATTGCTTCACATCAACACTGTATTGGTCCAGATTGAGACAATTATATACAGTATTTGGTACCATGTCATAGGTGATTGGAATAGGGATTATGCTTTTTCATCCATTATGGGGGTTGAAGTACTATATGGAGTTCTAAATAATCATGTTATCTGTTTTAAATGAAAAGAAGGATCTTACATACCCGTCAAATTCCTTTTAAAAAACAAATATGGAAAAAACTTGATTGTTTTTAAAGCAGTAGTAAACCATGTTTAAAAAAAAAGAAACTGGTCCCTTCACAGGGTAATGTCATAATGTGCTAGCATGCACTGCATACTAGCACATTATGGCAGGCTTACCTAAAAATTGGATCCCTCCAGCGGCGCCTGGTATTCCTTCTGTTTAAATTGGGGAGCCGTGATGATGTCATTTGCATGCGCACGGGAATCATGGCCACGACACAGCTCTCTCAATGGCATTCATGCCAAGCTCTCTCATGCCGTTCATTGAGAACACAGTGTGCGGGGATTTCGCCACCTGCTACACATGTAAATATCTTCTATACGGTGCACATTTAGGAGATATTCACTGTACCTACAAGTAAGCCTTATAAGTTTACCTGTAGGTACAAAACAACAAAGGGAGTTTACTCCCACTTTAAGTCGGTTGCAATGTTTCTTTGAGAGACCACCAACCTTTAAAGTCCTTTATTCTGAGCTTTTAGGTTCCCGAGAATAACACATTACATGCTGCTAATGGTAAGCCTCCTCTAATGGATTACCTTTTAAAGCGGCATATTTTTGGTAGACTTTAAATGTCAAGGGAAGGTTGCTTCTGGAAATAAATGAAAGTGAAATGGTTGCTGCCTATCTATATAATACTTCAAGAGTAAGCAGAACATTAAGTTGGAAAGAAGTGGGGGCTTTATATGTAATTGTCACCTACAATAAAGTGAAAGAGTTATTTTAAGTGAAGGTTTAAGCCCCCCTGCATTGGATTGAATGTAACTAAAGACAGGCCCTATGCTAAGTAGAAAGTAAAATTTGAATAAACAAATCTTTTTTTTTTTTTTTACAAGAACTTGACAGTTAAGCTGGTCATATGTGGCTTGGATTTTGGTCATTTCTAAGAATCAGCTGAACTTCAAGTTGTGGCTGAACCTGCTGATATCACAAGGCTCAACAAACTTTGACTGAGAAATTAAAAGAATCCAGTGGAAAAAATGCATCCAAACAGTGACTCTATCCAGTCATCTGCAGTCACTGTTTGGGTATTCAGACAGCTTTGGGTGCCGGCAGCAAGACATTTATCCATTCAAGCTGTTTGGCATGGATGGGGGAAACTATGGATTATAGATCTATGCATTGCTAATCTTTACATGTATGACCCATCTTTACCTTTATGCAAGAGAAGATTGCCACTGAAGTGAAAAAATGCCTAATGAGACCCCTGAGATGTACAGTATAACATATTTTGGCCTAGGCCAGAAACCATGAAGCAACTTAAAAAAATGTAAAATAAAAATGTTTAAAACAAGTAAATATAATATACCCTCCTATCTATTTACTAATGCTAGCAGCATACAGATTACAAATAAATAATATTGATTGAGAGACTTTAGTTCCACTTTAACCACTTCCCACCCGCCGTATATAAAATGACGGCTGCAGGGTGGTTCTATGACTGGGCATCATATGACGTCCAGCAGGAAAAGCTGCTCATGCATTCTCCCCGGGGGCGCGCAGCATGGCGATCGGTGGTGCGGTGTGTCAATTCGACACAACGAATCTCCGATCTAGGTAAAGTGCCTATGACGTAGGCTCTTTACCACGTGATCAGCTGTATCCAATTACAGCTAATCACATGGTAACCAGGAAGTGTCATTTATCGACTTTCCTCCATTCGCACTAACAAGGCGCTGGTAGAGGAGAGCTGATCAACAGCTCTCCTGACATCAGCGCATTGATTATCAGTGCGGACACATCAGCAATGCCCACCAGTGATGCCCATCAGTGCCCAACTAGTAATGCCCATCAGTGCTGCATTTTAGTGCCTCCTCATCAGTGCCTAGCAGTGCCACCTCATCTGTGCCACCTCATCAATGCCCATTAGTGCCTGTCAGTGAAGGAGAAAACTTACTTATTTACAAACTTATATAACAGAAACAAAGAAAAAATGTTTTAAATTTTTTCAAAATTGTCAGTCTTTTTTTATTTGTAGTGCAAAAAATAAACAGTGGTGATCAAATACGACCAAAAGAAAGCTCTGTTTGTGGGGGAAAAAAAGATGAAAAATGTCATATCGGTACAGTATCGCATGACCGCGCAATTGTCATTCAAAGTGCGACAGTGCTGAAAGCTGAAAATTGGCCTGGGCAGGAAGGGGGTAAAAGTGCCCTGTATTGAAGTGATTAAGCTATTTGATATGCAATGTCAATTCTCCATTTTTTTTTCTACAAGCCGTAAAACTAGTGTAGAGTGGACCTTATGCACTCAAGTTACGCCAAAGAAAAAAAAAAAAAAAAAACTCATCTAAAGACCATGAGCATGCGTTGTACACTCATATTAAAAGTAGACAGGTGTTAATATCGCACAATAAAAGCTAATTTACTGTAAGATCTAATTTGTATTTGGCATTACTGTACATTTGATGGAATAAAACGTAAATCATAGATCATAGCACCTGTGGTGTTTCTTGAGCAACACTGCATAATAAACAACTCACACACTTTGGGGGTTATTTACTAAAGGAAAATCCACTTTGCACTGCAAGTGCACTTGAAAGTGCACTGAAAGTGCACTTGGAAGTAAAGTCGCTGTAGATCCGAGGGGGACATGCAAGGAAAATAAAAAACAGCATTTTAGCTTGCACATGATTGGATGATAAAATCAGCAAAGCTTCCACAAATGTCAGATCTTCCCCTCAGATTTAGAGCGACTGCACTTCCAAGTGAACTTTCCGTGCACTTTCAAGTGCACTTGCAGTGCAAAGTGGATTTGCCTTTCGTAAATAACCTCCTTTGTGTTTAGCTGGCCTTTAGATCTACCAACACCTGTTAAGGCCTACCTGATTGGAAATAAATTTAATAGATTGTCTAGGTAGTTGGTAGTTGATAAATCTAAATAAAACATTAGTATTGAACACTCAGATTGTAACATGTTTGACCACTCTAATTGGTGCTAGACATTTGGTAAGAATTTGTGTACAGGCTCTTACCTTTCATTCAGAAATCAATGATGATTTTGTATGTACTTGTTTTTTACACCAATTAAACTGATTTAGCACATAATGAATATGCTACTGTTTCTGTGCCAACAGTATATATTTTAATTAGCAAAAAATTGAATTGAAGAAAAAAGTTCTAAAATGAATATAGGTGGTCCCCGGGTTACAAACAAGATAGGGTCTGTAGGTTTGTTCGTAAGTTGAATCTGCTTGTATGTCGGAACAGGTACATTTTTTAAGTGCAGCCAAAAAAACTATTTGTAAGCTTTTTGGATAACATAGGGAAGGGTTAACACCCCTGTAATGTTTGTTTTGCTATCTGTGCCCCTAATCAGAAGAATTCATTTCACTTTCTGTCCCAATGTTCTGTCCATTTTGTCCCAATGCCTTTGTTAATAAAGCATCAGTGGAGGTACCTTTTTCCCATAATAACTCTAATGCCCTGTACACACGGTCGGATTTTCCAACAGAAAATATGCGATCGGAGCTTGTTGTCGGAAATTCCGACCGTGTGTGGGCTCCATCTGACTTTTTCCAACGGTTTTTCCCACACACAAAGTTTGAGAGCAGGCTATAACATTTTCCGACAACAAAATCCGATCGCGTCAATTCCGACCGTGTGCGGACAATTCCGACGCACAAAGTGCCACGCATGCTCAGAAGAAATTCCGAGACGGAACTGCTTGGTCTGGTAAATTTAGAGTTCGGAATGGATAGAGCACTTTCATCATGCTGCAATGTTTTAAATAGTTTTATGCAGCGCACTCTCTTCTTCCTTATAATGCTAGAAGAATGAAGTTGTTTTGCTACTCATATTCACACAGACTTCTCACAAACTTCTTTCTTTATTATTTGTCGTGATTTCATCAATATAATATTTTGATTTGTCACATCTTAAGAAAAAATTATCAATGTTTTATTTTTTGGTTTGTATTTTTTTCAAGCCTGATCTTTTTTTTTTTTTTTTTTTTTTACCAGAATATTTTTGGGTGTGTTTTGTGTGTCAAGTTACCACACCATTATTATCTTGTATTATTTAATCTCAAGGAGATTGTTTGGTGTTGGTGTCTCTTGTTAATTTCACATTTTATTTTTGAAATGTACCTGCCTCCTCACAAACAAACTGAGGGAGGCTGGATAAACAGCAGAAATTAGTGAAGCCTTTGACCCCCAGGGCAGACATCATTTATTTAAATGCAAAATTGGTGGCCTGAGGAGTCCATATATAAGGGAGTTCAATCTGGTCCAGAAGTCCAAGAGATCATGAACTGCAGCAGATGACATGTATTGTTCCCAGGCTGTGGTCATACAAGAGCCTGCATCTTTTCTCAGGCCAGACTGAACCCAGGTCATCACTCTCTGGTCTTCCTTACACGCTTGGTTCCCGGCTGTGGCTCTGGTGTTGGAGGTGTGGCAGAAGGAGGAGTAGGACCTGGAGGAGGAGGAGGAGGAGTAGGACCTGGAGGAGGAGGAGGAGGACCATGGGTGAGCTGACAAATGTGGCTTTCGCATGTGAGTTGGCCCCTTAACCCCTTCTGTAGAGCTTCTAAAATGACAAACTCACATAAGAGGTGTTGGGCCTCCTCCATTTCCATAATTTTGCAGGCTGTTATGGCAGCAAAATCCTCTTCCACACTGTGGGGTGTTCTGAGGGCCTCAGTAGCCTTCCAAAATAGGCCTATTGCAGCCTCCTCCAGGTTACTCCTCTTCCTGCCACTTTGTCTTTGAAGGCGAGGGTAGGGACCTGGGTATCGGGCAGCCTGCTTGGCCCGGCCACCTCCTGGCCGAGACTTCCCTGTGTATGAAAAAGGGACATGGTTTGTGGTTCATCAATCACAATCAGAAATTAGTACTCCAAACTAACATCTATTTAACATCATTAATTTCATCATTGGTTTTTTATTAATTTTTGCAAAGAGTATATAACAATACAATGTGCACATTGTATATTAGGTACAGTACAGTCGTTTAGATGTATACAATGAAACAGATTATCTGATTAATGCTATAACATATAGCAGAGAGCTGTCATAATGCCGCTTCCGATATCGGAGGTTAATTATGGCATGAGTAGCACTACCCCAGGCGCCCTAATGGGAACACTTTTCACCCGGGGGGGTGGCACTCTGCGTGGACAGTCTCCGGCTTAGATAGATCATAGGTAAAATAGAGTCTATAAGCAAAAGCAGTAGGAATATTCAAGAGAAGGGAAAAAAAAAAGAAAAATTATCAAGAAAAAGCGGTAACGATATGTTGCTTATCATGAAAATAAGAAAGGTTTCTGGATCGTCAGGTGATTGGTTATGAAAGGAATGATGCGGCTCCAGTCCACATCTCCCATGGCCTCCATTTATATTTCACAGTGTGTGTAAGGCCCGAACTAGAGGCCATCATCAATTCAAAACTGTAGTGGAGGTTCACCGTATCTAGAGTATGTTCAACGGAGGGGGTAGCATCCGTTTTCCATAGTCTTGCGATACATAATCTTGCAGCTAACAGAATATGGGTCGCTATGTATCTGTAAGGTGTTGGTATTGTTTCAATAGTGAGGTTCAGCACAGCTAGATCAGGTGTTGGGTGTAAATCTTGGTGTATAACGTCTGATAGTATTTGGAAGATCTTGTTCCAGTAATTACGCAATCGTGGGCATGTCCAGAAAATGTGAAGTAGATCACCTCTGATTGAACACCCGCGCCAGCATTGATCGCTGATAGAAGGATTGAATTTAGCAATTCTGGATGGGGTTAAGTACCACCTGAGGTGTATTTTTTGGGTGTTTTCCCAGAGCGTGGCGCATTTTGTGGATTTATAGACTGACTGGATCGCTTTTTGCCATTGGTGTTCCGTGTAGGTCTGACCTAAGTCATGTTCCCAGTGAATATGAGGGGGTTTCTTGGTAAACTGCTGTTTATGGTGTAGGATATTATAAAATAGGGATATTCCCTTGCGTTTGGGGATGGAGGACGTTAGAAAATCCCATGCTTTAGGATGTATAGTGTACAACTGAAGGTGGGAGTTTCTAAGGCAGTGGGTGACTCGGAGGTAGGTGAAGAGTTCTGTTTGGGGTAAGTTATACTCTTGTTTCAAGAGGGTAAAAGATTTGGGTTTGTCTATGAGTAGAATGTGTTGTATGGTTCGGATACCGTTCTTGGCCCATTGGTTTAAATTTAAGTCTGGGGAGAGGTGATGGAGAGTTTCAATAGGGATAGGAGTGGGAGGATTATCGGGTGTGTCGCCGCTGTTTTGTATTAGTTTTTTCCATGCTGAGACTGACGCCACCATGGTGGGAGGTGTTGCCGCCGACAATTTTGGACCCCAGGGTGAGCTCATCAACCAAGATTGTAAGTTTGGGTGAAGCAGGTGGGAATGTTCTATTGAGCTCCAAAGTTTGTTAGGTTTTGTGCAGAACCACTCACCGAGCTGGTCCAGTATCGCTGCCGTGTGATAGTCTTCGAAATCTATTGTCCCTGAGCCCCCCGCCAATCTCTGATTTCTAAGTGTCGAATGTGCACATCTAGGTTTGGTTTCATTCCATATGGTTTTGTTAAGTATGGATTGCAATGATTTAAAGTAGTATTCAGGTAGGGGTACGGGTAGAGTTCTGAATAGGTATAGGATTTGGGGTAGGTGTAGCATTTTGAATGCTGCCAGTCTACCTGACCAAGAAAGGTTGTGTTTGGTTATGGCCTGTGCGTCTATTGTTAAAGTGGCGAGGAGAGGTTTGAAATTGGCTGCAAATAGGAGTTTAACTGATTTCGAAAGGTGGATTCCTAAGTATGGGATGCTTTGGTCGGCCCAAGCAAAGGGGAATTGTGCTTGTAGCAGGTTTCGAGAAGTAGCGTCTAGTTTAAGGTCTAGAATATGGGACTTAGTTACGTTAAGCTTGTAATATGATACGCGACCAAACCAGTCTAACAATTTTTGGGCTTCAGGAAGGGAGGAATTTGGATTGGTGAGTACTAGTATGACATCATCAGCAAAGAGGCTGATTTTGTGTGATGTTTTCCCTATTGTGACTCCTGTGAGTAGGGGGTTTGAGCGAACGTGTTCCGCTAGTGGTTCTATGAGCATGTTGAAAATCAGCGGGGACAATGGACATCCCTGGCGAGTGCCATTTGTGATGTGAAATGTTTGTGAAAGCATATCTGCGGAGTATACCTTCGCAGTTGGGACAGTATATAGAGCCAAGATAGCGTTGTATATGAGGTCTTTAAAACCAAGTTTAGTTAGTACTGCTCTGAGGTAAGACCAGTGTATCCTATCGAACGCCTTCTCTGCGTCCAAAGAGAGGAGCAGAGAAGGCGTTCCGCTGGATTCAATATGGTGTATTATGTTCACCATCCTTCTTGTGGCATCAGGGGCTTGCCTGCCCCTAATGAATCCTGATTGGTCTGTGTGTATGAGATCAGGCATAACAGCCATAAGGCGTCTGGCAATCGTTTTGGCATATATTTTTACGTCAAGATTCAATAGGGAGATAGGGCGGAAGTTTTGGGGGGAGGTAGGAGCTTTGCCTGGTTTCGGGATAGTAATGATAAGAGCGTTTAGTGATTCATCAGGGAATGTTGAGGAGGAGGCAGCAATGTTGAAGAATTCTGTCAGTTGGGGAAGTAAGTGTCTAGAGAACCTTTTATAGTATTCCCCCGTGAGACCATCTGGTCCTGGGGCTTTGCCCGTTGGCAAGGAGGATATTGTATCAAGAATTTCCCTGTCTGAAAATGGTTCGTTGAGGGAGGTCAGTTGAGAGTCAGTCAGCTTTGGTAGGTTAATTTGTTGAAGAAAGTTGTTGATATCTTCAGGGGATGGTTGGTAAGTAGTGTGGTCATGTTTGATGTTGTAGAGCTTACTATAGTAGTCGCTGAAGGCGTTCGCTATGTCCTGGGGGTTAGTCAGAGTGTCAGTTGAGTGTGGGTAGGATAAAGTCGGAATTTTGGATTTGATCCTTTGTCCTTTGAGGCGTTGCGCTAGTCTTTTACCTGCTTTATTGGACGTGGAGTATGTGGTAGCTTTAAGCTTACGCTGGATCAGTTCATAGGAGTGGAGAAGAAGTGAGCGCAGGTCACGTCTTAGGGTCAATAATTGGGCTTGGGTGTTCGGGTCTGGGTTAGTCTTATGCTGGGATTCAAGAGTCGTGATTTGGGAGGTAAGGGTGTCTATTTGCTGCGTCCTCCTTTTTTTACACACAGAGCTCAGTTTCATGACAATACCTCTAATAACCGCTTTGTGCGCGTTCCACACCGTCACGGGATCCCCCACTGACCCTTTGTTTAAATCAAAATAATCACTTATATGTTTTTCTATATATAAGGAGTAGGTGGGGTGTTGTAAGATATAATTGTTCGCTCGCCAGAGGAACGTATTCCGCTGGGGTGGCATGTCGGTGATGGAAATAGAGATTGGGGCGTGGTCTGACCACGTCACGGTGTGGATTACAGATGCGCTGATGTTTTGTAGTAGCCATTTGTCTGTGAGGAACAAATCAATTCTAGAATAGGAATTGTGGCGGGGTGAAAAATAGGTAAAGTCTTTTTCGGACCCATGATGGCATCTCCACACGTCAAAAATGTCATGTGATGTGAGGAGCCGCCCCAGGGGTGACTCTCTTCTTTTCGCAGGAGAAGTAGTGTCCATATGGATATCGGGAACTAAATTGAAGTCTCCGCAGATTATCAAATGACCCTTGCAAACTGCTCGAGCCTTAGTGAGGGCTTTCTTCAGGAAACTGATCTGGCGGGTGTTGGGGGCGTAGATATTCATTAATGTATAACTAACTTTGTTGAGGGTGAAGGATAAAATGAGATATCTACCGTTGGGGTCAGGGGTTTGTTGTAGCAGTTGGAAGTCCAGCCCCTGTTTGATCGCTATGAGAACTCCTCTTTTCTTGGAGCAATAAGTGGTGTGGTATATTTGGGGGTACTGCCGATTATGGCATAGGGTTGTTGCCGCGGGGAGCAGGTGGGTTTCCTGGACACAGAGGATGTCACAGTCCAATTTTGCCGCAGTGTGCCATAGAGAATGACGTTTTGCCGGGTGGTTGAGGCCCTTGGCATTGAGGGACACAATGTTGCAGGGCATGATCAGAGGATAGTGGGTGAAGTGTGTTGAGTGTAGAAGAGTCACTTACAGTTAGCTGCTTGTAGCTTGCGGGATGTTGGCGATGTTGTCGGTGGTTAAGTTGCTGGATGGATGGTCACTTGCGTGGTGTTGAAGATCTAGATCGGAAGCCGCAGGAGGGAACTGGAGGGAGGCAACAAATTAAAAGGCTGGAAGAGCCAACAGTTAGAACAAGAATTGATAATAGATTTAACTTTCTACTGCAAACTCGCTGTATAGGAAGCGTGGCGGCGTAAATAACAGAGAGCTTATGAGAAGCTATGCCGCAGGTGGGGGAAAACAGTTAGTGTTCAAAAGGAGAGAAATAGAACAATTAGGAGCATTGCTCAAGACAGCGAGGGAGAAATGAGCTGTAGAGGTTATAGCCCAACTTATTCAGGTATTCGTGTGGGTATGGTGGATCTTGGGGTTCTGGTTGTTGCGCCTGTGGGAAGAATTTTGTTGTGGCAGAGGGGATCCCGTCTGTTGGGGGTTCCAAGATGATGCCCCATTCGTGCAGAAGGCGCAGCCCCTTCATTAGGTCGTTGACAACGTGAGTAGTGCCATTTTTCATGATGAGGATGGTCGCCGGATATCGCCATTTATATGGGATTTTGTGGTTGGAGAGGCCTTTTGTGATGGGATTTAGCTTCCTCCTCATTTGCAGGGTGAACTTGGAAAGATCTGGAAAGATCTGTATTGCCTCGTAGGGTCTGGGCAGGGGAGCTTTGGCTCTGGCTTCTGACATCATTTTTTCTTTTATGTGGAAAAAATGGATTCGCATGAGTACGTCTCTTGGTACTGATGCTGCTAGATGAGACGGTTTGGCAATCCTGTGAATTCTATCGATGACGATATCTCTGGGAGCCGCGTCGGGTAAAATAGTGTGTATGAGGTCTTTGGCGTACTTGGGGAGATCATTCGGGGGTATGGACTCAGGGACCCCTCGCAGTTTGACGTTGTTACGTCGAGAGCGATCTTCCAAATCGGCCAGCTTGGCTTGGACCCAGTGTTGCTCATCTTTAATGTCATCCACCGCGTCTATAATGTCATTCACTGTGGCTGAGCATTCTGTCATTCCCCTTTCCATATTAGAGATTCTATTGTCCATAGAGTGCATCTCTGTGGAGATTTTACTGAATAGGGATGATAAATCTGTCATCAGAGAGGTTTGCAGGGACATCAGCATCTCTTTTAGGGTTGTGTCTATTACTGGCTGGCCTGAGGTGGGGAAGAATGCCATGGAGTTATGCAGAGCCTGGTTAGACTGAAAGGGGTTGAAGGCTTGGGCCTGTACTGCAGCGCTGATATGAGGAGAGTGTGGTTGTGGTGTATCCATCCGCATCCGAGCTTTAGCAGGGCTGGAAGTAAGGGGAGCAGATCCAGGGTCATGGGTAGGGGATGTAGGCAGAGGAGCTGTGCCCATTTCACTGTGGATGGCGTCAGGGAGATCTGTGTAAGCCTCACTAGTGTCTGTCAGGCCGCCGGCGCCATCTTGGATAGCACTGACCTTGTCCTGGGGAAACAGGAACGTAGTAAGTTTTCTGATTTCCCTTTCTCCCATCCATTTGCGGGACATTGTCGGTCAGCACTGCGGGAAGCTGTGTAGCGATTTTGGGGCGAATCGCTCCGGTCTGTCAGGCGTTATTCGTTCCGGTGTTCTCCCTCGCTGTGGAGCTATGAGATTAAGCAGCCATCTTCAGCGCCGGCTAGCCACGCCCCCCAACATCATTAATTTGACAACCAGAAATATTTAGAAGAATGCTTTACCTGGCTCAAGCTGGGCTCCTCCACATGTTGCTGCCTGAAAGGCCCAGGTTGGGCGTCAGAAGCCTCAGCTGAGGGGGAAAGAAGCGTGGAAGGAAGATTGGAGAGTGCTGGCCTGGGTTCAGTCTGACCTGACAGAAAATGCAGCCTGTCATAGTACCACAGCCTGGGGAGATAAATGTCATCTGCTGCAGCTGATCTCTGGGAGTCCTGGACCTTCTTGCGCTCCCTTAGATAAGTGCTCCTCATGCCACCAATTAGGGCCTTCAAATAGGGGATGTCTGCCGTGGGGATCACCGGCTTCACAATTTCCAGCAATTGATCCAGCGCTGTCTTCCTCTTTGTTTGGTTCTTATAATCAGGGTTGTTTACCTGTCACAGACAGGGCAGCCCTCTGAACATATCTATGAATATGCAGATAAACTCCTGATTCTTCAAGATATCCATTTTCTCTGCAAGACACAACTCAAGACAAACCCTAATGTCAGGCTAAACTCTCCTAATCTTGTCCCAATATAGGCCTCAATCTAGAAGCAGTATAGGCCCAATTTTAAATCTTACCTTCTTTATCATGATCGGCTCCTCCGATACTCCTTCCTCCGCTCACAGATCGTAGGTACTACGCACGCGTGTTACGCTTTATATACACTGCGCATGCATGAAACTCCGCCCGCCCCTGACAATCTTTCTAGTCTATTCCCCGCCCCTTCTCGTTCGGCGCAGTGGGGGAAGAGCACATGGCGGAAACACAGCAGGTGCGTGCTAATTACAGCAACGAGGAGGAGGAGGAGGAAAGCCCGGAGCCAGAAACGTCCCGATCCCGGAAGAGACGATTTAAGGCCTCAAATATGTCCTTTGGGGAGATGTTGGAGATGGTCGACATCCTGAAGAAGGCCGACTATGACGGGAAGTACGGACCTTACCCCAACCCCAATGTCAGAAAGGCCAAGATCATGACTAAAGTTGTGAAGAGTCTGCAGAAGAATTTTGGGGTACGACGATTCAAGGATCAACTGGGGAAGCGGTTGTCAGACCTCAAATTAAGGGAGCACGATCAGTATAGAAGGATCAGGAGAGTGCTGCAAAAAAGTAAGTAATTGTCCTGTGTTCCTATTCTTTAGTTTTTCAAATGTTTGTGCTGCTCCATGTGCTTTTCTTTACTGTTGTACAGTTTAAAATGGCAACTTTCATGTTCATGGGCACATTATTCAATCGTATGAAACATTGTGCTCCAGTGTATACTATAGGGGTGTCTCCATCTGTGAAGCTTGTACAAAACAGGTAAGTATTCAAGCTTGACAAAGTAAAAAAATATTTCTTCCTCTTGGAACTCTGCCAAAACAGACAATTGTACCCCACTTCCAAGCAATGTTTCATATTCCTATTTCTGTCATCAAATATCTGTGTGCTAAGTATACCTATTTTTTTTTACATAGGGGAGAAAAGACTCGGAGGACACCACTCATCCGAGGAGACCACAGACCCCCCACCTCATGAGGAAGTGGAAATCCACCAAAGCCAACAGGAGGAGGAGGAGGGAGATGTGATGGAAATTGTCACCACAACAGGTAAGTGTCTGAGAGCACAGGCTCAGGTAAGAGATGGATGCCGGCAGATTTATAATACATGGTGTGTTTTTTTTTCTATATTTTTAGGTGATCGTGATGTTGTGGATCCGGGTCATTTCACCAGTGAGAGTGCCCAGATCCTGATCGGGGAGATCATGGGGTGTAATAGGGACTTGGAAAACATACAGAAAAACATCAATGATGTTAAAAACAAAATGAAGAACATCATTGATGTTTTAGGGAGGGTTTAAAACCCCTCGAAATCCCTAATGTAGTTGGCTTTTTTTCCAAAAAAAATTGTGGTACCTTTTTTTACATAGCGTCGAAAAGCCAAATTTTGAAGATGCACACAGTGTGTCAACATGTGCTATCTGCCATCACGGGAGATCAATGTAGGCGTTTTGGGGGTGCAACCCCTTCCTCAATAATAAAGTAGCTGAGAAGAAGGGGTTGCACCCCCAAAACATGTCCCTTGATCCCCCGTGATGGCAGCTAGCACATGTTGACATTCGGCAATTTGTGTGCATCTTCAAAATTTGGCTTTTCCAGGGGTGACTTCACCCCATCTGAACGCAATATCAAACACAGTTTATAAATACTCATGTCTGATATTGCCTTCAATTTCTAACAAAGTTGAACTTTGTAAGTTCCAGATTTGTGTATTTCTTGTTGCTTTTAAACATGCCTGTTTTATCTTAAAAGGACATTTCTACTTTTATTAATGTGACCCCAAAAATTGTTATACAACAAACATGTTGGTTTGTTTTAAAAACCTTTGATAAATGCACATGTGATTGTGCTGGTATTAAAAAGATTGATAATCAAGAATGTTTGGATTCTTATTTCAATCCTCCCAAAATTGTTGGTTGATAAATTGGTGGTTTCTGTGACAATGGGGGTTATTTCCTAAGGGCAAATCCACTTTGCACTACAAGTGCAGTCTCAAGTGCATTTGTAGTGCAAAGTGTTTTGCCTTTAGTAAATAACACCCTACAGTGCTTTCTAATGTTACACAATCACGCCATTTTCAGGACTCCCCAAATGTATGTCAGGGTCATCTAAAAGAAAGACAAGCAGTAAATGTCAGCAAATATTTTAGTTGTTCCAATTTTTTTTTTATTTAAAAAATGTCTCAGACATTGTCTGGCATATTGATTGCCCCCCCTACCCGCAAAGTATTCAAGGTATCTTAGACGGACATTGCAGGCACTCAGGGGGGGCAAGCCAGGACGGCCAGCTTCAAGCGCCGTCAGGATTGGTTAATTTACATGAATTCCGGATTCAGGCCCAACTGAGCCAGCATAGTTCACAGAATTTCCCCTTAAAAAGTTGTGGAGAACACAGCACGCCAGGATGATATGATTGAGTTTATACTCCGCCATGTGTATGGGTGTAAGAAATAGGCGGAACCGGCTGGCCATTATTCCAAACGTGTTCTCCACCACTCTTCTAGCTCTGACCATCAGGTAATTAAAAAACCTCTGGTCCGGGGTGAGGGTCCTCATAGGGAATGGCCGCACAAGATGGTCCCCCAGCGCAAACGCTTCATCCGCAACGAAGACGAGTGGGAGTCCTTCCACATTATCTTCTGGAGGTGGCAAGTCCAAGCTTCCATTCTGGAGACGCCTGTAGAACTCCATCTGGGCGATGACTCAACCATCCGACATATGGCCATTCTTCCCCACGTCCACATACAGGAACTCATAAGTAGCCGACACCACCGCCAACATCACAATACTATTGAACACCTTGTAGTTGTAATAGTATGACCCCGAGTTGGGTGGTGGGACGATGTGGACGTGTTTCCCATCAATTGCCCCTCCGCAGTTAGGAAAGTCCCACCGCTGGGCTAAGTGGGAGGCCACAGTCTGCCATTCCTGTGGGTTGGAAGGAAACTGTGGAGTCAATATTGGCCACCCAATGGACAGGTAAGAAGTGTCATAATACAAAGAGATAAATATACACTGTACACATTTGAGCACATTTTTACATTCTGCTATTACCTATCAAGATAATAATAGGATACAACAACTTTAAACAGTACCATTTGAAAGTATTCAGGCAGGCCCTTGCACTACATGATTTGGGGAATTCATCCATGAATCTGACCACAAAAGAGGTGGGTATAGTATATATAGGTTTGGCAAAGTCAGCAGATAGAGGATTGGTATCAGCTGAGTTAGCAGTTGGGGGGAGGGGGGGTTCAAAATGAATTTATGACCCTAAAAAAAACCTCTGGCACTCTGCATGAATTTAAAGCACACATCACAATTTTACACATTTTAGGGGGTATTTAGGGTAAAGCACTACTATGGAGCTGACAAAATACATTGTTAAGTGACTATACGAGGTGAATATAGGGCCAGGAGAGCATGCTGGGGAGGTAAGTGAAGGCAAATATGTATGAAGGACAAAAATAAAAATTAGCTAAAAATCCAACATGCATGAGGACAAAGGGGACATTCACAGCATATTACAATCATGGTAACTAGGGAATGAGGAAAGAAATACAATATGTTATCAAACATTAAATACAATAAAATGTGATGTTAAAGGATAAATCTTACCTTAATATAGTCCTTCTGCAGGGCCTGAATGATGGCAGAACAGGTCTCCGGGATAATGATCCCCAGAGCCTGGGGGGAGATGCCTGTCGAGAACTTGAGGTCCTGCAGGCTTCTCCCCGTCACCAAGTACCGCAGGGTGGCAACTAGCCTCTGCTCCGGAGTGATGGCTTGCCTCATGCAGGTATCCTGCCTGCTAATGTAAGGGGTCAGCAAAGCCAACAAACGGTGAAATACGGGGTCCGTCATCCTGAGAAAGTTCCTGAAATCATCAGGATTATTCTCACGGATCTCACGGAGCAAAGGCATGTGACAGAACTGGTCACGCTGGAGCAACCAATTCTTGGTCCATGAACTCCTCCTCGCCCTGTTCATGGACTGGGCTTGTGTCAAGGTAAGGACCCCAACACCAAGCCCCCACACAGCACGAACTCTACGAGGGGTACGTATACGCAACATGGCTAGAAAACGGTCGGCTGCTCAGAACGAAGTAACAGAACGCACTGAAGAACAGCGAGGCCTGTGAAGAGCGACCTGAAAATCAGTAACGAACTAACATGAACACAATGACATGTCAATTGTACTCGCTGCACGCACTGAAGACCAGATACAAACCCACAAGCACAAACTGAACAGCAGAAAACGATCTGAAAGCCACGAGTCTGAAAAAGCGCGAATCGTCTCTCACCAAACTTTTACTAACACGAGATTAGCAAAAGGAGCCCAAAGGGTGCCACCCTTGGTTCTGAACTGCCCTTTTATAGTCTTGTCTTACGTGGTGTACGTGACCGTGTTCTTGGCGATCGGAAATTCCGACAGCTTTGTGCGACCGTGTGTATGCAAAACAAGTTTGAGCCAACATCAGTCGGAAAAAATCCATGGATTTTGTTGTCGGAATGTCCAATCAATGTCCAATCGTGTGTACAGGGCATTACAGGAGTGAATTTCCCTCCCTAGGGGTAGATTTCCTCTCACTTTCTGTCGTCTCCATCCGTTTGTAAGTAGGAGTAGTTTGTAAGTCGGATGTTTGTAACCCAGGGACCGCCTGTACTTAATTACTGGTGTTTATGCATGTACTGTAGGTGGGGAACATTTTGATACAGTTCTTTTGCTACTATAATTTCCTTGTCAAAAGAAGTTTATTGAGTATACAATATTATAAAGATACATAAAGTAAGTTTACAAGGATCTATAAAGTAAGCTCATTGTTTTACAGTAGGGTTTATATAGGTAAATATCATGAAATTTCAAATATTAAACATTGGGTTCACGTAAACCTAAATTAAAGATATATATCATTTCCTTAGTTACTTTTGTAGGTATTTAAATGATTTATACCTACTATACATATTGTTTACAGGTAGAGTGGATATAGGTCAAATAAATTCTGATAATGAGCTTTAATCGTAAGGTGGAGAAAAGGAAAGAGAAAGAAGAAAAAGGGTATTCTTTTTAGTTCTTTTTGAAGCCTTAGAATGGGTGTCTCTGTAAGTCATTTAATCTGTTACCATGGCAACAGGACAGAGTCATTGAAATTTGACAGGAACTGTTGTTTTATCCAAGGATGCCAAAGTTTTTCAAATTTTGGAATTTGATTTTGATCGATGGCTACCATCTTAGCATGGGACATTGTATTATTCATTCTGTGAATTGTTTCTGCTAGTACCAATGTAGGAGATTTCCATGCCTTGGCCACTGTTTGTTTTGCAGCCGTTATTAGTTGGATCATAAGTTTGAATTGAGAGAGTGTTAACCATTCCGGTTTTAGATTAAGTAAAGTTATATATGGATCTGGTTGTATTATTTTTTTAAATATTTTAGATGCAATCACGAAGACTTCCTTCCAGAAGGTTTGGATTACTGGGCACGTCCACCATATGTGTAAATGTGTGCCTATTTCTGGGCATCCTCGAAAACAAAGAGCTGCGGTATTAGGTGAATATTTTGCCACTCTAGCAGGTACAAGGTACCAGCGAGTTAGGACTTTATAATTTGTCTCCAGTGCTAAGATGTTGGGTGAAGATGACTTAGATGTGAGCCATATGTTAGACCAGTCCGTGTCTTCTAAAGTTCGTCCCAGGTCTTCCTCCCACCTCTGAACGTAAGAGGGTCTATTAAGATTTACTACTCCATATAATTGATTATAAAGTGATGAAATTGTACCTTTAGCAAATGGATCTTTTGTACAGATTGATTCAAAAATGGATAATTGGGATAATGGTGTATCCCCCTTTAGGAATGGTGTATAGAAATTTTTGATTTGGAGCTATCTAAATATCTCGGAGTTTGGTAGATCATATTTTTCTCTAAGCGATGGGAATGAAAGGAATGATTTAGATGCTATGAAGTCATTTAGTGTCTGAATGCCTGATGTTGTCCAAGCTTTAAAAGAATTTGGGTAGATCCATGCCGGATAAAAGGCCGGATTTCTGATAAAAGAAAGGAGAGGATTGTGTGGAGATTGTAACTGATATTTGGTTTTTAGTTTATCCCAGAGAGATAAGAAGTGTTTAGTTATGGGATTATGAATTTTAAAGCGGTCTTTAGGATCAAGCCATAACAAGTTTGATATTAATAGAGGGTCATTTTCTGAAGCCTCTATAAATACCCATAATGGGATTTCCTGTTTTGCATGGTATTTCGACAGACTGGCCAAATGTGCTGCTCTGTAGTAGTTAGTAAAATTAGGGTATCCCAGGCCTCCTTTATTTTTGGGTGTGTATAGGTATACGTGGTTTAGAAGAGCCCCATATAAACAAAGTTGCTCTTTTTTGTACTATTCTCAAAAAATAGGAAGGAATTGAAATAGGGAGGACTCTGAATAGATAAAGCAATTTGGGTAGAATAGTCATTTTGATTGCATTAATCTTCCCTATCCAGGATAAAGGAAGTTGCGACCATTGTTTTATTAGATTTGTGATCTGTCTTAATACAGGAGGATAATTGGTTGAGAATAAGTCAGAATGAGATGCTGTTAAATGAATTTCAAGATATGGGATTGATTTTTCTGCCCATGTGAATGGGAGTGCAGCCCTAGCCGGGATCAATTCCATGTTTGTGAGCGAAATATTAAGCACTAGGCATTTCTTAGGATTAATCATAAGGCCGGATAGGGCTGCAAATCCATCAAGAGCTGGTATTAAGTTAGGACCAGAGACCTGTGGTGATGATAGAAAAAGTAATATATCGTCTGCAAATATACATAATTTGTGTGTAATACCTCCTACTTCAATGCCAGTTATAGTTTGGTTTGTTCTGATGTATTGGGCCATGGGTTCGAGTATAAGGGCAAATAATAAGGGAGATAATGGGCAACCCTGTCTGGTACCTCTTTCGATATTAAAGGCATCAGATTTGTATCCAGCATATTTTATATAGGCTTTGGGTTTATTATATAATGCTTTGATCCATGTTAAAAAGTGGGGTCCAAAACCCCATTTTTGTAATGAATATTGCATATATTGCCAGGATACTGTGTCAAATGCCCTCTTAATATCGAGAGATAGAAAACATAAAGGGATTTTCCGTTTTTTAGCAATATGTGCCAATAACACTGCCCTGCGTATATTATCGCCTGCCTGTCTATTTGGCATGAAGCCTACTTGATCTCTATGTATTAATTTTCCTATAATGCTATTGAGGCGTTTTGCTATTATTTTTGCTAATAATTTAATATCAAGGTTTAACAGAGAGATAGGCCGATAATTCACACAGGAAGTATCATCAGAAAGGGGTTTTGGGATCATACAAACAATTGCCATTAGTGTTTCTTGCCGAAAAGAATGTCCTTCTAGAAGTTTGTTAAAAGTTTCAGTGAGAATGGGAGAGAGTATTTCTGAGAATGTTTTACAGTATAAAGCTGAGTAGCCGTCTGGGCCTGGTCTTTTGTTAAGTTTTAGGTCTTTTATGGCGTTAGCAACTTCATCTATAGTTATAGGCTCATCCAAACTGCTTTTTTGATTCTGAGACAACTCAGGTAAGGTTATTTTTGAGAAGAAGGATTCAGCCTCTGTAGGATTAAATTCATTGTTTGTCTTGTATAAAGTTGCGAGATGTGAGTGAAATTTATGGACTATTTTAACTGGATTACAAGTATAAACATTTTTTGATAATTTCAAACGTATTGGTTTGAAAGATTTGTTAGTTGAATTTAATGCCCGAGCCAAATATGTACCTGGTTTGTTTGTATTCATGTAGAAATTGTGTTTGGAGCGTTTGAGGGATTTATCAACTGACTCAGTGAGAAATAGATCGTATTCCAATCTAGATTTTTCCATATGAGATTTTGTACTCACAGCTTCCCACAGTGTTATTGGGGAAATGTCTGTTGTATTATTAATTTATATGTATTCCTTTAAAGCTTGTTCAATGGCCATCTGATGTAGTGGGTGTTTGAGCATTATGTCCGGTAAGTACCACGTTGGGTCATGCGCTTTTGGTATGGCTGAGGCTATAGTAGTGTATACTGCATTATGGTCAGACCACGGAATCGGAATTATATCTGATGCAATAATTTCTGGTATCATTCCTATTGTTAGAAAAATATGATCTATTCTGGTGAAGGTTTGATGAGGGTGCGAGAAATAAGTGAATTTCTTTTTCATTGGGTTACTTTCTCTCCACGAATCTACCAGATTGTATTTGGAAAGAAGTTGAGAAAAAGGTAATCTAGAGGTTATTTTGGATGGTGTAAAAGGTGATTTATCTAGAAATGGGAGGAGGGCCTGGTTCGAATCCCCGCACATTATCACTGTTCCTATTTTGTGTGTATTAATCACTTGTAATATATGTGAGAGGAATGGTGTAGGTTGTTTGTTAGGAGCGTAGTAGGAAATCACTGTGATTGCTGTATCCATTATATAACCCATGAGTATCAGGTATCTACCTTCTGGGTCTTTAATTTCTGATGATAAGGTGAATGGTGTGGATCGGTGAAATGCAATTAGAGTACCCCTTTGTTTGGTACAGGCAGAAGCCGTGTAAATTTGTTGATAAAAAGGAGAAATATATTTTGGAGTAGAATCTTTGGTGAAGTGTGTTTCTTGGAGGCATACTATGTGAGCCTTCTTGTTATGGAAAGTACGGAAGGCTTTGGTCCTTTTTTGAGGGACATTTATTCCCTGAACATTCAGGGAAAGTATATTCAGTGGTGCCATGGCAACAGATCAAATAGTTTTGACTTACTTTTTGTTATGCAGAGCTGACTGCGCAGATCAACCTGTGTGGACTGAACAGATGAAAAGATAGAAAAGAAACCAGTGAATTCTGGAGTAAAGAGTAAACAAAAAACATATGAGATTAGATGATACATTGTATAAATTATTTTTTGCAAGTAATCACAATTTACCCGTGAAAGAGAATAAATATCTCTCTCAGGGGAATAAGTGACTTCATCACACTCCCACATAATATGGTTTGGAGAATGAGGAGGGCTAATGGGGGTACACGGATCTTCCGCTTACAGGAGAGAAGTGCTATGTCAAAAGACATCAATATGATGATTCATTAATTGGAGTGCAGAATATAGTTTTTGTTGAAATTATTTATTCCAGGGTGGTTGTATATGGTTAGTCTTGCCCTAGGCTAAATAATTCAGTTAGAAAGGTACTGTTAATAACTTTGGTATTGATGAAGATAGTTTGAATTATTTTGGGATTTTAACCCTTTTAGAGTAAACAATTACATATTTTATTCATATGTAACTGTTTAGATATGTTAACTCATAAAATTGAGGTTGTATTGCTTCAGATTAGAATAAACAAAAACATAGTTCTAGGAACTAGTTAGATAATAATATATTTGTTTTAAGAAAAGAAAGAAAAAGCTTCCATTACTTCTGGATTATTGAACATATTAGTCCTAAAAAGTAACAAATCTATTGTTATTACCTGAAAATATATAACTGAACAGGAATTTCCTTATTTCACTTATATATTCTAAGGGTATGTGAATCAGAAGTAATAAGAAATATAACTGGAATGTAACATGATCCCACACAGTGTGTGACTATCAGAATGCAGTTACATTCAGTTATAAATGCAGGTTTTTTATAGAGAACCATCTCTTAGTATAATAAATGAAGAGATATCAGGAATTAGGATGTCAGTCCATTGAATCTTCTTGGTCCATGGATGATGTGGCATAACGGCCTCTTTTGTGAGAATGATGATTCCCATTTTGTTCTGAAATTTTCTGGGTGCTGCCTGAAGGTGAAGATGATGCCATTGTTCTGCGTGTGGGAGAGTTGCTGCTTGTGGGTTCTGTCAGATTTAATTTTAAAAGGGTTTGTTGTAGTTCATCTGCTGATCTGCTTCTGTAAATTGTACCTTGGTAGTTAAATCTGACTGAAAAGGGGAAGCCCCATTGATACATAATGTTGTGGCGTTGCAGTTCCATTAGTTGGGGTTTCATGGATCGTCTTTTAGTAATAGTAAGTTGGGATAGGTCAGCAAAAATTTGATAATTGTGTCCTTGAAAAATAAGTTCCTTTTTTTCTCTTGCAGCAATTAGTATTTGTTCTTTCGTTCTGTAATAATGAAATTTTGTGATTATATCACATGGGGGTCCATCTTTCTTTTTGGCTGTGAGGGCTCTGTGTACTCTGTCCAGTTCTAAACGTTCAATAGGGATATCTGGCTTTAGTTCTTGTAATAGAGCAGTAATAGTAGATTGCAGGTCTGTCACAGTTTCAGGTATTCCCCTTATGCGCAAGTTTGAATGTCTGGCTCTATTTTCGTAATCTTCGAGCTTAGTTTGAAGTATTAAATTCTCTTCTTTTAATTGTTCCAATTCTGTTATATTTTCTTGGGTTGTAATTTCAATTTCATCCATTTTTATTTCTAAGGCTGCGGTGCGGTTTCCCAGCTCTCTTATTTCTTTGGTTAGGCTGTTTGTTATTTGGTCTGAGGTTTGTTTTAAAGCCTTATGAAGCATCTTTTCAAATTGTAATAATATTACTGGGGATGCTGAGGAGGCTTGTGGAGAAGTTTGTGAGAGGATTTGTTCTGTATCTGACTCAAATGGAGAGTCTTGCTGTGACATTTTCTGTCTGTGAGAGCGCCCTGATGCTGTATATTGTGAGGTGACTGGAGCTGCTTTAGTTGCAGTCAGTGCCTGTGAGCTCTTTGTGAGGTGATTTTTATTTCTGCCACGGCTTCCTCCCAGTACCATATTTCCTGCCCAAACTTTCACAGTTTGTTCCCTGGGGCAAAAAGGTTCAAATAGATACCTTTTGAGCCTGCAGGCTCCGCTTTGTCCTTCTCTTCTCTCCTCAGCGGTGCGGAGCTCTAACAATGCATGTCTGCTCCGCTAGGCTCCGCCCATGCACCTCCTGCTACTATAATTTCAATTACTATTTCTCACATTGCTACTTGTCAAATACAGGCAATTGAAGCTAATATGAAAACTTTTACTCCTTAGAGATCACACATTCGATTCTAAAGATAAAATGAACATGTTTTGTTTCATCTATGTCACTAGAGCATAATTTGATTTGTTTCTATGATATACAAGAATGTAAATTCTTACAGTACAAGTTAGTTGCAAACTAGCTTGGACCTATAAAGAGCTGAGTTGTGTTTGCTCTAAAATACTTGATAAAAAAAGATCGGGAGGGAGGTATAATATACTGCAATAACTAAAAGTGTGAGATGCAGAGGGGAAATAAAAGGTGACTTGAAAGCAGTGGCTTTTTTCAAAATTCAGAAATGGGCTTTTTAAGTTTTGTAGGCTTAATGTAACACAGACTTATTGCCTGCATTGTGTCTGAGCATTTAACAGTCGGTCCTGCAGGGTGGCCTTTTGGAGTGAAGTATTGGCATAAACAAGGAATGCAGTTTCTGCTTTTTCAGCTTGTTTCCATGTTAAAGTGAAGTGAGCCCTCAGCTAAAGTTTAGCAAATCTTTATTGCTTTAATAAAAGCACCTTGCTTACCAACCCTCAACTATCTTCCCACCTGCCTCACCATACCTAATCTCAATATGACTCATCACAGGAACCCTATTGATCACAAACAAGGTGGACTTTATCAGCACAACATGAGGCAACTAGTATTAAAATTGTAATATTTGGTTAAAATGCAAAAGTTAAAACAAATTGCAACACCCTCTGTACATAAAGTAGTCGATACTAGAGGGATACCCAACCCAGAAATGGAGATATGCAGTCAACATGAAGTAGTGCTGAGCAATGCATAAGTCTCTTTATTACTGATAGTATGAGCATCAATATCAGGTAAAATGTCAATCTTGATTTTATGAAGGGTTTTTCTACTTCATGAAGCATAACAGGCATCAGGGTTGGTAAATAGCTGTTCAGATTGCATGTCTAATACTGAATGCCTTCTTTTATAAATATTGAATAAAAGCATATTTTGTTATGCAAAACAGTCAATTACATGGAATTTCGTATGTATTTTTTTTAAACTGAGTGCAAGGAATTGTCAATTTTCAAAGAACTTTTCTTGGTTATATGTGAATCAAAAAACAGGACTATTGTGAATTTACAGAGTAAAATGGATTTGGGATTTAGTTTGTGATGCCTACTCAAATATGACCTCTGATTTTTTTTCTTTCCATTATCTACTAAAGCCCTCTTCCATGTTACAGAGAATATATTTTTCTCTTGGAGGTATATAGGTGGCATATTTTTGTATCTAGTATTTCACTTAAAACCTATAAAGTTTCATAGTCTGTTTAAACAGTTTCAGATCAAAGTGATGGCAAACCTAAGGTTTGGAAATGATTCATGTTCCCATAGTGACAAAAACTGAATTCTGAGCTTGGAATAGCATCAAATAACCTAACTACCTAGAAGTCACAATTTCTTTATATTTTCATACCAGGTAAAGATAATCTGTGCAGGGATTTTTATAAAATCACCCACAGAGTTCTGACTGAGAATGTTTTTTCCAACTGCCCTTCCTCAGGTGTCTAAAAAATGTGACTTTCACACAAATACTATTTTCATTTATTCATCAAACATTTGCATAAATTATGTTTTCTTGCATGTACTTGGGTAGCAAAAACACCCCTTGCTGTTTAAGACCCGCCCTGTCATGTTCATGGGATGATTCATGGGATGAGGATAGAGGGATGCCATGGGTGGAGGGACAGAGGGACACCATGGGAGGAGGTACAGAGGGATGCCAAGGGAGGAGGGACAGAGGGATGCTATGGGATGAGGATAGAGGGATGCTGTGGGAGGAGGGACACCATGGGATGATGACAGAGGAATGCTGTGGGAGGAGGAACAGAGGAACACCATTGGAGAAAAGACAGAGGGATGCCATGGGAGGAAGGACAGAGGGACACAATGGGAAGAGTAACGCTGTGGGAGGAGGGAGGCCGTGGGAGCAGGGACAGAGGGATACCATGGGAGGAGGGACAGAGGGACTATGTGGGAGGAAGGACACCGTGGGAAGAGGAACGCTGTGGGAGGAGGGAGGCCATGGGAGGAGGGACAGAGGGATGCCGTGAGAGGAGGGACAGAGGGATGCCGTGGGAAAAGGAACGCTGTGGGAGGAGGGAGGCTGTGGTAGGAGGGACGGAGGGATGTCATGGGTGGAGGGACAGAGGGATGCTGTGGGAGGAGGGACAGAGGGATGCCATGGGAGAAGGGACAGAGGGAGTCCGTGGGAGGAGGGACAGAGGGATGCAGTGGGAGGAGGGAGAGAGGGAGGGTGTGGGAGGAGGGACGCCGTGGGATGAGGACAGAAGGACGCCACGGGATGAGGATAGAGGGACGCTGTGGGAGGAAAGACAGAGGGATGCCGTGGGAAGAAAGACAGAGGGATACTGTGGGAGGAGGGACAGAGGGACTCCGTGGGAGGACAGAGTAATAGTAACTTATTAATTTTAATTCCATAAAAGTTTAATAAGAAATGAGAACAAAAATGCATACAATCAGTCGCGGAGACAATTAACACAATATTACAAGCATTATTGGAAAGCAAGAAGTACACACTTAATGGTATATAAATGCTATATGTAAAAATGGCACCTAGGAGCAAAATGCACCAGAGTTCCGTGTCATATAAAGGGCATATCAATAGGAGTTAGGAACAACCAAAAAATCTGAAGAAAGAAAAAGCTCTTTAATCTAATACCAAAGAGAAATGTGCAACAGGTGTGATACTGGCTTAGATAGATGGGATTGATTTAAGTGAACATTATCATTTATCTAGTGCCACCATCACCGCAATATTTTACCTGCTGTCCTGGCACCCCATGAGGGTTCTCCTTGTCACCCTCTGTCAGGAATGCACATGCCAGCAGACAGGTTTGTCTCCCTGAAAATTCTGAGGCGCAAAGAACACTAATTTCCTTTGCTCTCAGGAATAGGGCTTTGGTGCATAGAAGTGCGCATGCGTGAACTGGCACTCAAATAGAAGCCGCTGCGCATCCCCATGCACGTTGATGCTTGCGCGCACCCCTGATTGACGCTGGCACCAAATAAAGACTATTTAAACTCAGCCAGTGCCTAGCTCCAGTGCTGCTTTGTTTTCAACTTCTGTGCGTCCTGTTACCTGTGACCTTGTATCTTGATCCTTGTTACTTACCTGGCTTGTCTTGACCATCCCTTGAACTCCACCTGCATCGGCCTCAGCTTATCCTGTGACCAGTCTTCTGCCTTTTCTTTTGGCTCCTGTTCCAATGATCCGGTTCCAGACCTGGCTTGCCTCCTGACTACGTTCCTGCCTGTACCCGATTCATCAAGCCCGTCCATGACCCAGCCTGCCTGACCTTGCTTGTGATGCTTGATGACACCTGCACCAGCTGCCTACTTGCCGGTCTTCCTGTTAAAACCTTCTGATGACTTCTCCAGCTCAGCAAAGACATATGCCCTGCTGCCTGCAAGACTTCTTGGCACTCGTGCGACTCTGCACTCCTGCGCCTTCTGTCCACACTATCAGGGGCCCCGAGTCAGAGGTGTAAGAGAGGCCTTCCTTGTCCAACCAGGCTCTACTACCAGGTATGTGATAGTACAAAGCAGCCATGTCTGAGCCTGGACAAAGAACTTCCCCAGTGGATCAACTGTGCCATCACCTTACAGCACTCACACAAACAGTAAAGAGTCTGCAGGAGGGTTACAGTCGGCTTGAGGAACAAATCCATGGACTCTCTTCTTCCACATCAGCTACCGCCTCATCGGCATCTATGGAGCCTTTTCCTGCACCCACTGTAGTAATGCTGCCATCTGAACCACGGGTGCCGACTCCAGAAAAGTTCTCAGGCGATCGCAGCAAGTTCAGGACTTTTCATGACGCTTGTGAACTATACTTTTCATTACATCCCCAGACCTTTTCTCTTGAGGCTACTAAGGTTGGGTATGTAATTTCCCTTTTGCAAGGTGAACCCCAGTCTTGGGCCCATCGTTTGCTGGAACAGGGGACAGGGAAACCCATGTCTGTCAAGTCTGACTTTGCTCCAGCAAGGCAGCAGAGCCGTTGAGGACTATGTGACAGACTTTAGACGCTGGAGCACAAATGTCAAGTTGAATGATGCCGCCCTCTGTTACCAATTCCAGCTAGGTTTATCTGAACCTTTAAAAGATGAATTAGCCCATGTAGGGGTACCTGGTTCCGTGGAAGCATTAATAAACCTGGCAATCCTGATTGACAGACGTCTGAGAGAATGCAGGGCTGAAAGATTGGCCAGGCAGCTCCAGCCTTCAGGAATGTTGCCACAAGTTCCCAGCCCACTAAGTTCAGCACAGCTCAGCACGCCTCGTCCCTCTTTTTCTCCAGAGGAACACCAGTTCCGCCAACAGAATCACCAGTGTCTGTACTGTGGGAAAGGTGGCCATTATGTAAGGTCCTGTCCAGCCAAGATTCGCAGATGCCTGACCTTCTCTTCTGCTGACCGATCCTCATTGCCTCACAGGTCTTCATCTGGCTGTTCAGATCTCACTACAACTTCCGGAGAGAGTCATCCAAGCACCCGCTATTGTTGATTCTGGGGCCTGCAGCTGTTTTATCGACTTGGCTTTTGCTTTACAACATAAGGTCCCACTGCAGCCAAGATCTCATGGACTTTCGATTCACCTAGCAGATGGGTCACGCATTAAATCTGGTCCTGTCACTCAAGAGACTGTTCCTTTACCCACCACTAGGGATGAGTCGAACACCCCCCGGTTTGGTTCGCACCAGAACTTTCGAACAGACCAAAACTTTGCACGAACGTTAGAACCCCATTGAAGTCTAGGGGACTCGAACGTTCAAAATCAAAAGTGCTCATTTTAAAGGCTAATTTGCATGGTATTGTCCTAAAAAGTGTTTGGGGACCCGGGTCCTGCCCCAGGGCACATGTATCAATGCAAAAAAAGTTTTAAAAAACGGCCGTTTTTTCGGGAGCAGTGATTTTAATAATGCTTAAAGTCAAACAATAAAAGTGTAATATTCCTTTAAATGTCATACCAAGGGGGGTGTCTATAGTATGCCTGTAAAGAGGCGCATGTTTCCTGTGTTTAGAACAGTCTGACAGCAAAATGACATTTCAAAGGAGAAAAAGTCATTTAAAACTACTCGCAGCTATATGAATTGCCGGTCCGACAATACACATAAAAGTTCATTGATAAAAACTGCATGGGATTTCCCCACAGGGGAACCCCGAACCAAAATTTTTAAAATAACTGGCGTGGGGGTGCCCCTAAATTCCATACCAGGCCCTTCAGGTCTGGTATGGATATTAAGGGGAACCCCGCTCCAAAATTTAAAAAAAAATGACGTAGGGGTCCCCCTCAAAATTCATACCAGACCCTTCAGGTCTGGTATGGATTTTAAGGGGAACCCCGCGCCAAATTAAAAAAAAAAAATTGGCTTGGGGTCCCCCCAAAAATCCACACCAGACCCTTATCTGAGCACGCAACCTGGCAGGCTGCAGGAAAAGAGGGGGGGACGAGAGAGCGCCCCCCCCTGAACCATACCAGGCCACATGCCCTCAACATTGGGAGGGTGCTTTGGGGTAGCCCACCAAAGCACCTTGTCCCCATGTTGATGAGGACAAGGGCCTCATCCCCACAACCCTTGGCCGGTGGTTGTGGGGGTCTGCGGGCGGGGGCTTATCGGAATCTGGAAGCCCCCTTTAACAAGGGCACCCCCAGATCCCGCCCCCCCTGTGTGAAATGGTAAGGGGGTACAAAAGTACCTCTACCATTTCACAAAAAAACTGTCAAAAATTTAAAAAATGACAAGAGACGGTTTTTGACAAATCCTTTATTTAAAGTCTTCTTTTTTCCATCTTCTTTCTTCTATCTTCCTTCGGTTTCTTCCTCCATCTTCTTCTTTCACTGATCCTCTGCTTCTTTCTCTGGTGTTCTCGTCCAGCATCTCCCTCCGCGGCATCTTCTTATCTTCATCTTCTTCTCTTCATCTTCTTTTCAGGCTGCTCCGCATCCATAATTGGATGGGAGGCTCCCGCTGTGTGACGCTTCTCTCTTCATCTTTTTCTCTTCATCTTCTTGTCTTCATCTTCTTTTCGGGACGCTCCACATCCATGATGGCATGGAGGGAGGCTCCCGTTGTGTGACGCTTCTCCTCTTCTGATGGTTCTTAAATAGCGGAGGGCAGGGCCACCCGGTGACCCCGCCCCCCTCTGACGCATGGGGACTTGACGGGGACTTCCCTGTGGCATTCACTATTAGATTCTGATAAGCCCCCGCCCGCAGACCCCCACGACATGGGGACAAGGTACTTTGGTGGGTGTGACAGACCTAGTCGGGAGAGAGACTTTTGGAGGGGACTGAATCCTAGCCTCTTGCCGATCGATCATGGGCCCTGGCATTTGGGGGAACGGTGCTCTTTGTGAGCTGTGTGCCTGGGGACCCTTGAGGTGGTATTACTGTGGATTCGGGTCCTTGTCTCCCAGGACACACAGACTCTGGGGACCCTGGATTTGCCATATTAGAAATAGTGGCTGATTCATAATGCTGGGACAAATACTGTTGGGAGGTGCTGGTGTCAATTCCAGCCACCTGTCTGTCTGTTGCCTGCTAGAATGCATATTGTAAATAAGTCTCTAGTATGGGATTTAAGAGTCATTAGATCCCCATTGTTGTTTGTGTTAATTAACTCTGCTATTGTGATAATGTTGATTGGGTTTTCTGAGTAGGGATGAGCTTCGTGTTCGAGTTGAACCCATGTTCGTCTCGAACATCGTCTGTTCGCCCGTTCGTGTGGCGCGTCACGGCCCATAATTCACTGCGGCATCGCAGTGCATTGCTGGCTGATGATTGGCCAAGCATGCACTATGATCCGCATGCTTGGCCAATCACAGCGCCGTCTGAACAGAGAGCCGTAATTGGCCAAAGCCAAGGAGGCTTTGGCCAATTATGGCTCAGGGGATTTAGTACACGCCCCACACTATATAAGGCCGCCTGCATGGCGGCCCTGTGTAGCGTGTGTTCCGGCGTTCATTGAGAGAGAGAGAGAGACAGACAGTGACATTTGATTTGAGTTAGATAGATTAGGCAGAACAGTCAGTCAGTTAGCTGCACTTACAGTGTATTGTGTATATATATGCATCCCAGGTGTTGCATATATATATATATATACACCGTATTCAGTTTAGCTAGATCCGTTCCTGTTATCTTCCTACTGACAGGCAGGCTTGTCTTGTTACAGTATTTACAGCTACCTGAAGAAAATTACTGGTGTTCTTTTGATGCTATTAGTACCACAGTCAGGCAGCTAGACTATTTACAGTTAGTGCAGTGTGTCCTGCTCACAGTGTTCAGCTAAAACTACAAGTTAGTGGGGTGCGTCCTGCTCACAGTGTTCAGCTAAACCTACAAGTTAGTGGGGTGCGTCCTGCTCACAGTGTTCAGCTAGATCCGTTCCTCATATCTTCTTACTGATAGGCAGGCTTGTCTTGTTACAGTATATACAGCTACCTGAAGAAAATTGCTGGTGTTCTTTTGATCCTATTAGTACCACAGTCAGGCAGCTAGACTACATAGTTAGTGCAGTGCGTCCTGATCACAGTGTTCAGCTAGATCCGTTCCTGTTATCTTCTTACTGACAGGCAGGCTTGTCTTGTTACAGTATATACAGCTACCTGAAGAAAATTGCTGGTGTTCTTTTGATCCTATTAGTACCACAGTCAGGCAGATAGACTATTTACAGTTAGTGCAGTGCATCCTGCTCACAGTGTTCAGCTAAACCTACAAGTTAGTGGGGTGCGTCCACCTCACAGTGTTCAGCTAAACCTACAAGTTAGTGGGGTGCGTCCTCCTCACAGTGTTCAGCTAAACCTACAAGTTAGTACGGTGCGTCCTGCTCACAGTGTTCAGCTAAACCTACAAGTTAGTGGGGTGCGTCCTGCTCACAGTGTTCAGCTAAACCTACAAGTTAGTGTGGTGCGTCCACCTCACAGTGTTCAGCCAAACCTACAAGTTAGTGCAGTGCGTCCTGCTCACAGTGTTCAGCTAAAACTACAAGTTAGTGGGGTGCGTCCTGCTCACAGTGTTCAGCTAGATCCGTTCCTGTTATCTTCTTACTGACAGGCAGGCTTGTCTTGTTACAGTATTTACAGCTACCTGAAGAAAATTGCTGGTGTTCTTTTGATCCTATTAGTACCACAGTCAGGCAGCTAGACTATTTACAGTTAGTGCGGTGCGTCCTGCTCACAGTGTTCAGCTAAAACTACAAATTAGTGCTGTGCGTCCTGCTCACAGTGTTCAGCTAAACCTACAAGTTAGTGTAGTGAGACCTCTGGACAGTGTTCATCTAAAGCTACAAGTTAGTGCAATGCGTCCTGCTCACAGTGTTCAGCTAAAACTACAAGTTAGTGTGGTGCGTCCACCTCACAGTGTTCAGCTAAACCTACAAGTTATTTTTTTGCGAGCTCTGCACAGTGTTCACTTAAAGCTATCTGTAGAAGGTTGGTGGTGTTTTCCTGATCCTATCACTACCGCAGGCAGCTAAAAAAGCTACAAGTTAGTTTTTTGCGAGCTCTGCACAGTGTTCAGCTAAAGCTACCTGTAGAAGGTTGGTGGTGTTCTCATACTACAGGCAGGCAGTTGATTTTGCTAGCTGCAGTATCAGTATATATATATATATATATATATATATATATACACTACCGTTCAAAAGTTTGGGGTCACCCAAACAATTTTGTGTTTTCCATGAAAAGTCACACTTATTCACCACCATACGTTGTGAAATGAATAGAAAATAGAGTCAAGACATTGACAAGGTTAGAAATAATGATTTGTATTTGAAATAACATTGTTTTTACATCAAACTTTGCTTTCATCAAAGAATCCTCCTTTTGCAGCAATTACAGCATTGCACACCTTTGGCATTCTAGCTGTTAATTTATTGAGGTAAGCTGGAGAAATTGCACCCCACGCTTCTAGAAGCAGCTCCCACAAGTTGGATTGGTTGGATGGGCACTTCTGGCGTACCATACGGTCAAGCTGCTCCCACAACAGCTCAATGGGGTTCAGATCTGGTGACTGTGCTGGCCACTCCATTACCGATAGAATACCAGCTGCCTGCTTCTGCTGTAAATAGTTCTTGCACAATTTGGAGGTGTGTTTAGGGTCATTGTCCTGTTGTAGGATGAAATTGGCTCCAATCAAGCGCTGTCCACTGGGTATGGCATGGCATTGCAAAATGGAGTGATAGCCTTCCTTATTCAGAATCCCTTTTACCCTGTACAAAGCTCCCACCTTACCAGCACCAAAGCAACCCCAGACCATCACATTACCTCCACCATGCTTAACAGATGGCGTCAGGCATTCTTCCAGCATCTTTTCATTTGTTCTGCGTCTCACAAACGTTCTTCTTTGTGATCCAAACACCTCAAACTTGGATTCATCCGTCCACAACACTTTTTTCCAGTCTTCCTCTGTCCAATGTCTGTGTTCTTTTGCCCATCTTAATCTTTTTCTTTTATTGGCCAGTCTCAGATATGGCTTTTTCTTTGCCACTCTGCCCTGAAGCCCAAAATCCCGCAGCCGCCTCTTCACTGTAGATGTTGACACTGGTGTTTTGCGGGTACTATTTAATGAAGATGCCAGTTGGGGACCTGTGAGGCGTCTGTTTCTCAAACTAGAGACTCTAATGTGCTTATCTTCTTGCTTAGTTGTGTAACGCGGCCTCCCACTTCTTTTTCTACTCTGGTTAGAGCCTGTTTGTGCTGTCCTCTGAAGGGAGTAGTACACACCGTTGTAGGAAATCTTCAATTTCTTTGCAATTTCTCGCATGGAATAGCCTTCATTTCTAAGAACAAGAATAGACTGTCGAGTTTCAGATGAAAGTTCTCTTTTTCTGGCCATTTTGAGCGTTTAATTGACCCCACAAATGTGATGCTCCAGAAACTCAATCTGCTCACAGGAAGGTCAGTTTTGTAGCTTCTGGAAGGAGCTAGACTGTTTTTAGATGTGTGAACATGATTGCACAAGGGTTTGCTAATCATCAATTAGCCTTCTGAGCCAATGAGCAAACACATTGTACCATTAGAACACTGGAGTGATAGTTGCTGGAAATGGGGCTCTATACACCTATGTAGATATTGCACCAAAAACTAGACATTTGCAGTTAGAATAGTCATTTACCACATTAGCAATGTATAGAGTATATTTGTTTAAAGTTAGGACTAGTTTAAAGTTAGCTTCATTTAAAAGTACAGTGCTTTTCCTTCAAAAATAAGGACATTTCAATGTGACCCCAAACTTTTGAACGGTAGTGTATATCCCAGCTTAGTGCAGCTACAGGCCATTAGTATGTCTGTAAGGCCAAGAAGGAGAGGCAGACAGTCACAAACCAATAAGAGAGGGCAAGCAGGCTCTGTGTCTAGTGCTGGTCGTGGAGACGGTGCATCCTCATCAGCACGTGGCCGTGGGACTTGCTTGGCCTTTTTTTCGGCAGCTGGCCGTGTTGAGCCGCAACATGCGGAAGACTTGGTCGAGTGAATGACCAAGCCGTCCTCATCCTCCTCATCCTCTCTCACCCATGCCCACTGTACTTTGTCTGGTAAAGCAGCGGCCTCTTCCCTCGGCTCAATGTCATCAGTGACTCCTTCCCTAGCCCCACCATGTCCTCCTGAGGAGTCCCTCGAACTGTTTGACCACAGTGTTGGGTACATGCTCCAGGAGCATGCCCAGCGTTTGGAAGGCTCTGATGATGATACTGAGCTCGATGAAGGCAGTAACATGAGCACGGACAGAGGGGGTGCCCAAGAAGGACAGCAATCTGGCAGTCATGCTCCCCCTGCTGCAGCATACTGCCAGGTTTGCTCCAGTGATGAGGAGGGAGGGGATGATGAGGTCACTGACTCAACGTGGGTGCCTGAATGGAGAGAGGAAGAGGAGGAGGAGGCAGCACATCACCAACGAGGTAGGATGCCCTCCAGGGGCCAGCCTAAGGGCAGCACATTGACTGCATCACACCCCAAAGCTCCACATGTGCAGGGTGCTGCAGTGTCTGCGCGTTATTCAAAAAGTTCTTTGGTGTGGGCCTTTTTTGAGACGAGTGCATCAGATCGCACCGCTGCTATTTGCAACATATGTCTCAAGCGTATCTCGCGTGGCCAAAACATCTCCCGCTTGGGTACCACATGCTTGACCAGACATATGTTGACCTGCCATGCAGTTCGTTGGCAAGCGTATCTAAAAGACCCACACCAAGGAACAAAGAGGACCTCTCCTTGCTCCTCATCAGCTGAGATCTCCAACCCCACTATACCTTCAGTCCTCTCTGAGACCTGCACTGAGAGGAATGAAGGTGTAGAATTAGGTGTGTCACAGCCAAGTACTTGTGGGCAATCTGCTTTTGGTACACCAACGTCAGATTGTACCAGGCAAATTTCCCTGCCCCAGCTGCTGCACCGTCGAAAGAAGTTTGCTCCCAGCCATCCACATGTGCAGCAGTTGAATGCTAGCTTGGCAAAATTGCTAGCACTTCAACTGCTGCCTTTTCAGTTGGTAGACTCTGCCCCCTTCCGTGAGTTTGTGGAATGTGCGGTTCCTCAGTGGCAGGTACCCAAATGCCACTTTTTCTCACGGAAGGCGATTCCGGCTCTCTACCGGCATGTGGAAGGCAATGTTCATGCCTCGCTGGACAGGGCGGTCAGCGGTAAGGTGCATATTACCGCTGACTCATGGTCCAGCAGGCATGCACAGGGACGTTACCTAAATTTCACGGCGCATTGGGTGACTCTGCTGGCAGCTGGGAAGGATGCAGGACAAGGTGCAGTAGTGTTGGACTTTGTTCCGCCACCACGCCTCCAAAATGCTAATGATTGTGACACACCTCTCTCCTCCACCCCCTCCTCTTCTTCTTCCTCCATGGCCTCTTCCTGTGCTTTGTCCTCGGAACCAGCGGTGCTCCGTAGCCGTTCAAGGGACTACGCAAGTAGGCCAAAAGATGCCATGCGGTGCTTGAGCTGGTGTGCTTGGGGGACAGGAGTCACACTGGGGCAGAGGTTCTGTCAGCTCTGCAGGGGCAGGTTCAGAGGTGGTTGACGCCACGCCAACTTAAGGCAGGAATGGTGGTTTGCGACAATGGCACCAACCTCCTCTCTGCCCTCCGACAGGGACAAATGACCCATGTGCCCTGTTTGGCTCACGTCCTTAACTTGGTGGTGCAGCGGTTCTTGGGCAGGTACCCGGGCTTACAGGATGTCCTGAGGCAGGCCAGGAAAGTCTGTGTGCATTTCCGCCGGTCATATAATGCCAGTGCTCGGCTGACGGACCTCCAAAAGGAGTTTAACCTGCCCAAGAACCGCCTAATCTGTGACATGCCCACCAGGTGGAACTCAACGTTGGCCATGCTGCAGCGGCTGCACATGCAGCAGAGGGCCATCAATGAGTACCTGTGCGGCTATGGCACCAGGACAGATTCAGGGGAGCTTGTTTTTTTTCCCCACGCCAGTGGGCCATGATCAGGGATGCATGCACTGTCCTGTCACCATTTGAGGAGGCCACGAGGATGGTGAGCAGTGACAGTGCATGCATCAGTGACACTGTCCCCCTTGTCCACGTGTTGGAGCACACGCTGCGTGGAATAATGGACAGGGCACTTGAGGCAGAACAGAGGCAGGAAGAGGAGGACTTCCTTAGCTCTCAAGGCCCCCTTTATCCAGACAGTGTTCCTGCGTGCCCGCCGATCACACAGGAAGAGGAGGAGGAGGAAGATTGTGTCAGTATGGAGGTGGAGCCTGGCACTCAGCATCAGCAGCAGTCTTTAAGGGATCAGTCCCAAGAAACACATAGACTTGTACGTGGCTGGGAGGAGGTGGCTGCGGACCATGTCGTCCTTAGTGACTCAGAGGACTCCGGAGCGAATGCCTCAGCAAACCTATGCTGCATGGCCTCCCTGATCCTGCAAAGCCTGCGTAAGGATCCTCGTATTCGTGGTATCAAGGAGAAGGACCAATACTGGCTGGCAACCCTCCTTGATCCACGTTACAAGGGTAAGGTTGCGGACCTTATCTTGCCATCGCAGAGGGAGCAGAGGATGAAACATCTTTGGGAGGCCTTGCAGAAAGGTCTGTGCTACGCGTTCCCAGAGACTGGGAGGTTACAAACTCCTGTTTCTGGGCAACGTGTTGCTGAGGCTTCAGTCAGTCAAAGAAGGAGCGGTGGACAAGGAGGCCGTCTGACCGATGCGTTCAGACAATTTTTTGGTCCGCAGCCCCAAGGTATGATCTGTTCCAGCAACCATTGCCAGCGTCTGTTTTACATGGTGCAGGAATACCTAGGGGCAAGATCTGACTTGGACACCTTTCCCACCGAAAATCCTCTGGGTTACTGGGTCTTGAGGATGGATCACTGGCTAGAGCTTGCACAGTATGCAATTGAGCTACTGGCCTGTCCTGCATCCAGCGTTCTTTCGGAAACCACATTCAGTGCTGCTGGAGGCTTTGTAACTGATCACAGGGTGCGTCTGTCCACCGACTCGGTCGATCGACTGACCTTCATAAAAATGAATCAGTCTTGGATCACCACCAGCTACCAAGCACCTGATGCTGATGTAACCGAATAATTTTTTTTGAAATCTCAGATCCCTTCAAAGACTGCCTATACTGATGCTGAGTGACTATCCCTGAGAAATTATCCTCTTCCTCCTCAATTATCAAGCTGATAGCTTGTAAGAACATTTTTGGTTCTGGGCGCCACCACCAGTGCCTAAGGCACAATTTTTCAGCCCCTGTTTAACAGAGGCGTGTAATTACAATTTTTGATGCAATACTTTGCAGCAGGGCTCATTTCAGCATTCCAACTAGAGTATCTGTGAGGGTTTGCAGTGTTGTGGCACCAGCACCAGTGCCTAAGGCCCAATTTTTCTGCCCCTGTTTAACAGGGGCGTGTAATTACAATTTTTGATGCAATACTTTGCAGCAGGGCTCGTTCCTGCGTTCCAACTAGAGTGTCTGTGAGGGGTTGCAATGTTGTGGCACCAGCACTAGTGCCTAAGGCCTAATTTTTCAGCCCCTGTTCAACGGGGGCATGTAATTACAATTCTTGATCTAATATTTCACAGCAGGGCCCATTTCTGCACCCACCAAGAGCGAGTGAGGACTTACAGTGTTGTGGCACCAGCACCACCACCACCACCACCAAATGGCCAATTTTTCTGCCCTTGTTCAACAGGGGCATGTAATTACAATTTTTGATCTAATATTTCACAGCAGGGCCCATTTCTGCACCCACCAAGAGCGAGTGAGGACTTACAGTGTTGTGGCACCAGCACCACTACCACCACCACCAAAGGCCCAATTTTTCTGCCCCTGTTAAACAAGGGCATGTAATTACAATTCTTGATCTAATATTTCACAGCAGGGCCCTGTGAGGGCTTACAGTGTTGTGGCCACAACAACACCTAAGGCCCAAATTTCTGCTGAGTAAATAGGGCAGGCCCCTACTTTCAAACATCTAACTTACAAACGACTCCTACTTACAAACGGAAGGAGACAACAGGAAGTGAGATGAAATCTACCCCTAGGAAGGGAAATTCTCTCCTGTAAGAGTTAATATTGGAAAAACATTTCTCCTTTCCACTGATGCTTTCCAATCCTTGTTCCACAAAAAAAAAAAAAAATTTTCAAAAAACATTTGTCATTGGGACAAAAAGTGAGGTGAAATCTTCTGAAGAGGAGGAAAGACAGCAAAACAAATGTCACAGGGGTGATAACCCTTCCCTATGTTTTCCAAAAAGCTTAAAAAAGATTTTTTGGCTGGAGCTAAACACGTTAAAAATGTACCCGTTCAAAATTACAAACAGATTCTACTTAACAACAAACCTACAGTCCCTATCTTGTTTGCACCGCCTGTATACTGCTGTTCAGAGTATATAGGGCCTGGTGGCCCCACACCTTTCCTTATTTTAATTTGGGTGCGGGGTTCCCCTTAATATCCATACAAGACCCAAAGGGCCTGGTAATGGAGTGGGGGGTACCCATGCCATTTGTCTCACTGGTTTTCATCCATATTGCCAGGACCCGACATTACATTAAACCCGCAAGCAGTTTTAAATGAGATTTTTTCCTTTAAAAATGACATTTGGTGCAGGGACTGTTCTAAACACGGGAAACACGCGCCACTTTACAGGCATACTATAGACACCCCCAGGTACGATATTTAAAGGAATATTTCACTTTTTTTTTTTTTACTTTAAGCATCATTAAAATCACTGCTCCCGAAAAAACGTCTGTTTTTAAAAAAAATTTTTGGATTGATACATGTCCCCTGGGGTAGGACCCGGGTCCCCAAACCCTTTTTAGGACAATACCATGCAAATTAGCCTTTAAAATGAGCACTTTTGATTTCGAACGTTCGAGTCCCATAGACGTCAATGGGGTTCTAACGTTCGTGCGAATTTTCGGTCCGTTCACAGGTTCTGGTGCGAACCGAACCGGGGGGTGTTCAGCTCATCCCTAGTTCCAGGTACACAATCCCTGCATTCATTGGAATGCGGGAAGAATTTAGTTCCTTTCTTCTTACTGCCAGCAACATTGCTTCTCCAAGCCATCTACCCATCTTTCTCCTCTGCTATGTATGGACTCTGATGCTGAGATATGTTCTTCTATTCCTGCACCTTACCGAGACTTCTCTGACGTATTTAGTAAGAAAAGAGCAGAGACTTTCCCCCCTCATAGGCCATACGATTGCCCTATTGAGCTTCTCCCTGGGGCTGAAATACCATTCGGGGGAGTCTTCCCTCTGACGGAACCTGAACTCATCACCTTGAAGGAATACATTGATGACAGCCTGAGGAAAGGTTTTATTCATCCCTCCACATCCCCAGCCGGAGCTGGGATTTTATTTTTCGAAAAAAAAAAAGATCATTCCCTTCACCCATGTGTGGACTACTGGGACCTCAATAAAATAACAATTAAAAACCATTACTCCCTGCCTTTGGTGCCAGAGCTGCTTCAGAGATTCAGTTCCGCCGTCATCTTCACGAAATTGGACTTGAACGCGGGGCATACAACTTGGTGCGTATACATGAAGGTGGCTAGTGGAAAACAGTTTTTCGTACCCAATTTGGACATTTAGAGTACTTAGTAATGCCCTTCGGGCTTTGCAGCACCCCAGCAACATTTCAGCACTTTATTAATGATGTTTTCTGGGACTATTTAGACTTATTTGTTATAGTATATCTAGATAAAATCTTGATTTTCTCTACTTCCTTGGAGGCTCATTGGGGACATGTCAGAAATGTCCTGGCCCGACTCAGACAGCACGGCCTACAC
Organism: Lithobates septentrionalis; assembly: GCA_037952835.1. Taxonomy (NCBI): domain Eukaryota; kingdom Metazoa; phylum Chordata; class Amphibia; order Anura; family Ranidae; genus Lithobates; species Lithobates septentrionalis. The sequence goes on from JBBDGP010000284.1 coordinate 6,775,361, forward strand.
GCAAAACTCGAAAAATGTGAGTTTGAGTGTCCATGTATCCAGTTCCTGGGCCTTATCCTATCCACAGACGGCATCAAGATGGATCCCCAGAAGGTCTCTGCCATCCTGGACTGGCCAGCTCACACAGACAAGAAAGGGGTACAAAGGTTTATAGGATTCGCAAATTTCTATAGGAAGTTTATTAAGGGATTCTCTGCAATAATTTCCCCCATCACTCAATTGACAAGACAAGATAAACAATTTCAGTGGTCTTCAGAAGCACAGTCTGCATTTGAGACTCTGAAAGGACTTTTCACATTTGCACCTATACTGTGGCATCCAGACCCTGTTCTACCATTTGTCTTAGAGGTAGATGCCTCAGAGACGGCAGTGGGGGCAGTTCTGTCTCAACTTCAAGGGGCCAAAGCCTTACTACACCCTGTGGCATTCTTTTCATGCAAGTTATCCCCAGCAGAGCAAAATTATGATGTGGGAAACCAAGAGCTTCTGGCGATTAAAGCTGCTCTTGAAGAAGGGAGATATTTGCTGGAAGGGGCAGCTCATCCGATCTTAATATATACAGAGCACCGGAACTTGGAGTATTTACAAGCTGCAAGACGTCTGAAACCACGGCAGGCCAGGTGGGCACTATTTTTCACGAGATTTGTTTTCCACATCACCTATAGGCCGGGGTCAAAGAACACAAACCTGGATGCTCTATCTCGTATATTTGGTGTGTCAGAAGAACCGGCTCATCCAGACACCATTTTATCCCCTGGGAATATCCTCTTGTTACAGGGAGACTTTTGTCACAAATTAAACAAGCCTCCATTGGCATCTCATCTTCTTCCAGGATGATGTTACTAGCAAGGGATGGACTGTTATGGCACAATGACAAAATCTGAAAATGTTTGAATTGCCGCTTTGGGCCTCTGCCACGATCATGCCCTTGCAGGACATTTTAGAATCAACAAGACATCTGAACTTTTACAACGTACCTTTTGGTGGTCCTGCTTAAGAGAGGATTGTAAGAAATACATAGAAACCTGTCCTACCTGTGTTTAGAAATAAGACTAGCAGAACTAAGTCCTGGGGTCTGCTGAGACCCTTGCCAGTCCTGAATAGACCTTAGAAAATGATTTTGATGGACTTTATCGTTGGACTCTCCCTTTCGAAGGTCACTCTACCATCTTTGTGGTCATGGACCGTTTGTCAAAGATGGCACACTTCTTACCCATGAGGGGTACAGTACGCCATGAGCTTCAGAGACAGCACAGATCTTTATTTTAAAAAATTGTGAGACTGCATTGACTTCCTGTTAATATTGTCTCAGACCACAGGGTTCAGTTCACGTCTAGATTTTGGAGAGCCTTTTGTGAGACCTTGAAGATTGACCTGTCTTTTTCCTCAGCATACCACCCACAAACCAATGGTCAAACTGAAAGGACCAACCAAACACTGGAACAGTATTTACACTGTTTTTCCTCCTTCTCGCAGGATGATTGGGTGGCACTATTACCATTAGAGGAGTTTGCATACAATAACTCAGAACATTCTGCCATCAAGCAATCCCCGTTTTTTTGCCAACTACCGGTTTCACCCTCTTATTCCTGACCACCACGGCCCCTGAATGTCCTATCCCAGCAGTCCAAGACACAATGAATTTCTTCAGTTTTAACAATCAGACCATGGCCAAAGCCCAGGAGGACTATAAAAACTATTTTGACAAGAGGAAATGGGGAGATCTGATCTTGGTGATCAGGTATGGTTAGCTGCGCCTTCTGTTCACACTATCAGGGGCCCTGAGTCAGAGGTGTAAGAGAGGCCTTCCTCGTCCAACCAGGCTCTACTACCAGGTATGTGATACCCTCTCTCTCCTCCTCACAGACAGACCCCGCCTAATAAGGCATTGCAAATGCCTTTAGCAAGTATTACTCATCTCTATACAACTTAAAAAACAACCCCTTGACGCTTCACCCATCAGAATCTCTTATTGAATTTTTAAAATCTATAACCCTACCCACTATCTCAGCCTCCCAACTTGAGTCTCTGTCTCAGCCCTTCTCTGTAGAGGAAATAACCGGCGCCATCAAAGACTTACCCCTACATAAGTCACCCAGAGAGGATGGGTTCTCAAATTAATTCTATAAGCAATTTAATGACATCCTCGCACCCCAATTAATGACCCTCTTCAACTATGTCAGCGCCTCTGGTTCTCTACCAACAGACATGTTACGTTCAACTATTATAACTATACCGAAACCAGACCAAGATACCTCATCAACTGCAAATTATAGGCCAATATCGCTCCTGAGCACAGACATAAAAATACTAGCTAAAGTCCTTTCCAAAAGATTACTGATATACTTCCCAGCTTTAGTGCACCTGACCAAGTTGGGTTTATCCCAGGCCGCCAGGCACCAGATGCCACAAGAAGGGTAATGAACCTCATACACCACGCTATCCAAACACAAACACGTTCTCTGCTTCTTTCCCTAGATGCAGAGAAGGCATTTGATAGAATCCATTGGGGTTTTCTAAAAGAGGTCCATGCCAAATTTGGGATCACCGAATGGTTCTAAATTGTACTACATTTTATAATATGCAGGCAGATTTCAAGATGGTTTAAAAAAAAGGCTTAGAGGAAATGAATTAAATGACATTGGGCTCCATTCAGAAAAGCATATTGCATGCAGTATTTTTAGGTGTTTTCCTGAATACCACATGCTATCCTAAAAATGTCAATTCACTATTGCTTTATGCCAGGGGTGTCTAAACTTTTTTCAAAGAGGGCCATATTTGATAAAGGAAACATGCGTGAGGGCCGACCATTTTGCCTGACATTCTTTGAACCATTAAAATGAAATGCAAATTAACTATTTTATGCAAAGTTCATTGCAAACGTCAAACTTTTAATTTCGACACATGGATGACAAATCTAAACATGTGTTAAATCACTCTGCCTTTCATATATGAAGACCAGATGAACAAAAAAATCCAGGAAGCTGAAATATATGTCAGGAACATTGTAAAGTACATTACATATTATTGGTAATGAAGGTTGTCTTTCAATTTTTAAGTTCAAAAAATATGAACAGGAACATAACACCACGTATACATGTTGTGTCCAAATATATTTATAACTAATTTAGAGCAACTGACATTAACTGAGATTTTACAATGTATTCATCTCAATTGAAAAAAAACTTATAAAAAAGTAAATTTATATGTGTAATTTAAAGGTTTATATATGTATAATACATGGAGGTGCAGATCAGGAACGCCCAAATATACATATGGAGAGATGTGCACATGTATACAGATATTTTAGATAAAACGTGCGATCCCTCTTTGGGTTAAGTGTGTGCAATCTTAAAAAAGAAATTGTTCTTAAGGAATAATAAAAAAGATTTCTTCATATAGGGAAGAAAAGGATTATTTAAGAAAAGAAGGTTTTTTGTAATTTATCTTGTTTTTGGGTATTTTTATTTCTTCCCTATATAGGGGTTAAGAAGAATAATTGATTTTAGTTTCTAATGAGCAGTTTTTGAAGAAAAAATAACTCTATATAAAATGACCACAGGAAGGGTCACTTCTGGTGTCTCCTGCCATGTGAGTATAAAAACGTGATGTGTCAGCATTCAGTCATGTCTCCGTTCCCAGTGGAAGCCTGTTTAGGGGAAACACGTCGGGTGGAGCTAGAGGCTGTGACGCCATCACGTTTGTCTGTTCTTTCTCCATGCAGTCAGCCGGTTTGCTCCCGCTCTGCATGTATGCTAAATTTTAGCAATTTTTTTATCTGGTTCCTGTTTTTTATCTGGTTCCCGTTTGGTGTATACTTGGGAGTTTTTGATTTGTGGTTCCTGATGTGCTGTGTATGGTTGCTGTGAACACTTGCAGTGAAAAGAATCTTTTTAAGTGACTGTGAAAAAGGTTTTGAATAAATCTATAAAACACATTTGCACTATGGAGCCCTTTCCGCTTTGTTCCCACTGAGGTGTATCTGCTGTATGGATGAAATAAAGAGCTAATACTTTGAAATCGAGGATAGAGGAGGATAGATCTGCCTAAAGAGATCGGAGCACAGTGGCTGAGGAAACTTCCTAGGAACAACGCCCAGGTGATAATCTAAGAGGCCGGCAGGCTAATGCAACATGCCCATCTGATCTCACTAAACCTGAGATCCATCTGATCCGGTAAGCGGCCTTTTCTATTAATTCCATGAGAAGGAGGATTATCGGTGTGTCTCTTACCATAAAGAAGAGTTGTGTCAACATCAATCTAACACATTCCTATTAAGGACTGAAAGTATGGTAATAAGTACTTGTGCGCACACCAAAGAATAAATATATATATAAAAATCCAACAATAAAAGTATATAAAATCAAAACTCATCAAAGAAGAAAAGAATAGCGGCCACAAATAATAGTGTTCACACACCTAAAAACAATTGATAAGAGGGATAAATCTGCGGCGCTAATCTAAATAAGTAAATTCCTGGGACGCCAAGGAAATAAAAACTAGTAGGAAGATGCCAATAAAAAACTCAAAAAAACAGATGACAACGGTTCTAAGGTGCGTGGATAACTGATAATAGAAAAAGAATATGCTATGTACCAAAGCCAAATAAATAAATGAAATAAAGGATAAATAAACAACAACAATAATAAATAAAATCAAGCTCATCAAAGGAGGAAAGAATAGCGACCACAGATAATAGTGTTCACACACCTAAAAACAAATGATAAGAGGGGTAAATCTGCAGCGCTTATCTAAATGAGTAAATTCCTGGGATGCCAAAGGAAAAAAACAGTGGACACCAAAGGAATAAAAGCCAGTAGGAAGATGCAGATAGCAATACAAAAAGGTTCTAAGATGCGTGGATATCTGATAATACCTCAAAAAGGAATAAGCTATGTAACAAAAAAACTAATGACCACACCAGGAAAGGAAACTCCAGGTAAGGATCTAGTTCATGTAAATTACTATTCCACCATTTTTGTGCAACCAAGAGTCATAACAAATCAATGTTGCATCAAAAGAGTGCGGCTAATTAGGGAACTCAATGACTGGGATCCAGATAATTGGTGACCTCTTTAAAGACCTTAATTATATAAAGCAATAAATTATGCTCGTGAATAAAGCATGTGACTCCAACAACACAGTGTTCCTAAATATAGATAGGTGCAAACAATAATCAGTGCAGCGTCCAAGGTAGGACAAGTGAATAAATAAATAGTTTAAATAAAACTGACTGGGATCCTGATAATCGGAACTAAAATTCAAATAATTAATTAATTGCTGTTTAGATAGTCCATAAATCATAAAACAATGAATAAATCCGTGAGTAAAAATTAATTATAAAACAATAATAATCTCTGAGTTACACTCTATAAAAATAAATGTGCAAATATTTGTGCAGCATCCAAAAAAAATATATATAAATAAATAAAGCAAATGGAGGAAAAAGCATCCAGTTTGCAAAAAAGTGTTTCAAATCGGACAATTAGTTTCTACTAGACATAAAATGTATCTTCCAAATAAAAAATAAACAAATAATAGCACACCAGCAAATAGCAAAACCAGTGTTCAGCACAAATGACACACTGAGTGTGATAAAAATAAATGTGATTCCCAAAGTGAATAAAAGTCGTTTCTAAACTGAAAGAAATATATTAACAAAGAATCCCATTCATGTCTCCTTCGTGATGAATCGAAACAATCCTTCACATATCCCCAGTGAAGACAGAAAAGTGTATAGAAAAATATACCGGTTCCCCCAGCCTCTCACCTCCCGGCTGAGCGATAACAGCCTAAAAGTAGCCTCACAAAGTCTGTGCTTGCAGGTGGTTTAGAACGCTGTCAGCCCCCAACAGGGTGATACCAGCCTTAGTGTAGATGATAAAGCATCTCCCGATCTCCAAGTTTCTCAAGCAGTGTTCGCTCAAAAGAATAAGGGGAAGGATTCCATAGTGTAGTATGTAAATCATCAAATTTTATTAAACAATAGCCCACTTACATTTAAAACTAGCAGCATCAGCGAAAACTTTAAAACCGGCTCACTGACTCACCGATCCCGGCCGTGATCGGAAAGACAAGCAGCCGAGCAATACCGCCTCTCTTCTCCCTGACGCGTTGCGTGACTGTCACGTCACTTTCTCAAAGGGAATGAAGAAAGGCGGACACGGATCGTTCTTATGGCAGAGGGGTAACCATGGCAACCCCTATGACACGAGCGTAACGGCAGGATAAAGCGGCACTCCTTGTACACAATATAAATAGACTCACACAATGTTCCTAAACAAATCCTTAGATTTCTAAATATTGACCATGTTTTCATACATAAGGAGAAAAATATTTATAAAAAGATAATTATTTTAAAATACAGGTTATTGAAGGATAATAAAAGGATATTGTACATGTATAAGAATAAAATTAAAATGCCATTAAAATGAAATAAAGTGGGGGAAGTAATGGAGAGACTCCCTCTAGTGGTCAGTCATAATAATACAGATCCAGGTAATTATGGCAGGTAAGAGATTAAACTACAAAGTGTTTATAAGTAAAAGCCAAGAACACATAAAAGAATCTAGCATTAAAATGATTCTAAAAAATATATCAAGGATCTAATTAGGTAATATGTCCAAAGAAATCATAATAAGGCCTATTGTAAAGGTAAATGGCCCAAGGAAAAATTATTATATAGCAGCACTTCTAATAGTTAGAGATAAAGCAATTAAGGTCAAATTCAACATTATGACCCAGAGGCGTTAAAGTACGGAGCTCATGTATCCAACGGGATTCTGCCTGACTCAGTTTTATCACTTTGTTATCACCCCTCCAATGGGGTTTATATTTCTCAATTCCCCATACTTTTAATGAGGAGGGGTCCCTATTATGATATTGATCGTAGTGTTTTGACAAACTATGTTTCGGATAACCTTTCTTTATATTTTGGGTATGTTCTCTCAGTCTCTTCCATAATTCTCTTTTTGTTCGTCCTACGTACTGGATCTGACAGGGACATTCCAGCAAATACACTACTCCCTCTGTTCGGCAAGATATAAATTCTTTAATTTGGTATTCTCTATTGGTAACTGTTGATTTGAAATTGCATTTTTTCTTTTTTACCTCATTTGTATGTCTGCAGGTATAGCAAGTCTTGCAGGGATAGAAGCCCTTCCCATCAAAGAAGGAAAAATTTCTCCGCGGGGGAGGATCTAGTACATTTTTAGCAACCAGATCCCTCAATGTGGGAGCTCTCCGATATGTGAATTTCGGTTTCTCTGGTAGTAACGTTCCCAGGTGCCTGTCTGCTTTCACTATATTCCAATATTTTCTAAAGATTTTTTCTATTTGCTTATGTTGCAAACTATAATCCATCACTAATGGTACAGAGTTCATAGAGTCAGTTTTTCTACTTGAATCCTCTATTAGTTTACTTCTATCCATGGCCTCCACGTCTTTAATTTTCTCCTTTATAAAATCAGAGCCATATCCCTTTTGGATAAATCTTTGTCCGACAAATTCAGCTTGTTTAAGAAAAACCTCTTGTTTTGTACAATTTCTTTTCAGCCTAGTGAACTGGCCCTTAGGTATATTGTTTAGCCAGGGGGCATGATGGCAACTATCTATTGGCAGATAGCTGTTTCTGTCAACTTTTTTTAAAAAATGTTTGGGTAATAAATCTTCCATCCTCTTTTAAAATTTCCAAATCTAAAAATTGTATTTTTTCATCATTGATCTCCCATGATAAATTAATATTTTTATTATTTAAATTCAAATTAAAACCGAAGTCCATCAAGCTTTCCCTGTCACCAGCCCAGATAACAATAATATCATCAATAAATCTCTTAAATAAAAGAAGTTGCTGGGGTCTGTTCTTATATACGGCTTCTTCCTCCCATTCCGCCATGTAAAGGTTAGCTACGCTGGGTGCATACTTGGCACCCATTGCAATTCCACAAATTTGTTTAAAAAAATCATTTTCATGCCAAAAATAATTGTGATCTAAACTATATCTTAAACACTCCAATAAAAACTTTCTTTGCACCGCTTTCAGGTCACTGAATTTCTTCAAGGCCCATTTAGTTGCTTGTATCGCCTCTTCGTGATTAATTATAGTATAAAGCGATGCTACGTCTGCTGTTGCAAGATAAACTGGTCTGTCCCCAAATGTGACAGTATCCAATAACTGGAGTAGATGTTTGGTATCTCTTAAAAAAGACTCAGTTTTTCTCACTAATGGTTGTAAGAACCAGTCTATATACTCCCCAATTCTTGCTCCCACCGAGTTTATTCCATTTACAATTGGCCTTCCTGGAGGTTTATCTTTATTTTTATGAATCTTGGGGAGGGTATATATAACTGGGGTACGACATCCACGTAGCTGCAAATATTTTGCCTCTTTTTTATTTAACCACTTCAGCCCCGGAAGGATTTACCCCCTTCCTGACCAGACTTTTTACAATTCGGCACTGCGTCGCTTTAACTGCTAATTGCGCGGTCATGCAATGCTCTACCCAAACGAAATTTGCGTCCTTTTCTTCCCACAAATAGAGCTTTCTTTTGATGGTATTTGATCACCTCTGCCGTTTTTATTTTTTGCGCTATAAACGGAAAAAGACTGAAAATTTTGAAAAAAATGATATTTTCTAATTTTTGTTATAAAAAAAATCCAATAAACTAAATTTTAGTCATACATTTAGGCCAAAATGTATTCGGCCACATGTCTTTGGTAAAAAAAATGTCAATAAGCGTATATTTATTGGTTTGCGCAAAAGTTATAGCGTCTACAAACTAGGGTACATTTTCTGGAATTTACACAGCTTTTAGTTTATGACTGCCTATGTCATTTCTTGAGGTGCTAAAATGGCAGGGCAGTACAAAACCCCCCCAAATGACCCCATTTTGGAAAGTAGACACCCCAAGGAAATTGCTGAGAGGCATGTTGAACCCATTGAATATTTATTTTTTTGTCCCAAGTGATTGAATAATGACAAAAAAAAAAAAAAAAAATTTACAAAAAGTTGTCACTAAATGATATATTGCTCACACAGGCCATGGGCATATGTGGAATTGCACCCCAAAATACATTCAGCTGCTTCTCCTGAGTACGGGGATACCACATGTGTGGCACTTTTTGGGAGCCTAGCCGCGTACGGGGCCCCGAAAACCCAGCACCACCTTCAGGATTTCTAAGGGCATACATTTTTGATTTTACTCCTCACTACCTATCACAGTTTTGAAGGCCATAAAATGCCAAGATGGCACAAACCCCCCCCAAATGACCCCATTTTGGAAAGTAGACACCCCAAGCTATTTGCTGAGAGGCATGGTGAGTATTTTGCAGCTCTCATTTGTTTTTGAAAATGAAGAAAGACCAGAAAAATTTTTTTTTTTTTTCTTTTTTCAATTTTCAAAACTTTGTGACAAAAAGTGAGGTCTGCAAAATACTCACTATACCTCTCAGCAAATAGCTTGGAGTGTCTACTTTCCAAAATGGGGTAATTTGGGGGGGGGGGGGGGTTTGTGCCACCTGGGCATTCCATGGCCTCCGAAACTGTGATAGGCAGTGAAGAGTGAAATCAAAAATTTACGGCCTTAGAAAGCCTGAAGGCGGTGCTTGGTTTTCGGGGTCCCGTGCGCGGCTAGGCTCCCAAAAAGTCCCACACATGTGGTATCCCCGTACTCAGGAGAAGCAACAGAATTTATTTTGGGGTGTAATTTCACATATTCCCATGGCATGTTTGAGCAATATAACATTTAGTGACAACTTTGTGCAAAAAAAAAAAAAAAAATTTGTCTCTTTCCCGCTACTTGTGTCACAATATAAAATATTCCATGGACTCGACATGCCTCTCAGCAAATAGCTTGGGGTGTCTACTTTCCAAAATGGGGTCATTTGGGGGGCGTTTGAACTGTCCTGGCATTTTATGCACAACATTTAAAAGCTTATGTCACACATCACCCACTCTTCTAACCACTTGAAGACAAAGCCCTTTCTGACACTTTTTGATTACATGAAAAAATTATTTTTTTTTGCAAGAAAATTACTTTGAACCCCCAAACATTATATATTATTTTAAAGCAAATGCCCTACAGATTAAAATGGTGGGTGTTTCATTTTTTTTTTTTCACACAGTATTTGCGCAGCGATTTTCAAACGCATTTTTTGGGGAAAAAACACACTTTTTTAAATTTTAATGCACTAAAACACACTATATTGCCCAAATGTTTGATGAAATAAAAAAGATGATCTTAGGCCGAATACATGGATACCAAACATGACATGCTTTAAAATTGCGCACAAACGTGCAGTGGCAACAAAATTAATACATTTTTAAAAGCCTTTAAAAGCCTTTACAGGTTACCACTTTAGATTTACAGAGGAGGTCTACTGCTAAAATTACTGCCCTCGATCTGACCTTCGCGGTGATACCTCACATGCATGGTGCAATTGCTGTTTACATTTGACGCCAGACCGCCGCTTGCGTTCGCCTTAGCGCGAGAGCAGGGGGGACAGGGGTGCTTTTTATTTATTTTTTTTTTTTCTTTATTATTTTTTTACTTTTTTATCTTATTTTTAAACTGTTCCTTTTATTTTTTTTTTTTTTAATCATTTTTATTGTTATCTCAGGGAATGTAAATATCCCCTATGATAGCAATAGGTAGTGACAGGTACTCTTTTTTGAAAAAAATGGGGTCTATTAGACCCTAGATCTCTCCTCTGCCCTCAAAGCATCTGACCACACCAAGATCGGTGTGATAAAATGCTTCCCCAATTTCCCAATGGCGCTATTTACATCCGGCGAAATCTAAGTCATAAAATGCTCGTAGCTTCCGGTTTCTTAGGCCATAGAGATGTTTGGAGCCACTCTGGTCTCTGATCAGCTCTATGGTCAGCTGGCTGAATCACCGGATGCATTCTCAGGTTCCCTGTTGAGACAGGAGAGCCAGAGAAAAACACGGAAGACGGTGGGGGGGGGCATTCCCTCCCACTGCTTGTAAAAGCAGTCTAGAGGTTAATTAGCCGCTAGGATTGCTTTTACATGAAAGCCGACCGCTGGCTAAAAAGAATGATACCAAGATGATACCTAAACCTGCAGGCATCATTCTGGTATAACCACTCAAAGTCGTGAATGGCGTACCTGAAGACAAAAAAATGGTTAACAATAAAGCACAGTAAACGGTAAAGTATAAAAAATTGCATACCTGAAAAGCAAACATGATAAAACATAATAACAATAAAACATTGCAGAATAGAATACAGTAAAAAAGAGCAGAACAATAGAGAGAGAGAATAGAGAGAGAGAACAATAAAACGACAACTATTTTTTTTTATTTTTGTTTGTGTTTTTTTTTTTTTTTACACTTTTTTTTGTAACTGTAACTTTTATAACTGTAACCGGTTCCAGGCTCGGGTCTCTCACAATGCGATGGCATCTTGGGAGACCCTGTGAAAGTGTGCCTAGTCTGTGCAATGCTGTACCCTACGCTAATACTCAACTAGTGAATGGTAGCGTTCAAAACATTCACCAATGCAAAGATCAGGATTGTCGGGACAGGAGGGACAATAATAGTGGGCGTCACGTCTATATCCGCGCTTGCTGCAGACACAACATCTTTTTTGGGGGGGTTCGTTGGGTAGGGGTACTCGGGAGGATATATAAATGCCTCTCATGCAGCCGACTGCATTTGGTTGGGGATGTGAATGGGGGAAGTACGGGCGCTGCAGAAGCGGTGGGTTCCCAATTAGGATTGGCGAATGCAGCAGGAAGGGCACTATGGGCACGACGGGCCTGTGTTTGTCTTTTTGGTGGCAGCGGGACACTACTTGTGCTTGCCACCTCACCAGCTTGAACTGCACTTATGGGACTCGCCACATCACCAAGTGTTACTGCAGTGCTGGTTTGACTACGACCGGGGTGTACTAGGCCGCTGGTGCTTGCCAGTTCACCAAAACGCTACAAAAAAAAGTGACAGTGATCGATCGATACTGCACTTGGGTGGGCTGGACTGGGCTGGGCCGGGCGGAGAGGCAAAACGCAGGTGCTAGCAGGTATCTGGGCTGATCCCGCTAACACTGCGTTTTTGGGAACCCTAAACTGCTGGGGACGCTAGTATAGATCTGATCGGATCAGATATTGATGCGTTCAGATACTATACCACTAAGGGAGGTGTACGGTGCGTGTACGGTGCGTGCGTGGGTGTTCGCGGTACTGGCGCTAATCTGACGCTGCCTAGGGCGACGCATATCACCGCCGGGCGATCAGGGGGCTAAACCTTTTTTCGGTAATAAACGGCGGGTGCCCTGACACTATAAAAAATAAACGAACTAACCAGCGTCACTCGTAACGGTTATACGGTGATCAGTGGTAAAAGGGTTAACTAGGGGGCCATCAAGGGGTTAAAACATTTATTAGATAGTATATGGGGGTCCCTGTCGCTATAAAACACTGACGGCGAACCTAAATATTTACGTCCCTAACTAGCGTCACCAGCGACACTAATACAGCGATCAGAAAAATGATCGCTTAGCGACACTGGCGACAGGGGGTGATCAAGGGGTTAAAACTTTATTAGGGGGGGTAAGGGGGGTACCCTAGACCTACAGGGGGCTAAACCTTTATTTGGTAATAAACGGCGGGTGCCCTGACACTATAAAAAATAAACGAACTAACCAGCGTCACCCGTAACGGTTATATGGTGATCAGTGGTGAAAGGGTTAACTAGGGGGCAATCAAGGGGTTAAAACATTTATTAGGTAGTATATGGGGGTCCCTGTCACTATAAAACGCTGACGGCGAACCTAAATATTTACGTCCCTAACTAGCGTCACCAGCGACACTAATACAGCGATCAGAAAAATGATCGCTTAGCGACACTGGTGAGGGGGGGTGATCAAGGGGTTAAAACTTTATTAGGGGGGGTAAGGGGGGTACCCTAGACCTACAGGGGGGTAACAGTCACTACCCTAACACTGCTAACTGTCACAAATTGACACTATGCAGTAATCAGGAAAAAAAAAAAAAAAAAACCTGCTTGGTGTCAGTTTGTGACAGGGGGGGAGGTGATTGGGGGGGGATCGGGGGGCGATCGGGGGGGATCGGGGGTGTAATGTATGCCTGGCATGTTCTACTGTGTGTGTGTGTGTGTTTGGTGCACTTACATGTCATCTCCCCTCGGGCCGGAACGGAAACTCCCGAGCCGAGGAGAGATGACATCACATCCTCTGCCTCTGTGTACTATACAGAGGCAGGGGATGTTTCTCATTGGCTGGGAGCGATCGCGAGGGGGGGGGCCACGATCGGATGGCCTCCCCCTCGTCTCTCATCGCTTCCAACCAAATGCCGACCGCAGCTGGCACCGGGGGGGGGTCCGATCGGACCCCCCACCCGCGGGAAGGCAATCACGTTTCAGGTACGTGATTTTGCCTGCCCGTGCCGCTCTGCTCACGTATATAGGCGTGAGGCGGTCGGTAAGTGGTTAATCCCGGCGTCTCATCTCTAAAAAACACCTAGGGGTTCTGTCACGCCCCTCATGCTGATATTTGGGAGTTCTTCCCCTTTCATATTGATATCTGGGGGTACGTGCTCCTTCTTCATCTCTTCTTAGGTGTTCATACCGATTGTATGTTGGAACATTATAGCGGTTTTCATAAATTACCTGCTGATTCTCCCAGGCGTTATCGGACGGAAAATGGATCACGAAGATCTCCGAGGAGGAGTCCAGAGCGTGGAGTGAGGAGAGATACAAGAAGGGAAGAAAGGAATCAAGAACATCGGAGAGAGGGGGATCGAGAGGAAAAATTAAAGAGATCTCCACGGAGAGGTTCAGAAAAACCGTCTGGAAGAAACGAAAAACCAAACGTGGATGCAGAGCAGGAACTAAAAAACAGAAGAAAACGAGATTAATAGGAGAAGGGATAATCAATATCAGTGGGGTGGAGTTAACGAGAGATGAACTTAAAGTACTAGACAAAGGCCTGAAATTTGCACCTAACAAGAACCTAAATAAATTTAATACGTACGTAGACATCAACAAATTCGCTAGGAGTCTTCATATTAAGAAGTATATGTTGAGTAAACCAGGAGAAAATTTAATAAGGAACAACATGGTGGAAAGTGAAATCAAACACAGTGACCTGAGGAATAAATCACTATTCAACCCCCCACTGGGAACAGAGGGAAATATTGAAGTGTTTCGGAAAATGGTTCTGAAAGATTTGCATGATCTAAGAATCAGGAAAATAAATGATCCGACGGAGATCAAGAGTGGTATCCAAAAATTAGAAGAGAGAAGGGAGATTGTGGTAAGACAGGCTGATAAAGGAGGAGCAATAGTGATTCAATCGAAGAAGGACTACCAGGAGGAATTAAAAAGACAATTGAGTGACACCACCACTTATTTAAAACTGCCGGGAAATCCGATAGTGCAGTATAAAGATGACCTAGCCTATTTGGTAGAAAGAGGAAAATCTAGAGGCCTATTAAATAAAAAAGAGGCAAAATATTTGCAGCTACGTGGATGTCGTACCCCAGTTATATATACCCTCCCCAAGATTCATAAAAATAAAGATAAACCTCCAGGAAGGCCAATTGTAAATGGAATAAACTCGGTGGGAGCAAGAATTGGGGAGTATATAGACTGGTTCTTACAACCATTAGTGAGAAAAACTGAGTCTTTTTTAAGAGATACCAAACATCTACTCCAGTTATTGGATACTGTCACATTTGGGGACAGACCAGTTTATCTTGCAACAGCAGACGTAGCATCGCTTTATACTATGATTAATCACGAAGAGGCGATACAAGCAACTAAATGGGCCTTGAAGAAATTCAGTGACCTGAAAGCGGTGCAAAGAAAGTTTTTATTGGAGTGTTTAAGATATAGTTTAGATCACAATTATTTTTGGCATGAAAATGATTTTTTTAAACAAATTTGTGGAATTGCAATGGGTGCCAAGTATGCACCCAGCGTAGCTAACCTTTACATGGCGGAATGGGAGGAAGAAGCCGTATATAAGAACAGACCCCAGCAACTTCTTTTATTTAAGAGATTTATTGATGATATTATTGTTATCTGGGCTGGTGACAGGGAAAGCTTGATGGACTTCGGTTTTAATTTGAATTTAAATAATAAAAATATTAATTTATCATGGGAGATCAATGATGAAAAAATACAATTTTTAGATTTGGAAATTTTAAAAGAGGATGGAAGATTTATTACCCAAACATTTTTTAAACAAGTTGACAGAAACAGCTATCTGCCAATAGATAGTTGCCATCATGCCCCCTGGCTAAACAATATACCTAAGGGCCAGTTCACTAGGCTGAAAAGAAATTGTACAAAACAAGAGGTTTTTCTTAAACAAGCTGAATTTGTCGGACAAAGATTTATCCAAAAGGGATATGGCTCTGATTTTATAAAGGAGAAAATTAAAGACGTGGAGGCCATGGATAGAAGTAAACTAATAGAGGATTCAAGTAGAAAAACTGACTCTATGAACTCTGTACCATTAGTGATGGATTATAGTTTGCAACATAAGCAAATAGAAAAAATCTTTAGAAAATATTGGAATATAGTGAAAGCAGACAGGCACCTGGGAACGTTACTACCAGAGAAACCGAAATTCACATATCGGAGAGCTCCCACATTGAGGGATCTGGTTGCTAAAAATGTACTAGATCCTCCCCCGCGGAGAAATTTTTCCTTCTTTGATGGGAAGGGCTTCTATCCCTGCAAGACTTGCTATACCTGCAGACATACAAATGAGGTAAAAAAGAAAAAATGCAATTTCAAATCAACAGTTACCAATAGAGAATACCAAATTAAAGAATTTATATCTTGCCGAACAGAGGGAGTAGTGTATTTGCTGGAATGTCCCTGTCAGATCCAGTACGTAGGACGAACAAAAAGAGAATTATGGAAGAGACTGAGAGAACATACCCAAAATATAAAGAAAGGTTATCCGAAACATAGTTTGTCAAAACACTACGATCAATATCATAATAGGGACCCCTCCTCATTAAAAGTATGGGGAATTGAGAAATATAAACCCCATTGGAGGGGTGATAACAAAGTGATAAAACTGAGTCAGGCAGAATCCAGTTGGATACATGAGCTCCGTACTTTAACGCCTCTGGGTCATAATGTTGAATTTGACCTTAATTGCTTTATCTCTAACTATTAGAAGTGCTGCTATATAATAATTTTTCCTTGGGCCATTTACCTTTACAATAGGCCTTATTATGATTTCTTTGGACATATTACCTAATTAGATCCTTGATATATTTTTTAGAATCATTTTAATGCTAGATTCTTTTATGTGTTCTTGGCTTTTACTTATAAACACTTTGTAGTTTAATCTCTTACCTGCCATAATTACCTGGATCTGTATTATTATGACTGACCACTAGAGGGAGTCTCTCCATTACTTCCCCCACTTTATTTCATTTTAATGGCATTTTAATTTTATTCTTATACATGTACAATATCCTTTTATTATCCTTCAATAACCTGTATTTTAAAATAATTATCTTTTTATAAATATTTTTCTCCTTATGTATGAAAACATGGTCAATATTTAGAAATCTAAGGATTTGTTTAGGAACATTGTGTGAGTCTATTTATATTGTGTACAAGGAGTGCCGCTTTATCCTGCCGTTACGCTCGTGTCATAGGGGTTGCCATGGTTACCCCTCTGCCATAAGAACGATCCGTGTCCGCCTTTCTTCATTCCCTTTGAGAAAGTGACGTGACAGTCACGCAACGCGTCAGGGAGAAGAGAGGCGGTATTGCTCGGCTGCTTGTCTTTCCGATCACGGCCGGGATCGGTGAGTCAGTGAGCCGGTTTTAAAGTTTTCGCTGATGCTGCTAGTTTTAAATGTAAGTGGGCTATTGTTTAATAAAATTTGATGATTTACATACTACACTATGGAATCCTTCCCCTTATTCTTTTGAGCGAACACTGCTTGAGAAACTTGGAGATCGGGAGATGCTTTATCATCTACACTAAGGCTGGTATCACCCTGTTGGGGGCTGACAGCGTTCTAAACCACCTGCAAGCACAGACTTCGTGAGGCTACTTTTAGGCTGTTATCGCTCAGGATCCCAGTCAGTTTTATTTAAACTATTTATTTATTCACTTGTCCTACCTTGGACGCTGCACTGATTATTGTTTGCACCTATCTATATTTAGGAACACTGTGTTGTTGGAGTCACATGCTTTATTCATGAGCATAATTTATTGCTTTATATAATTAAGGTCTTTAAAGAGGTCACCAATTATCTGGATCCCAGTCATTGAGTTCCCTAATTAGCCGCACTCTTTTGATGCAACATTGATTTGTTATGACTCTTGGTTGCACAAAAATGGTGGAATAGTAATTTACATGAACTAGATCCTTACCTGGAGTTTCCTTTCCTGGTGTGGTCATTAGTTTTTTTGTTACATAGCTTATTCCTTTTTGAGGTATTATCAGATATCCACGCATCTTAGAACCTTTTTGTATTGCTATCTGCATCTTCCTACTGGCTTTTTTTCCTTTGGTGTCCACTGGTTTTTTTCCTTTGGCATCCCAGGAATTTACTCATTTAGATAAGCGCCGCAGATTTACCCCTCTTATCATTTGTTTTTAGGTGTGTGAACACTATTATCTGTGGTCGCTATTCTTTCCTCCTTTGATGAGCTTGATTTTATTTATTATTGTTGTTGTTTATTTATCCTTTATTTCATTTATTTATTTGGCTTTGGTACATAGCATATTCTTTTTCTATTATCAGTTATCCACGCACCTTAGAACCGTTGTCATCTTTTTTTTGAGTTTTTTATTGGCATCTTCCTACTAGTTTTTATTTCTTTGGCGTCCCAGGAATTTACTTATTTAGATTAGCGCCGCAGATTTATCCCTCTTACCTATTAAGGACTGATTATTATTCTTATATATAAGATGTCTAAGGGGGTTAAGTGTTTCACTAATAATTATTTTTAGCACCAATTTTGATATGTATGGTGGTAAGTAACATTGTAGCTAGTAACACACTTTTCGGGATTTTTTTCAAGTTAATTTTTTCACATGATTTTGTTTCACTATAGAACACTTATGCCCCGTACACACGGTCGGACTTTGTTCAGACATCCCGACAACAAAATCCTAGGATTTTTTCAGACGGATGTTGGCTCAAACTTGTTTTGCGTACACCTGGTCGCACAAAGTTGTCGGAATTTCCGATCGCCAACAATGCGGTGACGTCAACCACGTCCGACGAGACTAGAAAAGGCCAGTTCAGAACCAAGCGCGGCACCCTTTGGGCTCCTTTTGCTAATCTCGTGTTAGTAAAAGTTTGGTGAGAGACGATTCACGCTTTTTCAGACTCGTGGTTTTCAGATCGTTTTCTGCCGTTCAGTTTGTGCTTGTGGGTTTGTATCTGCTCTTCAGTGCGTGCAAGCAAGTTCCGCGTGACTTAGTCATTGTATTCTTGTTCGTTCGTTACTGTTTTTCAGGTCGCTCTTCACAGGCCTTGCTGTTCTTCAGTGCGTTCTGTTACTTCGTTCTGAGCAGCCGACCGTTTTCTAGCCATGTTGCGTATGCGTACTCCTCGTAGAGTTCGTGCTGTGCGGGGGCTTGGTGTTGGGGTCCTGACCTTGACACAAGTCCAGTCCATGAACAGGGTGGGGAGCAGTTCATGGACCAAGAATTGGTTGCTCCAGCGTGACCAGTTCTCTCATATGCCTTTGCTCCGTGAGATCCGTGAGAATAATCCTGATGATTTCAGGAACTTTCTCAGGATGACGGACCCCGTGTTTCACCGTCTGTTGGCTTCGCTGACCCCTTATATTAGCAGGCAGGATACCTGCATGAGGCAAGCCATCACTCCGGAGCAGAGGTTGGTCGCTACCCTGCGGTATTTGGCGACAGGGAGAAGTCTGCAGGTCTTGAAGTTCTCGACAGGCATCTCCCCCCAGGCTCTGGGTATCATCATCCCAGAGACCTGTTCTGCCATCATACAGGTCCTGCAGAAGGAGTATATGAAGGTAAGATTTTTATCCTTTAATATCACATTTTATTGTATTTAATGTTTGCTAATATATTGTATTTCTTTCCTCATTCCCTAATTACCATGATTGGAATATGTTGTGAATGTCCCCTTTGTCCTCATGCATGCTGGATTTTTATGTAATTAATTTTTTAGGTCCTTCATACAGATTGTCCTTCACTAACCTCCCCAGCATGCTCTACGGGCCCTATATTCACCGCATGTAGTCACTTAACAATGTATTTTATCAGCTCCATAGTAGTGCTTTACCCCAAACACCCCCTAAAATGTTTAGAAATGTTATTTTAGCTTTAAATTCTGGCAGAGTGGCAGAGGCTTATTTTTTGTGGTGTCCCCAAATCATTTTTAGTAACCCTCCCTCCCCCAACTGCTAAGTCAGCTGATCCCAATTCTCTATCTATCCTCAATCATCTATCTGATGACTTTGCCAAACCCATACACACTATACCCATCTCTTTTGTGCTCTCATTTATGGATGAATTCCCCAAAGCATGTAGTGCAAGGGCCTGCCTGTATACTTTCAAATGGTACTGTTTGAATTTTTAAGATACTATTATTATCTTGAGTCAGGTAATAGCAGAATGTTCAAATGTCCTCAAATGTGTACAATGTGTATTTATATCTTTGTATTCAGACACTTCTTACCTGTCCAGTGGGCTGCCAATAGTGTAACTGAGGGGCTGTTCCAAGTAATACCCTGTATTTAGGCATTCATCTCTCAATGAAGTGAAGAGGGTTACCTGTCCAAGATTTCCACACCCCCCATAATGTTCGAAATGGCCCATGAGAGGGGGGGGGGAAATATGATAGGTGTACCTTATACTTTGGTGTTGTTAAATTCCCCTTAATAAATGCTATCTGGAGGTTGCCCCAGAATTTTTGTGCCTAATCTGCTTGCCATGTTTCTGTGCAAAAATATTAATTTGTTTTTGTTTTCCTCAACAGTTTCCTTCCACGCCACAGAATTGGCAGACTGTGGCCTCCCACTTTGCCCAGCGGTGGGACTTTCCTAACTGCGGAGGGGCAATTGATGAGAAACATGTCCACATCATCCCACCACCCAACTCGGGGTCGTACTATTTCAACTATAAGGGGTTCAATAGTATTGTGATGTTGGTGGTGGTGTTGGCTAATTACGACTTCTTGTATGTGGATGTGGGAAGAATGGCCGGATGTCCGATGGTGGAGTCATCGCCCAGACAGAGTTCTACAGGCGTCTCCAGAATGGCAGCTTGGACTTGCCAGCTCCAGAGGACAATGTGGAAGGACTCCCATTCGTGTTCGTTGCTGATGAAGCGTTTGCGCTGGGGGACCACCTGATGCGGCCATTCCCGATGAGGACCCTCACCCCGGAACAGAGGGTTTTTAATTACCGGCTGGCCAGAGCCCGAAGAGTGGTGGAGAACACATTTGGAATCCTGGCCAGCCGGTTCCGCCTATTTCTGACACCTATCCATATGGCGGTGTATAAACTGAACCATATTATACTGGTGTGCTGTATTCTCCATAACTTTTTAAGGAAACATTCGGCCAACTATGCTGGCTCAGTTGGGCCTGAGGCCGGAGTGATACCTGAAACACTGATGGCGCTTGAAAGCGGCCTTCCTGGCTTGCCCTCCCTGAGTGCCCGCGATGTCCGGTTACGATACCTGGAGTTCTTTGCGGGTAGGGGGGCCATCAATATGCCTTCAAATTTGTGAAGCCCTTTTCCAATAAAAAAAAAAAATTCTTTGTGGACATTTACTGCTTGTGTTTGTTTTAGCTGACCCTGACAGCAATGTGTGGAGTCGTGAATATGGCGTGATTGGGTAACCTTATACAAAGCATTGTTGGCTGTTATTTACTAAAGGCGTATACACTTTTTATGCTACAAGTGCTCTTGAAACTGCAATGAAACTGCTCTTGTAGTGCAAAGAGGATTTGCCCTTAGGAAATAACCCCCATTTTCTCTGAAAACAGCAATGATATCACCCCAAAAGTGTTGTAACATTGAGACAATAATCCACACATTCTTGATTAACAAACTTTTTTATACCTGCACAATCACATGTGCATTTACCAAAGGTTTTTCAAACAGACCAACATGTTTGTTGTCTACCCATTTTTGGGGTGGCATTATCAAAAATAGAAATGTCCATTTATGATAAAACAGGCCTGTGTAAAACCAACAAGAAAGAGAAAAAATTTGAACTTACAAAGTTCACATATGGTAAAACTTGAAGGCAATATCAGACATGAGTATTTAGGAACTGTGTTTGATATTGCGTTCAGATGGGGTCAAATCACCCCTTGAAAAGCCAAATTTGGAAGATGCACACCAATTTACGAATGTCAACATGTGCTAGCTGCCATCACGGGGGATCAAGGGACGTGTTTTGTGGGAGCAACCCCTTCCTCACCGCTACTTTATTATTGAGGAAGGTGTGGCACCCCCAAAACGCATCCATTGATCTCCCGTGATGGCAGATAGCACATGTTGGCACATTGTAGGCTCTTCAAAACATTGCTAAAAGATTATAAACATTGTACCACACACAAAAAAAGTGATTTTGTGGTGTTTTAAATTCACCCCAAAACATCAATGATGTTATTTTTTTTTTTATCACATCATTTATTTTTTTCTGGATGTTTTCCAATTCTAAATTACACCCCATGATCTCCCCGATCAGGATCTGGGTACTTTCAGATGTGAAAGGATCTCGATCCCTAACATCACGATCACCTAAAAAGAGAGAAACCAAACAAAAACAGGTATCAAAAATCTGCGGACATCCATCTCTTACCTGAGCCTGTGGTCGCAGACACTCACCTGTTGTGGTGCCAATTTCCACCACGTCTTCCACCTCCTCCTGCTCCGCTTGTGTTTGGGGTATTTCATCTTCTTCCATAGGTGGGGGGTCTCTGGTCTCCTCGGATGAGGGGTGTCCTCCGAGTCTTTTCTCCCCT
Organism: Lithobates septentrionalis; assembly: GCA_037952835.1. Lineage (NCBI taxonomy): Eukaryota > Metazoa > Chordata > Amphibia > Anura > Ranidae > Lithobates > Lithobates septentrionalis. Next base: position 6,797,348 of record JBBDGP010000284.1, read on the forward strand.
ATGTAAAACAAAAATTGTAGAATTAGCACACAGATATTTGATGGCAGAACTATAAATAGGAAACATTGCTTGGAAGTGGGGTACAATTGTCAATTTTAGCAGAGTTCCAAGATGTAGTTTTTTTATTGGCCTTTGTCAAGCTGCAATACTTTACCTGTTTAGTACAAGCTTCACAGATGTAGCCCCCCCCTATAGTATACACTGGAGCACCTGTGTGGCCCCCCTAATAAAAATGGTGTTCTTGTGTCCCACACTAGTGCTCCAGTGTCCAGATGTGAAAAAAGCTGCTCAGTATCCTCTCCTTACACAGAATCTAGTTTGCATTTCATTCTAGTAACAAACACATCTACACAACCAAATATTTTGCATCCAAGTAGGCTTTAAAAAATGTAGGAAAATGCATATGGCCTAAACAATGGTGTTTTAGAGGGGAAAAAAAATGTTGGTTACGAACGAATAATGGGCCCATGAACATTAAAATTGACATTTGAAACTGTACAATTAAGAAAAGCATATGGAGCAGCACGAACGTAAGAAAGATAAAAAGAATAGGAACACACCACAACTACTTACTTTTTTGCAGCACTCTCCGGATCTTTCTGTACTGCTCTGGCTCTCGTAATTTGAGGTCCGACCACCGCTTCCTGAGCTGATCTTTCGATCGTCGTACCCCGAAATTCCTGTGCAGACTTTTGACCACTTTCGCCATGATCTTGGCCTTTCTGATATTGGGGTTGGGGTAAGGTCCATACTTTCCATCATAGTCGGCCCTCTTCAGGATGTCCACCATCTCCAACATCTCCCCAAAGGACATATTTGTGGCCTTAAATCTTCTCCTTCTGGATCGGGACGTTTCTGTCTCCGGGCTTTCCTCCGCCTCCTCCTCGTTGCTATAATTAGCACGCACCTGCTGTGACTCCGCCATGTGCTCTTCACCCACTGCGCCGAACGAAAAGGGCGGGGAATAGACTAGAAAGAACGTCAGGGGCGGGCGGAGTTACACGCATGCGCAGTGTATATAAAGCGTAACACACGTGCGTATTACGTACGATCTGTGAGCGGAGGAAGGAGCAAGTTTACCAGACTGAGCTGTTTCGTGTCGGAATTTCTTCTGAGCATGCGTGGCACTTTGTGCGTCGGAACAGGCCACACACGGTCGGAATTGACGCGATCGGATTTTGTTGGCGGAAATTTTTATCTCCTGCTCTCCAACTTTGTGTGTCGGAAAATCCGATGGAAAATGTCCGATGGAGCCCACACACGGTCGAAATTTCCGACAACACGCTCCGATCAGACATTTTCCATCGGAAAATCCGACCGTGTGTACGGGGCATTAGTGTGTGATTATAAGAATATCATATAATTCTTAAAATAAGTTAATCTCACGGAATTTTTTCAAAATATATATTTTTATAGTAAAAATGTTTTCAATGGGTTTTGGCCATATTGGAACGGTTTTGAGTGTGTTATACAAATAGTAGTCAAAGCTATTGGGATCACTTATATTCAGTACACACTAATTTTTGATGCGCGCTTGTTACACTATATGCCTGAAAAAAAACTTGCCTGCACACTGCTGTGTGTGGTGAAGAGTCTAAGGATGAGCGCAAGCGTTTTGTGTATATATATATATATATATATATATATCTTTTGTGGCCCCAACAAATCCCAGAGCGCCGCTCAGGACTAAGGATGAGCTCGGGTGTGTTATTTGGATATATATATCTTTTGTGGCCCCAACAAATCCCCGAGCGCCACTCAGGACTAAGGATGAGCTTGGGCGTGTTCACAACTACGCGTGCCTGAGCCCACCGGGAAGCTGACAGCGCGCAGTACCAATCACAGGCTCTACTTTCTCTCTACTCCAACCCCTCAGCAAGAGTAATCACAGTAGGAGCCCTATCCACCCCATTCACCATATCGAATGGCACACTTCAGGGATGTCCCCTCTCACCACATATTTTTGCCCTGCTAATGGAACCCCTCGCAACCAAAATTAGAACTAATCCACAAATCTAAGGAATTAAATGTGATACCACAGACCATAAAATAAGCCTATTTGGAGATGATGTGATACTAATGATTACTAATCCATCACAATCCCTTCAGAAGATACAAGAAACTATCCACCAATTTGGCAAGGTCTCCTTTTAAAAGCTTAACATATCAAAATCTGTATTAATGCCCTTATGCCTCCCCACACAATTGGAATCTCACCTTAGAAATATCACTCCATTCACATGGGTAAACAACTCTATTCCCTATCTGGGAATACAAATAGCACCCACTCTAACACAATTATTTGCACTTAACTACCAGACCTTTCTCCAACATCTCCCTCAACTACTTCGCTCACTACGCTCAAATGGCCTCTCCAAAATAGGTAGGATTGATACCCTTAAGATGATAATACTACTGAAACTCCTGTACCTATTCCGCACACTGATAATACTCCTCCCCCAATCCTTCCCAACCTCCATCCAAAGGCAAATATGAAAAATTTATATGGGAAAAAAGTCCTCCTGGATGCGCCAACTAAATCTTAACCAGACCATACAAAAAGGGAGGGGTTGGCCTTCCCCACATCAGTAGTTACTACCATGTCTCCATTTTAGACCAAATGTACTATTGGTGGCACCCAACATCTGAAAAAATCTGGTCAATCATGGAAACTTTATCCCCCCAGAACAAACATCCCCTTGACTCCCTTCTCCTAACAGCAGCAGGATGCCCTCCTCCTCTCCATAATACACCCCAGTCAGTTACAGATTCTATACTATACTTGGCGCATCTAGGAGGTCTTTTTTCCCATATAAAAATCTTATCCAAACAAACCCCCAGCCCTTCTACCCGCTCTATACCTATCCCCCTTAGATCCCTAACCAAACATCTCTCAGACCTCAAACTCTCTGCATGGAACAATTAGGGTATCACAAATATTCTCGACCTTACCAATCACAAGATGTTAAAATCATTTGAAAACCTCCAATATGAATTTAATCTCTCAAATTCAGAGGTCTACACCTCCTGTATATGAGAATCTCCCACTTTCTCAAATCCTCAAAACTGCCCTATATATTCCCAAAAAAGGAATAACCTTATTCTACACCTTACTGAACGATGATCGCAAATTGCTACCCTAAACAAATGGGCCGAGATGCTTATGGTCCACATTACCCCTGATATGTGGCAACGAGCCTTTAGGTTCACCTTAACTGCATCTCACTGTTACAACCATTGGGAGACCTACCAAAAAACCCTACATAGATGGTATCTAACGCCCTACCAGCTATCGAAGATATACCCAGGAAGCCCACCATGCTGTTGGAGGAACTGTGGCAGCATAGGCTCCATAGCCCATGTACTATGGTATTGTAAATCCCTCACCTCATTTTGGAGACAAATATTCACAATGATCTCTACTATCTCTGGCTTGCCTTCTACTCCTATCCCTTCAGTAGCGCTGCTCCAAGTAGAGTTAGAAAAATACCCTTCAATCACCAGAACTGTCATCAGAACAAATCTTCTGCTAGCAGCCAAGCTAAATATCACTAGGTTATGGAAAACCGCAGAAACACCCTCCATATCTAGCACAATTTCAGATCTTAATCAACAATGTGAATTTCAAAAGATAATAGCTAGGAAAAATATACAACTAAACAAATTTTCTGTACAATGGTCATATTGGTTGACACATCCAAAATGTAATGTTCAGACGTGAATTGTTGTGTTATAGACTGTTTTGAACCATATTTTCTATACTGTTCTGAAAATTCCTCACTTGATGTGCTGGTGATCCTCTCCCCCTTATTTTCCCCTTACTTCCCCCATTCCCTAGTTCCCCCTCCTATAACCCCCTTCCCCTTCCCTTCCCTTCCCTACCCTAACCCCCTCTCCTGCCTTTCCTACCTCCCATTACCCCTCCGCCTGTTTCATATGTTAAATATAAAAATTCAAGCAAATGTATCATTACATATATTAACAAACATAATCATATATGTTGCTTGTTCAGGATGAGCTAGACTCACTTAAGCTAGGCGCAACCTCTGTTTTTGTTGCAACTGGACTGTTTTTTACCATCTTTGTACTAAAAACTCAATAAAAACCTATTGAAATTAAACATCATGATTTTTATACTTGTAAGAAGTTTTAAATGAGCAATGTGGCGTAATGTACACATGTGTCCCAGAACTTTAACTGCTTCAGCCCCGGAAGATTTTACCCCCTTTCTGACCAGAGCACTTTATGCGATTTGGCACTGCATCGCTTTAACTGACAATTGCGCGGTCATGCAACATTGCACCCAAACAAAATCGACGTCCTTTATTTCCCACAAATAGAGCTTTCTTTTGGTGGTATTTGATCACCTCTGTGGTTTTTATTTTTTGCGCTATAAACAAAAAAGTGCGACAATTTTGAAAAAATCGCAATATTTTTTACTTTTTGCTATAATAAATATTCCCCAAAAATATATAAAAAAAAAATTTTTTTCTCAGTTTAGGCCGATATGTATTCTTCTACATATTTTTGGTAAAAAAAATCGCAATAAGCATATATTGATTGGTTTGCGCAAAAGTTATAGCGTCTACAAAATAGGGGATAGTTTTATGGCATTTTTATTATTATTTTTTTTTTACTAGTAATGGCGGCGATCTGCAATTTTTATTGGGACTGCGACATTATGGCGGACACGTCGGACAATTTTGACACATTTTTGGGACCATTGGCAATTTTACAGTGATCAGTGCTATAAAAATGCATTGGTTACTGAAAAAATGTCACTGGCAGTGAAGGGGTTAACCACTAGGGGGCGATCAAGGGGTTAATGTGTTCCCTATTGTGTGTTCTAACTGAAGGGGGGAGGGGACTGTGAAGGGGAGATGACAGATCGCTGTCCATACTCTGTATGAACAGACGATCTGTCTGTTCTCCCCTCAGAGATCCGCAAACTATGTGTTTACACACACAGATCCCCGTTCGATCGCGGGAGCCCGGCAGTGATCGCGTTCGCTTGGCACTCGCATCGGCTCCGTGGGCAAGCAGGGGGCACGCGCGCGCCCCTAGTGGCCAAAATCCGGAAGCGACATAACATGCGGCGATTCACGAAGCCGAGCCATGTTGTCGAAGTAAAACTGCGGCGGCTGATCGGCAAGCGGTTAAAGCACCAGTCTAACTAAACGTTTTAAAATGGATAGACACTGATAGCCTGAATCTACTTTGTACTAAGTGATAAGATATGTCTGTTGGGGTTCCTGGTCTAGCCTTGACTTGTGTAGTGGCTCAGGTTCCTGCAAGTGTAGTCCTAATTAGGGATGAGCCGAACACCCCCCGGTTCGGTTCGCACCAGAACCTGCGAACGGACCGAAAATTCGCACGAACGTTAGAACCCCATTGACGTCTATGGGACTCGAACGTTCGAAATCAAAAGTGCTCATTTTAAAGGCTAATTTGCATGGTATTGTCCTAAAAAGGGTTTGGGGACCCGGGTCCTACCCCAGGGGACATGTATCAATGCAAAAAAATTTTTTAAAAACGGCCGTTGTTTCGGGAGCAGTGATTTTAATGATGCTTAAAGTAAAAGAAAAAAAGTGAAATATTCCTTTAAATATCGTACCTGGGGTGTGTCTATAGTATGCCTGTAAAGTGGCGCGTGTTTCCTGTGTTTAGAATAGTCCCTGCACAAAATGTAATTTTTAAAGGAAAATCTCATTTAAAACTGCTTGCGGGTTTAATGTAATGTCGGGTCCTGGCAATATGGATGAAAATCAGTGAGACAAACGGCATGGGTACCCCCCAGTCCATTACCAGGCCATTTGGGTCTTGTATGGATATTTGGGTCTTGTATGGATATTAAGGGGAACCCCACACCCAAATTAAAATAAGGAAAGGTGTGGGGCAACCAGGCCCTATATACTCTGAACAGCAGTATACAGGCGGTGCAAACAAGACAGGGACTGTAGGTTTGTTGTTAAGTAGAATCTGTTTGTAATTTTGAACGGGTACATTTTTAACGTGTTTAGCTCCAGCCAAAAAAATCTTTTTTAAGCTTTTTGGAAAACATAGGGAAGGGTTATCACCCCTGTGACATTTGTTTTGCTGTCTGTCCTCCTCTTCAGAAGATTTCACCTCACTTTTGGTCCCAATGACAAATGTTTTTTGAAAATTTGGGTTTTTTTGTGGAACAAGGATTGGAAAGCATCAGTGGAAAGGAGACATGTTTTTCCCATATTAACTCTTACAGGAGAGAATTTCCCTTCCTAGGGGTAGATTTCATCTCACTTCCTGTTGTCTCCTTCCGTTTGCAAGTAGGAGTCGTTTGTAAGTTAGATGTTTGAAAGTAGGGGCCTGCCCTATATACTCAGCAGAAATTTGGGCCTTAGGTGTTGTTGTGGCCACAACACTGTAAGCCCTCACAGGGCCCTGCTGTGAAATATTAGATCAAGAATTGTAATTACATGCCCCTGTTGAACAGGGGCAGAAAAATTGGACCTTTGGTGGTGGTGGTGGTGCTGGTGCCACAACACTGTAAGTCCTCACTCGCTCTTGGTGGGCGCAGAAATGGGCCCTGCTGTGAAATATTAGATCAAGAATTGTAACTACATGCCCCTGTTGAACAAGGGCAGAAAAATTGGGCCTTTGGTGGTGGTGGTGGTGGTGGTGCTGGTGCCACAACACTGTAAGTCCTCACTCGCTCTTGGTGGGTGCAGAAATGGGCCCTGCTGTGAAATATTAGATCAAGAATTGTAATTACATGCCCCTGTTGAACAAGGGCAGAAAAATTGGGCCTTTGGTGGTGGTGGTGGTGCTGGTGCCACAACACTGTAAGTCCTCACTCGCTCTTGGTGGGTGCAGGAATGGGCCCTGCTGTGAAATATTAGATCAAGAATTGTAATTACATGCCCCTGTTGAACAAGGGCAGAAAAATTGGGCCTTTGGTGGTGGTGGTGGTGCTGGTGCCACAACACTGTAAGTCCTCACTCGCTCTTGGTGGGTGCAGAAATGGGCCCTGCTGTGAAATATTAGATCAAGAATTGTAATTACATGCCCCTGTTGAACAGGGGCTGAAAAATTGGGCCTTAGGCACTGGTGCTGGTGCCACAACACTGCAACCCCTCACAGATACTCTAGTTGGAACACAGAAATGAGCCCTGCTGCAAAGTTAAACAAGGGCTGAAAAATTGGGCCTTAGGCACTGGTGGTGGCACCCAGAACCAAAAATGTTCTTACAAGCTATCAGTGTGATGATTGAGGAGGAAGAGGATAATTACTCAGGGATAGTCACTCAGCATCAGCATAGGCAGTCTTTGAAGGGATCTGACATTTCAAAAAAATATTCAGTCACATCAGCATCAGGTGCTTGGTAGCTGGTGGTGACCCAAGACTGATTCATTTTTATGAAGGTCAGTCGATCGACCGAGTCGGTGGACAGACGCACCCTGTGATCGGTTACCACGCCTCCAGCAGCACTGAATGTGCGTTACGAAAGAACGCTGGATGCAGGACAGGCCAGTAGCTCAATTGCATACTGTGCAAGCTCTGGCCAGTGATCCATCCTCAAGACCCAGTAACCCAGAGGATTTTCGGTGGGAAAGGTGTCCAAGTCAGATCTTGCCTCTAGGTATTCCTGCACCATGTAAAACAGACGCTGGCGATGGTTGCTGGAACCGATCATACCTTGGGGCTGCGGACCGAAAAATTGTCTGAACGCATCGGTCAGACGGCCACGTTCTCCACCGCTCCTTCTTTGACTGACCAAAGCCTCAGCAACACGTTGTCCAAAAACAGGAGTTTGTAACCTCCCAGTCCCTGGGAACGCGTTGCACAGACCTTTCTGCAAGGCCTCCTGAAGATGTTTCATCCTCTGCTCCCTCTGCGATGGCAAGATAAGGTCCGCAACCTTACCCTTGTAACGTGGATCAAGGAGGGTTGCCAGCCAGTATTGGTCCTTCTCCTTGATACCACAAATACGAGGATCCTTACGCAGGCTTTGCAGGATCAGGGAGGCCATGCAGCGTAGGTTTGCTGAGGCATTCGGTCCGGAGTCCTCTGGGTTACTAAGGACGACATGGTCCGCAGCCACCTCCTCCCAGCCACGTACAAGTCCATGTGTTTCTTGGGACTGATCCCTTAAAGACTGCTGCTGATGCTGAGTGCCAGGCTCCACCTCCATACTGACACAATCTTCCTCCTCCTCCTCCTCCTCCTCCTCGTCCTCTTCCTGTGTGATCGGCGGGCACGCAGGAACACTGTCTGGATAAAGGGGGCCTTGAGAGCTAAGGAAGTCCTCCTCTTCCTGCCTCTGTTCTGCCTCAAGTGCCCTGTCCATTATTCCACGCAGCGTGTGCTCCAACAGGTGGACAAGGGGGACAGTGTCACTGATGCATGCACTGTCACTGCTCACCATCCTCGTGGCCTCCTCAAATGGTGACAGGACAGTGCATGCATCCCTGATCATGGCCCACTGGCGTGGAGAAAAAAAACCATGCTCCCCTGACCCTGTCCTGGTGCCATAGTCGCACAGGTACTCATTGATGGCCCTCTGCTGCGTGTGCAGCCACTGCAGCATGGCTAACGTTGAGTTCCACCTGGTGGGCATGTCACAGATTAGGCGGTTCTTGGGCAGGTTAAACTTCTTTTGGAGGTCCGCCAGCCGAGCACTGGCAATATATGAACGGCGGAAATGCACACAGACTTTCCTGGCCTGCCTCAGGACATCCTGTAAGCCCGGGTACCTGCCCAAGAACCGCTGCACCACCAAGTTAAGGACGTGAGCCAAACAGGGCACATGGGCCATTTGTCCTTGTCGGAGGGCAGAGAGGAGGTTGATGCCATTGTCGCAAACCACCATTCCTGCCTTAAGTTGGCGAGGCGTCAACCACCTCTGAACCTGCCCCTGCAGAGCTGACAGAACCTCTGCCCCAGTGTGGCTCCTGTCCCCCAAGCACACCAGCTCAAGCACTGCATGGCATCTTTTGGCCTGCGTACTTGCGTAGCCCCTTGAATGGCTACGGAGCACCGCTGGTTCCAAGGACAAAGCACAGGAAGAGGCCATGGAGGAAGAAGAAGAGGAGGGGGTGGAGGAGAGAGGTGTGCCACCATCACTAGCATTTTGGAGGCGTGGTGGCGGAACAACCTCCAACACTACTGCACCTTGTCCTGCATCCTTCCCAGCTGCCAGCAGAGTCACCCAATGCGCCGTGAAACTTAGGTAACGTCCCTGTCCATGCCTGCTGGACCATGAGTCAGCAGTAATATGCACCTTACCACTGACCGCCCTGTCCAGCGAGGCATGGACATTGCCTTCCACATGCCGGTAGAGAGCCGGAATCGCCTTCCGTGAGAAAAAGTGGCGTTTGGGTAACTGCCACTGAGGAACCGCACCTTCCACAAACTCACGGAAGGGGGCAGAGTCTACCAACTGAAAAGGCAGCAGTTGAAGTGCTAGCAATTTTGCCAAGCTAGTATTCAACCGCTGGGCATGTGGATGGCTGGGAGCAAACTTCTTTTGGCGGTGCAGCAGCTGGGGCAGGGAAATTTGCCTGGTACAATCTGACGTCTGTGTACCAAAAGCAGATTGCCCACAAGTACTTGGCTGTGACACACCTAATTCTACACCTTCATTCCTCTCAGTGCAGGTCTCAGAGAGGACTGAAGGTATAGTGGGGTTGGAGATCTCAGCTGATGAGGAGCAAGGAGAGGTCCTCTTTGTTCTTTGGTGTGGGTCTTTTAGATACGCTTGCCAGCGAACTGCATGGCAGGTCAACATATGTCTGGTCAAGCATGTGGTACTTAAGCGGGAGATGTTTTGGCCACGCGAGATACGCTTGAGACATATGTTGCAAATAGCAGCGGTGCGATCTGATGCACTCGTCTCAAAAAAGGCCCACACCAAAGAACTTTTTGAATAACACACAGAGACTGCAGCGCCCTGCACATGTGGAGCTTTTGGGTGTGATGCAGTCAATGTGCTGCCCTTAGGCTGGCCCCTGGAGGGCATCCTGCCTCGTTGGTGATGTGCCGCCTCCTCCTCCTCCTCCTCTCTCCTATCAGGCATCCACGTTGAGTCAGTGACCTCATCATCCCCTCCCTCCTCATCACTGGAGCAAACCTGGCAGTATGCTGCAGCAGGGGGAGCATGACTGCCAGATTTCTGTCCTTCTTGGGCACCCCCTCTGTCCGTGCTCACGTTACTGCCTTCATCGAGCTCAGTATTATCATCAGAGCCTTCCAAATGCTGGGCATCCTCCTGGAGCATGTACCCAACACTGTGGTCAAACAGTTCGAGGGACTCCTCAGGAGTCATTGTGGGGCTAGGGAAGGAGTCACTGATGACATTGAGCCGAGGGAAGAGGCCGCTGCTTTGCCAGACAAAGTACCCTGGGCATGGGTGAGAGAGGATGAGGAGGATGAGGACGGCTTGGTCATCCACTCGACCAAGTCTTCCACATGTTGCGGCTCAACACGGCCAGCTGCCGAAAAAAAGGCCAAGCGTGTCCCACAGCCACGTGCTGATGAGGATGCACCGTCTCCACGACCAGCACTAGACACAGAGCCTGCTTGCCCTCTCTTATTGGCTTGTGACTGTCTGCCTCTCCTTCTTGGCCTTCCAGACATACTAATGGCCTGTAGCTGCACTAAGCTGGGATATATATATATATATGTACTGATACTGCAGCTAGCAAAATCAACTGCCTGCCTGTAGTATGAGAACACCACCAACCTTCTACAGGTAGCTTTAGCTGAACACTGTGCAGAGCTCGCAAAAAACTAACTTGTAGCTTTTTTAGCTGCCTGCTATGAATTGGGGGTACCTGTAGTAAGTAATATAATATAGATCAGTGATAATTGATAGTAAAAAAGGGGAAGAGAGGGAGCATAAACAATGGTCCTAGCAACTCTTACCTATGGGTAGCAATAAGTATACATGTAGCTAATGATAGTAATGCTAAAATTCAAAAAAAATTAGCATTACTATCATTATCTACATGTATACTTATTGCTACCCATAGGTAAGAGTTGCTAGGACCATTGTTTATGCTCCCTCTCTTCCCCTTTTTTACTATCAATTATCACTGATCTATATTATATTACTTACTACAGGTACCCCCAATTCATAGCAGCTCCTGATGAGTGGAAATAATCCACGAAACGCGTCAAGCTTTTTACTATTGGATGCTATGCCCCAATGACCATGATTCTACTATGGGTTTGATCTATTTGAATCATCAATTTAATTTATTGGTTATTACTGTATACACATTTTGGAATGTACTGCTAGTTTATTATTAATCATGTGTAACAATGCTACTGTACTATGAATTTTATTGTGTTATGTCATTATCATACCTTTTAATTCTGCCAATTACATATTGATTTACCATTAATTTATTTACTGTACTACCTTCCTCTGTGTTACCAATAAATTATTATTGTTATTTTACTATATTGATCGATTTAATCTATCCCAAGTGCCTTGTTTCATACAAAGTCCCAAATTCCTTCTTTTCCCCCTTTCCCTTTTGTGCAAAATTATCGGGGATGGAGTCCTGTGTACCGGATGGTCACGGCTCATATAAAGTCCCACCCATATATATTTCTTATAAACAATCGTTCATAACACCATGTGTTCCAAATAATACTGAAAAAAGTTCCAATAAGCATCTATGGCATTAAAAATCTGAAGACTAATAAAAAGTCCCAAACAGATGGTAGTGTTATACACCACGTGGATAGCACATTGGAAGAAGTAACACAAAAATATTGGGTCCCCCGTATGGAAGCAATGCTTGCATTGCCACCAGGCAATGAAGTGGGGTCTCCAAGCGAAATGATATGGAATCCAGATGCTGTTCTAGGACTCTAGGCAAGGCTCTTCCATATGTAACCTGATCTCGTGGTGGCCCATAGAAGGTAAAAAAAGGGCCGCATAGTATAATAACGTTTTTAAAAATGAATTTATTTGAAGGTAAAACACTTACATTCTCTGTGTTAAAAAAGCGCTTGTAATAAAATTGCGTTTTCGTCTACTCAGACTTCATCTGGGGTACCCTACCACTGCTGCCATACTTCCTTATATAGGTACCAAGACCCCCCTTGATGAGAATCTGGCTTGTGCCAATTGTTTACATGCACTTCCAGGTATCGCCAAAATGGCGGCCCCGCGTGCGTTCCAGGCCTCTTTCTATTACCCGCTATGCGTTCCAGCATTTCCTTATAGATGCTATATATAAAAAATAAATAAACTGATTTGCCACAAGATTCCAAAATATTATAAATGATAAGTGTCTAAAGTGATGTGTGTGGTTAAAAACGGTGAACAAATGGTATGGAATAGGGAAGGATCATCCGGCTGTCTCACAGGAAGTGTGTAGAGCGGGATGGTCACTTCTAATGACGCGAATGGTGTCATCTTCCGCCCGAGTGGAGCGCAAGCTGGGTGGCCACCTGCCGCATGCCTGTCACGCCTCGATGTGATAATAGACATGGCGTGATGTCGTCATTGGCGGTCCGGCCTGACAACACGCCCACCGTTATGGAAGTGACGCGCCATTATATAGCAAGTGCTGTGTACTATGTGAATGAAACAACTGTGTATGTGAAATAGCCTAATGTTCATTCAGTGTATGTTTTGAAAACAAAAAGGAAAAACAGTGTAAAATCCCTAATTAGAGGACTAATTGTAATGTGATTACATAAACAAAGATTGTGAAAGTAATTGTTAAAAATGCAGCAAATATGCTGTGTGCATAATAACAAATGGTGATCCATCTAAGTGTTAATTATAGATGCATATATTTCACTGGGCCAACAATTCTAGGTGTATATATATATAAACATTTCACCAATACACACTTAGTATAGCTGTCTGTTCTATGTGTAATATAATTGTGAACTGAGAGAAAAAACGTGGCCAAAAAATTAAATATAGTATATACAAAAAATCCCCTATAATTCATGGTCCTAGAGGATATAGAAAAAATCCCCTGTACTTTATGGTCCTAGAGGATATATAGGTCCAAGACGGATTCTCAATGGGTGATCAATATTATTCAAAAATACATACACCATATGAAAAATATAACAAATATAAAAATCAGATAATGACGTGTACGAAATACACATAAAAGTAAAAAAACAAAAAAATGAAAAAATTCATGTATGGAATACCTATTTGCCTGTATGGATAAATCTAATCCCACCAACTGATACGGCCCTAGGATTCATTAATAAAGGCATTAATGTCTAGATCTACATTCATACCCCATGGGTGGAGGGACCGTAATTCATGGATCCAGAACATTTCTAAACGGGAAACGCCTCTGGTCAAGGCCCCGCCTCTCCATGGGGGAGTGTACTTGTCAATTATCATAAATAGTGAGCTGACAGGATCGCTATTATGAAACTCTTTGTAGTGTCTGGGGACACTATGTTTTGAGTCCCTACTTTTAATGAGACTGATGTGTTCACTTACTCATATCGTAAAGGTTCTGGTTGTTCGGCCAACATATTATTTGCCACACGGGCAAACAATTAAGTACACTATATATCTAGTATTGCATGTACAAAAGGGTTTGATAGTGTATCTCTTTCCTGTGACAGTCGAGGTGAATTCCGTTAATTTTCGTCTTATCGGCATATTATTTCGACAGACGACACACTTTTTACAGGGATAAAACCCTGTCCAATCGTGAAAAAAAGATGGACGTACTGGAGGGTTAATGATATTGGGTGCTATATGTCCCTGTAGGGATGGTGCTCCCCTAAAGATAATCTTAGCTTGTTCCGGTAATATCTTTCTCAAGATATTATCTTGTCTTAGGACCCCCCAGTGTTTTTTCATGATACTCTTGATTTGTTTGTGTTGTATTGAGTATGTGGTTGACAATGCCCATTTATATGTGGTATCTGGTTCTCTCTCAGGTTTTGTTGTTAAAAGGCCTGGAACGCACGCGGGGCCACCATTTTGGCGATACCCGGAAGTGCATGTAAACAATTGGCACAAGCCGGATTCTCATCAAGGGGGGTCTTGGTACCTATATAAGGAAGTATGGCAGCAGTGGTAGGGTACCCCAGATGAAGTCTGAGTAGACGAAACGCGTCGGGAGACTCCACTGCCTGCCACAATTTTATTACAAGCGCTTTTTTAACACAGAGAATGTAAGTGTTTTACCTTCAAATAAATTCATTTTTAAAAACGTTATTATACTATGCGGCCCTTTTTTTACCTTCTATGGGCCACCACGAGATCGGGTTACATATGGAAGAGCCTTGCCTTGAGTCCTAGAACAGCATCTGGATTCCATATCGTTTCGCTTGGAGACCCCACTTCATTGCCTGGTGGCAATACAAGCATTACTGTCTCAGGGGACATACGTTTCTATGAGTCCAACGGTTCCGGTAAGCCTGCATTGTTTCCATACGGGGGACCCAATATTTTTGTGTTACTTCTTCCAATGTGCTATCCACGTGGTGTATAACACTACCATCTGTTTGGGACTTTTTATTAGTCTTCAGATTTTTCATGCAATAGATGCTTATTGGAACTTTTTTCAGTATTATTTGGAACACATGGTGTTATGAACGATTGTTTGATATATTTATTTCTTGCAATTTAAAATCCTTGTATCTTAACTAGCGCTACACTATATACACATATACACATATCTATAGGGAAAATAGTTTAAGACAACAATAGTAAAAATTGTATTACATAAATGCAAAATGTAGGGATCACAATAAGGATGTTGCATGCTCATATCCCTATGGCAGCCACCAGGGACGTCTGACCTGGGAGCCATGGGTATAAGATCCAGAGCGGACCAGCAGCGCAAGCAGGGCAGATTGCAATATTGGGCAGTAAGGACAGTCAAGCACAACCTACAAGGTGATTACTGGAGAAAAATGTGTATGCGCACAAAAAAAAGAATATTGCAACCAAATGTTGGCACAATTGTATCAAATGATAAAAGTGACCTGCATAACTATAATATAAAACAATCCACATAGATACTACTGTTAATGTGCAATAAAGTACAGCTTCATAAGTTGTACCACAGGTGCATAGTATATCCCAGTATTGCAGGGTCAACGAGTCAGTGTATGAAGCAAAAAAGGAGTAACCTACCATAGTTAGACGTGTGTTAACAAGGAAAA